>CM053582.1:536827907-536860064 GCA_028627135.1 Pseudochirops cupreus
AGGACAGTCTATGCAACGGCATGGAGGTGTGAGATGAGCAGGTACAATAATTTGGCAGGCACATAATAAGTAAGAAACTAATGAATGATGAACCTGGTATGATAGGTTGGGGTGAGAGTTTGTATTTTATCCTCAGAGTCAAGAGAGCTTTTTGACCTATCTATCTACCTTAGAATCCTGGATTTCTAGCTGGAATGGGCCCTAGAAAACCCCTAGTGCAACCCCATCATTTTTTATCTGAAGCCCAGAGCTGTTAAGGGATTCACATAAGGTCACCTTGGTAGTAAGTGGCAGATGTGGGATTTGCACTCAGGATTCAGCGGCTAAATCCAGTGTTCATTTCATGATTCCGATGGGAAATTTTGCTAAGCGGGGGTCCCAGTTGTATGACTATCATTCTGGTCTAGAAGTGGAATTCCCATCAGCTTTACAAAGGAAAACTGACAGCTTGATCCTAGAAGATGAAATAACACACGGAAACTGTAGTTCTGATTACTAGTATCAGGTGACACATAAAACATGGAGACTGCTTGCCGTAGCCGCTAGGTGGTGCCGTGGGTACAGGATCGTGGAGTCAGGAAGATCTGAATTCAAATTCAGCTTCAGATGCTTACTGACTTTATGGTGCTGAGCAAGTCACTTAACCTTTACCTGCCTCAGTGTTCTCATCTGTAACACAGGGATAATAAGAACACCTAGCTCCCAGGGTTCTCATGAAGATAAAAAGAGACATTTGTTAACATCAGAGCACCATAAAATGTAGTTCTCATACTGAGTATGCCAGGCTCTGGAGCCTCCTAGATGAGATCTGTAATATCTCTGAAAAGTTGTGCCCAGCCTTCCACACAGGAGAAATAAGGTGATCGAAGAATGCCCATTTTCCAGATGATGACGCGCAGTTAAATGGACAAACTGTCAAGACTTAGAGCCTTGGCCAGACGGTGCCAAGGGACATTCATTCATTTGTTAATTTTCGGTTTGGATTTAGGATTTCAGTGTATAAAAGACCACCGGGGAGAGCCTGGGTGCAGATCTCCGTTTTCAGCTTAAGGTGTTAGAGTTGTCTGGGGACACTGGGGAGAGGAGAGGTAAGTGATTTGCTTAACTAAGGTCACTCAACTAGTATTTGTAACAAAGGGGCCTTGAGCTCAAGTCTTCCTATAGATAAAAAAAAAAACTCCTCAGGGTCAGGCATGGTTTCACTCTTGTATGTGTATCTCTAATGCCTGGTACCATACCTCACTGATAGATGCTCCACTGACAGATTGATTCCAGACTCTAATGTTTCCTCTTTTAATAATGATGATAATAATTAATAATTATAATTAATAATAATAGCAGCACAGGGCTTGGAATCAGGAAGGCCCATCTTCCTGAGCTCAAATCCAGCCTCAGATGGTTACTAGCTGTGTGACCTTGGGCAAGTCACTTTACTTGTTTGCCTCAGTTTCCTCATCTGTAAAACAAGCTGGAGAAGGAAATGGCAAACCACTCTAGTATCTTTGCCAAGAAGATCCCAAATGGAGTCATGAAGACTCAGGTGTGGCTAGAAATGACTGAACAACAAAAACATTTACACAGCCCTACTATGTGCTGGGTACTGTACTAATCGCTTCACAATTATGATCTCATATACAATAATAGTTCATAATCACGTAGTGCTTTACAAGCCACTGGATATTCTGAGGCAGGTAATACCAATATCATTGTTTCTATGTCCTAGAAAGGAAACTGAGTAAATGTGAGAGGAGCGAGCTCGCTTGGTATCTCTGGTTCTCTGGACTGTGACGCAGCCTCAAGTCTTCTCTCCAAGTGGATTGGCCCACACTTTATCATTTGAAATATTGTACTATGCTATGGAAATGTTTTATTCCAAAAATTTTTAATAAAATAAAAGGAAATGGTCAGTCTTACAGTGGTGACTTTGGTGGCTTTTCTCCTCCATTATTTTCTATTGAATAAAACTCACTTTGGCTGGGGAGGAGACAGGGTCAACTCCAGAAGCTCAGGAGAAAGATCAAGGTCTAGGAGCGACCCAGTTTCTCAAGTCTTTTACAGATGGAAGAGGTGATAGATTTGTCTCCCATTTCCCTACTTGTCCAAGGGGGATCTGACTTTACTGAGTGTGTCCTGACCAGATTACCCAGAGTGGGCTTTGTGCTTTCTGGAAGAAAAGGACAGTATTCTTCTCACTGCCTTCTCCTCAGCTCTTAGGGCTCCAGGGCTGAATGTTCCCACTGTGTTTCAAGATGGGATGGGGAAGACAGACCAGCTTCTCTCTGGCTCCCCACTCCAGGGCCGTCCAAGGCTGAAGTACCTCCGTCTTCAGCAGTTCCATGTTTTAAGGGTCCTGATGGTGGTGAGGTTGCTTTTCTTTCCATTAACTGAAGGGTTTTTAGAAATCCCACCTCCCTCTCTAAAGGTTGAAACAGGCTTTAAAACAGTGGTTCTCAACCTGTGGGTCGCGACCCCGGGGAGGGGTGTCAAACGACCCTTTCACAGGGGTCACCTAAGACCATCGGAAAACACATATTTCTGATGGTCTTAGGAACCGAGACACCGCTCCTCTATCGGTCTCCAGGTGGGTCTGCCCACATGCAGATACGCCCACATACGAGTATTAAAGGGTCGCGGCATTAGGAAGGTTGAGAACCACTGCTTTAAAAGAAGCAGGAGGCTTCTAAAGGTATGAAAGCCAAGTCATTAGTTAAGGAGGTGAAAGGCCCCCATGTATTCTTCTAAAGTCTCTGGGTCTATCTGGTAAGAATGAAGAGGCCCATAGCTTCGTCTGCTGAACGTACCAGGTAACCTCCATTTGAATTTGCCATGTATCACATAGCAGAACAGAACGGGGCAGGAACACAGGCTGAAGCCAGCAGCCCTCGAATGTTCTTCTATGCTAACCGGATGACATTCACAATGTATTTGCAGTTTTGTCCTCAAAATATATGCTGGACCATTTCTGAGAATAATGATTTGGAGAAGAGAGTTGGAAGTTACTCCAGGCCTACAGTGACTGCGGAGGGAGGAGAAAGACTTTTTATGGAAGAAAAAAAAATTCTCAGCACCCACCATCCACTTTAAATTTAATCATTTTAGGCTGTTTCTTTTCCTGCTTTCTTGGAACACAGCCCAGAGAGGGAGGACCCTTTAGCATCCAACTTTTCCCTTAAAAAAAAAAATCTGTCAGTGTGCATTTTCTAGAGATTCCACAGTTCTAGACAGAACTCACCACCTAGTGGCCTGCAAAAATCTCACTCAACACACTTTTATTAGCCTACATGTACAGTCTAACTATTCCAGGAGGCTGGGAATATTGTCTTCTGGCTTATTGTTTAACTCAGGCATTTATCTCAATTGTCAAATGCACCTTGGTGCTAAGCAATTTAGGAGAAACGGGATTTTTGAAGGAACATCCCTCCCCCTTCGTTTCTTGGTTCCAGTTGCAACATGTATGCTTTAAAGGTCTGTCATTCCTTTGAGTGGACTGGGAAAATTAGGGAGATCAAATACACTATGGGGGTTTGTTGAGGCTTGTGACCCTCAATCCTGACCCCATTCATGGCTAAGCCTCTACCATTGAATGTGGCAGAACTTTAAGATAATCCATCAAGCATTTATTAAGTACCTACTATGCCCATCAATCATTTAATATCAGCTATTCGCGGGACACTGTGCTAGGCTCTGGGGCTATGGAGACAAAAATGGAAAAAAAAGAAAAAAGTCTCTGCCCGCAAGGAACTTATGTTCTGTTGCAGGGACATGTTCATGTATAAATATGCATGGTTGTTGCTGTTCAGTGTTTTCAGTTGGGTCTGACTTTCTTCGACTCCATTTGGATTTTCTTGTCGGAGATACTAGAGTGGTTTGCCATTTCCTTCTCCAGCTCATATTACAGAGGAGGAAACTGAAGTAAACAGGGTTAAGTGACCTGCCCAGGATCACATAGCTAGTGTCTGAAGCCACATTTGAACCGAGGTCCTCCCAACCCCAGGGCCAGTGCTCTGTCCACTGTACCACCCAGCTGCCCCTTTCAGGATATTCTTTTGGCAGATGTGTGGAGAATGGTTTGGAAAGGGAGACTTGAAGAAGGGAGCCCCTAGGAGCAGTTAGACAGGTAGGAGAACCAGGAAGACCAGTGCCATGAAAACAGAGAACAGTGTAATTAGGAAAAATTGTTGCCTTAATCCTGATATGCGGATTTCAGGTCATATCAAAGATGGGAGAGTGGAATTGGGGATGGAGCTGAGGGGATGGGCAGCTGCCTCCTTGCCCTGGAGTTTTGGCTAGTTTCGAAGGGTAGAAGCTTGGGCAGGAAGGCCTCCTCCCCTTTAATTTCTTCCATTTCTCTACCCTCAAATCCTCAAATTCTTCAGATCCAGAGCTCATTTTCCCTACAGCCTTTTACCTCCTGAGCTCCACCACCAATGAGGGCCTGGGTCTCCTCATTGCCCTACAGAATGCTGATCCTGTTATAACCTGGGCCACATTCCCTGATTTTTGGTGTTCTTGTTGCCTAAAGCTCTCCAAGGATCCAGGTTACTTAGCACCCAGACTGGGAGCTGGAAATATGGGCTCATTAGATGTCTGCAAGAAAGGGGCAAGAGAAACCTTAGCCCCAGGCGATGGGGGAATGCACTGTATTTTTCTTTCTTTGGGGTAAGATTGGGAAGGCATGGGAACTCCACTGGACTGATAGAAAGTTAAGGTTCAAGAACAGGGCTGGTTCAGAGCACAGGATTCAGAGTGGAAGGGACTTCAGAGATCACCTCTCAATCGGCAGGACTTTTTGGGCTCCTTGGGCAGTTTGAGAAAGCTTAGGGACCATTTCCAAGAACCATGTTTGCTTTCATAATTGAAGGAAATGGTAAATTTCTGTTAGAGGTTACTAAAAATAAAGGTGTCATTTCTTTTCCTATCCAAGTTCATGGAGCCCTTGAAATCTATCCACAGGCACCCACAGACTCCAGAATAGAAAACCCTGGTTTTACAGAAAAGGAAACTGAGGCCTGGAAAGACAAAGTGAAAGGGTCCAGGCAGTCAAGTAAGTAATAAATCACAAAACTGGGATTCTAACCCATGTCCTTTCACTCCAAGAACTGCGTCTTCTCCGCCACAGGCTTATTAATTCAATGGCACATAGTATCAGGGTAAGTTGTTATAAATGAAACTGATTATAATACCCTAGAGAACAAAGTTAGAGGAAAGCCAGAGATCTGCTTTGTCTGTGTAATGGCAATGCTAATTAATCATTTCTGTGAACTATTACTATGTCCATTTGTGCCTAATTACCACATAATACAGTAACAATTACACACACATACGTGTATATGTGCGTATGTACACATATACACATAATTAAACGTGTCAGACTTCGTTCTAAGTTTAATGTGGTTGTGACAGCCAGTGATGAATGCTTAGCTTAGCAGGATCATTAGGACGGGTGGCACAGGACAGCTCAGGGCTGGCCAACAGCGTCCGGGGCCTGTCCCTGGACTCGGCCTCTTCCCTGGGTGCTTCCCAGGTCTCTCCCCAAATTTACTTAGTACATTTCTGCAGATTCATGAAAATGATAATGGAGCAGACACTGAGCTTGTGTTGAGAACTCCACCCTACTTACTAGGACCTCGATGGCAGGCAGCTGGCTCGCTCCTTACTGTTACTTACCCCCGACTCTAGAAATCCTCAGCTTCGCTCAACAGAGAGCACAAGGGCAGCTTCCTACAGAAGTCCTTGAACATCACACCCCACCCCGCCCCTTGGCCCTTTTACTAAGGCTGTTTGAATACTTTGCATTATTTTGTACACAGGCTGAATTGACTTCTGTGTCTTCCTATCTCCCACCCCTCATAGTTTGAGGGCAAAGATAATTTCATTTTTGTCTTTGGATCTCTATAGTGCTTGGTGATGTCAGCCTAGCATATAGTAGGTGCTTAATCAATGTTTTAAGGTCCAACTCAGGCCCTCCCTCCCTCCCCACCCCCCCGGGGTGATTTCCCTTTCCTTAAAATTTTAACATCCTTTGTCTGCTTCTTCTTTTCTGTATCCTTTTCTTCCTGGTGGTCTTGGAGTACATACTGTAAACTAGAGCAAGCTCCCTAAGGGCAGGCCTTTCATCATTTTATACCTCTGTGCCTCAAGGACCCAGCACACGGCAGGCCTTAATAAATGGCCGAGCTGAAATGCAATTTCTTCACTCCTTTGGGCTTCTTTCTGATTGAGGCACTGGAGTTGCTCACAAGTGTACTTTGTAAAGGTTTTAAGACACTGTTATTGCTAATCTTAAAAACAAAACAAAACAGATATAAAATTAATTTACATCAAAGAAAGAAGAGGGTGTTCTTTCACAGTGCTGCAGAATAGAAAACAGCATGACAAAGCTGTCCCCTTTCTTTGAAATTTATAAGTTTAGTATTTGTAGAAAACATTGATAAACCAGAAACTAAACCAAACGTTGGGGCAAATCTCCAGGAAAAACTCCCTAGTGTGAAGTATTCTGACAAAATAGAAAAAAAATTTGTAACATTTTAGCAAACCAAACCAAATCTATGTACTTCTACATAACTGGAGTCAACATGTAAGCTACTTATTCCATTGGCTTCATAAGCCCATTTTCTTATACTCTTCTTGCTTATGGCATCATAGTATCTCATAACATTAATACTGTTTATTCAATCACTCCCACTGTTGGTTGCAATAACTGCTTATTAAAAACCAGCTGCATTTTTGTATAGACAGATTAGAACACCAATAAGCCATTTTTGTGTTCAGTCTCTTCCCCCCCCCCCCCCCATTACCGCCTTACAGCTATCTTTGGGTCATAGTGATTTTATCCAGGGTGTCCCAAAAGTCTTGGTGCAATTTAAAGCTATTAAAAAGCTTTTCAAAAAATCCCCCCAGCAGTTGCCCTGAATACCGGCCAGTTTTGCTGTTTGTCAACTATTGGGGGTGAAAGTCTTGATTTGTATTTCTTTTCCTTAGGGAATCTGAACTTCTTTTCATGGGGTAATTAACAGTATGAATTCCGTGCTACAGAAATTGTTTGGGGTCTTTGGCCATTTCTCTAAGTAATGCCTATTGAAAGGTGTCAAGTAGGAAGCGCCCCAACCTTCCTGTCCCTATAAGTGATTCAGCAGAAGCTGAATGGCTGTACATCCTCCCAAGTTCGAAGTCAGACTCCCTAACTTCTACAGGCCTTAACTCTCTATTTCTATGATGAAAAGGAAAAAGATCATACCGAATCTAAATATGTAAGACAGTGGCTGGTTAAGTTCATCAGGCAACTAAGTATAAAGTTACAAATGGAATAAAAAGAGAAAAGATATTAAGCACTTTTGCTGGAAGAACTGAAAATGTTTCCAGGCTCTTGGAAAACTAGCCAAGCTCTTAGGAAAATTTTCCTTGGTAATTTTTTGAAGTTTTGATGCTAATATGTGAAATTTATTTGGAAACTCGATTGCTTTCTAAATATGAAACTTGTTTACTTTTAGTTGAGAAAAATAAACATGGAGGCAGGTCTGTCTGCAGTCTGGCACTCTGTTTTTTGGTTTGGTTTCCTGGCTACAACAGTGGTTTGAGTTAAAGAGCCACTTGTGGTCGGATTCCAAGGTCCTCAATCGACTGAGCTGTGTGACCATGAGCAAGGCTCTAATTGAACTATACTTGGCTTCACATGTACTAAACAGGATCAACACCAAGTACCAGGTAGTATTTGTAAAGCATTCAGAACTCATGAAATCAAAGACAATCAGTACCAGGATTTTACTTATTTATTAATCTGGTCTAAGTAGGTCAAAGTAAGTCATTAAAAAACAAAACAAAATGCCCAACCCAAAACAACAAAGATGTTTTCTAAAAGGCAAAATTTGCACATGGTCCAATAATGATGCTTGCAACTCTGGGACCTCAGGAGGGAAAGCAGAAGGACTAGCTGTTCATTTTCAGGTTTTCCTTACCACTGGAGAAGAAACCTATTCAGGCTTTGGTGAGGAAACTTCATTTGTCCACAGACAAATCCATCTGATGCAAAGTGAAACATGCCACCATTCACTTATGAGAAATGGTTTTGTTTCCTTAATCACAACAAAGCAATTTAACCTCCTCCCCCTTCTCAAATCCCTGAGACTTTGAAAGGATAAAGAAACCAAATGGAAGCCCTTTCAAAGGATTTCTTTGCCACAGAACAGTTTGAGTCCAGCACTGAGAAGGGCCCTAGATTTCTGGGTTTCAAAGGATCCTGCTGTGTCCCTTCTATACTGCACCAACATGAAAATGGCAAGTCCCTTTCCAAGTATTCAGCATGCAGTCAACAAGGTCACGTCACAAAGCTGGACTCAACGGTGCTGAGGTATTAATGACAGAAAATACGGCTGACATCTTTTTTCTGTTCTGCATCTGGACCTGTCCTGATTATAATTCCATTTATCTTGAAAAGGAACTGCTCCCTTTCCTACCTCTTTATCCTGACCATGACTAGGCCCAGAAGGACCTGACAGGGTGGACTCTTCTCAAGCGGACCACTCTGGGCACACACACTGCTTGTTGAGTGAAGTTTCCTAAAAACCCCTCAAACCCCAAATGGAAACCTTCCAATTCTCTGAAACTGATTGTCTCACTTAAAGCAATCTCCAGTGGGTTCTTAGGGAATAAAACTGCTCCCCTGTCAGGTAACCTAGTTAAGTTGTAGTGGTTCCTCCCCCTCCCCTCCCCAAAGGCATTCTTACATGGAATGTAGTTTATTACAGAGGCACCAAGTGTGAATGTGAGCAAACCATTTCATATGCAGCTCTGACTCCCTGGACCCCAGACGCTGTGCAGAAAAGACCCTCCCCAGCTACACCCTTGCTTGTGCTCTAGAGGCAATCCTAGCATTGTCAGCCTGAGGAGGGTGTAAAGCCCAGCAGCTGTTCAATGGGTTTGTACCGCCATTCATCTGCCTCGAGCTCTTCTACCAAGCCGGCCAGCTTTTCCATCCGAGCAACTTGCTGATCTGGAAGGGATTGAAGAAGTAAGATGTGGCCTGGCAATACATCTTATACTAAATACTCAACAGCTACAGAAATGCTCATTAATAAAATCAATAAACAATTTTCAGTCGTCTTTATTCTAGTCATTAAAGAGAAGCTTTACTTAGTGCTGCTTTGACATCTTACAAAGTTTTAATTTGCACAACTGATGCTTCCCAGTTTTCATGACAACAAACCACTAGTCTTTCCTCTGTTTTCAATTTCATTTGTACAAGTCAGGAGGCATAGAAAGTTGCAGCATGTATCTTGTTTTTCATGTATCAGTCCTATTTCACCCCAACGAGTCCTAATATGTTTAGAGTTCGGGCTGGGAGGGTTGGGGAGCCAGCCTAAACGGCCCACACTCAGTGAATACCCACGATAACCTGTCTGATCCATACATGTGAAAGCAACAACAATGATGAGGTTTCTCTTCAAAAGTCCATCCATGAAGAAGGAACCCTTCTGAATTCTTTCCCTGTCTCATACTGCTCTGAGTGCTATGAGCTAATGTCAGAGGGAACAGAAGCTTGATACTCTAATGCTCTTGGTGGAGGAATAGCAGGGGTGGTGCAGGGTGGGGAAGAAGTATCATAATGATGATTTTACTGTGGATTAGGTGACGCTCATGTAAAGGTCAACAACCAACTATATAAAGAAGCATAAACAAAGTGACCAAGACTTAAACTACTGGCATCTCAGGCTTTCTACACCAGAGGGTCTCAGTAATCGGTAATCAAGATTATGACAATTAAATCAGTATTCCATAGACAGAGCAGCATGGAAATGAATGGAACAGAAAAAAATCCAAAGGTGCTGACTGCACCAGCAGCCTAAAACAACCTGACTCAGGCCAACTTTAGCTCTGGACATTCATCATGTTTGGATCAAGACCTCAGAACCTGGCTGACTAGTAACTGAAGAAATCCAATTAAATGGACCTTCTGGCTTCTGGCGACCTGGCTCACGGAGTGCCCTGGCCTTGGGGGTTCTCTCTCTGAGGCCTCTATAGTCAAGTGACCCTTACACAGTCACTCCTGCACTCACCGTGTTTCACCTGTTTAAGTGTAGATGCCACTTGATAGCTGAAAACAGACTCACAAAGGAATCTCTCTGAGCCGTCTGTGAACAGGAAAAGAACACATTTTATCTGCCCCCGAGACTTATAGTTCTTGACAAACTGAGGAGATGCTGCTGATCTGTTCATGGTTTTCTATCTCAGAGCTAATTTCTATGTGTCTTTCTGAAGCTTCTACATTTTAGAATTTCCTCACCTTTGGTCAGTCTTAAAAACATTTCTTAAAAAAGCAAAAGCAGATAACCCTACCCTGATGCCCTAGGTAACAGCTTCCTCTCACAGATGAACAGATTTTTTCTTTTAACCTTTTCTGTACATGACTAGCTCTAAAGGGCACCCAAGTGGTCAAGCGGACCATCACAATATCTCTATCCCATTGTTCTGTAAAGCTTCTGAGACACAAAGCACAGAGGTGGTACTTTAAGTTCACCTTTTCAATCTAAGAAAAATAGAGCTGGAAAAACAGCTGTTGTTGATCTCTGACATGACACTACTATCCCTCCCTCTGACCATCACAACACGCTGTTGGGTAATTTTATCCTTCAAACGCAGACTGTGACCTTGTTTTTCCGAATGAACCAAAACATGACAATTTTCATGGAGATAAGAATATGGTGCAATTTCTGAAACCAGCACTATGCCAATCTCAAGAAACAACACACAATGTGGCGGGCTGACTCATTCATGAAGTCAACACAGAAATTGGTTTTGCCATGACATAGAACTGGGAAACAGATTATGAAGCTGGTATGTCTGTGTTACTTGCTATCCTATCCTGTAGGGGCTGCCAAAGAAAGACAACCCTCGTGTACGCACATGTAGCAGAATATAACACCCCATTCCTCCCTGGGAGAGCAGGGAGCACTTCTTGCACTTTTTCTATTGCAAAATCCTAAGCGAGGCGACGGTGGGGGTTCCTGGTGTGTTTCATTAGATGGCCATTCATGAGGCACTCCGGGCCACAAACTCAGAGACAGATCAATACTATGCTGTTGTGTAAACCTGGTATTACATGACAAAGAGGTGGGACTAATTCAATCTGTTCCACAAGTCATTTTTACCTTATTTTAAAAAGTCAAAGTAACAAAAACTAAATCAGCACATGATAAAGCTTGACTACACAATGAAAGAGTGTAAAAGAATTGCTGAATTGGAAAATAATGAAGTGTGTGTGTTAAAGGCATACTGTGCAACAGACTGAACCCCTTCTTCACTTCCTTCTCAGTACCCAGCACAGTGCCCTGCACATTGAAAGGCAACACGTGATTGTTGAACTGACTTGAATGCTTTCAATCTTCTCTTCTTCTGACTGTATACAGACTATTCGCAAGCTATGATGAATCGACAAGCATTTATTAAGAGCCTACTATGTGTTCAGTGCTAGGGATACAGATACTTCTATTAGAGTCTTCCGACTCACTGAACCCAATGGAAATGCGAAATGTGGGACGGCCAATGACTATACTCAAACCACCGATGGATTGTAGGGATTATTTGGTAATTGGATTATTTGATAACTTATTATTTTAGCTTCTCTGTGCAACTGATGATTTAGCATTTATTATCCTACACGTACCCTAGAGTTTAAACTATCCAATTATATCTGAAAAAGTTTTATTTTGCAAAGAGCTAACCAAAGGGAATCAGGGAGACTGTACCGGATCCCCTTAAGCCAACAGAAGAATACACAGGGACGGTAAAGATCAGGGGCAGGCAGAGGGGAGTAGTTCCTATTCTCATTTTTGTTGAATCACTCAGGCTATCTGGATAAAATACTGCACTACTTATAGATCTTTTATGATAACGAACTTTCAAGTTAATTTAATCCTCCAAAAAGCAGCATACCAATTCCATTCCTACCATTGCTATTCCTTTATACTCTGATGTATCAAACAGATTTGCTGAGATCTGCAACTTAGTATTAACCACAAAGTTCATCACTACCTACCTACCTGTATCCTATTACATATAATTATTATACCAACCTTAAGACTGGAATTTCTCCGGAGAGGAGCCAGCCTATAATTCTCTAGCTTCGATTTAGAAATTACAAACAAATTCCTGTACATAACATACCAGGTAGAGAAAAATTAGCTTTCCTCTTAAGGGAACAGGAAAGATTATGAAACAGGGAAAATCCCTGGCTAATTCTAAGAGACTGCTAATAAATTTATTTAAAAGGGTATCATCTGACAATAGGAACTTAAGCAATAACAATTATTTGTCTTGTATTTTGATACAAGGTTCTATAGTGTTACAAAAAAGCAGCCACCACCTCCATAAAAGGGCAAGGAAGAATAAGAGCTTAGGACACTGGACAGCCCCCTCCTGTACATTTTGTGTGGCGCTGCAGAAGTCAGAGAGCAGGTAAAGGTATCTTACCAAGAAGTTTTCTCACAGGACAAACTGCAAGATAGTTGATTTATCTTACAGAAGGAAATAAAGACTTCAGCAGAACCTGGGAAGGCACAATGGCTTAGTGGAAAGTAAACTGAATGTGGAATCAAGGTGTCTGGGTTCTAGTCCTCACTCTGCCACTAAGTCACTGGGTGAGTTTGGCCAAATCACTTCCCTCCCAGGCCTATTTTCTCATCTTCAAAAGGAATGTGCTTGATGAGAAGATTCCCAAGGCTCCTCCTAATTTCTAACCATTTACCATATTGGGATTTTAAACCTAGACTCTGACATCAGCCCTTGATTACTTTTATTCAAGAGGCAGACAAATCTCATTCATGCATTCTATGACATTAAAGTAAAAAAAAAACCCATGGATGACTCAATGAAGACTAATAATTTTACTTATTTAAAAGGTTAAACAAAAGAAACATGGGAGGAGAGTCTCACAAAATGGGCGTCCTTATTGGCCCCTATAGGTGCTGTCTTCATTCTAATGCTCTCATTATTTTTCATTTCACAAATATTTACTTTCTGTCCTACCCCCATCACCACTGAAAAAGAGAAAAGCAAAGCTCTAAATAGGAGAGTTGAGCAAACTGAGTTCCCACGTTACCCACGGCCTGTCAGGAGGGGCCGCACGCCTCCCTGGGAGTCCTCTGCAGTCAGAGTTCTTTCAAAGGTGTTAGTCTTTACAATGCTGTATGCTGTTACTGTGCGAACTGTTGTTCCGCTTCTGATCACTGCACACGTCTCTCTCTGGTGTCTCTGAAACTGTCCCCATCATCAATTCTTATAACATACTAGTATTCCATTACATTTATATGTCCTAATTGTTTAGCTATTCCCCAAATGATGGGTATTCCCTGAGTTTCCAGTTCTTTGCCATTACAAAAAAAGTTGCTAACACCAACACCACATATGGGTCCATTTCAGCCTTCTCTGATGTCTTTGGGGTACTGCTGGCTCAAAGGGTTATGCAACACTGCTCATTCACTTTTTGGGCACAGCTCCAGACTCCTTTCCAGAAGGGTTCTGCTATTTCACAGCTCCACCAGGAGTACATTAATATGCCTGCTTTCCCACAATTCCTCTAACATTTGTGACTTTAAGGTACTCAAACTGGTAAAAAAAGGGTTAGGGAGTAATCATCTTCTGATTATTTCTAACAGTTTGCTCTCTGAAGTATTACAACTAAGAAAATGAACTAGTAACACACTGTGAATGGAAACTTACTGAAGTTAGTTTACCTAAATTTTGAGACTCAACAAATTTCTATTAGAAAACAAACAAACCTTTCCATAAAGTGTAATAGGATGGGAGAGGACCTGATGAAACCATAATTTAGAAACATTTAGACTCAACTCAGAGGGCTTTCTTTCCTCTTGCTAATATTTGAGGGTAAAGTGATGCTAATGACCTTAAGGACATGGAGATATTGTCTACGTTAAAAATAGTTTTTTTCCTCTTCTGTGTCTAGAATGAAATGTTGCCCATTCAACTTACTTATTTCTATATCTAAATGGAATCTCTTCGGCCCATGTGGAAGCTACTAAGCAATTAAAATTTTAATTTGTTTTGAGGTCAAATTTCTCCATTCCACATAACTCATACTAGCATATGGGGTTCTGTGCTTAACAAACAGAATGCTCGCTACAAGTTGCCTACAGGGTCAATGATGCTAATATGTGCATCCTGAGACACAGCTCTTCTTCTAGCTCCAGATTTCTGGAAGATGAGGACAGGAGGCCACATCAGAACTGCTGTTAATCACACTC
The DNA here is from genome assembly GCA_028627135.1 of Pseudochirops cupreus. Lineage (NCBI taxonomy): Eukaryota > Metazoa > Chordata > Mammalia > Diprotodontia > Pseudocheiridae > Pseudochirops > Pseudochirops cupreus. Next base: position 536,842,163 of record CM053582.1, read on the forward strand.
CAGGAACAAATAGACAATCCTCTGCTTGACATTTAGAGCCCTTCCTAAGCTGGCTCCTTCCCACGTCTTTAGGCTCCCTCCCCTCCACACTCTGAGAACCAGTCACATTGCTGGTCTTTGTATGAGCTTCTTCATCTCCTCACCCTAGGCCTTTTCACTGGCTGGCCCTCCTGCCTAGAATCTCTTCCTTCCTCATCTGTGTCTCCTCCTCCTGAGGTTCCAGCTAAAATCTCACCACTTACAAGCTTTCCAATTCCAGTACCTTCCCTCAGCTGATTATCTCCTATGTCTTATTTGTGTATGGTTGTTTCCATGTTATCTGCCCTGCATCAGACTGCCCTCCAGAGCAGGCATTATGTTCCTGCCATTCTGGTATTCCCAGAACTTAGCAGTGCCTGGCATATAGTAGGAGCTTTATAAATGTTTGTTCACTTGACTATACTGCTAAGTTATCCACTAAATTAATAATACAAACCAAGTCTAGAAGTCTTCATGGGCTTCATAGTTAACCCTCCTGCATTTTTCTTTCACAAATTACCTCTCTGCTTCCCCAGGTTAAAAGCACTGATTCCACAAGCAGATTCCTCAAGCGGCAGATTTCACCTTTCTCATGTGTGTAAGCAAAGAGAAATTTCCAGACAAATTGATAAATGTGAATATTGAAGGCTGTAATATCCAAAGGGATGATGAATTGCTTTGGGAGGGGGAAACTACGGTGCACCAAAAAATAACCCTGCATATTTGTTCACATTGTGCTTTAAGGTTTACAAAATACTTTTCTCTTACCAACTCTACGATGTAGCTAGAGCAGGTACAATTATCCCCATTTTATGGATGGGGAGAATGTGATAAGAAAGGCAAAGTTATGAAGAAGCAGAATCAGAATGGGAATTGAGGTCTTCTGATTCCAAGTCAAGCCCTTTTCTTTTTGAAGACATATAAAGCCTGCCTCTCATAAATACTAACCCTTCCAAGGGTCTGCTGAGGGGCCCAGATGCACTGGTGACACTAGAAACAGAGAGATAAAGGGCCAATTTCTTACATACAAGAAAGAGGTTAGTGGTGATCAGAAGGGTTCCCACACCCCCAGGGATTAGCTCAGTTGGTTACTGTGTTACGCTAAGGAGGCTGAGATCCAGAGTTGGTTTTCCCATATGTCCAGTTACCTTTGCTCTTTTCCATGGCCACAGACTGCATCCCTAACCTTGGCCAGCTGTTTTGCAAATGTCTGTTGTTGGTCACAAGGAGGTCTGAATGAGAGAGTGAGGATGGTTCAATGCAAATCCATCTCTACCACTGGAAAAACTCAAAGCACATGCCCTGGCAGTGGAGTTAATAATGCCAACTTTACATTTAGTCTGTTTTAAAATTAAGTTTATATATGCATAGTTAAGTCTACATTAAGATTATTTTCATCTCTCAGAAACTACCTAGGTAATGGGGTTTATTTTTCTTTAGTCTGGTAAGCTAAAAAAAAAATACACCCTACTAACTAGAGGTCAGAGATTTTTCATGCTTTGGGACAGTTGTTTCAGGGATGCTGGGGACAAAACAGGGACCTTGAAAAAGAGGATATTTGTTTTGAGGCTGGTATACTTCTGTCTACATTCCTTTTAAAAGATCCTTTATTATTTTATTATAAATCTGAATCCAATTATTCAGCAAAAAGCAGAGTATGATCACCTTCTAACATTTCTCCAGCTCCTTTGGGGTAGGTGAAAAGGGCTTTCCGTGGTGGGGCAAGGTCTGAGACACTAAAGCCAGATCCAGTTACAGAACTTCCACTGACCCCTCCAGCTGAGGAGGAGGATGAAGAGGCAGCCATTTTCTTTCTATTCAATGAGAGAAAGAAAAAACAAAAACAAAACAGCAGTTGGTAGGTTTGTGGAACACAGAACCAGAGAAGACTGAATTCAGTTCTGGCCAGCAGTCAGATCTTCTCTCACAGCCTCCCCATTCCTTACGTCCTGGACAAAATCCTGACTCTAGTTTGGAAGAGAAAATAAATTTGCTGGTAGTTTGCTTTCTTAAAAATAACAAAAACAACAAACTAGCACTAGCACCAAAAACACAACTCTCCCCCCAAACTTCCCACCTTCTAAAAAGCAACATTACGGATATTAAAAGGAAGCTCAGTACAGAAGGTGCGAACAGTTCATAGGTTATAGCCCATGTGCCAGGGCAGGCAGTGCTGATGTCACAAACCAAACCATGTCAGAGAAAGCAAGTATACCGGAAAGAGCAATTTGTCCTGGATGCACACTTATCATTCCATGCCAAAACCAAAACGCTTAGGAGAATTTCCAAGTAAATCTTTAGACTCTTAGGTGAACACTGGGTTCCATTCCTGGGGTGAGGCAATCAGTCTGAAATGTAATCTATTAGCCTTTTCATTTTTAGAACTTTGCGTACATTTAAAGCAAATGTAGTACTCAAAGTCATCACCTGGTGGCGTCTCCAAACTAAAAATACTCTTCATTAAAAGATCCTTAAAATACATCAGTACAAAAGTTGGTAATGTTTAATATCATGTTGGATTCAAGTGCCAGAAAAACAAAGGGTCCTAATGATAACAGAGAAATTTCTACTGAACAAACCTATTCACTACTGGCATATACTGGAAAAAATTTTTTTTTTGCTAGACATATTTGCATAATGCCTTGCTTACAGTTAGTACTTAAATGTTTGCTACCTGAAATTGAATTGCATTTAATCTAATTAACCCTGGAGAAAAGGTATGAAGTTTGCCTATTTTCTGAAAAAGCTTATCTATTTTCAGGTTTTCCATATGAGGGGGAAAAAAAAGAAACACAAACCAGTTACGAAACACCATTATGTTTCCTCACTTCTCTTGTTAATTTATAGGCTGTCGAAAACAAGGAGTTTGTTTTCTGGTTTACATGTGCAAGTGATACTAAAAAAGATTACAGGTCTGTAGGCAAGGGGCAGTATAAAAACTGGTACAGCTGAGAGCACATGAAGTGTGTCTCCATGAAATTAGCATCAAAACCCCTTTTCACTTCCCACTAAGTTGATGACAATTAGTCATAAAGAGAAATCCATATGATCATAGGTTTTAGAATTGGAAGAAACATTAAAAAGGAAGGGAAAGAAATAAGCATTTATATGGCACCTTCTATGTGCACAGTGCCAGGAACCGTGCTAAGTGCTTCTTACAAATATCTCATTTGATTCTCACAACAACCTAGCAAAGTAGATAGAATTGTTATCTCTAGTTTACAGCTGAGGCAACTGAGGCAAACAGAGGGCGAGTGACTTGTCCAGGGTCACAAAGCTAGTGTTTGAGGTAGTATTTGAACTTGAGTCTTCCTGACTCCAGGTTCATTGCTCCATGCACTGTACCACCAACAGGCTCTGGTCATTTAATCTTATCTTCTTGTTTCACAGATTAGAGGGGAAGAGGGGGTAATGTAGAACTGAGGGCCAGAAAGTGGAAATAAAATGTCAAAAAGGTGGTAAGTAGCCAAGCTGGAATTAGAACCCAGGTCTTTCTCCTGTAAATCTATTCTCTTTTCTACAACACCATTGCTGCCTTCTCAGTGATGGTGATGTATTGATAATAAGCAGGATAATTAAAATAATGATGGATGGTGTAAATGATGATTATGATATATATAATTTATAGGAGAAATCTTAGTTACATTGCACAAAAGCTGGGCTGGTAAAAAGTTACTGGATCAAAAGAGGGTTTTATAACATTTTCTGAATTGCCACTGTCCTAACAGAGCCTCAATGTATCAAGCCTAAATTTCCACGTTATCTTGATGTTAGCTTGGATAATATGTACAAATAGGAGAACCACATCCCTCTCCCCCTTTTGGAGAAGAGTCCTTATTTTTCCACTGGTTTTACAACCACACCCACTGCATATAAAATATTTTTGTGTAAAGTTCACAAAAATTTAGAATATTTTATCTAACCTTTTTTGATTTATCCAGGTAAATACTTTATTCTCCAAAGGCAACCCCCCCCCCCCCCGAAACCCTTCTACGTGTAGATCAGGGCACCCAATGATTGCTATGCATATAGCTTCTAAAGTTTGCCAGTGAATTTTTAACTAAATAGAATCAAAAGGGATCCCCTTCATCTACTGTTTTTAGAAATGAGCGACAGTCCTACCATTAGTCAATTCAAATGACAAACAATAGGTCCCATGTACATTCCTAATAATCATAATTGAGGCAAGGGCATGCATTTAGGCAAATTCTAGGCCTTTAATAATAAGGGTTTTTTTTGAATGCCATTATTTATGTTAGAAGAGAAATTTAATTAGAAGTGGATTTAAAAATTTTCTCATTTCATATAAATCATAATATTTTGGAGCGAAAAGGGACCTTAAAGATAATGTAGTTTATAACCCCTTCATTTAAAACAATTTATCTTTTAAATACTGAATTTTCTTCCTTCCATCGATCTTCCCCTCCCCAATTGAGAAAAAAAATGAAAAATAAAACCTGTTATAAACATATTGCACAAAACAAATTCCTGCACTGACCATATGCAAAGACATTTGTCTCAATCTGTGCACTGAGCCCATCACTTCTCTAGATGGAAGTGTACAGCATGTTTCATCATGAGTCTTCTGCAATTGTGGTTGGTCAGTGCATTGATTAGAGCTCCTAAGTCTTTCAAAGTTATTTGTCTTTACAATATTGTGCCGAGACCAATAAAAATTGGGGGTGGCTAGGTGGCGCAGTGAATAGGGCACTGCCCCTGGAGTCAGGAAGACCCGAGTTCAAATCCTGCCTCAGACACAACACAAAAACTGTGTGACCTTGGGCAAGTCACTTAATCCCAATTGCCCTCCCAAAAGAATAAAAGAACAATAAAAATTGTTCTCCTGTTTCTGCTGACTTCACTCTTCATTAGTTCAGAAAAGTCTTCCAAGTTTCTCTGAAACCATTCCCTTCATCATTTCTTTTTTTTTTTTAATTTTTTAACATTTATTTATTTATTTTAAAATTAATGTATTTATTTTGTTTACATCATTCATTTCCACGAGATTTTGAGTTACAAATTTTTCTCCCCATCTTTCCCCTACCCAACACCTCAAAACATCCATCCCAGTGTATAACCCCTCCCCCAATCTGCTCTCTCCTATGTCTTCCCCCTCGCCCCTCCGACTTTCTGGCAGGGCAGGATGGATCTCCCTACCACATTGCCTCTGTATCTTAATTCCCAGTTGGATGTAGTTAATAATAATAATAATTGTGTGTGTGTGTGTACATGTATATATATATATATATATGTACATACATATACATTTTTTGTTTTTTTTTAAAATAATAAATTTATTTTATTAAATTTTTTTTGAGTTACATATTTTCTCCCTGTCTTTCCCCCACCCACCACCCCAAGACAGCCATCCCAGTGTTTCCCCCCTCCCCCAGTCTATTCTCTCCTATGTCACTCCCTTCATCATTTCTTACAGCATTATTCTATCACATTCATATACCATGACTTGTGATGTTCACCCCCTAATCTCCAAATTTTTTTCACTGAAAAAAAAAAGCTATTAATATTTCTGTATATATGGGTCCTTTCCTTTTCCTCTTTCTCTGATCTCTTTGGGAGTATAGAGTCAGTAATGGTCAAAGAGTACATACAGTTTAAAAGCTTTTTGAGCATAATACCAAACTGCTTTGCAGAGTGGCCAGAACAAGCTCCACCAATAGGGTATTTATTAATGTGCCTGCTTCATCATTGCCCCTCTCAGTTGTTTAGTCATGTCTGGCTCTTCGTGATCCCTTTTTTGGGGGTCCAACAGATCTTCCTAACACACAGCTCTGACCATGTCACTCTTCTATTCAGTAAACTCCAATGGCTCTTTATTGGCTACAGGATCAAATATGAAATCCAGTTTGGCTTTCAAAGTCCTTCATGATGTGGCTCCTTCCTCCCTTTCCAGTCTTCTTACAGTTAACTTCCCTCTCCATACTGTACAATGCAGTGACTTTGGTTTCTTCACAAAAGACCCTTCAATCTCATGCATTTTCACTAGCTGTCTCCTTCATGCTTAGGAACACTCTCATTTTATGCCTTTTTCTCCTGGCTTCCTTCCAGTCTCCACTAAAATACCAGCTTTTTGAGGGATGGAGGTTGGGGGGGTGAGGAAAAAGCAATCCAGGTTAAGTGACTTGCCCAGGTTCACATAGCTACTGTCAAGTGCCTGAAGCCTCATTTGAACTCAGATCCTCCTGACTCCAGGGTCAGTACCCTATCTAGTACACCACCTAACTGTTCTAAAATACTACCTTCTGCAAGAAGCTTACTCATAAGGAAGTTCTGGGTCAGTTTCAGGGTGGAGTGCTTGTGATCTGTCAGAAGGGTGCAGGGACCCTAGTCAGAGTGCCAAAGCAAAGAGGAACACTAAAATAGTGCTTGTGGCTGCAGAGGAGCAGGGACCCTTCCTGGGTAAAGACCAAAGGGCTGACCAGAAGTGCAATGACCATACTTTTCCCTGGATCACACCACCTTAAAAGCACTGAAAACAGATGTGTGAAAAGGCCTCAAGCTTGGGATAGTGCCTCCTTGTACTCAGGTGAGCAGAGTCCAAATTTAATATAAAGTTCAAGGTCAAGAAATAGGCTGGACAAATGAACAAATGACAACAAAACTTGGTCATAAAAATCTACTGCAGTGGCAGGGAAGACCAAATATAAACTAAGAAGACATTAATGTGAAAATAGCTACAACCAAAGCCTCAAAGGAAAATGCTAATTAGACCTAAGACCAACAATTATTCCTGGAAGAGTTAAAGAAAGAGATAAGAACGGTAGAGGAAAAAGTGGGAAAAGAAATGAGAGTAATTCAAGAAAAATATGAAAAGAGGCTGCTAAAAAAAGCACAAAAAAATCCTGAAGAAAAGAGCTCCTTAAATAACAGTCAAATGGAAAGAAGAGGTACAAAAGCTAATTGAAGAAAATAATTCCTTAAAAATTAAAATCAGGAAAGTGAAATTAATGACTCCATGAGACATCAAGAAACAATAAAACAACTTCAAAAGAATGAAAAAAATAAAAGAAAATGTGAAATATCTCATTGGAAAAATAACTACCTTGGAAAAGAGAGAGAGGAGAGATAATTTAAAAATTAATTGGACTACTTGAAAGCCATGATCAAATAAAGAACCTAAACATCATATTTCAAGAGATTTTGAAGGAAAACTGCCCTGATGTGTTAAGAGTCAGAGGGTAAAACAAACTGAAAGAATCCACTATTACTAACCTCAAAGAGATCTCAAAATGAAAGCTCCTGGGAATATTATAGCCAAATTGCAGAGCTCCTGTGGCAAAGAGAAAATATTGCAAGCAGCCAGAAAGAAACAATTCAAATGTTGTAGAGCCACAGTCAGTATCACATTAGATTTAGTAGCTTCTGCATTAAAAGCTTGGAATATGATATTCTAATATATCTATTCTTATATCTATATTCTAATATATTCTAATATCATATAATATGATATTAGGATTACAACCAAGAATCACCTACCTAGAAAAACAGTATAATCCTTCAGGAAAAAATGGGCATTAAGTGAAATAGAGGACTTTCAAGCATTTCTGATGAAAAGATCAGAACTAAACAGAAAATACGACATTCAAACACAAGACTCAAGAGAAGCATAAAGATATGATTATAGAGTAATCCTGGAGGATTCAATAAAAGTTAAGCTGTTTATATTACTATCTGAGAAGATGATACATGTAACTCTAAAGATTTTCATTATTGTTAGGGCAGTAAAAAGGTGTTTATGTAGACAGAGGGCATGGTTTTAAGATATTATGCTGGCATCATCTTCAAAAAAAAATGAAGTGGTGAGAAAGAGGGATGCACTGGGAAAAGGGGGAAGGGAGAATAGAATGAGGAAAATTTTCTCACATCAAAGAAAATTGTAAAGAAAAGATTTTATGGTGGAGAGGCAACGTGGGTGGTGGTGGCAGGCAACACTCATCAGAATTGGTTTAAAGAGAAAAGAATATAAATACACAATCAATTGGGCATAGAAATATCTATTTTACCCAATATGGAAATAGCAGAGGGAGGGGATAAAAGAAGTGGAGAGAAGTGATGACAAAAGGGAGGGCAGATTAAGACAGGGGTCAGAAGCACAAAAAACTTTTTGAAGGGGTACAGGATAAAAAGAGAGAGAAAAGGATAAACAGAAGAAAATAGGATATAGAGAAATACGTTAATAACCATAACTATGAATGTGAATGGGATGAGCTCACCTATAAAAAAGCAGATAGAAATCAGAACCCAACAATAAGTTTACAAGAGATTACATTTGAAACAGAAAGACACACGTAGAGTTAAAATAAAGGGATGGAGCAGAATCTACTATGCTTTAACAGAAATAAAAAAGGCAGGGGTAATAATTATGATCTCAGACAAAGCAAAAGCAAAAACAAACCTAACAAAAAGAGATAATCAGGGAAACTTCATTTTGCTAAAAGATACCACAGACAATGAAGTAATATTAAAAATTTTAACAGCAAGTTTCTCTGATAAAAGCCTAATTTCTTAAATATATAGGGAATTGAATCAAATTTATAAAAATAAGAGCTTTTCCACAATTGAGAAATGGTCAAAGGGGATGAACAGGCAGGTTTCAGAAGAAGAAACCAAAGATATCTATACTCATATGGTAAAATGCTCCAAAAATCACCAGTGATTAGAGAAACACAAATTAAAACTCTGAGGTTCCAACTCATACCTATCAGAAATGACAAATGCTGGAAGGGATGAGGATAAATAGGTACACAAATATACTCTTGGTGGATTCAAGAATTGGTCCAACCATTCTTAAGAACAATTTGGGACTATGCCCAAAGGGCTATAAAACTGCATACCCTTCGACCCTGCAATACTAGTCTATATCCCAAAGAGAGAAAAGAAAAAGAAAAAGGACTGTATGTACAAAAATATTTACAGTACCTCTTTTTACGTTGGTAATGAATTTGAAATTGAGAGGATGCTCATCAATTGGGGAATGGCTGAATAAATTATAGTATATGATTGTGATGGAGTACTATAAGAAATGATGAGGGGGGTGGTTTCAGAAAAACACAGCAAGACCTATGTGAGCTGATGCCAAGTGAAGTGAGAAGAACTGGGAGATTACTGTGCACAGTAATAGCAACGATGTAATGACGATCTGCTGTGAAAAACTTGGCTACTCTGATCAATACAGTGATCCAAGGAAATTCCAAGGGACTTATGGTAAATTATCCACCTCCAGTGAGAGAAATGATGAATTCTGAGTGCAAATTGAAGTATAATTTTCTTGATTTCTTTTGGCTTTTTTGTGATATGGCTAATATGGAAATGTTTTCCATAATCTCACCAGTATAATTAATTGAAACCATATTGCTTACCTTCTTAGAGGTTAGGGGAAGAGCAGGAGGAAGAGGATTTGGAACTGAAAATCTAAAAGAAACCAAAACCACTAAAAATAAATAAATAATAAATTGGAAACATTATCATCATCATCATCATCATCATCATATTATCCTGAGAAGGGGTCTACAGGCTTCACTAGACTGCCAAAATGATCTTTTATCTCCCCCCACCCCCAAATTAAGAAGCCCTGTATTATGAACAGGTATCGTGCTAAACACTGGAGAACACTTCGATTCTAGTTGAAATACTTCTCAAAAATATACTGAAATCTGATCCTATACAACTGCTAATTTTACCTGCTTACTTTGTTGACATACGAATTATCACATGGCAAAAATTTTCACTGTTGTCTTATTCTTTCTCCGTACTGAGAAGCCTCAAAGCCCTTCACATTTTTCAGCACACTTACAGGAAAACATTTATTCCTTTTGAACTCCAAATTTTCTATCAGAACCCAGAAACCTCTTCATCCTGGAAGCTCACTCTAGCCCTAGAATCCATGCAAGTACCCACTGCGCCTGTAGCCTCTCACTTAGAACCTCCATTTAAAGAGGGTACCCAGGCCAGCCAGGTCTGATTACTTTCCAGGCTGCACTAAGGAGACCACCACTCTGCCTATGAGGCATCCAGTCTGAAATGTGGTGCTCAGCAGTGAGAGTAGGAACAGATAGATGAATCTGGGAATCATCTGGTAAGGCGTAAGACGGTACACAAAGTACAGAGAGGGAAGAGAAAGAATCCTGGGAAAGAACCTTAGGGTAAATTCATGGATGGGGCCAATATATGGATGATCATTCGGCAAAGGAAAGTGAGGTCTGGTCAGATAGGAGATTAACAAAAGAGTGTCATATATCCCAAAGACACGAGAGGGTCCAGGAGGAAAGGGCGGTCAATAATATTAAAGACAGTAGAGAGATTAAGAAAAGGCAGCAACTGAGTAGGGCTTTAAAGGAGGCAAAGGAATTCAACCAACTAGTCTACTTGTGATTTCCCTGTAGATATGTCCCATCTCCTGCCTCTAGGCCTTTGTATAAGCGGTCCCCTATGTGCATGCCCTCTCCATTCAGCCTCTTAAAACTCTTAGCTTCCTTTACACCAGCTTAGTCACACATAGGTTCCCACAGTGGGCAATACTATCCCCTGATGGGTGCTGCAACAATCCAGGGTGCGGTAGCAGACTTGGGTGCAATTAGGGGGTGCTGAATAAAAATATGGGTGAACCCCACTTCACCCCAGGGGGCGCTGAGTAGATTTTTTTTTCCTGAAAAGTAGGCGGTAGATCAAATAAGTTAGTGAACCTCTCTCTGGTCAGCATCCACTTCGTGAAAGGCTGTCGACACCAAGTATTTATTAAGTGCTCCCTATCTGCCAGGCACTACGCTGAGGTCTGCGGATACAAAGAAAGGCCCTCAAGGCCCTCACAAGCTAAAGGAGAAGACAACAAGCAACAAATTCGGACGAACAAACTACACACACAACAAGTAGGCAATGATTTAAGGAGGGAAGGGGAGCGTTACGTGAATACGGGACAACCAGAGAAAACGTCTGCAGCCGGGAGGCGGAGCCCTCGCTCACTGAGCAGCTAGCAGGCCAGCGCCGCTGGGCGGAGGGCGCGTGCTGCTGTTGGTGCATGAGGCGTAAGAAAAGCTGCTGTGGGGGGGCGAGGCGGGGCAGAGCGGGTTCTGGAGGCTTTTAAGTGCCAGAGGACTTTGCACTTCATCCCGGAGGCAAAAGGAAGCCGCTGCAGTTTACTGAGCGGAGGGGGACGAAGGAAGCGATACGGTCACACCTGTGCTTTAGGAAAATCACTGCGGCGGCTGAATGGAGGATGTATTGGAATGGGGAGAGATTTAAGGCGGACCGACCCACCAGTAGCTATGACAATAATTCAGGTTCGAGGCGATGAGGAACTGCACTGGAGTGCTGGCTGTATCAGAAGGAAGAAGGGGAAATATTTGAGAGATGCTGCAAAGGTGAAATCAACAGACCTTGGCAACAGACGGGACACGGAGTGAGAGATAAGTGAGGAGTCCGTGACGAAGATTCCTAGGTTATGAGCCTGGGTGACTGGGATGATGGTGTTCTTGACACTAATAGGAAACTTAAGGACAGGAGAGGGTTTAGGAAGAAAGATAATAAGCTCAGTTTCAGACATAAGATGACTACCAGATGGACTGGATGGTAGATCTGGGAATCATCAGGAGCAGCTCATGAGATCACCAACCTGAATATTATAGAGAGAGAACAGAAGGCCTAGGAGAGAGCCTTGGGGACAATCAAGGCTAGTGGGTGTGACCAGGATGAAAATTCAGTAAAGGAGACTGAGCAGTGGTGAGTGAGGCAGGGGAACCAGGAGAGGGCAGCATCACAGAAACCTGGAGAAGAGAGTATCAAAGAGAAGAAGGGGATCAACATCGTTAAAGGCTGCAGAGAGGCAGGAATGGATGAGGATTGAGTAAAGGTCATTAGATGGGAAATGAAGAGATTATTGGTAATTATGGAGAGTGTAATTTCAGTTAAATGATGAGATCAGAAGCCAAACTACAGAGATATAGGAAAGAGTGAAAGGAATGGAAGTGAAGGTACCACTTACAGACTAGCCTTCTCAAGCCATATAGCCACGGTAAGGAGAGACAAGGGATTAGAGCTACAGGAGACAGACGTAGTGAGGCAGATACTGTAGGCAGGAGGTAAGCAACCAGTGGACAAGAAGGCACTGAAGCCTTTCATGGCCCTTTCAGTTGCTACTTCTCTTTCCCTCGGGAAATAATGTTTTTTCCCTTATTTGTGTAAATGTCACATTCCTCCCCTCTCCCAGTAGACCACAAACTCCACCAGGGCAGCAACTCATTCATTGATTCATTCATTCATTTATTTAAACCCCGAGCCTAGCACCGAGTTTGTACCTGTTTGTTTCGCTGAATTTGTTGAACAAGTGAAGGGTAGGCAAAGACACAGAGAACAACATGACCTACGGCAGGAAGGGGCAGTGGCGGATTAGACTCCGAACTTTCATGGATGAGTGGCGGATGATCACCTGCGAGTTCAGACCAGAGGAGTCACAGGTTTAGTGTGCCTAAGGAGGCTGTCTGCCAGCTGTCATAAAGGACGGATGGGGGAGGGCTCGAGGACTGGCTGGGGTTCTTTTTTTTTTCAGGACTAATAAAGATGGGTAGCCCGTAGTACGGCTGCAGCCAGGGGAAGAAAGAATAAAGGATGCAGCTGCTGGAGAGATACTGGAGAAATATCCTAGGGTTCTGACCTCAGAATAAGACACAGGGTCTCAGACGGTAAGCCTGAAGTGACCTACTCCTAATGAAGCTTACGAAGGGGATGTCTTTTTAAAGGACTTAAACCACTCGGACTTTAACGGACAAAGGCCGTGCCAGCCAGCGCCAAAGGCAAGGGGTCGTTCAGCAATGAGGACTGCATTTCGGGCAGGTACTACGATGGGGAGTGAATGGGTAGGGGGCTGAAATTCTAGCTACAGGCTGGAGTCCGGGGCGGCACTAAGCCACGCCACGCCGATCTAAGCCAAAACAGGACGAACCGCTCCTAGTGCAGGACAGAGGGATCACGTCGCGCACGCGCAAAATATGGAGTGGGGTGAAGGGCACTAGAGGGTCTGACTCCGCAGGCGCAGTGGGAGCAGCGCGGCCTGAAAAAAATTTCGCTCAACACGCCCGTCGCTGGGACCGGCTTCCTCCTCTCATTCCGGTCCCCTTCCACTTCTCCCTCGTTTCCACCTGGACGGCTAAAGCTCCCGGGATCGCCGTCCTTCCTCCCCCGCCCCCGCTCTCCCACCGTCCCCCTTCGCTCAAGCTCCCGATCACGCCTCCATTAGCCAGTGCACTCACCTCAGCCACTGGCCTTCGGGCCGTTCCGGCGCTCGCTGCTGGGCCCCTCCCCCGGGGGCCGCTGGCGGCAGTGACGAGAGCGACGTAGGGTAGCGCTCGGGCCCGCGCCCGTAGAGCTCGAGGCGACGGCGGCGTGCTCGTGCCCGCGCTCAGCGCTCTGCTATAGGTGGCACGCCCTCTTCCGAGGCGCTGGCTCGCCGGTCTGGGTCGGCGCGGGGTCGCTGTAGGTGTTCTCTTCCCAGTTTTTCTGCCCGCGCCCACTTTCTTCTCTTCGTGCCTTCTGCTGCTGCTGCTGCTGAGGCGCCTCACTGCACCGTCTCGGGTGTCCTCCCTTCCTCCGGCCTCTTCTGGACCTCAGACTCGGAGGTCGTTTTTAGGGCAGAGCTGTCCCCCTGAGGAGAGGAGGGGGAGGGGAAGCTTGGGGCCTGCGCAGGCCCGGGCATTATCCCTCCTCTCCCTCTCCCCCAGCCCGCCCCAAGAATCCAGGGGAACGCTGCGCCGGGCTTCTGTGCTGGGCTCCTTCCTTCTGCCCCTCTGCCCTGCGGGAGGCCTGGCCAGTGAGAGGGATAGATGGTCTGAAACGTCGTGGTGCCTGCTCCCTGGGCTCCCCTCTCGCCAAACTCCGGCCAGTCCCACTTATTTAGCAGCTTCCTTAGGCCTCATCCTCTTAAAAGTAGAATGTAAACCCCGTGAAGGCAGGGGTCCTCCTTTTTTTGTCTTTGTGCCCCCATTGTTCAGCTTTAAATGGTTCCTTTGCACCTAGTAACACCTTAATAATTGTTGAATTGAAATTGGATGTGCCCGACGAGTGGTTAGACTTGGTATAAAAAAATGAATGATTGACCCAAAGCGGGTCTTGGCTTTCGTGGATTCAGTGTTGACCTGATTTTACCAGGCTTTTTGGAATAGTGTGAGCTATAATACTGGGGGATGACCAGGCATGAATCTAGTGAGAACCTTGCTGAAGTACTAATTCGTTATGTAGAAACCTGAAGTTACTCTGTTGTGTGAATTTAGCTGACTAGAAGCCCCACAAAATGGTATTGGAGTGTCTTTACCTGATTGTTACAGAGGAGCATGCAAGGAAAGTCTTCAATTAAACTAGTACAGTGGCAGAGAGAGCTTTTTGTCAGTCCTAAAATACTTTTTGGCTATTTTCCTTTTATTTACGTAGAGAAGATGATAATATTTTGAAATATTTAATTCTTGGTTACTTTAGCTAGGATTATGTTTAGGGAGGATGAATTTTTCCTTGTATAAAATATTTAATAAATTCTCTTTAGGTTAACAAAATACCTCTGAGACCAGCTCATACTTTATTTTTCAAACGAAGAAACTAGACCAGATACCCTCTTCTCTGGGCATTAATTGAGGATACAAATAACCTGTTTACAGCAGAGTAGGAACACATGGTATGTTCGAAAAGTTAGGAAATAAAAGTAACAACATTCAGGTGTTAGTTATCTAATGAGGGTGTTGGGTTTTTTTTGTTTCTAATGGTCAGTATTTGAATGAATATTTTATTAAAATCCTCAGCTTTCCTCCTTTGCATACAGAGAAGAGTTTCTTTCTTTCTTGGTAAGGCAATGATTTATTTTCCAGAATTTTGCTGGAAGATCTTTTGCATGAAGCATGGAAGTCCTCCGTCCACAGCTTATAAAAATTGAAGGGCGCATTTACAGGAAGAACTTTATCCAAGAACAGACCTATCAGCATGAAGATGAAGATGAAGATTTCTATGGAGGTAATAATATGGCATACCCTGTAGTCAGTTTAAAGATAGGCTATTCTCTATAGGTTCAAAGTAAGACTATTCTTTCATACCAGAACAGTGTTTCTTCGTTTTAGATATTTGTCAGCACTTAACTTTCAGGATAGGATTTAGCTAGGTAGCCTAAATCTTCAGACTCCTTTAGGGGATTGTTGTCAAGCTTCACATAGATCTGTGATTTTAACAGTTAGGGGTACTTAATCTTGGCGGATTAGGGGTACTTAATCTTGGTGGAAGCTGACTATATTGTTTATAAATAAAGGTGTATTTCATCTTTGGTAGTTTAGCAAAAGGTAGTTTCTTCAGGCCCCTATTGATATCCTTTAATGAAATTGGGTTTCCTGAATTGTTCAGTATTTTCTCAGCAACTATGGTGTACAGAGTATTATTGTAGATTCTGGGGGAGATACAAGGGTTAGGTAAGACTGTCTTGGCAGTGGATAGATAGATAGTGCATCAGTAAGTCAGTAAACATTAAGTATCTGTTATGAACTAGGCACTCTGTAAGAGCTGGGGGTACAAATATGAAAAAACAAAGACAGTCCCCATTCTCAAAGGGCTTAACAATCTAATGTGGGAAGACAGCATAAAAAACTGGAGGGTGGGGGAAAGGCAACTAATGAGGTCAGGGTATGGTGAAGTCAGAGATGTCCCAGAGTAGCCCAGCCACATGAGGAATTATATATGTATATGTTGATGTGTATGCACATAATAACAGTACAATATCCTAGATAAAGTTTAGGATTAGGATACTCTTGAAACTAAGTACTGTTGTAGGATTTGGAGCCAGGTGAGGCATTAGGATTGTAGCCCCCTCATTTTACAATATATAAATCCATCAGCTCAAAACATTCTGTGAAGAGGGAATGAAAGACCATTGCTAATTTTGGGGTGACCTTGTTTAAAACTTTGAAGTATAGATAGATATTCAACAGGTGTGTTGGAACATTCCAAGAATAGGATTTGATGTGAGCAAAATCGTGGAGAGAGGAAAATGTGGGTCATCTAGGGGGATGCCCTGAAATCTACTTTTTTTACTCTAAGAACATATGGTGGGAGAATAAAACAGTTTGAGAAGACTGGAGTGCTAGGGTGCTACCAGATTCTGAAGGGTCTTAAATACCAGGCACAGGAATTTGAACTTTACTCAGTAGAAAATAGGGAGCCAGTGAGAAGAAGAAGGGGTTTTTACATGTTTAAGTGGATAAGGTACTAGACTTGGAGTCAGGAGGATGTAGATTCAAATCCCTCCTCAGACAGACACTTTGTGAGTTAATGCAGGCAAGTAGCTTCTCTCAGCCTCAGTTCTTTACCTCTAAAATGGAAATAATAGCTGTAGCACTTGCCTTGTTAGGGTTGTTGTGAAGATCCTAAGAAAAAATGTATATAAAGTTCTTGGCAAATTTTTAAAAAATGCTATATAAATATTAGCTGCTATTCTTATTATGGAGAAAGTGGCTTAGGTTTCTCTTCTGCTCCCTTCTACTGCTGGGAGTCTTACCTTTTGGGGAGCATCATGGACCCCTTTGGTAGTCTGGTGAAACCTGTGGACTGTGGATAATGATTTTAAATAAATAGTTGAAGAGAATGCTAAATTTCAGTTAGACATCAGTGAAAATAAAGATGTTTTTTTTCCTATCCATGTTCACAAATTCCTGAAGTCTTATCTCTGGAACTCTTGTGGAGCCCAGTTTAAGAACCCCTGAATTTGAGAATCTGGGTTTGAGTCCTGGTTCTGGTACTTAAAAGCTACATGATTTTGGGCAATTCCCTTCTCTTCTCTGGGGCTTAGTTTCCTTATTTATAAAATAAAGGCACTACATTAGTGTACCTGTGGTGGTTCCCTGTTGCTATGAGGATAACCCACTGTAATGGTAATGGAATTTGGAAATCGCCCTGTGTTGGCTTGGTTTTTCAGTTGGGTGTTGAAACCCAGGGTTTGTGAATCCCACTTGTGGGATGGACTTGTTGACGTGAAGAGAGAGGGCTGAACTGGAAGGAGCTGTGGATTTAGAGAGAAGCCCAAGCAGAGAAGGCCAGAGGGACTTTTGGAGAGCACCGTCCTGGACTGCTGAGGACCAGTTGGAGCTGGCCAGGACTTTTGAAAACTGCTATCTGGAGCTTCCAAGAACTGAGGAGACATGGCTGTGATGCCAGTATTTTGTCTGTCTGTTTTGATGTTGTTTTGCCAGATTCACCTGCTGGTGAAGGACAGTGCTGCTGTGGTAGAGGTCCTGGAACTTTGCTATTGGTTCAGAACCCCTGAAAGAGGATTTTCTTGTTGTATGTTTACAGAAATCCTGGAAGAGGGCCTTGCTGATGTTTTCAGGGGTTCTGGGACTGTTCTGCAGACAGAGAGTGACTTGATGAGGAGACTGGCAATATGTGTTGTGGCTTTGTTAGGCTTTGCCTCCCCAGGAACCTGGATTGCTGTACTTGTCTCTGGTCAAGATGAAGACAGGACCTGTCCTTGGACATTGAATGCTGTGATGACATCTTAACCTTGTTGTAGCTTAAGGGTGGATGGTTTTTTGTGCTCTCCTGCCCCTTTTGAGAAAGTGCTTGGCGTTAACGGATGGTATTGTAATTCAGTTGTGATCCAGGGGTGGGATACTTGGACCTTGGTGCTTTGCAGTTGAATTGAGAACTTACTTGCTAAAGGAATGAGTTATACTGTATTTTGATTTTTCTCTGTTCTGTGAATGTTTGCCTTACTCTGTCACTGAATAAATGGGGTTTGCTATGCTGGTAATCCAAACCTTGGAAGTTGCCTTTGCTTGGCATTACACCCACAGCCTCTTCTGTTGGACATTTGAAACCCTCCGTACTCTTACTGACTTCAGCTCACTTTTCC
>CM053582.1:536860564-536876166 GCA_028627135.1 Pseudochirops cupreus
GTCCCTCCGCCTCTACAGAAATGTGAACATTCATCAGCCCTCCCCCCCACCCTGTCTTCCCCTCCATCATCCTAACTCTCATCCCCCTTATCCTACCTCTCATCCCCCTTAGTCTCTTTATCTTTGCACAGACTCTCTCATGTCTAGGTTACATTCCTTCCTTACCTCTTAGCATTGCAGGCTTTCCTCAAGGTTCAACTCAAGAGCTGTCTTCTAATTCTAAATACATGAAACCCTTCCCCCACCCCCATTGTTAATGTCCTCTTCTTCTACCTTCCTCAGGTTACTTTGTCTACATTTGTTTGTTTCCATGTTATTTCTCCCTAAAGAATGTCCGCTTCTTGAGGGCAAGAACTATTTCATTTTTGTCTTTGTATCCCACAGATAGTGAGTGCTTAATATTTGTTTACTGAATGAAAAAATATTGAATGAATGAATGACTTCTAGAGTCCCACTCAGTTCCAAATCCTTCAGTCCTCTTACCCTCCCAAGGACATTTTGAGGTATCAACTTTTTGAAACTGGTATGTTGCAGATATGGTTTTAGAGAGGCACTTCAGGAAAGAGTTTTAAACTCAGATTCAAGAGAATCCACAATTTGCCTCTGATAGTAACTGTGTGACTTTGGACAGATAACTTAACCTCTGCTTCTTCCTCTGTAAATGAAAATAATTTCCGTAGTTTCCACCTTGCCATTGTTATGAAGATTAAATAAGATAAAATATATAAAGTGCTTTTTAAATTTTAAAGCACTATATATAAGCTGTGATTATGATTATAATAAGTTTAGTTAGGTTTAATTAGGTTTGAATTACCAAACATTATCATTCAGCCACTCTGATTAGTCTGCAGGCCCTTCCAGTAGGCCTGTGATATTCTTTTAGGTGAGGTAGTCAAACCTCCTTGTTTCCATTGGTCCCCTGGGTTCTTTTCCAGACTTTCATTCCTAGAGTTAGGCCCTCTTGGATCTTTGAAGTTTAGAGTGCTAGATGATCAGGGCCCTTGTATGGTGTTTCAAGACAGCGCTAAAGACCTTTGAGCCCTTGGGTTCCTGGGCTGTCCTGATCTGATCATTGCTGTGATGCATTGGTAACTGTTGCTCTTTGGGGCTTTCAAAGTCCCCCACTGTACCTTTATGATTACTCTGGGATTTTCCATCCTCCTTGGAGATTTTTTTTAGGGGAGCCTTTGATTCTTGCTGCCTCATACACAAGGTTTCTCTGGTTATTCTGGGAAGCTGTTGATTTGGTTGCTTGCATTGTACTGCCATACTCACTTGGCATGCTTTTCTATTGCCTTTGGACTTCTGGCTGACTTTTTGTGCAATCTGTGGGTGGAAGAAGTTGATTACTGTAGTTTCTTTTTGGATTTCTGGTAAACAACATATTTTTGGATTCTGGTTTCTGATACATTTTGTTATCTGCTTCTGTTTTATGAGTTCATCCGATTCACATTCAGTTATGATTACTAACTGTGCTTTTCCATTCATCCTGTTTTCTTCTGTTTATCCTTTTCTCTTTTTATCTTGTCCCTCCTCTGAAGTCTGCTTTGTTTCTGATCATTTCCTTCTTTTATCTGCCCTCCCTTTTATCAGCTTCCCTTTTCCTTATCCCCTTCCTCTCTTACTGGGGCCATCTCATGTTGTCCTGATCTGTATCTGGCCAGTGGTCCTAGGTGTCTCCGGAGGAGAAGTGAGCCTGGTGACTTTGCATAGCCTTCACTTAAAACCAGTTCACTTGAAAGTCATGGCATTACCTTCCTGATGTCATGGTCCTCTTCGCAAATGAAGGACAAACCACAACCTTTGAGTAAGAGGAGCTGCCCCACTGGGGACCCGACTGATCTGTTCCAATTGGCCAACTCCCCTTCCCTCCCCTTCTATTTCCCTCCTTTCCCCTCCTTCCTTCCCTTCCCTCCTCATCTCTCATCTCCATCATGCCCTTACCTCCTGAGGGTGCCCTCCCCAAAGGAAGGTAAATTTTGAAAACTGAAATAGACCTAGATATCTTGGGGTTTATTGCCTAGATTTCTTTCTTAAAGACATGCCTTAAACCCAAATTCACTCTACCTCTCACTGACCGACCAATAACAGGTTCCTACCCAAGCACCACTTAAATGGTTATTCTTTGGGCCCTGATGGATCAGAGTGAGTATAAATAGAAATTGTTTCTTCTTTGGCCAGAAACCCTGAGGATCTTTCCCTCCTAGGTCATTTATTTATTTATTTATTTTGGATTAAAGGGGCCATCCCTGGGCTCCCTTCTTAAACAGCCCTAATCACTGAATGGGATTGCCTCAGTCAAAGTGAGAACTCAGAAAGACCTTAGTTTAAAAAGGCCAAGGTCTCCCCAGTACATCCTGGGCTGTCCCAGTTGTCCTGATCTACATCTGGCCACTGTATTCAGAGAGCTCTGAAGGAGAAAGTAAGGTTGTGACTTTGTATTGCCCTTCCTCACTTGGAACAAATTCACTTGCAAGTTATGGCATTGTCTTTCTGATGTCATGGTCCTCTTTGAGAAGGAAGGACAAACCACAATCTTCCTTTTCATTGGGTGGGATAGATTTCTGTTACCAATTGACTGTGTGTGTGTGTGTGTGTGTGTGTGTGTGTGTGTGTGTACTTTTCCCCCCCTTTTTTGAAGCAATTTAGATGTCAGTAAGGTTCAAACTTTTCCCACCTTTGGGGGCACCCCCACTACCTCATCATTTCCTCCACCACTGTAAAAGCTCTTCCTTGTGTGCTTCTTTTAAGTGAGATAATTTTCCTCATTCTTCTCCTTTTCCCCTTCCCCCAGAACATCCGTTGTCCTCACCAATCCATTTTTTTTACATCATCCCAACATAATCAACTCACTCTCTCATTCTCTATGTAGCATCCTTCTAACTGCCCTAATAATGATAAAGTTCTTAGATGATACATGTATCATCTTCCCATATGGAAAGGTACAGAGTTTAATCTTATTGAATGCCTTATGATTTCTCTTTCACGTTTACCTTTTTTTGTGCTTCTCTTGAGTCTTGTATTTGAAAGTCATATTTTTTAATTCAGTTCTGGTCTTTTCATGAAGAATGCTTGAAAGTCCTTTATTTCATGAAATACTTATTTTTCTCTTGAAGAATTATACTCAATTTTTGTTAGGTATGTTGTTCTTGGTTGTAATTTTATCTCTTTTGCCTTCCAGAATATCATATTTCAAGCCACTCCACTCCTTCAAGGTGGTAGCTGCCAGATCTTGTGTGATTCTGACCATGGCTCCATGGTATTTGAAGTGTTTCTTTCTGGGTGCTTTAAGTATTTTCTCTTTGAGCTGGGAGCTCTGAAATTTGACTTTAATATTCCTGGGAGTTTTCATTTTGGGATCTCTTTTGGATAACGATTGGTAGATTCTTTCAATTTCTATTTTACCCTCAGGTTCTAGGATATCAGGCAGTTTTTCTTGATAATTTCTTGAAATATGTCTAGGCCTTTTCTTTTGTCATGGCTTTCAGGTAGTTCAGTAATTCTTAAATCTTCTCTTCTTCATCTGTTTTCTAGCTTATTAGTTTTTCTAATGAAATTTTTCTCATTTTCTTTTATTTTTTCATTCTTTTGACTTTGTCTTATTGTTTCTTGAAGTTTCATGGAATCATTAGGTCCGTTTTTCTATTTATAATTTTTAAGAAATTATTTTATTCAAGTGAGCTTTTGTATCTTTTTCCATTTGGCCAATTCTGTTTTTTTTTTTTTAAGTGTTGTTTTCTTCAGTATATTTTTTTGGCCTCTTTTACCAAGCTGTTGATTATTTTTTCATAGTTTTCTTCTTTTGCTTTTGTTTCCTTAATTTTTCCTCTACTACTCTTATTTAATTTTGAAAATAATTTTGTAGCTCTTCCAGGACTTTTTGTTGTGCTTACATCCAGTTCACTTTTTTTTTCTTTGAGGTATCACTTTGTAGGTGTTTTGACTTTATTGTCTTCTTCAGAGTTTATGTCTTGATCTTGCCTTTCACCATATTGGCTATTTACGGTCAGATTCCTTTTTGCTGTTGTTTGCTTATTTTTCTACTCTGTTTCTTTATGTGGAACTTTATGTTAATGTTGGACTCTATTGGGGATGGGGGAAGGAGGTTCTGTCTTACCCTTCAAGCTTTTTTCCCCACTGTTGTTTTCAGAGCTAGTTCTGGGGTTTTGAAGTTTTCAGTGCTTCCAAAGTGTTGTGATCTGGGGAGAGGTGTGGTTACTGCTCCCTTGATGTGCAATTTTGTCCTTCTACAAGAAGGGCCCCCTTTCCCTTGGGACTGGAAGTGATACTGCCCCTCAGGGCTTCCCTTCCCTCCTGATGTAAAGTGCTCCTGTATAGGCAGTGGAGTTGCCAAATAGCATCTGGTAAGTAGAGGGGTACAAACAGCTAGTACAGGGGTACCCTGTAGTCTCTTTCTGACTAGTGCCAGGTCCCTTTTCCATCTGTCACTTGAGAGCTCCTGAAGCTGTTGCTACTTCTGTCACCACTGCTTAGTCCCACCACTGGTATTTCATCCACCTGGACTCCAGGCCAGCCTCTTTGCTTGTGTTACAGATCCCTCTTTCTGACCCATGTTGTCTTGGGCTGGAAGAGTGTGTCACTCTGGCCTTTTGTTGACTCTGCCACTCCAGAATTCTGTTTGAGCCATTATTTTAAAGTTGTTTGGAGGAGAATGTTGAGAGATCTCAACTGAGTGCTTCTCTACTCCACCTTCTTGGCTCTGCCCCTCTTTCTTTGGCTTTCTTAATCATTATTCAGTCTAATGTGAATTTCAGGTTTTTTCTTAAGTATGTATGAGCTGGGCAGTTTGCGGTAAGGCTTCTCTCTTGGCCAGAAGTCCCTGTAGATCTTTTAATATTTCATGTATGCTATCATAACTCTTGTTTTGACCATCTGTTAATTATTTTCTCTTGCAATAATAATAATAGTTAGCAATTATATAGTACTTTAAGTTTTGTAAAGTGCTTTACACGTGCTATCTCATTTGACTCTTATAGCTCTGTGAGGGAGGTGCCATTATTATCCCCATTTTGCAGATAAGGAAACAAGCTGAGGGAAGTTGAGTGACTTGCCTAGGTTCACTTAGCTAGTTAGAAGCAGGATTTGAATTCAGGTTGTGTGAGATGAAAGAGTTCAGAGTCTGAATCTGAGGTCAGAAAAGGTCTTTATTCTTTCTCATCAGGAAGGACTCTGCCCCTATCGCTCACATGGCATCTGCAGGGAGAGAGCAACAGGTAGAAGCCAACCCATGGTTATATAATCTTCTAATGCAGAAACCCAACCCCCCCAACTGGCCTTCACTTTTGTTGGTAGGGAGGCC
This sequence comes from Pseudochirops cupreus, assembly GCA_028627135.1. Taxonomy (NCBI): domain Eukaryota; kingdom Metazoa; phylum Chordata; class Mammalia; order Diprotodontia; family Pseudocheiridae; genus Pseudochirops; species Pseudochirops cupreus. The sequence goes on from CM053582.1 coordinate 536,865,885, forward strand.
GGCCCACAACCTAAGTGCAGGAATCTATCCCTGACACAAAGGACCTGGAAACGTGTGGGTGTCCAATGAAAGGCCAGGGTTCCTTATTTGGTGTATCTTGTGCTGAGGTGGCACTGGGAAGGGTCTGCATTACTCTAAGCCCCAGATTCCTGGAAGGTCAGGTGACCTCTAAACCTAGGCCTAGTGAATACTGAAACCATTCTAGATTTGATTTTTCAGAAAGGGGGAACTTCAGTATAAATTATCCCTCACAAGGTCTTCTTGACTCCAAGTCTAGCACTCTTTACAATACTCCAACCAGCTTCTTCAAGACTAAATGCATGTCCTTATGTGATGTATTTTACATTATTTTTTGCTGCAAGTCATTGTTACTAACATGCTATAGCCTATTTACATCCATTGTAAGTTTTTCCAATGCCTTTTGTTTAGCTGCAATTTTGAGTCTTCTGTTTGATGACTTATAGCCATGTGACATCACCAGGTTGGTATTGTGATGTTAAAAGATGGGCTTTTGTGGCAGAGAGTGGCTTGGAATCTCTTCATCTCTTAGATGCAATACACTCAGTTCACTTCTTTAGTTTGGGGTCTTACTTGTTCACTTTTAGTGTATGTTGAGGTATGTGCACTTAGGGAATAACTTGGTGGGCTGTTTTTCCAGTTGCATGTCAAAATCTAGGTAATATAAATTCTTCATCCATTTGGTTTTTCCTTTATAGCTAGTTAGGCTGATCTCTTAAGTGACTATGGGCCTTATTGAGATGGCCTGTAATGTTCTGGAGCATAGTACATTTAGCACAACTCCTTCCATGTGCCAGAGTCTCAGTAGGGCCATCATCATCGATAAGGATAATTCCATTTCCATTTGTATATCACAGGGGGAATTCTTCATGATTGTGCTAACACTTTTCTTGAGTATTTGTCTTTGTTTTTCCCATCTCATAATGATCAGAGCGTCATTGAACAACTTATTTCTTGTTGCATTACTCAGAATCTTGCATGATCTTAACATATGCATGGGAGACAGCTTGTTAGAGAACAACTTTTAAGATAATTTTTTGCTTTATCAAGTCAAATACTTTTTCTAAGCAAAAGCTAGCAAACCCAGAAGGGTAGTGCATTTTCTCTCAGTTGTGTAATTCTAAATATGCGGTCTCTTGTGGAAAATCATCTGAAAGTTTGCCAGTTCTCTTTTTGTGTTTTTATTAGTGTTACCCTGATACATGAATAGCCCATTTCCATAAACGTTTTATAGAGATAAGAAATTAGGCTTATGGGTCAGTAGCTACTGATGTTTTTCATTTGCCTTTTTAGTATTTGAGGGTCTGCTATTTGTCAGGCACTGTGCTAAGTGTTAGGGATTCAAAGACAAAAAGGAAACAGTTCCTGACTTCAACGTATTTATATTCTCTTGGGGGGAAAACACCACACACATTAGTATATACAAAATAAATACAAAGTACTTTTTTGGGAGATTATTGATAACTAGGGAGCTTGGAAAAGGTCTTTTGTAGGAGTAATACTCCAATCTTTTCCAGTCTTTGGAATTCTCTCTTTTTTTGTAAAATTTTGAAGACTTAGTTTTTAAGATTACATTGATTCCTGAACAGATTTCTTCTCTCAGATCTAGCTGAGAGCTGCCTGCCTTTGAATCCAGATTCAGGCAGGAGCTGGGACCATAGAAGAGGCACCATGGAAGCTGAGAGCCAGCCTTGAGTCAAGATGAAAAGACCTCTTCTTTGGTACCTGATGCTAAGAAGATTATGATATACTGTGACCTTGGGGTAGAGAACTTCGACCTTTGTACTTTGTGTTCCTTAAGGAGGCTTGCCTCTTAAGGATGATTGAGTTAATTTTTAACCATTACTAAATGATTGCACTTTGTTTAAAACTATGTGGCCACTTTGGTGAAAACTCTGTGACCACTTTAATGATAACTTGTTATATCATAATATTGTGAATGCTGTACTTTAATTTCTGTGAATATTTTGCCTTAATTTACTGCTGAATAAATGGAGAGTTCACTATACTATGTAATCAGAACCTTGAAGCTGTTCACAGCAGCAGTCCTCTGGAAAGCTGCTCCTGCTTGACTTTACATCATCCTTCTTTACGTCATCTTCTTAAAATGCAGCTTTTACTTGGGGACTGAAGTATTAGAATTTGAATGCAGCAGGTCTACTTTTAATGAGTTTTTTCATTTTTGGCCTTTTTTGGTATACCCAGTGCTTAGCACAGTGATTGGCACATAGTAGGTGCTTAAAAATGCTTATGGATTTGATGGGAGTATAGATTTGCTGACAGATGTGTTCCATTTTGTGTTTATATTTTATTCCCCTTCTATTTTCCTCTGTAAATGCTTTTAGGATAATTTTGCTATTTGGATTTCAGTGCCACACTTTCTGCTGGCTGCTTTTCCACTCCACTGCTTCGTGAAATAATTCTGTTAGTATCATAGGTTCAGAGGTAGAGGGGACTCTAGAGCTCATCTAGTCCAACTTCCTTATTTGACAATTTAGGAAATTTGAGACTCAGAGAGATTAAGTGATTTGCCTCCGGTCTCACCTGGTCGGTAGCAGAGGTAGGATTCAAGCGCAGATTCCATAACTTTAAGTCCAGGGCTTTTCCTACCATACTCTGTCATCCATCACCCTCCTCCATAATGTTTTGCACAGGAGCTTATCTTTTAAACTAGTTTGCATTCTGTTTGGCAGGGAAATTGAATTTACTGCCTAAGGTGGTTTCAGGATTCTTGGCTTCCTTAGTATGGAGAATGTTTAGTATAAATTGTGTTTAGACCTGTGAAATCATTGCTGTGAACTCCTGGTGAGGAGACTCCCTGGGGCATTGAGAGGTTAAATGACTGGCCCATGGTTACAAGACCAGTGTGTCAGAGACAGGACTTAAACTCACTGTTTCCTGACTCAGGGTTCTTTACTCACTATTCTATGCTAGGTTTTTTTTTCATCAGTTAGATTTCTAATCATGATAATTAGAGTGAATTTCTTTACTTTATTCTGTTTCCAGTTTTCAATTTCCATCTTATTTAAATAAGGCCATCATAACTGAATGCAGCTTTCTTTTAATTTAGTACTGATTTTTCACTTTTTACACTAATCAGTTAATGATCTGACTGCATATAGGTATCTGGTTTTGAAATTACACCTGGGTTAGTTATTATTTTTTTCTTTATAATTTGTTATTTTATATATTTATATATATATGTATATATATACGTATGTATATATGTGTGTGTGTGTGTGTGGTTTGAAAGCTAGTCCATTGACTTAATATTAACAGGACATATATAATATATTACATATATATGTGTGCGTGTGTATATCTGTCTATCTATATCTATATCTATCTATCTATCTATCTATCTATCTATATATATATCTGTGCCTGGTAATAGATATGGACAGTGAATTGGGCTTTGAATTTATAGTAAGAAGATTGCTGCCCAGATTACGTTTGGGAAATTGCACATTCATTTTAACAGTCCCAATCTGCTTCCCAGCCCAGAAATCCCATCTTTTTAGCATTCATTCTGGTTGATGCTGTGTAGTTGTAAATCTTACGATATTACCATCTCCAGGGAATCAAAGTTGTGGATGACCCAGAGTTCACTGAGAGACTTACTGTAGTTGGAGGTAGGCTGAAGCATATTTTCAGTGATGACACACATTAAAATTGGCATAAGTACTGTCATTCAGGAAATGAATGATCAGAAAAAGGGAGTGAGCTGCTGGTCATAAGAGACATCGTGGTTTGGTGGATAGAGTATTGAACTTGGAATGTGGAAACCTAGACCCAAATCTTGCTTCTAACTCCTGCTTGCTGTGAGAGACTGTAGGCAAGTCATTTAGCATGTCACAGCTTCAGTCTCCTAGATATAAAATGGGTATATTTCAGAGCTGAAGGGAACTCTAGGGCTCAACTAGTCCAACTTCCTCATTTAACAGTTTGACAATATGTCAAATTACCTAAGTAACAGTTGGGAGGGATGCACTTTGCAAACCTTAAAGTGTTTTTTATAAATGTGAATGATTACAGCGATGTTTGATGATATTGCAAGATTAAGGCACTAACAGATGGAAAGCCTGAGTACTGACACTGATAAAATAAAAATAAATAGAGGTAGAAGAAGGCTTCTGGTGTATTGAGTAGATCCTCTGTGGCGGATCTGTGGGAGAACATGGGCATGAATCATACAGGATGAAAAGACCTAGGTGGGTTGTGATCTGTGATGGAGGGATGAGATCTCAGGTCCGCAGGAGCATTTAAGATAGAGTCAGTTTCATTTTTTTGTGTTTGTCAGAGTTCTGTGTCCAGTACTTTTTAATTCTGTTCTTTTTTAACTAGTATTTTATTTTTTCCGATTATATGCAAAGACAGTTTTTAATATTCTTTTCAAAAAAATTTTTGTATTCCAAATTTTCTTTCCTTCTCTCCCCTCCCTAAAATGGTAAGCAGTTTATACAGGTAGTTCTAGTCTTAAAGAAAGTATTCATGACATACAAGATTTGATGCTTCTTAGTCTTTTACTTTCTTTTTTTTACTTCAGCCCAAATCACTCTTTCCTTGTACTAATCTTAAACTTTGAAATCGACAAGAATGAAATTATTCCTTGAGTTGGTTTGGAGTAACTCATCAGTTTCTTTTTAGACTTTCTCAACATCTTCCTGTTGGTGAATAAGGTAGAATTCTCTACATGGTAGCATTTTAGCTTCTGCTTGTCATTAGCGCTGTGACTCAAAATGATCAAGTATCTTAGGAAGTAGTTTCTTCTTACCTTTGATTGTGTACTAGGAGAAACCAGTGCACCAAAGGTATTCACCGAGGAGAGCCTGTGAGGGGCCCTTCCAGTTACAAGACTACAACTTTGCCTGACAATATAGATGTGACTGGAAAAGTTCTTACATTTAAAGTATTAGTAGTTAAAAAAATTAATGTTTGTAGTTGGTTTAAAAGCTTTGTTACTCTTCAAACTCTTGTTCTTCCCTCCCTTTCTATCAGTGCTCATTGTCATTGCAGATTGGGATAAATCCACAGCAGATTGAAGGGGGGAATTTATGTATTTTTATTTGTTTCATGGGTTACTACATCAATTTTTCATGTGACTAATCTGGATATTTTTAATCTGACTTATTTTATGTTGATTTTTTTAGAATAATGTACTTTGCTAAGATTTCCATAACATGTACAGCCAATACTTGGATTGTTAAATGCATTATAATGTAATTGTAGCACTATTTTTGGGACCATGCTTTGGAATGAAAAGGCCTTTTAGTACTTCATTATCCCCAGGATAAAACTGCCTTATACCAAACTCTATTCTGTGCGAAATAGTGATAAAACGTTCTGATGAATAAGTACACTTATTGGGTACTAATCCATCATACTTAGGCCTCATGGAGAATACGAGAACATAAAATACATTCCTGCCATTAAGGAGATTATTTTCTATATGGGAAAATACAACAGATGTGAAAAGTTAAATTACTTTCAAGACAGTATGAAAAGTGCTTAATAAGTGGTAGTGACAATACTTATCTAGGAGAGATGAGAGAGGTCACTACTACCTGGGATAATTAAAGAAAGCATCACAATGTCAGTTGGATTTCTTTGACCGGAGAGGAAGAGAGAAAGAAGTTTAGCTTAACAGGTAACAACATAAGCAAAAATATTTACATAGGATAATAAAAGATGTATTTGGAGAGCTATGAGTAGACCAATATGACTGGAAAAGTTTGTATGGGGGAATGGTGAGAGACTAGACTAGAATGGTAGGTTGGGTCCAGATTGTAGAGAATACCTTGAATATTTGCCCTCATGGGGCCAGTCAGTATATACTTCTCAAGTTTTGGGGAGGTGTGCCATGAGATTGTCAGGCTTTGGCCCAAAACAGACAAAACTTTCAATAAGATTGTTAAATATAGTCATATTTAAAATCCTGAGATTTTAGATTTTCCTCCATTTCTCTCAATTATTTTTTTTCACATTAGGAGTTTTCCCCCCCCCATCCTCAATAAAGAAAGTGCTATGTCTCTTATTTTAGCTCAGTCTATTTTAAGACCATCCTTTTCACGCTGGCTGTCTTCTGTTTACCCTTAAACCTTCCTACCTCCTTGTTGCCCTTTTCCTTAATTTTGCAGCTTTGCTTATTAGTTCATTTTTCTTTTTTGCTTTTATCTATTCAGTTCTTCCTCTCTTTTCTCCCTCTAAGTTAAATAGTCAGATAATATTGTTCTTTCTCTCTTCTCCTTCAGCTTTTTTGTGTTTTAAAAATTACATTTTCTGTACTTTTTTCTAAAAAAAAAAGGATTTGTCTTATTTTATCTTCATTATTTATCTTCTCTTTCTGTCTGTTCTAAAATTTTATTCTTTTGATTCATGGCCCATATACTTATTTAGTCCTTCTTTGGCATCTGTATTTCTCTTGGCATTAAAGCTTCTAAGGTACCTCTTTTGGGTTCCTTCTTCTGAACAGTTGCTATGTTATTGTCTTCTAGATCTTGCCCCCTGACCCCCTTTTTCCTTTTGTACTTCACTCCTAGAAATAACAATTCCTGTAGATGGTAAAGAGAATATTGCTTCTTGGTAGGAATTTTCCTATGGCCCAGATTGTGTATTATTGACTTTTGCCCTGAGCAGACTGAGTTGGAATAAGCTGTACTATGCTTTAAAAAATAAAACAAACAAAAATGTGAAGATGGGGAAAAGGTTTGTGTTCATACAGTTTCTTAAAGATTTAATTGTCTCTGTGTAGAGCCCATGGAGTGTGCAGAAGAACTCAGTGATTCGTGTGTGGTGGAGCAGACAGAAAGAGGCTTCCAGTGTGCAGTGGCTGTACCTAGTGCATTGTTCAAGTAAGTTCATTTAGTTTTGTGTTAAGTTGTTGCTCAGAGGAAAAATGGCAGAAGGTAGAACTGTGATTCTTCTCTGCTCATTTCATCTGAGATGCCTAATGGCTAATTATGTTTTAGTTTGCCTGTATTCTTTGTTCTGGGAGTGAGCCTGTCATCAAGATTAGCAAAACTGACCAATAACCAATCACCATTATTTTTTCTGATGCAGACTTATTCATAGTTATGTAAACATCTCTTCCTGAACTCTGGGTAGTATGCTTTTCCCAAAACCATCTAATCTTTGTATAATAGTCACACTGATAAAACTCTGTGTGATACTAAAATATTTCCTTTGCATATTAATGTTTTTATAGATATAGATATAATTTGGTATTCAGGAATACCAAATAATTTGATATTTCCTTTTGTGAGGCAAGCATCTTTCTAATTTTGAGCTTCTTCTAAACTAAATATCTTAGAAATAAAAATAACCGTTTTTTTTTTAGAAAATGAAAACTATCAGATAAGTCTTTTGACATATTTCTTCGCTGATGTCATTCTTTGTGTGGTTGTTAACCCTGAAGCATAAATTCCCAGAGTGGGTGATACTGCCCCCGAGGGGCACTGGAACACTGTGGGGATTGGGGCAGTGGGGATAGTAGTTGTTTGGAGTGCAATTAGAGGATGTTGAATAAAAATAAGGGTTAACCTAATCTACCTCAGGGGGGTCCTTTTTTTTTTTGAAAAGGGTGTAGTAGGCCATATGAGTTTGCTGATCTCTGATTTAAATGTTCTTTTCTCTTCCATATGTTTAATGGCTCCACCTTCTCTTGATCAGAGCCTATTTATATCATTGTTTTACCTCTTAAGTCTTTAGATAGATAGATTTAAGTGTTGGTAGAGAAAAGAATGTTGACAAATCTTTCTTTTGTAAATTCCAAAATGTCCAAATTATTGCAGTCTTCCTGGGAGCATTGTATATTGCCTTGGTTCTGGGGACCTAAGGCAACACCATTTTTTCACGCACTTTTGGGTATTTCAGTACTAGATTTATTATTAGACTCATCATATTCAGAGCTTTGTGATAGGTATTGAGAACACAAAGTAGTGTAAGAGTCTTTGTCCTTTTACATCTCATAATTTAGATGGGGAGCTAGAAGGCTTACATAATTAGCTAATAATAAAGTAACTTTAATAAAGTAACTTAATAATAATACATAGTAACATAAAAACTAACAATACCAGGTGGCAAATCCTAGGAGACACATAAGTAGCACAGATTTTTTTTTGCTTTGTTTTACTTCAACCTTACCGTCATAGTAATAGCTAATATTTATATAGTGCTTACGATGTGTTAGGCACAGTGCTGAGGACTTTACCATTATTATATCTGTTGGTCTTCTCAACAACCCTGTGAGTACAGTTATTATCTCCATTTTTCAGATGAAGAAACTGAGGCAAACAGAAGTTAAGTGAATTGTCCAGAGTCATACACCTGGTACATGTCTGAGGTCAGATTTGAACTAAGGTCTTCCTGACGCCAGGCCCAGGTCTCTATCTACTGTGCCACCTAACTCCTTATGTTACAAAATAAACTAGTTCTTTCACTGACATTTTCTTTTTTTATAATCCTTCATATGTTTGAGTTTCTGTTTTACTGTTTCATGCAACTTTGTTGTTGATATTTTTCTAGTTTCTGATATCTGGTATCTATACTGACTTTCAATAAATTAGAGCCTGGGATTATAAAAGAAAATCTTACCATACCTTACTTACTCAGCTTCCTACAGCATACATGGAGAAGGCAAATAGCTCAGTAAAGGCACAAAGGGGCCTATGAAGGTGGTAAGGTGGGGGTAGACCTTCAAGAGTGACAATAATTGAATACAGGGTAATAATCTTGCTTTCTCATGTCTTTAAGGCTTATTTGAAATTTATGTATAGATTATTATATCATATTATATCATGCCTATTATAGACCTTTTGCCTCTTCTTGATTTTTTTTTTTTGCTAATATAGAATTTAGGATGTTGAGTAAAACTAGATTTCATGACACTTTTTCTGGTTTGAAACATTTTAGCTATCTATTTTGCAAACTTTTGAATTAGTTTCTAATCACTATTAAATTTTTCTTTATGTTGTAGATATATAATTGGGAAGAAAGGTGAGACCAGAAAGAAACTAGAAATGGAAACTCGAACTTCTATTAACATTCCTAAACCTGGAATGGAAGGAGAAATTGGTGAGATTTAGCATGCATGTGTTTACAGTCATTCTCACTTTTGTGAATATGTGAAAATAAGGTACATCCAGGTAAATGTAGCTATATTCTTTTTTGTTGTTTTTAAAAATTAAAGATTTAAAAAATGAACAAAAATCTATTTTCTCTCTTCCCTTCACCCTCATAGAGGAACAAAAGAAAAACCAAACTCTTGTAAGAAATAGTTAATAAATATGTAACAAATATAGTCAAAACTAATTCAAGCATTGGACAAGTCCCAAAAACCTGTGTTTCAGTCAGTATCCTTAGTTCATTGTCTTTCAAAAGGTGAGTTCCATCATGTTTCATCCTGGATCATCTGGATTGCTTGGCTGGTCATTGTGTTGATGAGAGTTCTTAAGGCTTTCAAAACTGTTTTTGTCTTTACAGTGTTGTTGTTATCGTATATAAAATTGTTCTTTTAGGTTAACTTACTACATTCTGTCAGTTCATATGAGGCTTCCTAGGCTTCTCTGTTCCTTTCATCAGTTTTTACGGCACCATAGTATTTCATTTGTCCAGCCATTCCCCAATTGATTCCTCCTTTAGTTTTCAGTTCTTTTTCACCACAAGAAAAACCACTACATTTTTGTATATATGTATCTTTTTCTTCTTTATTTGATCTTTTTGAGGATCTAGGCCTTGTAGTGGTATTACTGGGTCAAAGGATAAGCATAGTACAGTAATTTTGGGGCATTTCAAAATTGTGGTCCAGAATAGCTGTAGCCATTCACAGCTCCAACAGTAGTGTATTAATGTACCTGTTTTTCTGTATCTCTTCCAATATTTGTTTCTTTCCTTTTTGGTCAGCTTTGCTAATCTGACGATATGAAGTAGAACATCAAAGTCACTTTAATTTGCATTTCTCTCTTACTGATTTGGAGGTTTTCTTTTACTTTTTTAAAAAAAATTACACTATTGATAGCTTTAATTTCTTCCTTAGAATACTGCCTGTTTGTAACTTTTGACCATTTATCAATTGGGAAATGGCTGTTATTTTTATAAATTTGAATCAGTTCTTTATATATTTTGGAAATGAAACCCTTATCAGAAACACTTGTGCACTGAATCTGGCTTAGGGAAGGAATGACATAAACTCTCAATTGGGCATCTTGCCACATAGAAGAATAGGGGGAAGGGGATGAGAGGTGGGGTGATGGAGGGGAGGGCAGGG
>CM053582.1:536876666-536895344 GCA_028627135.1 Pseudochirops cupreus
TATATATACATATACACACACACACATTTATATTCCCTTCAACTATCCTCATACTGAGAAAAGTTTCGTAAATTACAATTATTTTTCCATGTAGAAATGTAAATAGTTCAACTTTAATAAGTTCCTTATGATTTCTTTTCCCTGTTTACTTTCTCATGTTTCTCTTGCTTCTTGTATTTGAACATCAAATATTCTATTCTGGTTTTTTCATTAAGAATGCTTGAAAGTCCTCTATTTCATTGAATAACCATATTTTCCCCTGAAACATTATACTTAGTTTCGGGGCGGCTAGGTGGCGCCAGCTAGAAGTCAGGAGGACCTGAGTTCAAATCTGGCTTCAGACACTTGGCGCTGTTACTAGCCGTGTGACTTTGGGCAAATCCCTTAACCTCAATTGCCCTACAAAAAAAAAAAGCAACCCCTTCGCCCCCCCCCAAAAAAACCCCATTATACTCAGTTTTGCTGGGTAAGTGATTCTTGGTTTTAATCCTAGCTCCCTGGATCTCCAGAATATCATATTCTAGGCCCTTCGATCCCTAGATTGAAGCTGCTAGATCTTGTGTTATCCTGATTGTGTTTCCACAATATTCAAATTGTTTCTTCTTGGCTCCTTGTAATATTTCCTCCTTGGTCTGGGAACTCTGGAATTTGGCTATAATATTCCTAGGAGTTTTCTTTTTGGAATTTTTTTCAAGAGGTGATTGGTGAATTCTTTCAATTGCTGTTTTGCCCTCTAGTTTTAAAATATCAGGGCAATTTTCCTTGAGAATTTCTTGAAGGATGATTTCTAGGTTCTTTTTTGATCATGGCTTTCAGGTAGTCCAATAATTTTTAAATGAGCTCTCCTGCATCTATTTTTGAGGTCAGTGACTTTTCCAATGAGATATTTTACATTGCCTTCTGTTTTTTGATTTGTTTGGATCTGTTTAATAGTATCTTGATTTCTCATAAAGTCCTTAGCTTCCATTTGTTCCAATCTAATTCTGAAGGAATTATTCTCTTCAGTGAGCTTTTGAAATTCCTTTTCCATCTGGCAAATTTGTCTTTTTAAGGCGTTCTTCTCCTCTTTGGCTTTTTGGGCCTCTTTTGCCATTTGAGATAGTCTATTTTTTAAGGTGTTATTTTCTTCAGTCAGGTTGTTGACTCTCTTTTCATGATTTTTTTGCATCATTCTCATTTCTCTTCCCAGTTTTTCCTCCACTTCTCTTACTTGATTTTCAGAATCCTTCTTGAACTCCTCCATGGTGTGTAACTAGTTCTTATTTTTCTTGGAAGCTTTTGGTGCAGGAGTTCTGACTTCATTGTCTTCCTCCCGTTCCATGCTTTGATCCTTTTTGTCTCCAAAAAAGCAATCTGAGGTTTGATTGCTGTGCTTGCTTTGCTTCCTCTGCTTGCTCATGTTGCCACTCAGTTACTTGACTTTTGAGCTCTTTGCCACAGTAGAACTCTACTTATAAAGAGGAGAGCTTTGTCCCAAATCACTGGGGTTTTCATAGCTGCCAGAGCTATTGGTTGGGTGCCCCCTCTGAAGCCCCCACCAGCTCTGGCCCATTGGCCACATACCCCAGGACCTCTACCCAAGACAGCAAACCAGATCCAACTAGGTTAAAGCAAGAGCGATTACCCTCTAGCTTTATCACATTCATCATTTATTATAGGAGAGAAAGATTCCTTTATGTCCATACATTGTAATTTGTTTAGCCATTCCCTATTTGATGGGCATCTACTTTGTTTTCAGTTCTTTGCTATCACAATTAGTCAATCAGTAAATATTTATTAAGTACCTGTTATGTGCCAGATACTATGTAAAGCACTTGGTATATAAAAAGAGGCAAAAGACTGTCTCTCCCCTCAAGGAGCTTATTACATGGGAGATACAACATGCAAACTAATATATACAGAGCAAACTTTATACAGGATAAATAGGAAAGAATGAATAGAGGGAAGACACTAGAATTAAGAGGAATTGAGAAAGGCCTCCTGTAAAAGATGAGATTTTTACTTGGGACTTAAAGGAAGTCAGAGAAGTCTGTGGGCAGAGTTGAGAAGGGAGAACATTCTAGCTATATGGAACAGCCAGAGAAAATGCCCAGAGCTGAGAGATGGAGTGTTTTGTTGGTGGAACAACCAGGAGGCCAGTATTACTGGATTTAAAAGTATATGTTGGGGACTAAGGTATAAGAAGACTGGAAAGGTAGGAGGGGGCTAAGTTATTCTGGGTTTTTAATGTCATACAGAGTATTTTCTATTTGCTCTTGGAGGCAGTAGGGAGCCACTGGAGTTTATGGAGTGATATGTTGGACCCGTGCTTTAGGAAAATCACTTTAGTGGCTGAATGGAGGATTTGATTGGAGTGAGGAGAGACTTAAGGCAAACTGACCCACTATTGTAATAATTCAGGTATGAAGTGATGAGAAGCTGCACTAGAATGGTAGCCGTATCAGAAGAGAGAAGAGGGCATATTTGAGAGATGCTGTAAAGTTGAAATCTACAGACCTTGGCAACAGACTGGAGGTAGAGAAGTGAGATGTAGTGAGAAGTTCAGGGTGAGGACTTCTAGATTATGAGCCTGGGTGACTGGGATGATGGTGTTCTTGACAGTAATAGGAAACTTAGGAAGAGGGGAGGGTTTTGAGAGTTCATTTTTGGACATATGGAGTTTATGATGTCTACCAGATGAACTCAGTAGTAGATCTGGGAATCATCAGAAGCAGCCCATGAGATCACCAACCTGAATAGTGTAGAGAGAGAACAAAAGGCCCAGAAGAGAGCCTTGGGGACAACCAAGGCTAGTGGGTGTGACCAGGATGAAAATTCAGTAAAGGAGACTGAGGAGTGGTCAGAGAGGTCGGAGAACCAGGAGAGAACCTGGAGAACAGAGTATCAAGGACAAGAAGGGGATCAACATCGTTAAAAGCTGCAGAGAGGTAGGAAGGATAGATGGATGAGGATTGAGTAAAGGTCATTAGATGGGAAATGAAGAGATTTTTGGTAATTTTGGAGAGTGTAATTTCAGTTAAATGATGAGATCAGAAGCCAAACTACAGAGATAAAGAAAAGAGTAGAGGAATGGAAGTGAAGGTACCACTTACAGACTAGCCTTCTCAAGCCGTATAGCCGCAGTAAGGAGGAGAGACAAGGGATTAGAGCTACAGGAGATAGATGTAGTGAGGCAGATACTGTAGGCAGGAGGTAAGCAACCAGTGGACAAGAATGCACTGAGCTTTTCGTGACCCTTTCAGTTGCTAAATTTTCTTTCCCTCTGGAAATTTTGTTTTTTCCTTATTTGTGTAAATGTCACAGTCCTTTCCTCTCCCAGTAGTAGTTTTGCTGTTTAAGTTATTCTTGGTTGCCTTTTGAAATTTTGTGTTCTAAGTTCTCTTCTTCCCTGTGGTGACTGCTAAATCATGTGTGATCCAGACTGTGGCTCCTCAGTATTTTAATTCTTCCTGACTGCTTGCATTGTTTTTTTCTTTGACTTGGAAGCTCTGGATTTTGGCTATTAACATTCTCAGAAGTTTTCTTCATTTTTTTTCCAGAAGGTGACTTGATGGTTTCTTTCTATTTCCACTTTGCCCTCTGTTTTGAAGAGATATGGCAATTTTAAGATTTCTTGAAGCAGGGTGTCTAAACTCTTTTTGTTATGGCTTTCAAGTAGTACAGTTATTCTTAAGTGTTTTCACCTTTTTTTCAATTTCTTTTGCTATATGATACTTTACATTTTATTCTATTTTTTCATTCTTTTGACGTTAATACTTTGTGTCTCATATATCATTATTCTCTTTGATCTATTCTAATTTCATAAGAGTTTGTTGTTCAGGCAAGGTTTTGTAGCTTTTCTACCAAGCTATTTCCTTTCTAGTTCTTTCTTCCATAGCTCTCATTTCTTTTACAGTTTTTCCATTTAATTCATTCATTTCACTTATAAAAAGGTTTTAAAACTCTTGTTAATTTCTTCCAAGAATTCTAGTTGAATTTATTTTGCTCGAGCTGTGTCTTGAGCTATGTTTTGCTTTGAATCTTTGCTTGTAGATGTTTTGGAGTCATTCTCTTCTAGGTTTGTGTCTTAAGTGTCGCTTTCACCATAATAGCTTTTTATGGTGAGATTCTATTTTTGTTTGCTCATTTTTGCAGCCTGCTTCCTTACTTAAAACTTTATATTAGGGACAGACTGCCACTTCTGTAGGATATGTCTGGGTTGTGTTTGTTGTTGCTTTCTTAGGATATTGAGTGTTGTATTATTCCGTTATCAGGGGTAGCTGGGCTAGGGACCTGCAGGCTTTCAAAATGTACTTTCCAAACGATCTGATCCAAGGTAAATTCTGATCATTGTCCCCTTACTTTGAGCTCTATAAATTCTTGAACTAGGTTGAGCTTGTTGTATTTGAAGTTTCCATAGACTGCCGCTGGATTCAGCCCCTGTCAATGAGCTGGAAAGTTCTGTTGGGGGGTAACACAGAATTTTCCTTTTGTTGACTTCCTTTTGAATTGGGGTTCCTACCCTGGATGTTCTTCTGCAGACTTCAGACCTGGCTGGAAGCTGGAATTGAGACTGTGCTGTGCTGGAGTTAGAGTCAGTACAACTACTGCTTACTTCTGAACGTCCTCTTCTTTTGGTACAAGCCTTGGGCCCTGCAATTATTAATTATCTCAGAGTGCCACCTTTAGGTATAGATCCTCTTGTTCACCCTGGATCTCTGATCCAGCACTGTGAAGTGAGCATCCAAGCTACCAGTTGGCGTCTATCCCGAAATCTCCTCTTGTTCTGGTGCATAGCTTCTAGCTGTGTTGGAACTCTGTCCGCAATGTCCACAACTCCTCTTTGTCTCTCTATGCCTGCCTGGGTTGGAAAAATGCATTTTCTAGATCTGTTTGGAGCAGTTTTGTCAGGGGGAGTTCACTTTTCTTGCCATTCTGCCATCTTACTACATTTCCCCTCTAGTTATTTTAAATGGAATTTCTCCTTTTATCTCTTCTTGCTGGGTTTTGTTGGTAACGTACAGAATAGCCGACATTTATGTGGATTTATTTTATATCCTACAACTTTGCTGAAGCTATTTCAATTAATTTTTTAGTTGGCTCTTTGGGGTTCTGTTAGTAAAATGTAATATTATCTGCAAAAAGTGATAATTTTATTTTCTATTTGCTTATGGTTATTCTTGTTTTTCTAATATTATGTCAATAAAAGAGTGATGATAATATACATCCTTGCTTTGTCCCTGATCTTATTGAAAAGTTTTCTTTTTGATTATTATTATATATAATGATGGCTCTTAGTTTTAGATGGATACAGCTTATGATGTTAAGAAAAGGTGTCTTTTGATTGTGATTATATTCTTTTTCTAGAAGGCCACTGCCATAGTTTTTTCTTTATTTAATATTTTTTCCCAATTACATGTAAAAACAATTTTATCATTCTTTTTTTAAATTTTGAGTTCCACATTCCCTTCCTCCCCCTAATTAAGAAGGCAAGCAATTTGACATAGGTTATAAACGTGTAGTCATGCAAAGCACATTTTTGTGCAAGTCATTATATGAAAGAAAACAGACAAAAAGAACCTAAGAAGAATAAAGAAAGTAAGGAAAAAGTGTCTTTGCTCTGCATTCGTTCTCTACCAGTTCCTTTTCTGGAGATGGACAGCACCTTTCATCACAAATCCTACGGAATTGTTACTGATCGTTGTGTTGCTGAGAATAGCTAAGCAGATCATCACACAGTTAGCTCTTACTGTGTGAAGTGACCTCCTAGTTCTGCTCGTTTCATCTAAGTCTTGATTGTGCAGTTACCAATCTGATTTGATAGAGTTTGATAGGTTTTGATAGAGAACCTTAATGTTGTTTTAATTTACTTTTATTTCTCTTACTTGGGGAATTTTTTCATATGATTATTGATAGTTTACATTTCTCTTTTTGAAAATTGTCTCTTTATTGTGGCCACTAGGTGGTGAAGTGGATAGAATACTGGTCATGGGGCAGACCTTAGTTTAAATCCTGCTTCGCATACTTACTATCTATATTATCTTGAGTCAGTCACATCGCCTCGGATTCCTCATCTGTAAAATGGGGAATAACAAGACCAACTTGCTATCTGCTCTTCTAAAGTAATGTATAAAACAAGGTATTAGTTGAGTGGGTGATCAGTAAAGGCTTCCTATAGGAGTTGATGAAATGCCCCTGTGCTTTAGCATAAACCATCCCCCCATAGCTGCAAAGCAACTTCTCCTGACCTCTGACTTTCAGGATCCTTCTCTTCCTTCCAAGCTCAGCCTATATGCCACTTCTTCCTTGAAAAGGAGCTTTGAAGAAAGTTAAGAAGGGAATGAAATTCCAGGCATGGGGGGCAGTCTTGTAAAGATTCACAGACATTAAAGGTGTCCTATGTGAGGAACAAGCAAGAAGAATTCCTGTTTACCCACATTTGTGGTCTTTTAGTCACCTTTCCTTCTTTCTTCTTTATTCTACCTGCCCTCTATCTAATCAGTTTTCTACTCCTCTCTGTTATATTGTCACATTTCTGGTATTCTTTCCCTTCTCTCAACTCATGCTGCCCCCATGTTATGTTGAGGCCTTCAGCTCTTAACGGAATTGTTATAATTGCCTCCTAATTTGTTTCTCTGCTTCTAGGCTCTCCCTTCTCCAAACCATCCTTCAGACAGATCTGATCATGCCACTCCTCTGCTCAAAAATCTTTACGTTTGTAAATAGTTGCGCATTGCCTCTAGGACAGGGATTCTTACCATTTTTTATGTCATGGCATGGAGCATTGGTAAAGCCTATGGACTCCTCAAAATAATGTTTTTAAATGTATAAAATGTAATGTATAGGATTACAAAAGAAACTAATTTTAATGAACTATAATTACTAAAATAGTAAAGAAAAACGAATAAGTTCGTGGATCCCAGATTAAGAACCTCAGCCATAGGAGAAGATGCAAACTCCTTCATTTGCCATTTAACTTCCGCAATAATCTGATTGCAAGTTACTTTTCCATCATTATTTATATTATTCCCCTTCAAATATTTTGTGTTCCAGTCAAGCTAATCTACTGGCTGTTTCCTGAGCCTGGTGTCCCATCTCCTGCCCCTGTGTATTAGCACAAACCATCCCCTCCATAGCTGCAAAGCAATGTCTCCTGACCTCTGACTTTCAGAATCCATCTCTTCCTTCCAAGCTCAGCCTACATGCCACTTCTTCCATGAAGCCTTCCCTGATTTCCCCCAGCTTCTAGTGTTTTTTGCTCCCCAAATTACTTTATATTACTTATCTTGTACATACTATATCACCCAGTCAAATATAAGCTTCTTGAGGGAACTGTTTTGTTTCTTTCTGTCCCTGTATCCCTAGTGCCTAGCATGTAACTGCATGCTTCATCTCATCACAGACTCTTAATTCAGCACAATATTTTAATGTTTTCTCTTTTCAGGTAAAGTGGAATTAAAATTTTTGTTCTAGATCTATAGATTAGATAAAAACTTTAAATTTCGTATTTTGGAATATATAGCCGTCTTGATTGTTTGTTTCACATCATGATAATATAATGAGTTTAATTTTATGCATGTCGACCACATTCCACATTTCCAGAATTTTGCAGAGGTCCTTGGAACATTTCCTTCTTTTTTATCTTGATCTTATCCCTATTCTAATGATTACTGTTTTGCAAACTGAATGGTTGCCCTATGTTCTATCACTATACTAGGAATTTTACATTTTTGGATTATAATATTATTCCTTGCTGAAGCATATGTTGTTATTTAGTGATATCTAACTCTTTGTGACCGTATGGAACATACCGTCCTTGTGGTTTTCTTGCCGTTTCCTTTTCTAGTTGATTAGGCCAAACAGAGTTCGAGGGACTTGCCCAAGGTCACACATTAGTCAGTGTTTGAGGCTGGATTTGAATTCGTGTCTTCCTGACTCCTGGTCTAGTGTTCTGTCCACTGAGCTATCACCTTGCAGGTTACTATAGCATAAGTAGTTTTTAATGGCTTAGTTTATTTTTAATTTTTGTTTTATTGATGCTTTTTGTTTTCATATCACATTTAATTCCTTCCTTTCCCTTACTTTTTTTTTTTGAGGGGAGAGGGCTCAGCAATTGGGGTTAAGTGACTTGCCCAAGGTCACATGGCTAGTAAATGCTAAGTGTCTGAAGCTGGATTTGAACTCAGGTCCTCCTGACTCCAGGGCCAGTGCTCTATTCACTGCCCTAGCCGCCCACCCCTTTCCCTTACTTTCATAGCAAGCTATCCTTTGTAATGAGATTGGAAAAGGAAAAAAAATAGTTCAACAAAACCAGACAGCATATTGACCAAATCAGACTGCATATACAGCACCCAACATGCATAGCCTTCACTTTGGCAGTGAGGGGAGGGAGGTATATTTTCTCAGCTCTTTTCTATTGCCAGACTTGGTCACTGTGTAGAGTTTTCTTTATTGTTATTTCTGTTACATTGTTGTAATTACAAAAATTATTTTTCTCGTTCTGCTTATTTCACTTCGTTGTAGTCAATTTTAAGTCATTTCTCTGCATTATCCATAATTAGTATTTCTTATTATACAGTAATCTTCCATTATATTAATGCATCACCATTTGCTTAGCTGTAATCCAGTCAGTGCCTCCTTTCCTTCTAGTTATTTGGTGCCACAAAAAAATGCCATAATTGATATTTTTGTTTATGTGAAACTTCTTTATTTGTCTTTGACTTCCTAGGAGTATATGCCTAGTGATGGGATTTCTGGATCAAAGGATATGAATATTTTAGTTCATTTTGGGGAGAGGGGAGACATAATTTCAAATTTCTTTTCAGAATAGTTGTACCGATTCACCAAGCATATTAGTGAGATTTCTTTTATCTCTTCAAACATGGAATATTTTCATCTTTAATAATTTGCTACGTGAGAGGTGACACTCCAGAGTTGTTTTCTTGTGCAGTTCTTATTTGGAACAGTTTTGTCACATAGTTGTGATACTTTTCAAATCTTCTTTTGAAAACTATTCATATACCTTGACCATTTATATATTGGGGAATAGCTATTGATTTTACATATTTGTGTAAAATTTTTGTATGATTTGTATATCAGACTTTTTTTTAGATATGGTTTATGCAAAGATTTTTTTGTTTCTTCACGACAAAATGGGCATTAACTTTACTTTTGTATCCCAGGATATTTTGAGAATAAAGAGGCAATGTTTCTAGTATTAACTGACTCCAGTAAATGTGCTAGAATAAGTGCATGAAATTGTTTCTCATATATCTTAATTGAGTATGTTCTAAATATCTGTAAAGAAAGGAAAATATTTCTTTAAAACTATGAGTACCTAGTCATTTAATACTTTTAATATTCTTCCTTTTTATTGAGATCCCTCATTTCATCAGTATTGGAAACTTCTGCCACTTTTCTGAAACTCAGAGTCTTAGAAACAAACTTCTGCTGGGAAACAATTTTTATAGCAAGTGTCTCTGATAAAGGCCTCATTTCTCAAATATATAGAGAACTAAGTCAAATTTATAAGAATACAAGTCATTCCCCAATTGATAAGTGATCAAAGGACATGAACAGGCAGTTTTTAGAGGAAGGCATTAAAGCTGTTTATAGTCATATGAAAAAATGCTCTAAATCACTATTGATTAGAGAAAGACAAGTCAAAACAACTCTGAGGTACACATCACACCTATCACATTGGCTAACATGACAAACAGGAAAATGATAAATGTTGGAGAAGATGTGGGAAAATTGCAACACTAATGCATTGTTGGTGGAGTTGTGAGCTGATCCAACCATTCTGGAGAGCAATTTGGAACTGTGCCCAAAGGGCTATAAGCCTGTGCATACCCTTTAACCCAGCAGTACCACTTCTAGGGCTGTATCCTAAAGAGATTATACAAATGGGAAAAGTACCCAGAAATAAAAATATTTATAGCAGCTCTTTTTGTGGTAGCCAAGAACTAGAAATTGAGGGGATGCCCACCAATTGGGGAATGGCTAAACAAGTTGTGGTATATGAATGTAATGGAATACTATTGTGCTATAAGAAATGATGAGCAGACAGACTTCAGGATAACCTGGAAAAAACTTATATGAACTGATGCTGAATGAAATGAACAGAACCAGGAGAGTAGTCTACACAGTAATAGCCACAGTGTGTGACGACTGGCTTTGATAGACTTAGCTCTTTTCAGTAATGCAGGGATCTAAGACAACTCCTAAAGGCTTATGATAGAAAATGCTGTCCACATCCAGAGAAAGAACTTTGGAGTCTAAATGCAGATGGAAGCATACTACTTGCTCCCTTTTTTGTTGTTTTGTTTTATTTCTTCTTTCTTATGATTTCTCCCATTAATTCTAACTCTTCTTTGCATCATGACTAATGTGAAAATATGTTTAATATGAATGTGTAAATAGAGCCTATGTCAGACTGCTTGCCTTCTTGGGGAGGAGAGAGGGGTAAGGAGAAGAAAATTTTGAAACTCAAAATCTTATGGAAGTGAATGTTGAAAACTAAAAATAAATAAATTATTTTCAAAAAACAAAAAAAAACCCACAGGAGACATGCATCTGTTTCAGAGAGGTGAAGCCACTTGCCCTGCTCACGCAGCTGCTGTGTGGCTGAGGTGGGGTTTGGATACAGGTCTTCTTTTCTGGTTGACCTTTCATCTACTTCATCACACATCTTCCTGCATGTCTTAATGTTCTTTATCATGTCTTCATTCAGAGTGCAACATAGTAGATAGAGAACTGGCCTTGAATCCAAGAAGACCTGAGTTTAAGGCTTGCTTCTGACTCATGCTGCCTGAGTGATCTGCATGTATCACTTATTCTCTCCGTGCACTATGCAGCCAAGACTCAGGTACCAGCATTGGTGGAGGGAGTGTGCTACACTAGTGAAATCGCAGCTCCAGCCCCTATCTTTATCTCTATCCCTGTCCTTTATTCAGGGTATTCTTATCATTAGGCCTTTAAAAATGGTATCTGGGATCTGTCTGCTGGATTATTGATTTAAGTGTTCACAATTCATCTTTCTTCCTTTAGATTTTCTTTACCAGTCTATGGAAGTTGTGGAGCCAGGAGGGTTCTGGGTACCATATGCTTAAACAGTGGCTCTGACCTATTCATCTTGCTATATCAAAAAAAGTATTCCAATGTTTCCTGACTTCTGTACACTTTTCTATCTAACCAACGTGTCTCAGAGATATTCTCTTTGTAGTGTCACTTTTCTTAGGTTGATTTTGTTAAAGTCTTCTTACCCATGACACTGTTGCTATCCTAAATTCTCTGAACAAGTGAATAATATTAAAAGGAGGGGGGGTGTTAATTAGTTATAGCTCTGTATCACTACAATCAGATATTGTATATTTTATACATCCTAGGATAGTCCATTTAAAAATCCCTCTAATTGTAGGCATTGTGACATAATCAGGAAGACCTGAATTCAAATTCTGCCTTACATTCTTACTAGCTGTGTGACCCTGGACATGTCATTTATTCTTTTAGCCTCTGTTTCCTCATGTGTAAATTGGGGATAATAACACCTACCTCACAGGTTTGTTATGAGAATCAAATGAAATAACATACCATGTAAAGTGCTTTGTAGACCTTTAGGGACTATATAAATGCTCATCATTATCATCATCATCATCATCATCACTACTTTTTTATGTTTTTCTATTTGCTCACAGTAATCATGGGCCAGCAAAGAGGTGGTGTCATCTCAGCGAAAACTCGAATTGATGTCCTTGTGGAGAGTTTCCGAAGGAAGCAGCCCTTCACTCACTTCCTTTCTTTCTCGCTCAACCAACCCAATGTTCAGGAAGGGTTCTTGAAGTTCCAGGAGAAAGTCTTGCAGAAGTGCTCGATGGTAAGCAGCAACTGAGACGTTACCACGGTGCTGTTCATTGTAGGGCTTCTTTCTCTAGGAGAGCAAGGCTCATTACATGACAAGATTTTGATGTTCTCCAAAGGTGGGAAAAAAGCATATGATGGTGAAGTAGCTTTAGGGCGTGTTAAATTAGTTCATCAGATGTTAAACCTACTAGGATAGACTCTGAATGTACTTAATAGTACTCCTGGGTCATTTAAAATAAATATCTTTCAGGTTAAAACTTCAAAGAGGCTCCTGAATTTATGCAGAGAAGAAATTAATGAAACAGAAAGTAACCGAATTCAGACTGAGGTTAATTACATATTCTGGTTATGGAGGGATTTGAAAGAATAAGGGTCAAGTCTTCAAACTGAAGGCATGATATGTTGGAGATCTAACAGACATGAGGCAGCAGACCTTGAATGAACTCTGTTTCTTTCTTCTGTTATACTTTTAATACTTTTTGGTTTTATTTTTAAAGTAAATTTTTATCAGTACCTTTTGTTTTTATATTACTTCTATTTTCCATTATATCTCCTTCCATTCCAAGTGAGCTGTCTTTAAAGAATAAAAAAGAGGAAAAAAACCCAGAATAGCAAAACATCCGAATAACTTGAGAGCTTTTGCGGTGTGTGCGCCTGCAGTCGCTTAGCTCCGCAAAGAAGGCGGGGGCGCGCTGCTCGGTTGGTCCTTATAATTTCACAATCTCCAGTTTTGATTCTTTTGTTGTTTCCGTTTATATTTTGCAACTGTGTATAGTCTTCCTGGTTTTGCTTACTTCACTTCATATCTATTCGTAAATCTTTCCAGGTCTCTCTGTATTTGTCATATTCATTGTTCCTTATAACAGTATAATATTCCATTATATTAATTTACCTCAGTTTGTTTAGCTATTTCCAAATCTGTGGGCATCTACTTTGTTTCCAGTTCTTTACCGCCATGAAAAGTGCTGTTATAAGTACATTGGCTTATTATGAGGCCTTTTTGTTACTGACCTTGGGGGTATATAGCTAGCATTAGATACTGTGAATCAAAGAGTATTTTAATTACTTTCTTTGCATAATTCCAGATTCCTTTCCAGGATAGTTGTACAAGTTCATAGCTTCACATGAGTGTGTCCATCCATAAATTGCTCCAACACTATTTCTATCTTTTGTCACGTTGCCAATTTGCTGCATGTGAGGAGAAACTTTAGGATTGTTTTGATTTGCATTCATTTATTATTAGTAATGTGGGGCATTCTTTTATATGATTGTTAATAATTTGCAAGTCTTCTTTTGAGAAATATTTGTTTACACTGATGACTTATCTGTTGGGAATAACTTTTGGTCTTACATATTTCTGTTAGTTGTGTATATATGTTGTCAATCAGACTCTTGTCAGTCAGTTAACAAACCTTTATTAAGCACTAAGCATTGTAAGTGGTAGCTCCAGGTACTATGCTAAGCTTGGGGATACAGAAAGGGAAAAAAACTCAGTCCCTGCCCTCAAGAAATGCACATTTTAATGAAGGAGACAACATGCAAATATGTACAAATTATATCCAGTGTAAATGGAAGATAATTCCAGTGGGAGTTGGGGTAGGTTGTGATGGAGACCAGGAAAGGTTTTTACAGAAGGTAGGATTTGAGCTGTCCTGAAGGAAAACAGGGAATCAAGGAGGGAAAGAATTCCAGGCGTGGGGGACAGGGAGGGAGAACCCTCGGAGTGAGGAGAGGTGTGTATGAAGATCAGCATGTAGGCCTATATAAACTGGATTGTTGAGTGCCTCAAGGCAGAATAAAATGTAAGAAGAATGGAAAGGAATGAAGAGCTTTAAATGCAAAACAGATTTTGTAATTGATCCTGGAGGTTTTGGGGAATCAAAGGGGTTTATCCAGTGGGAGGTGATGTGGTCAAATCTGCACTTTAGAAAGAGTTTGGATGATGGACTGGAGTACTTGAGGCAGAGAAACCAATTAGAAAGCTATTGCGGTAGTGTGGTTGATTGTGTGAATTCAAAGAAGAGGATATATAGGAGAGATGTTGTTAAGGCAGAAATGACAGGATTGGATATGTAGAGTGAGTGGGAGTTGAGGATGATTAGGATTGTTGGCTTCGGTGACTGACTTGGGTGACTGGAAGGTTGGTGAAACATTTGATGCAAGCATTTTTTTTCCCTAGTCAGCTATTTCCTTTCTTATCCTAGGTGCATTAGTTTAGTTCATGAAAAACTTTTTAAATTTCACATAATAAAAATAAACGAATTGCCTCTATCTCTTGTTTAGTTAAAAATTATTCATCCTTTAGCCATAGCTATGAAAGGTACCTGGTCTAATTCTTTTTTAATTTTTATGCTATTATCTTTAATGTCCAAGTCATGTAACCATTTTAATTTATTGTGGAATTTGGTGTAAGATGTTAGTCTAAATCTAATTGGAAATTTTTACATAAGAATTTACTTAATTTTGTGCTCAGGGGTTTATTTAACACTAGGGTATATGTTCAATTATTGATAAAGTTTTGCTTAGCTAGTCTTTTCCTTTGTAAATTCTTCTTTTTTATCAAACCAATGATTATTACTTTATAATCAGTTTATAATACAGTTTGAGGTTGGTGGTTATCACAGATGGTTTTCATATTTTAAATTCTTTTAGTTTATTTCTCTTGAGATTTTCAACCTTTGTTCTTCTAGGTAAATTTTGGTATTTTCCCTAGTTTTATAAGGTCTAACTCTTTAAGTATCTATTATTAAGTGCCAGACACTGTGCTAAGTGTTGAGGAGATAAAGAAAGACAACATAGTTCTTAGCTCTCTGGGTGCTCACAGTTTAATGAGGCAGAAAGCACACACATTACTATGTAAACAGAACAAGATATACACAGGATGTATTGATGGTAGTATGGGAGGAAAGGCACTAAGATTAAGGACCGCTAAGAAAGACTCCATGCTGAAGTTCCGACTTTGGTTGAGATTTGAAGGAACCCAGGAGAGCTGGGAAGTAGAAATGAGGAAGGAGAGTCTTCCATGGGATGGTCAGCTAGTGAGAATGATTGCAGTTGGGAGGTGGAATGATCTGTAAATTATTTTAGTATCATTATCATATTGGTGAAACCAACCATAAGTATTGGCAAGCTCTCCTATTAACTTCCTATGTTTCTGTAAAGAGTGTTTTGTAGTTATGTTCATATAAGTCTTAGGTAGGCTGACTTCCAGATAATTATTTATATTATACTTATTTTGAATGGAATTTTTTTTTTGCGTCTCCTTTGCTGACTTGTCTGAGTATCACACAGAAAGGCTGTTGTTTGTGGTTTTAGTTTATATCCTGTTACTTTTCTGAAGCTAATTGTTTCGATTATTTTTTCATTGAATCATTGAGATTCTTTAAGTAAACCGTTATATTATTTCCTTATAGAGATAGCTTTGGCATCCTCTCTGCCTATGCATGTTACCTCAATTTTTTTCTCCTTATTTTCGATAGCTAACATTTCTAAAGCTACATCGAATTATAGTGGTAATAGTAAAAATCCTTGTTTGTTCCTGATCTTCTTGGAAAGCCTTCTAGTATTTCTCCAATATAAATAATACTTATTCTTGGTTTTAGACAGATGTATGTTATATTAAGGATGTGTCTTTTTCTTTATATGAGTTTTGTGCTTTTAACAGAAGTATTACATGTTTTAAAAATCTGATGTTTTAATTTTGAACTTAAAAATTAAAAAAAGAAATTTCCATATGCACAGCAAAACACAAAAGAGAGGCTTGTATGTGAAACTGTGAATCCCATTTCATATCGCTGGCTCTAAAAAAGCGTGTAACGCATTCCGCTAGTGACTTTCAGATCTGTCCTGTTTCCCCGTGCTTCTTTCTCAACTTTCTTTGTGCGCGCGTGCGCGTTTAGAGTCTTCTTGTCTCTGTTAGCCTTCCCTCTTGACCACGGCCTATTCTTCCCTAAAAACATGGAAGAAAAAAACTTGTAAAAAATAAGCATAGTTCGGCAAAACAAACCCGCAGAGAGCCCCCGTGGGCCTTGGCCTGTCGTGTCTCTGCCATGAGACGAGTGACGCACTCCCTTCTGAGTCCTCTGCAAACGCGATTAGTCCTTACATTGATGAGAGTTCTTAAGTCTTTCAAAGTTGTTTTTCTTTACAGTGTTGTTGTCTTTGCGTAAATTGGCCCCCTGGTTCTGCCCATTTTCCTTTTCCTCAATTTTCGTGCTACCCAAGATTCTCTGATTTTTTTTTGGTCATTTCTTATGGCACAATAATTTTGCGTTACATTCATATATCAGTGAGTCAGTAAATATTTATTAAGTGCCCACTGTGTGCCAGGCACTGTGCTAGGGATACAGAGAAAGGTAAAAGACAGTTCCTGCTTCCAAGGAGTTCACAGTCTAATGAGAGAGACAACCTGCCAATAGCTACGTACAAACAAGTTATAATCAGTTGAGGGAGGGCACTAGAATTAAGTAGGATTAGGAAAGGCTTCCTGTTGAAGGTGGGATTTTAGCTGAGATTTGGAAGAATCTAGGAGGTGGAGATGACTAGGGAAAGCATTCTATGCATGGAGGACAGCCTGAAAAATGCCCAGAGTTGGGAAATGTAGCGTCTTGTTCAAAGAAGATCAAGGAGGCCAGTATCACTGGATTACAAAATATATAGTGGGGATTGGGGGAGTGTACTGCAAGATGTAAGAATATTGGAAGGGTGGAACGGGAGAGAGGTAGGTTATGAAGTGCGCTGAATGCTAAGGAATTTTATGTTCACTCTTGGAGGTGATAGGGAACCACTGGAGTTTTTTTGATTGTTGGGGTGGGGTGACATGGTTAAACTTATGATTTAGAAAGGTCGCTTTGACAGCCAGATGGAGGATGGGCTGGAGTAGGGAGGGACTTGAGTCAGGGCAATCAGTTAGCAGGATATAGTTTAGGTGTGAGTTAGTGTCCAGCTCTTCAAAATGGCATAGGTGACAGATATGGAAATCTGTACCTTCATAAAGGAAGTCATTCTCAACACTGTCTGAGATACTGGAGCACAGCTTGCACTTTACACATTCAGTAATGGTAAAGATAGCAGATAACTCTTTTGTTTCTAGTGATTTCCTTCTTTAAATTGTGCTTAAACTCAGCAATGACATAATTAACTTTGTTTTTGTCAGAGTTCTACCTTGTTCAAGTTGATGTACCCAACAATCGACTTCAAAGATGCCGTTCTCTGGGAGCAGCTAGGTGGCGTAGTGAGTAGAGCACAGGCCCTGGACTCAGGAGAACCTGAGTTCAAATCCAGCCTCAGACACTTGACACACTTACTAGCTGTATGACCTTGGGCAAGTCACTTAACTCCAATTGCCTTGACTTCCCTCCTCCAAGAAAAACAAAAACAAAGATGCCATTCTCACTGGTGAGGAATGGAGACATTGAAAGTACCACCTCTGAGATCAAAGATCAACACGTTTCTCTTGTTATCAACCTTCTTATTCAAGCTATTAGGAGTAGTAGCAGCAGTTAGCTCATTGAGGATTTGAAACACATTGAGGCTACTGATGGTTCCAGCATCTTTGTTGGCCTCATATTAGGAGTCACTGAAGTAGAATCATACTGTAACCACAGCATATGTAGCAGTCTTCCCAAGGTAAGCTTCAGCAATTTCCTTTTTAAGTTACATTTTTTAAAACTGGTTTCTTCCACTATTCTATGCCCCTTTTCCTATTGATCAGCTTTTGAAAAAGAAATAAAAAAAACAAGTCCCTCAATGCATATATACATAGTCTGGCAAAATAATTCCCATATTAGTCATGCCCAGAAATACATATTTCTTTCTGCATCTTATAATCATCATCTCTTTTAGGATATGAATCGTGTGTTTCTATCTTCATTCTTTTAGACTCATGGTTTGTAGCATTTCATCAGTTTCTTTCATTGTCTTCGTTAAGACCATGCAGCTTTTAGCCTTCCTTTTGTATTCCACTCAGAGTGTCATTCACCACCTTAAATACTGGTGCTTTATGTCTGATTGTACAATTGCATCATCAAATCTGTGAACATATGCTTGGTATTAAAAACTTTGTTGGCATGATTCATTGCCACTGGATTCTTTGCAGCATTAATGATCAAATATCTATGTGGAAGGTGGTATAGCTCAGCATGGTCCCCTTTTCTTGGTCATTAACAGTGATCTTCATTTTTCTGTGTTGGCATACTCCTACACAGGAATAACTGTTTCCAAGATCAGTGCCAACCGTGGGTCTCTTTGATACTGGTTGTGGGGATATGCTGCTGAGTGAGGAAGAATCACAAAGACTTACTGTGTTGCATGAGATGTAACCCTTATGTTTTAAGTGTGTTTTAGAAAAAAAAATTATATTTTTTCAGTCAGCAAAAGTCCTGTCTTCTCCCTGTCCCCATGTTGAGAACAAAAGAAAAACAAAATCCATACTATAAACACGTATAGTTAAGCAAAACAAATTTCTGTGGTGGCTGTGTCCAAAAAAAAAAGTATAATTCTGCATTCTGAGTACTTCACATTTCTTTTTTTTTTTTTATAGACAACTTTTTTTTTTAATGAATTTGAGTCTGTAAGGCAAGAGCTATATAATACGCAACATCTGAAGGCCTTTCGTGTGGCTGAAAATTAGACACCACCCCCCACCTCCACCCCCCAACAAACCTGGTTCCAGAAGGCACAATTAGGAGCAATCGGTAAAAGTTATAAGAGAAAGATTTAGTCTTAATATATGGCAAAGCTTCCATTTAAAACTTAATGGGCTGCTTCAAGGGATAATGAATTCCTTCACCCAAGATCATCAAGCAAAGGCTCAATGATCATTTTGTGGGTATGTAA
>CM053582.1:536895844-536919508 GCA_028627135.1 Pseudochirops cupreus
AGCAAATGACTTTATGAGAAATCAAAATATTATCAAACAGATCCAAACAAATGAAAAAATAGAAGGCAATGTGAAATATCTCCTTGAAAAAACCATTGACCTGGAAAACAGATCCAGGAGAGACAACTTAAAAATTATTGGACTACCAGAAAGCCATGATAAAAAAAAGAACTTAGAAAGCATCCTTCAAGAAATTCTCAAGGAAAATTGCCCAGATATTTTAGAACCAGAGGGCAAAATAGAACTTGAAAGAATTCACCACTCACCTCTTGAAAAAGATCCCCCAAAGAAAATGCCCAGAAATATTATAGCCGGGTTCCAGAGTCCCTAGATCAAGGAGAAAATATTACAAGCTGCCAAGAGGAAACAATTTGAATATTGTGGAAACACAATTAGGATAACCCAGGATCTAGCAGCTTCTACATTAAGGGATTGAAGGGCCTGGAATATGATATTCTGGAGATCATGGGAGCTAGGATTGAAACCAAGAATCACCTACCCAGCAAAATTGAGTATAGTGTTCTGTTCCAGGGGAAAATATGGTTATTCGGTGAGGTGGAGGATTTTCAAACATTCTTGCTGAAAAAACCAGAACTGAAAAGAAAGTTTGACACTCCAACACAAGAAGTACAAGAAGATAAACATGGGAAAGAAATCATAAGGATCTTATCAAAGTTGAACTATTTACATGACAACATAGAAAAGGGACAACTTTAACTGGTGAAACTTTTCTCAGTATGGGGATAGGTGAAAGGAGTACAAATGTATATATACATATACATATACATATATCTATATAGGAGGGTTTATATATGTATACAAGCACATATCTGAGAATGTGTATATATGAATACATTGAGGGCACAAGATCAATTCAGTAGGAAGGGACAATACTC
Source organism: Pseudochirops cupreus (assembly GCA_028627135.1). NCBI lineage: Eukaryota > Metazoa > Chordata > Mammalia > Diprotodontia > Pseudocheiridae > Pseudochirops > Pseudochirops cupreus. The sequence continues at coordinate 536,896,741 of CM053582.1, forward strand.
TAAAAGGTGAAATCCTGAGGTGGGAGAGGATTTGATTGAGAGGAGACAGGAAGAGACAGAATGGGGTTAATCATCTCATAGAAGAGGCAAAGGATAATTGTTACAGTGGAGGGGGAGAACAGGAAGGCAGAAGGGAAAGAATCAACCTTACTCTCATTGAATTTGGCTTAGGGAAGGAATGATATAAACTCTGAACTGGGTATCTTGCCACACAGGAGAGTGGGGGGAATGGGGATGCGAGGTGGGATGATGGAGGGGAGGGTAGGGTTGGGGGGAGGCTTGATGGAAGTACACACTTCTGTAAAGGGACAGGGACAGGGTAGAGAATAGAACAAGGAGGGGATAGGAAGGAGGGACATATACTCAGTCTCTCACAATATGCTCACTGTGGATAGGTTCTGCGTAATTACACATGTACAACCTACATTTAATTGCTTGTCCTTCCAGTGGGGGTGGGGAATGGGGGAGGAAGAGAAAGAATCTAGAATATAAAGTTCTATAATCAAATGTTAAAAATATATATGTATATATATGTATACAATTATTATCATTATTATTATTAACTACATCCAACTGGGACCTAAGATATACAAGCACTGTGGTAGGGAGATCCATCCTGCCCTGCCGGAAAGTCAGAGGGGTGATGGGGGAGGCCGTAGGAGAGAATAGATTGGGGGAGGGGTTATACAATGAGATGGCTGTTGTGGGGTGGTGGGTAGGGGAAAGATGGGGAGAAAATTTGTAACTCAAAATCTCGTGGAAATGAATTACGTAAACTAAAATAAATAAAAGTTAAAATTAAAAAAAAAAGAATGTAAGCTCATTCTAAATAGGAATTGTTTTATTCTTTGGATTTGTGTCCCTGGCACCCACCATAGTACCTGAAGCAGATTTACTAAATAAATGCTTGTTGATTGGTTGATTGATTGCTAAGCACTTGAGATACAAATAGAAAAGCAAAATGATCTTTGCTTTCAAAGTGCCCATGTTCTAATATGGTAAGATAACACATATCAAGACATTACATATGGATCTCATGTTCTGTAGAGTGCAGTCACAAAGCAGATAATAATGGATCTTTTAAAATGTCTTTTCAGTTGATAAAATCAAATCTGTTTCTTGTGTTTAACCATTTCATGGTTGCAAGGACTTTGGTTGTCAAGAATTTTTTTTCCAGGCCTTTGGTTATTGTGGCTACCTCGGGGGACTGGTGTTTGTAGTAACTGACATGGCAGTTGCCAGATTGCTTTCACAAGGGTTGTTCCCCTGGATGATGGCTGCCAGATTGGAAACAGACTTGGGGGTGGGGTGGGGCGGGGAAGCTCTTCCTAGAACTCTTGGGCTTCTTTATTCATTGTTAACAGCTGGCTAGTGGTTGGTGTTCACATTAATCAGAAGAGTCCTTTGCCATCAGACTGAAACATAAGGTTGTAAGCTACGTTTTAGAAATTGTTTATTTTTCCTGCTTTTGTGATATTGCTAGCTGTCTGGATTGGAAGAATAATGATAGATATTTCTTTTGCTGGGTGTCAGCACTGGCTAAGCTGTCTAGGTTAGTTCTTGTCTGTCGTCAACAGGCAGCTGATTTTCAACTTGAATTTTATTGCACCTGTGATCAAAATGTAGTGTGGGAGTGAACTATAATGCCTTTCACAATCCCTATTTCAAGTTTGACATTTTCAGTTTCTGCTGAGCTTTAGTTCCCTGTTAATTGTTCATGTTGATAGCAATGCCAGCAGTTCTGCCCCCAGTGGAGTCCAGAGTACTAGATTAAAAAGGAAATCAATCAAGCATCTGTTATAATGTGATTGCTAATGGCATATCACAGAACTGAGGATTTCAGCAAGAAGGTTGAGGTAGTAAAAATGCACTGAGGGTTTCAAAATCAGGAAATGACCATTAACTTACAGCTGTATTTTACAGCCAACGTCCTTGCAACCATGAAATGGTTCAACACAAGAAACTGATTTGATTTTTATCAATTGAAGAGATATTTTAAAAGATCCATTATTATCTGCTTTACCTCTGTACTCTGTCCTGGTTCTGGCTTGGGCTCTTCTCTCTTCTCCTTTATACTATTTCCTAAGAATTCTATTATTATCTCTATGCCAGTAATTCTCATCTTTTTTTTTTGTTTTATTGATATGCTGTGTTTTAAAATTACATTTACAAATTACCTCCCCTCAATGAGAGGTCTCTTATAACAAAGTAAAGTGATTAATTAAAACTAATAATGTACCTGAAATGCACACAGCATTACACATCTGTAGCACACCTGTCTCTATTTTAAAAAATTAACAAATCTATTTTTCTCTCTTACCCCTTACCATATGGGGAAAAAGAAAAGATAAATTCCTCATAGCAAATATGTATAGTCAAGCAAGACAAATTCTCTTAATTGTTGTATGCTAATGTACCAACAAGGCAGTATTCACAATGCCTACAGTAACTATAAATATACTTATGTGGTTATTAATCACAAAATATAACAGGATCTTTACAGGGGGGGCAGAGCTAGAACATTTATTCAAATACCAGAAAACTGAATCCCCAAACCGGAAAGTCAAAGCCATCACAGTAGCTACGTGTTATGGGAATCTGAAGATCTTCCCTGCCCCTAAGCCCTTTGATAGGTTTAAGTGGCTCTGAGAATCTTCCCTGATTTGAAAGTATAGTCTGCCCCCTAATAGGCTGAATGTGGTCACATGTGGAGCCTGTGGCGGGAGGCTTGTTTTTTGGGAATGCCTTGTTGCTTTGTGATTGGGCAGTGGGTCAAGAGGGGTGTGACATTCTCTGATCCAGGAGGAGGCTATATATACACCCTGATGTGAGGTTTTGCTTTGGGGCTCACTTTGAGAAGAGTTATGTGATTTGGCTAGATGATACTCTGGGAAGCCGTTTAGCCCCCCGGCTTTGAAAAACCCAGATGTTGGTGCTTCCGTCTCTGGTAACTGAATAGGTATGGATGTAATGGTGAGACGGTTGGAAGCCCGTCTGCTGATCTGTTTCTTTGTCTGCTTGTAACTTCTGCTTGTAAGTTGTGTTTGTAAGTTGTGTTTGCATTCTCTGAAGTTCAGGGTGCTGACTTTTTCCCCTAAACTAGGTAAATGCTATATGTTTGATTGATTAAAGTGAGATTGTTAACCCTCATTGAGTTGCATTCCTTTAGAAAAGCAGATCTAAGAACCTGTGCTAGCAGCCACCCTGGATATGCCAGGGTGCTTGCTGATACACTACGGAGTTGGCACATATAGTTAGTGCAGTAAACATTCACATTCTCAGGCCTTCAAAACAGAACAGGTTACCTCAGGCAAAGATCCTCCTCTCCTCACTCATGGCAACTGCACAGCGTCCATGCATCTCACCCCCAGCAGCTCCAGCCCCCCGCAGTTCCCATCCCTGGCAGTCCTCAGCAGGAGCCTTTAGCAGAAATTCTGGCTGGCTCAAAAAAAAAGGAGTTTGCACCTGCATTGCCGCCTCTGCTTCCAGTCACTGCAGTGGTTCCACCTCGGCTCTGGCTTCCTCCTGCCCCACCCCTTCCTGCTATGTTAGCAAGTTCAAGGGGCATGGAAGATCTTCAAATCCCATAACTATTAAATTCGGCCCCAAGAGCTTTCATGTCCCTCATTTGGCAAAAATACATTAACAATACATTTCATTATATAGGTTAATAGGCATTTTAGGAGTAACTGGTGTCAACAGAATTTTACAACAGTATAACAAGGATAGCAAACAATAAACACAGAAACCCAATATTTTAGGGTGGGGCTTGAGCACAGGCTCCCCATCATTCCCCCCAAACAAATGGGGTCCCAAAATCTTGGGGTAAGGGATGAAGGTCTCTTCTTCCATGGCTACTTGCTGCTGAAATTGAATGTAGAGCTGTCCCTGTCCCAAGGGGTCTCATTTGAGAGGTCAGTTCTTTAGCCAGCATTTGGAGTGTGCTTGATGCCAGGTCCAGGGGTGACACGTCACAGTTGTGGACAGGAGGTGACATCCAGCTTAAGCTATCAGGCATCTACATGTGGAGGGTGCCAGGCTTGCGGAAACAAATCTAGCTAACAAGGTGAACAGACAAAAAGTCAAGAAGAAGCAAGGAGACAATAACCATAAACAAGGTAGATATAGGATTAGCCATGCTACTGGAGTCCATGAGCCGACTATTGTAGCCTCACTCATGGTAGAATATATGAATTAAGGGTACAATTTTGTAATCATCTTCTCCAGAATAAACAGTAGTTACAGTGTTATCCTTCCCATGTGCTATAATCTCCGCAGCCTTTGGAACATCACCTGGCTTCTGTTTTACCCATACTTTAGCTCCCAATTTTATTCTATCAGTAGAACCAAATCCTTCAGTTCCTCTGATAGTTATTTTGGAAGGAGGGTCAGTTTTTACAAGTGATATTGTTTTACAAGGAACAATAATCACTTGAACTATCCTATCATTTTTACAAATCTGTATGGGCCTTTCACCTAAATTATGGAATGTCACAACAATTTCTCCTTGATAATTAGAATCTTTTACTCCAGCCAATACATGTATTCCTTGAGCTGCTAATCCTGATTTGGTTAAAATCTATCCAAAGTGATTTTTAGGACTTCTTATGCATATTCCTGTGGGGATTTTTCTTACTTCTTTTCTGTCCAACCAGAAGTCCTCTAAACAGTGTAAGTCATACCCCCACCAAACCAGGTGTTCCTGGATACGGTGCTGGGACATCTGGCCTCAAAGTCCAATACTCAGTATTTGAGATCTTGTGTGTTTGTTGTTTTCTAATTCACAGATTTGGGGTCATCATTCTGGCTAGAGGTGTACTTCTTCCCCATGGTCTATTCAAATTACATAAAGCCATGAGCAAATTATCCTTCCAGTGTTGATATGAATTATTTTAACTTCCTTAACTGTTCTTTCAATAATCCATTCATTCTTTCAAGTTAACCCAGATGCTTGTGGATCATAATAGAATATGATGTATCCATTCTCTATTGTTTAGTATACAGTACCTCTTCATTTCATCACCTTTGAAATGTGACCCATTGTCACTTTGACTCTGCGTTGGGGTTCCATAATATAGACTTATGAGATCTAGAGTTTTACCGCTGTTTTTCTGGGTTGCATTCTTATAAGGACAAGCCACTAGTACACCTAAATAGGTGTCAACACAAGTACATATAAATCTGCAGCCTTTATCTTGTGGTAGTGGACCAATATAGTCTATTTGCCAGATTTGGACTGGGACCTTTCCTCTTGCTATTTCTCCAGTTACTACTCAAGGAACAGTTCACTCCTTTTCCAATTGACATATGACATTCTTCTGTTATCTGTTTTAACAGTGAATGAGAGATACTAATACCTCGATCTTGTGCCCACCAATGTGTGGCCTGGACCCCTAAATGGCTGGCCATTTGGTGGACCCATTTTGCTAGTACTGGATCATCAGTTGTCAAAGTATGGACAACATATATGTTCAGTAGCAATCTTCGCCAGTCGTTCAGCATGAGCATTGTACTCACCTTCTGGCGTGGTGAGGGCCATGTGAGCAGCTACATGAAAAACTGACAAGTCGGTAACCAAAGACATGTTCCAGATATCTTCTCATAATTCTTTGCCCCAGACTTGTTTGCCATGAATTTCCCAATTTTGATTTTTCCACATGGGCATCCATGTAGCTGACCCATTAGTTACTGCCCATGAATCACTGAATATGTGACATTGTCCTCCTTGTTCTATTTTGATGGCTTGATATACTGTCATAAGTTCAGCATATTGACTACTTCCACCTATCCCAGTACTTTCTCCAAAGTCCTTCTAGTACATGGATTATAGGCTACTGCTTTCCATTGTCTTTTTTGGCCCAACTGTTTTGCTGTCCCATGAGTAAACCATGCATGTCTTTTTTGTTCTTCAGTTAATCCATCATATCTCTCATTCCATTTTATGGAGGACTGTACCAACTGTTGCTTTGGCTCAGGGGGTGTGTCATTCCCCTCAGTTTCTGTGTTTGCTACAGATTCATATAGAACAGAGACTCTGCTTTTGCCTTTTTTTGCTCTATTTTTAATATACCACTTCCATTTGATTATACTAGCCACTTGGGCATGTCCAATTCTGTGAGAAGCTGGGGTACTCATTACCCAGGCATAATTGGATTCCCGGTCTTAATATCACTTCATGGCCCAGAGTCAATTATTCAGTCTCCACCAAAGCCCAATATGTAGCTAACAACTGCTTTTCAAAAGGTGTTTACTGGACTCCAAGATGAAGACAGTTTCCTACACCAAAATCCCCAGATCCCTACGTAATGGCTTTGGTGTTTTTAGCATAAACTCCAGTTTGCATAATCATCCTGTATAGTCACTTGTAATTCCACTGGACCATTTTGCATGGACCACAAATCTAGGGCCATACTTGGCTTCTTCAAAAGCTTTACTCTGCTCAAGTCCCCGATCGAATTCATATTTCTTCCAAGTGACTTTATTTGAAGGTTTCAAAATCTGTCCCGAATGTGGAATGTGGTGCCCCAGTATCCAAACAATCCTATGAACTTTTAGGCCTCCTTCTTATTGGTAGAGGTGAGAAAATCCTGAATCTGTTGTCGGGCTTGCGGAAGAATCTCTCATAGTCCCCTGTTCCATTGTAAACCCCCAAATTTTACATTTTGAGCTGGTTCTTGAACCTTTTCAGGGTTAATTTCCTACCCTTTACTTTTCATAATGCTCAATTAGAAGAGTCAAACTCCTCTCCATTTCTTTTGCATCTTTTCCTTGTATCATGATATCATTAATGTAGTGGGTAAGCTGTACACCAGGTAGCTTTAATTCATCCAACTGTTCAACCACAGTCCTGTGACAAATAGTGGGGCTATGCAGGTATCCTTGTGGCAAGCGGGTGAAAGTATATTGTCTACCCTGCCAAGTGAAAGCGAACTGGTTCCATTGTTTAGGGTCTGTTGGGATGGTGAAGAAGGCATTCATCAAGTCAATAACTGCATACCAAGTCCTATCATGTTTTTGGATCCTTTCTATTAAGGTGATAGGTAATAGGAGTTCCATGTTTAAACTTATCAGGGTTTCCGTAGATAAATGTGGCCTCCACCCCAGTATCCACTCCAGCAACACTCGAGCCCTAGTTACGATAGTTGATCCATTCTTCCAATATATTGTTAAACCAATATGGGGTCTGCAATGTCTTCTACATATTTCTTTAATCTGGGCTGGGCTCAGCCTATTTCCTATTCTCTCTGAAGGTGGGGCAAACTTGGATATAATGATTCAGGAGTATCTGTAGAGGTGGTTCCTGTTTTCCTATTCATTCTAATGTTAAATACCTTTTCTTGGTACATCTTATGCAGCTCTTCAGTTGGAATACCGTATATTCTTCTAAAATCCACCCCTGCTCTTAGTAATTGAGCAGTAAACAGTTTCTTGTCAGTCTATTTCGTCTTTGAATCCTCAGGCTATTTACTCTTCTCTCTCCAGGAAATTTATCTTTTCCCCATTCCCCTAAGTCACTTAATTGTGAAATCTTATCCAGCACCTTTGAAAGAGGGTGCCCTATTTCCTCAATTAGTAGAGTCAGAATTAGGTGCTTATAAGCAGGAGGAGCTGTCTTCACTATGATATTTATGTGAGCAACTCCTAGGGGGGTATCATGGTATGTATTTACATCTCTAACCATGATAGCAGTTTTCATTACCGCCTCCTTTAGCTTTCTTATACAGTCTCTAAGTGAGTACCAAGGTCTGTCTCCACCAGGTCACATAGAGTCAGTAAGATATTGCTTTTTGCATCCCTCTGCAACAAAAGCTAACAGATTAGTTCTGTTGATGCCTCCTCGCATATGGTGATCCCTAAAAGCTTGGTGCGCAAAAGGATTCTGACTGATGGTTATGAATTTTAAGCAATCCACGCTATCTTGTGCTATTCCTCTGGCACCTTCATCAGTGATTCTTACTATCCAAGACGCTCAGCGTTCTCCTATTCTTTGGGTGAATCTACTAAATATATCAGTAACCTCCTGTTGAGTGGAATCCTCAGTTATCTCCCTAGACTGTGTTTGGCACTGGTGGTTCTCCTGTTTTCTTTGTATAGGGACAACTTCTGCATTAGAAGACTTCTCATCTAACCTTGTTCCATTCTCCTCACATACATTCTCCTGGCAGCTGTCGGGGCAACTCTGCCTAGTCTGTACAAAAGCTGCATGCACATTCCTTCTATTACTTTTTTGCTTCCTTTTAGCTACATGAACAGTAGCTTGTTGTTCCACCACCTTAGACCCTCCAGCTTGCTCTTCTGAATGCTGTGGCACAGAAGAATCCTCAGGCAAATCAGCCTACTCCCTAGCCATCTGAGCTTTTTCCTCCAGCAGCTTATCTCTACTTTTACACATAAGATGATAACTTATTAGTAGGACCCAGCCTCTCCTGCACACTCCTACCAGTTCTTTGCCTGGTTCTAAGGGTATTCCTTGCAAACATCTTTCCAAATCTCTGGGTTCTCCCTCTTGTAGCCTTGGTTCCCAGTTTTCACAGGGTCCTGTGCTTTTGACCCATTGTCTAGCTAGAGAGGAATAAGGCAAATCCTCCCATCCTGGGATAGCCATTTCTCCCTCTAAAGTCTCTCTGCTTCCAAATAGAGGCCTGACATTTTGTGATCCCATCCTTGTCGCCAAATATATCAACAATGCAGTATGCTGATGTGGTTATTATTCATAAAATATAACGGGCTCTCTACATGGAGGACAAAGCTAGGACATTTATTCAAATACCATAAAACTGAGTCCCCAAAGGGGGTCAAAGAAGGTCAAAGCCAGCACAATAGCTTTGGAGTTGGCACACGTAGTAAATGCAGTAAATACCCATATTCTCAAGCCTTCAAAACAGAACAGGCTACCTCAGGCAAAGATCCTCCTCTCCTCACTCATGGCAACTGCTCAGCATCCATGCAGCTCGCTTCCAGTAGTCCCAGCCCACCACAGTTCCCGTCCCTGGCAGTCCTCAGCAGGAGTCCTTAGGTGAAATTCTGGCTGGCTCCAAAATAAAAGTTCATGCCTGCGTTGCTGCTTCTTCTAGTCACCACACTGGCTCCACCTTGGCTCTGGCTTCCTCCTGCCCCACCCCTTCCTGCTTTGTCAGCAAGTTCAAGGGGCATGGAAGATCTTCAAATCCCATAACCATTACAGCTATATATGCGTATACATATGGACGTATATACACATATTTGTGTATATATATACACACATATACACATACATATATATATACACACACATATACATATATACACACATGTGCACATACATATATGCATGTATACATATGTGTGTGTATATATATGTCTTATTCTGTGCCCTGCATCACAACCATGACCTTTCTGTTAAGGGGTAGCATGTTTTATCATTGGTGCCCCAAAATTATGGATAGTTATTGTTGATCATAGTTCTTAAGCTTTCAAAGTTTGCTTTTTACAGTGTTGTTATTGTTTTCCTGGTTCTTCTTATTTCATTCTTTATTGGCTTATAAAAGTCTTCAGATTTGTTCATTTTTATAATATTGATGTTAGAGTATAAAATGGTGGTGTTAAACTCAAATAGTTCTGGAGGCCACTAAATTATACATAAGGATCCTTTAGGGGTGCATATTGACTTGGAAAACCACATATTAATATCATCTAAGTTTCATTGTATTTTTATTTGTTATTAAATATTTTCCAGTTACATTTAATTGCACTGTCAGTGTTGCAATCTTATTAATTGTTCTGGTTCTGCTTGCTTCAATCTGCAACAGTTCATACATGATTTCCATGTTTTTTAAACAATTATTATTTCTTCATGTCATACAGTGCAATAATATTTCATCACATTCAAGTATCATAGTTTATTCACCTGTTCCTCAAATGATGGACTTTCCTTTAGTTTTTAGGGTTTTTTTTTGAGGGGGGATGGCAAGGCAATTGGGGTTAAGTGACTTGGCCAAGGTCACACAGCTAGTAAAGGTGTCAAGTGTCCTAGGCTGAATTTGAGCTCAGGTCCTCTGTTTTTAGGGTTTTTTACTACCATAGCTATAAATATTTTTGTTCGAATGGGTTTTTTTTTTCCTTTTTCTTTTATCTCTTTGGATTATAGGTCTCTAGCAGTGGTTTAGCTGGATCAATTAATAATTATAATTATTATAGGTTAATAATGATAATTCCAAATTGATTTCCAGAATACATGTATCAATTCATAGGTTCACCAACAGTGCTTTTATGTACCTGGTTTTCCACAGATACTATAATGTTTATCATTTTTCTTTTTTGTAATCTTTTTTTTTGGTAATCTTTTTCATTGATGAATGTGAGGTGGAGTCTCATAATTGCTTTAGTTTGCATTTATCAAATTAGTAGTATTTTGGAGCATTTTTTATATAGCTATAGATAACCTGAGTTTCTTCCCTTGAGAACTGCCTCTTTGTAGGCAGTTTTCAGACAAAGAAATCAAAGCTTTCTATATAGCCATATGAAAAAATGCTCTAAATGACTATCAGAGAAAACCAAATTAAAACAATTCTGATTTACTGCCTTATACCTATCAGATTGGCTAATATGAGAGAAAAGGAAAATGATAAAAGTTGGAGGGGATTTGGGAAAATTGGGGTGCCTGTAGTATTGGTGGAGTTGTGAACTAATCCAGACATTCTGGAGAGCAATTTGGAACTATACCCAAAGGTCTATAAAACTGCACACTTTGATCCAGCAGTGCCACTAGTTGGTAGGTCTGTATTGCAAAGAGATTTTTAAAAAAGGGAAAAGGACCTATTTATACAAGAATATTTATAGCAGCTCTTTTTATGGTGACAAAGAATAGGAAAATGAGGGGATGCCCATCAGTTGAGGAATGACTGAACAAGTTGTGGTCCATGACTGTGATAGAATACTGTTGTACTATAAGAAATGATGAGAAAAAAAAAAAGAAATTATGAGCAAGATGATTTCAGAAAAAACCTAGAAGGACCTATGTGAATTGTTGCAGAGTGAAGTGAGCAGAACCAGGAGGACATTGTACTGGTTGTTGTCCTTCATTCTCAGAGAGGACCAAAATGACATTACTGTGCTAGAGTAAAGTTACATTGTGTCCAGCTGGCTGATCAGACCATCATGAGCTCGGAATGTTTTGCCACAGGTTGGGCACAAATAGTCCAATGTGAACATTTGGCGTGAATTCTCTAAATTTGTTCATCTTGCTTTTCCTTTGAACTGTTTCAATTCTGCTTTGCTCATAGAGCACAGGACCTTCTCTGATGAGGGCATGTCATGCTGAGCAGTCCTGTGCCAATGTCTTCCATGTCTCACAATCAGTTCCAAAGTTCTTAAGTAAGAGACCTTGAGAGTGACCTTGTGTCATATCTTCTGACCACCATGTGAATGCTTGCCCTGTGTGAGTTCTCCATGAAATAGTCCTTTTGGCAAGTGTATGTTTTGCATTTGAACAATGTGGCCAGCCTGCCAGGGTTGTGCTCTCTGGAGTAGAGTTTGAATGCTTGACATTGTAATGTTGTAATGTAATGATAATCAATTGTGAATGACTTAGCTATTCTCAGCAATATAATGATCCAATACTAGGGTGGGGAACATGTGGCCTGCAGGCCACGTGTGGTCTTCTGGGTCTTTGGGTGTGGCCTTTTGACTGAGACCAAATTTTAGAGAACAGATCCTTTTATTAAGGGGATTAATTAGATTCTAAGACAATTTGAAAGGACTCATGATGAAAAATGCTATACACCTCCAGAAAAAGAACTGATGAGGTCTGAATGCTGATCAAAACATTTTTCATTTTGTTTTTTTGTGGGTTTGGTTTTTTTTTTTTGGTCTGTATTTTTTCTCACAACATGGCGAATATGGAGATATATTTTGCATGATTGTACATGTATAACCTATATCAAATTGTTTGCCATTTCAGGGAGAGAAGGAGAGAGAGAATTTAGAACTCAAAATTTGAAAAAATGAATGTTAAAAATTGTTTTTACATGTAATTATAGAAAAAATAAAATATTATTAAAAAATAAAACAAAAAAGAGAATTGTCTGTTCATGTCCTTAGACTATTTGTCAATTATGTGTCTTTTTCTCATAAATTTGAATCAGTTCCTTATGTGTATTGAAAATGAGACCTTTATAAGAGAAACTTGTAAAGATTTTTCCCTAGTCAGTTGTTTCTCTTTAATCTTAGCAAAATCTTGGGATTTGTTTGGGTGAAAACTTTTCAATTTTATGTAATCAGGATTATTCATTTTATCTTCTGTAATCATCTTTATCCCTTATTTGATCATGAACTTTTCTCTTATTCACAGATCTGATAGATAATTTTTTCCATGTTTTCCTAATTTGTTTATGATATGACCTTTTATACCTAGGTTATATACTCATTTAGAATTTTTTTTCTCTCTCTCTCTCTCTAACATATATATATATATATGTATACACAAGATATGAGGTATTAGTCTAAATATTTATTCCCTATTTCATTTTCCCAGAAATTTTTGTCAAGTAGTCCTTATTCCACTATCTTGGGTCTTAACTTTTATCAAATACTGGTACAAAATATACTTTTTCCTATATATTGTATAGCTAATCTATTCCACTGATTAATCTATTTTTTTAACCAGTACCAATTTTTGAAAATAATTATTCTTTTCAGTAAAATTTGAGATCTGGTACTATTAGATTCCCTTCATTCCCATTTCCTGTAATTATTTTATTTCATTTTTGTTTTTGTTTTTTGCATTTTGGAGGGGGGAAGACAGGGCAATTGCGGTAAAGTGACTTGCCCAAGGTCACATGGCTAGTTTCTGTGTGAAGTGTCCTAGGCTGGATTTGAACTCAGGTTTACCTGACTCCAGGGCTGGCACTCTATTCACAGAGCCACCTAGCTGCCCCATTTTTCAGTTTCCTGACCCCTTTTAACCTCCTTATGAATGTCATTGTTATTTTTTCTATTTCTAAAACATAATATTTTGGTAGTTTGATATAGCATTGAATAAATTAATGTAGTTGTTTTTTTTTCTTTTTTATTATAGTGACTCATTCGACTCATGTGCAGTTAATACTTTTCCAATTAGTTATGTCTTTATTTTTGTAAACAGTTTGTACTTATATTTATATAGTTCTTGTAGATATCTTGGAAAGTAACCTTTCAGGTATTTTATGCATTCTTTTGTAATTTTAAGTGGAATTTCTTTTTTTCTCTCTTCCTGCCTAGGTTTAATTGCTGTTATATAGAAGTACTGATGATTTGTGTGAATTTATTTTATATCCTACAAGTTTCATGAAGTTATTATTAATTGTACCAATTAATTTTTAAAAAAATTAATTGGTTTACTTTTAGTTTACAAGATTCAGTTCCACGATCCCTTGAGTTTCAAATTTTCTCCCCCTCCTTCTCCTCCCCTTCCTTGCCCCGCCATGGCAGCACGTAGTCAAATATAGGATCTGCAAATATCTTCACATTAAACATTTGTCAGGTTGTAAAGAAGGATTATAACTGATGGAATGAACAATGGGAAAGAGGAAACAAAACAAAACAAGAAAAAGAGAGTGGATAGTTTGCTTCAATCTGCGTTCTAACTCTGCAGCTCTTTCTCCGGATGTGGACATCTTTTTCCATCATGAGTCTTTTGGAGTTGTCTTATAACCTTGCATTGCTGAGAAGAACCCAGTCTATCAAAGTTGGTTGTCACACATACATTGTGTCTGTGATTGTGTACAAATTTCTCCTGGTTCTGCTCTTCTCACTCAACATCAGTTTGTATATGTCTCTCCAGGTTATTATGAAGTCTGTCTGCTCCTTATTTCTTATAGCACAATAGTATTCCATTACATTCATATACCACAACTTGTTTAGCCATTCCGCAATTCGTGGGCATTCCCTTGATTTCCAATTCTTTGCCACCACATAAAGAGCTGCTATAAATATTTTTGTACATACAGGGCCTCTTCCCACTTCTATGATCTCTTTGGGATACAGCCCTAGAAGTGGTATGGCTGGGTCAAAGGGTGTGCACTTATTTATAGCCCTTTGGGCATAGTTCCAGATTGCTCTCCAGAATGGTTGAATCAGTTCATAACTCCACCACTAAGTAATTTTTAAAATTGACTTTTTAGGGTTCACTAAAGTGTATCATCATATCATCTATTAAAAGTGATAATTTTGTTTTTTCTTTACTATGGTTATTCTCTCAGTTTCTTTTTATCTTATTGCTGTTGTCAGAATTTCTAGTACAAGTGAAGTAGAAACAATGGACATCTTTTTTTCACCCTTGGATTTATCTAGTTTATCTCTGTTATGTATAATGGTAGCCCTTGAAGTATACTATTTATTATTTTAATGAAAGGTCCATTTACTCCTATATTTTCTAGTGTTTTTAATAAAAATGAATGTTGTATTTGTCAAAACTTTTTTTTTGTATCTATTGATGTAACTGTATGATTTTGGTTGATTTTTGTTATTGATATGGTTAAGTTTACGGTTTTCCTAATATTAAACTAATGCTACATTCCTGGCATAAATCCAGCCTGGTTATAGTGTATAACTTTATGATGTTATTTTTGGCTAACATCTTATTTAATGTTTTGCATCTATTTTCATTAGGGATACTGGTCTATAATTTTCCTTTTCTAATTTGTTCTTTCTGATTTATGTATTAAGACTCTATTATATCATAGAAAGAATTTGGTATTATCCCTTCTTTTGCTATTTTTGAAACAATTTATGTAATATTGGAATTAATCATTCTTTGAATGATAGAATTGAGATTTGAATACAACTGGTCCTGGAGCTTTTTCCCTTTGGAAATTCATTTATGGCTCACTCACTTTAATCCTCTGAAATTATTATATTGTCTAAATTCTTTATTTCTTATTCTGTTAAGTAGTTCAGATTTTTGTAAATATGTTAATTTTTTTTATACTGGTGGTAACGTGGTTTTCTGCTTTTTTGTCAGATTAGCTAGTGGCTTATTTCTGGTTTTTTCTCCCAAAGAAACTAGTTCCTATTTTATTTATTAATTCATTGCTTTCTGTTTGTTTTTAATTGTATCGATTTCCTTAATTTTCAAGATTTTTATTTTAGTATTTAATTGGAGTTTAAAAATTTGTTGGTTTCTAGTATTTTTTTGTATTCCCAAATCATTGATTTTTTTTTCTTTCTCTTTTTTGTTAATCCAAGGATTTAGAGACATAATTTTTCCGTTAAGGACTGCTTTGGCAGTATCCTTCAAATTGTGGAATGTTGTCTTATTGCTGTCATTATCAAAAATGAAATTATCCTTTCTTTTATTTGTTCCTTGATGTACCAGTCTTTAGGATTAAGTTATTTAGTCTCCAATTGACTTTTTTTTTTGGAGGGGGGAAGACACGGCAATTGGGGTTAAGTCACTCGCCCAAGATCACATGGCTAGTAGGGGTTTCAAGCGTTTGGGTTAGGATTTGAACTCAGGTCCTCCTGACTCCAGGACCAGTGTTCTATTCACTGCACTGCCTAGCTGCCCCTCCAGGTACTTAAAATTTTTTTTTCATTCATCCATTCATCCGTTTATTTATTTTTTTTGTTTTCACTTTTGTAAGATTTTGAGTTCCAAATTTCTTCCCTTTCCATCTTCTCACCCCTCCCCAAAACAGCGTGAAATCTGACATAGTCTGTACAGATATATAGTTATATTAAACATATTTCCACATTAGTCATACTTTGAAAGAAGAATCAGAACAAAAGGGAAAAACCATGAGTGAAAAAAACCAAAAACGAAACCAGAAAAGTGAAAATAGTCTTTGATCTGCATTCAGACTCCATAATTCATTCTCTGGATGTGGATAGCATTTTCCATCATGAGTCTTTTGGAATTGTCTTGGATCATTATATTGCTGAGAAGAGTTAAGTCTGACTGGTCATCCCACAATGTTGCTATTGCTGTGTATGATGTCCTCTTGGTTCTGCTCACTTCATTCATCATCAATTCATGTAGGTCTTTCCAGGTTTTTCCGAAATCTGCCTGCTTATCATCTCTTACAGACCAATAGTATTCTGTTATATTCATATATCACAACTTGTTCAGCCATTCTCCAATTGATGAGCATCCCCTCAATTTCCAATTCTTTGCCACTACAAAAAGAGCTGCTATAAATATTTTTGTGTGTAGATCCTTTTCCCTTTTTTATGATCTCTTTGGGATACAGATCTAGTAGTGGTATTGCTCGATCAAAGGGTATGCTAACTCTTTTGGCATAGTTCCAAATTTATTTGCAGTAATTTTTGATACTTGTTGGTGATTTCTCTGATTTATTCCTTTCTCCAGCTTTAGTTCCTAAATTGGGGCTTTGTGCTGGGGTCCTCTTTGACCCTCCTGCTTCACTTTTGCGTGTGGTACATGTTAAGTCTTTATTAGATACTTCAAAGGAGTTGAGAATTCTGTGTGGTAGAGATGAGGGATTTCATTAAAGATATGAGAGGAACAGTTATTCAAAAGTCATAGATGCAGATGATAGAATGACATGAATTGAAAATAGCTAGCAGGCCAGTTTGAATAAAAGATGCGTGAAGGGCAATATTATAAAATTAGACTGGAAAGATAGATTCAAATAAGAGGGACAGACCAAGGAATTAACATTTAATTCAGGGGCAACAGGGAGCCACTAAAGATTTTTTAGTAGAGAAGTGATATGTTCAGATTTGTATTTTAGGAATATCAATTTAGCACCAATATACAGGATAGTTTTGCAAAGGGAAAGACTGAAGACAGGGATGCCAAAACTAGAGGCTATTAGTGTAGTCTGAGAGATAATGAAGGCCTGAACTAAGGTATAATCTGTGTCAGTGGAGAGATGTGAGATATTTGTGAAAGTAGAATTGACATGATTTTGCAAATGATGGTTGAAGGACAGCAGAAGTCAAAGATTACTTCAAAGTTGTGTACCTGGGTAACTGAAAAGGTGGTGGTGCAGATAAGAAAAGTTTGGGTAGGTTTGGAGGGAAGTATGAATTCTGATTTGGACATATTGAGTTTGAAATGTCTGTGGGACATCCAGACAGAGATGGACAGCAGCAGGCAGTTGATAATAATAGATTGGAGAAACTTATCACAAGAATAATACACTTTGATCAAGTAGGATTTATTCCAAGAATACAATGCTGGTTCACTATTAGGAAAACTATCAGCATAATTGATCATATCAACAATAAAACTATGTGAAACCATATGATTATCTCAATAGATGCAGAAAAAGCTGTTGACAAAATATAACACCCATTCCTATTAAAAACAGTAGAAAGCATAGGAATGAGTGGAGTCTTCCTTAAAATGATAAGTAGCATCTACCTAACACCATCAGCAAGTATTATATATAATGTGGATAAGCTAGAAGCATTTCCAGTAAGATCAGGGGAGAAATAAGGATGTCCACCATGACCCCTGTTATTTAATTTGGCACTAGAAATGTTAGCTGTAGCAATAAGAGAAGAAAAAGAAATTGAAGGAATTAGAATAGGCAAAGAAGAGACTAAATTATCACTCTTTGCATATACTTAGAGAATCCTAGAGAATCAAGTAAAAAACTACTTGAAATAATAAATAACTTTAGCAAAGTTGCATGATGTAAAATAAACTCACATAAATCCTCAGCATTCCTCCACTTCTCTTATTTGGTTTTCAAAATCCTTCGTAAGCTGATCTATGGCTTTTAGGCAGTCTTCATGTTTCTTGGAAGCTTTTGGTGCAGGAGTTCTGACTGTGTTGTCTTCCTCCCATTCCATGCTTTTATCCTTCTTGTCCCCAAAGAAGGAATCTAGAGTTTGGTTGCTGTTCTTACTTTGCTTCTTTTGCCTGCTCATGTTGGCCAGTCAGTGATTATTTAGCTGTGTAGAACTCAGCTTCTAGAGGGGAAAGCTCTGTCCCAAATCTCTGGGGTTTTTGCAGCTGCCAGAGCTATTGGGGGGCTGTTGTTTTTTTGCAGCCCCCACCAGCTTTGGCTCACTGAAAATGCACCACAGGACCATCACCCGAGACCACAATCTGGATCCAGGCCGCTCAACGCAAGAGCACTTGGCTTCTGAACGATCGCTTGGGCCCCCTGCAGTCTGCAGGCCGGGAGCTCTGAAGCAGCCATGTGGAGGCGGCAGCAGGGCCACCACTTCTGCTGCTTCCTTACCCTGGAGGCAGTTTGGCTGGACCTGCTTTTCTCCCCCAAGTTTAGCTGAGTTTCACTGACCTTTCATTTAGTCCTTGTTTCTTATGGCTTGATAATTCTGGAAAGTGCCACAGCTGCTGCTGATCTACTCTCCTGAAGGCTCCAGCTGTGGCTTGTCCTGGCTGCCCCGGAGCCAAGCCGCGGTTTCAGGCTGGGCTGGTTTCAGGTCCCAAAGCTGTGATGACCCCTGCGTGCCAAGCTGCCTTCAGCGGGAGGTGTATTTTTGTGAGATTGGAGCCCTAAAATTTGTTTAGAGTATTATTTTATGGGTATTTGAGGTGGCTACGTGGGAGCTGCAGTACCTTGCTGCTCCTACGCCACCATCTTGGTTCTCCCTCAATCCTCACCATTCCTGTATATTTCTTTTCTTTTCTTTTCTTTTCTCTCTCTCTCTCTCTCTCTCTCTCTTTTTTTTTGCTTTTTGGTGGGGGGAAGGCAGGGCAGTTGGGGTTAAGTGACTTGCCCAATGTCACATGGCTAGTATGTGTTAAGTGTCTGAGGCCACATTTGAATTTAGGTGCTCCAGACTCCAGGTGCTCTATTCACTGTACCACCTAGCGGCCCCATTCCTATATATTTCTAACACAGCCCAACAGCATGAAATAGAAAGAGAAATTCCATTTGGATATTATAAAATATTTGGGAGTCTACCTGCCAAAACAAACCCAGGAACTATATGAACACAGTTACAAAACACTTCGCAAAAATAAAGTCATATCTAAATAATTGGAAAAACATCAGTTGCGTGTGGTTAGGCTGCGCTAATATAATAAAAACTGACTATTTTACCTAAAGTAATTTACCTATTTAGTGCCATACCAGTCAAACTACCAGAAAATTTATTTTGTAAAGCTAGAAAAAAAATAACAAAATTCATCTGGAAGAACAAAAGGTCCAGAATATCAAGAGAATTAATGGAAAAAAATATTAGCCATACCAGATTTTAAACTCTGTTAAAAGCAGCAGTCATAACAACCACTTGGTATTGGCTAAGAAATAGAGGGATGGATCAATGGAATAGATTAGGTACACAAGAACATAAGAACTCACTGTTTGACAAAACCTGCTGGAGAAAACTGGAAAATAGTATGGCAGAAACTGGGCATAGATCGATATCTTACACCATAAACCAAAATAAAGTCAAAATGGGTTCACAATTTAGATATAAAGGCTGATACTATAAGCAATCTGGGAGAGCAAGGAATAGTTTTATAGATTTATGCAGAAGAGAAAAATTTATGACCAAACAAGAGACAGAGAGCGTTATGAAATGCAAAATGGATAATTTTGATTACATTAAATTGAAAAGTTTTTGTACAAACAAAGCCGATGTAACCAAGGTTAGAGGGAAGTGGAAAATTGGGAAGTAATTTTTACAACCAATATCTCTGATAAAGGCCTCATTTTAAAAATATACAGAAAGTGAGTCAAATTTAAAAGAATACAAGTCATTCCCCAGTTGATGAATGGTCAAAGGATATGAACAGGCAGTTTTCAGAGGAAGAAATTAAAGATATCTATAATCATATGAAAAAAATGCTCTAAATCACTTTTGATTAGAGAAATGCAAATCAAAACAACTCTTAGGTAACACTTCACACCTATCAAATTAGCTAACATGACAAAACAGGAAAATGATAAATGCTGGAGAAGATATGGGGAAAAAAATTGGAACACTGATGCATTGTTGGTGAAGTTGTGATCTGATCCAACCATTCTGGAGAGCAATTTGGAACTATGCCCAAAGGGCTAGAAAACTGCCTACTTTTTGACCCAGCAATACCATTTCTAGGTCTGTATCCCAAAGAGATCATACAAATGGGAAAAGGACCTGTATGTACAAAAATATTTATGGCAGCTCTTTTTGTGATGGTGAACAATTGGAAATCAAGGGGATGTCCTTCAGTTGGGGAATAGCTAAACAAGCTGTGGTATATGAATGTAATGGAATACTCTTGTGCTATAAGAAATGAGGAGCAGATGGACTTCATAATAACTTGAGGAGTCTTTCGTAAACTGAAGCTGAGGAAAGCAGAACCAGGAGAACATTGTACACAATTACAGACACATCGTATCTGTGATGACTGGCTTTGATAGACTGGGCTCTTCTCAGTGATACAAGGTTAGAAGACAACTCCAAAGGATTCATGATGGAAAAGGCTATCCACATCCAGAGAAAGTATTATGGAGTCTGAATGCAGATTGAAGCAAACTACTTGCTCTCTCTGTTTTTTGTTTTGTTTCTTCTTCCTCGTTCATTCCATTGGTTATAATTGTTATAATTCTTCTTTACAACTTGACTAATGTTTAATGTGAAGGTATATGTAGAAACTATATTGGATTGTATGCCGCCATATTGGGGAGGGGGGTGGGGTGGGGGAGAAAATTTGGAATTCGAAAACTTGTGGAACTGAATGCTGTAAACTAAAAGTAAATAAATTAAAAAAAATAATCATGATAGATTGGAGAATCATCAGCATAAAGATGATAATTGAACTAGTAGGAGCTGGTGAGGTTATCACCAAGGGAGAGGGTATATAGAGAGAAGAGGACAAGGCACAGATCCTTGGGGAATAAAGTTCACTCATTGAGTAGTGGGGGGAAAAGCTAGTAAAGGAGATGAGGAGTGGCCAGACAGAAAGAAAATCAAGAGAGTAATATCACAAAAGTGAAGGGAATGTAGAGAATATTTAGGAGAGGGGTAGTCAACAAAATAAAAAGCTGCAGAAAAGTCAAATATAACTGAGAAAAGATTATTGGATCAAACAATTAAGATACTATCAGTAACCTTGAGAGAGCAGTTTCAGTGATGTGAAAGCTAGATGCAAGTTGGGAAGTGAATGAGAAATAAAATGGAGACAGTGAACACAGACAGTCTTTTTTAGGAGTTTGGCTATCAAAGGAAAAAGAGATATAGAATTATAGCTTGAGAGAATGACAAAATCAAGTGAAGACTTGTCCATATTTATAAGCAAGTGTAATGGAGTAGAAAGTAGCCAGTGGATAAGGAGATTTAAAGATGAAAAAGGGAATAACAGAAGAGACAGATGGAAGATGGGAAAGGTTGGAATGGAAACCACAAGTGATAGGATTAGCTTTGGTAAGGAGGGAATCTCTTTCTTCAGAGAATAATACAAAGGAGGAGAGAATGGAGAATAAATAGGGCAGATTTTTGAGGTATAGAGTAAAGGGAGGAAAGAAAACTTGAAACAGATGACCTCTCTTTTCTCCTTCTGCTGTAAAGTATGAGATAAGATCTTCCAATGAGTGGGAGGGGATAAGGGAGATGTCAAAGAGATCTAAAGAGAGAGGAGGTTTAGTTATAGCTGTTGAAGGGGATAAGATAGTCATTCAAGAAGAACAAAGTATTTGCTATGCATCAGTGAAGGTTCATTTTAGATAACAGGTTTGTAGCAAATCCGAACAACAGAATCGTGACTTTCTCCAGTATTTTTCAGCTGCATGTGGGTAGGAATATCTCAGAATGGGAGTTTGGCTAGATCAGATTAGTGATAGGACTAGAGGTAAAGAGCAGTACCTCATCATTTCTCTCCTGGATTTTTTATTTCAATTGTCTTCTGATTGTTCTCTGTCTAAAGTTTCTCCCTATTTTAGTCCGTCTTCCACTTAGCTGCCAGAGTGATTTTCCTAAAGCATAAGTCTGACCATGTTAACTCATAGTAAACTCCAATGACTCCTTATTACCTCCTGATCAGATCTTCTGTTTAACATTTAAAGCTCTTCACAATTTAGCCGCTTCTTATATTTCTAATCTGAGGGAGTGCATTCTGGGGATGGGAGCAACTTATGTGAATGTATAGAAGTGGGAACTTAGAGTGCTGAGTTTTGTGAATGACTGACAATTGGGGCAATGTGAAATGCATAAAATAAGACAGAAAGGTAGGTGGGAGCTAAATTATAGAGGGTCTTAAATAGCAGACTTCATAGTTTATATTTTATCCTGTGAGGGGCAACTACTGGAAGTTTTTGAACAAAGAGGGACATTATCAGATCTGTTACTTAGGAAGATTATTTTGACAGCTTTATGGAGAATGTATTGTAGGAGAGAGACTGAAAGCAGGGAGACCATTTAAGAGGGCTTTATTACCGTAGTCCAGACAAGAGGTAATGAAGGCTTGAGGGAGAGTAATGGCTGTGTGAGTGATTGTAGAGAAGGGGACAGATATAAGAGACAGTGTGGCAGTCTACTGGATGTAGGGAATGAGATAGAGAAAAGAGTCAAGGATGATCCCAAGGTTATAAATTTGGAGGAGTGGGAAGATGGTGCTGTTCTGAACAGAAGAAGGGAATTGTAGCTTTGATGAGATGCAGGCTCTGGGAGCCCCCTTGAGCTCTCCTTCCATCATCATAGAGACTAAAAGGTTTTTCCTAGGTTGGGTAAAGCTGGAGTTTTGGTCAGTTTAGTCTTCCAAATCTCAAAAGCTTTCACCTGTTCTGGGCCCCACTCTCAGACAGTGAGACAGGGCCTTGAGTAGCAATTAATGTTTGCAGTCCCTCCCAGGACTTGGATTTAATTGGATATAGACCACAGCGGG
>CM053582.1:536919608-536944730 GCA_028627135.1 Pseudochirops cupreus
GAGGAGAGCATGAGGAAGGAGTGCTCAAACAACAGATCCTCAAGTAGGCAGGGACTGGGTATGTCTGGAGACATCCCTTAGTTTCCCCTTCCATGCCCCTGACCTGACTGGTCAAGGGGAGAGTAGAACCAATTAGCCATAATAAAGTGGGTAACCTTACCTTCAGCCACGATGCTTGCCCAGAGCTCAGTGAGAGATGGAGAAAGTGAGAGTACTTCCAAGCCCCATGTTTCCCCATCATTTTCTGAGTCTTTAGAAGACTGGAGGACAGGGTACTGGGAGGTGGCTCTGCCACTTTTCCAACCTCAAGGACAATCCTTCCTCCAATGTCCCTCCTGGTCAGATGGGTACAATTCTAGAGGTGTTGGTTCCTGGGGCTCCCTCTGGGGGGTGCCCTGGAGGGGCACTCCTTGGACCAGTGACCCTCCTTGTGGCATTGAAAGCAGGTTTTCCCACTGCTCAGATGACTGGGCTTCCTCCCTGGCAGCAGCCAGAGAATTGGGCATGTTCTCTCTCTCTCTGGTTTGTTCTCTGCATTCTTTCTCCTCTGCTGCAACCAGGTCTCTGTTATTAAAGACTCCAAAGGCTGTCTCCAGTAATTGGGCCTGAGGCATTTGGCGTCCCATTTCCAATTTCTTCAGTTTCCTCCTAATATCTGGGGCAGATTGACTAATGAAATACATGTTAAGCATTGCTGCCCCTTCTATTGAGTCAAGATCTAAATTTGTATACTTTTTAATTGCTTCTACAAGTCTATCTAGGAAAGGATGGGGTTTTCTTGATTTGTCTGCTGGGACCTGAGCAAGGTTCCCTGAGGAGGGAGGGACCATGCTGGGAAATGCAGGGTAGGAGATATGGATGGTGTAAGAGGCAGGAAATGAGGGATGTTGAGCTAGAGGAAAAGGGAAGGGAAACCAAGGAGGAAAGGGTTGGGGTACAGCAGAAGAAGCTGCCTCAGTGATACCAGTGACTAGGACCTGAGCAGAAGTCACTGAGGGGGGAGGGGCTGGGGCCAAAGCCATAGAAAGGGGGTCATTTAATTGGTCCCCGTTGCTCTTTTGTGGAGAAGTTCTAGCTTCAAGCATCTCACAATCTTTCCTGAGAACCGTGTTCTGTTCCGAGAAAGTTCAACGAAGGCCATTAAGTAGGCAACTTCAATCCATCTTCCTTCTCTGTGACAGTATAATTCTAACTGCAAGAGAGTATTATCTTTTAAAGTCCCCCAAACAGGCCACGATTCATGGTCTTCTAGGCAGTACCTAGGCCAAACAATATTGCAAAAAAAACCACCAGCTTTTCCTTTTTAAGGTCTCTAGAGTAACTAAATTGTTCCCAATGCTGTAAAAGACAACCCAAAGGCGAACTTTTGGGAGCTACAGGCATAAGGCCTGGAAGTCCCTTCCTCCATAAAGGAAGGTTTGAGAGTAATCCTCGAAAAACAAAACAAAACCCACAAAAAAGTACCTGAAGTTTTCCCAGTTCCCTAGACCCAAGAGAATTGAAAGAATCTGGCTTATTCTTCCGGATGAGGTGTGTGTCCTTGTCCTCCATTTTTCAGAAGTTGTGCACATGTCCATTTTCTCCAAAATAACCAAACAGGACTGAGAACCTGAAGTCAGGCTGAGTACTAGACAGCCTCTTAGCTTTCTGACCTACTGGGACCTGAGAGGTCAGGGCCCCCCCCAAAAACAAAAAAACCCACCCTTCCAAGGTACTAGGGAAAGAGAGAGGCTTCTGTACCTTCCAGTCCCAGCTGGAGAAGAGTTTGAGTTTAGCAGTGTTTCCCGGTATCAGGGAACCATAAAAATGAAGAGGTTAGGATTAGGGTTGCTCAAGACCCCAAAATACCAACATGCTGGATCCTGCCAAATGAATTCAACTCAAGTCTTCTCAGCCAAAGAAAAGTAAAGTTTGTTAATAGTTCGTTAAAAGTTCGTCATATTGGTTAGACTCTTAAGGAGCCTAAGTATCTGTGATGCTTGCGTTGGGCAAGTAGGCCAGAGCAAGTCTGTGCTAGGTCATTCTATGGCGCTTTCACATCTTATGTACAGAGGAATCTAGGAGTGGTCTAGAGGAGGAGTTTGGGGAGGGTCTTCAGGAGGAATCAATGAAAAACTTACACCTCTGCAAATGCCTCATCAAGTGGGAAGATTTAATCAGACTTCAAGAGGTTTCCCAGAGCCTGTACCTCAAAGATTCAAGGGGAGCTCAAGGGGGCTCCCAGAGCCTACACCTCATCAGCTTTTGGTGGCAAGATGGTTAATTTGAGACACAGGATATCTGGGAGGAGATATCCACTGGTTGACATTATGGGATCACAATTTATAAAAGAGATTAGAGGTAGACAGAGATTTGTGTAGGGGTAATATTTGTATATATAGGAACATTTGAGGTCACAAGGGAGAGAATATGGAACTTAGAGAACCACTGCCTTAAGGGGTCCAAAGATGAATGATAATGTAATAAAGGAGCCTGAGAAAGAGTGTAGAAGGAGAGCCAGAAGAGAACAAGGAGCCAAGGGATTAGAGAATTTCCAGGAAAAATAGGGTTGTCCAACAGAAGAGAAGTAAAGATGGATGAAGACAGAAAAGACAATTGGGTTTAGTAGCAAGCCTGAAATTCCTTGGCAGGGAGTCCTTAAATAGATATCAGGAGAGTGGTAACAGTGCTTATAGATGATTCTTTTCTTTTTTAGGTACAATAGATAATTCAGCTAATTGTTATTAAAGGTGTTCCTGCATCACCAAAACTGGTTAAGAGCAAAACATTTTTAGAAACTATGTTGGTATATTATCCGCCTTCAAATAGAGAGCTGATGGACTCAGAGGATGCATCGAAGCATGATTCCTTTCTTCGTTCCTTCCTGCGTTCCTTTCTTCCTTTGTGTTCCCATAGGCTCAACATAAGGAGTCCATCTAATATGTTAATGACCTTCACTTTTCTCCTGACATGGGTATACCAATGAAATACATGAGCTGTCCATTGCTAATCCCTGGTTCTTGCAACATGACTAGTACATTTTCTTTTTTTAATCTTATATTTCTTTGATAATGTTGTTTACTCAAATTCTTCATAGTTTCTGATTTGTCTTGTGTTACAAACTGCTTACACCTATTGTACATTGCTGTCTTAGTGATTCTTCTGAGACTCGTAGTCTTATTATTCATAGTTAATAAGAGAAATGGGTGGAAAATTGACATGATATTTTCTTTCAACTTAGGCATCATTTGGTAAACTTCTTGAGTGCAATCTATTTTCTCACAATATCATTCACTTTCTATATTGATACGGCTTTTTCCTTTCCTTCCTTTGGCAACAGGATCGTGGAGTCAGTAGTTGCCTTTTCCAAAATCCAGCAAAACTTCATCTGACTGTTGGAACTCTGGTACTTCTCAATGATCAAGAGATCCAGGGGGCGTGTGAACTACTGCAGCAGTGTAAAGAAGATTTTATCAAGTAAGTAATCTAAACGGGTGGAGAAAGGATAGTCTTTGAGTATACTGCATACCTTTTCAGAGAGCCAAGTATAAGGGAGAACAATATTAATTGATTCACTCATCTGTAGAGCTTGAACTCTGGATTGCTAAACAGTGATTCACTACCTTACTAATGAAATAAATTTTAAATATAGATATAGTATTACATATTTTGGTTATATCTGGAGTATGATCAGTGTTTTAAGTTTGAGAAATTTAGTTCAGATGGTACAAAGTACACTTTCTCCAAAGTGATTTTTTTGTGTCCACCAGAATTTGTCTCTTCTTTTATCCAGAAATCTTTCCATTACCTTTCACAGTTAGAATTCAGTTTATTCTAGTAGAATCAAATATAGCTTGTCAGTAAAACCCTTTTTTCTTCCTCAAAAGACTCAGAGGTGTCTTGTTACAGGTAGCCATGTCTGAGATACTAGGTAGGACACGAGGGTCTTGGAGAACTCTCCAAACAATTGAATTTGTCTAAGGATGTTTGGACAACCCTGATACCTTTATTTTAGGACTTTCTTTTTATTGATGTTCCAGTTCAGATGTAAATGTAGGATAATAATTTTCATCTTCTCCCTCCCTACCTTCCTGCAGGCTCCCCTACTATCCCATCCCATCCAGTGGTGAGTAAAGAGGGATTTGAAAATAGACTTCAAATAGTTTAATTTATTCCTTTATAATTTCATTTTTTCTTTTTCCCACCCTCATAACTTGGTCTTACAGAAATGAACTTTGGTATTGAGTTGAAAAAGGTGAAGGTTTAAAATTTGGTTACATAAAATGCCAAACTCTGTAATGCAATGATTGTTGTTTTTGGGCCATATCTGTTTTTCCCCCTTTATTAGTTTTCCATATCAAGACAATTTTCTTAAAAATAATCACAAGCTGATTTGGTTTGCATTATGCTTTTCATTTTTAGTCTCCAGTGATAAAATAGCCCTTATATGTTGTGCTTCAGTTAAGGCTGAGTAAAACTGCCTTTTTTGAGCTCTTTACCTAGAATTCATAAAAGCTTGATATTCTCAATTCAATATTTGTAAACTCCTAGTTCTTATATATGCTTTCATTATAAAGAATAAGATATATTTAACCAATTGAAAGAATCATTTTTTATTCTTTTATTTGTACCTAGAACAACTAACCTTAATAAATAAAATCCAGTAACATTAATTGCTGGTCATAGGTTTGTTTATTTTATAATCTCTTTCACAGCTAAATGGATAATACTGCTCAGAAAGATTTAAAGGAAGATAAGATATTATTTAGAAAATTATTAGTTCTCTTAATCTTATTAAATTCAGGCCACTGATTTTTGTCACCTGAGTTTTATCCTGTAACACATGAGACTTTTTCTGTAAAAGCCCTCTTTGATGCCCCTTGGGTATCCTTTGTGCTGCTGAATGCCAAATCTAAGAACTCTAAAAACATCAAGATTTGTGTGATTAAGAATAAGACACACATTTAATTGTTACTAAGAATTTTTTGACATAAGATGAAAACAGCAATTACAACTTTTAAGTTGTGCTTTCGAAATAAGATAGTTGCCCTGGAAAGATTCTTTAGCACATGAGAAAAACTCAGGCCACCTTTTCTAGAATGTCATTTGAATTCAATCAGTTATCAAGTAAACAGTTTGACTATTTACTGTAAAATTAGTTTGCTTTTTGGAGGGAATTGTTTTGGGAGCAGATGAAGTATAAAGATTAATCATTGAACTGGTTAAGTGTACCTTGTTTCCCCAAATGAAGTGATTGTTTAGATGAAATTAAGTTATTTCTTCATCTCCTGAAATCTATTCTGGGTAAAAAGCTATCATCTTAAGAGCTAAAGTAGGTAGCAAATAGGTGATGATATTTAGCAGTTAAATACCATTAAGATCCCAAATTCAAGAATAAAAATAAAAGTATTAAGCGTAAATAATGTATTGTTATGCCTTATTTTATTTGATAGATTTTCTGATTTTAAGATTTTGAAAAATGTGGCTGGATTCATTCTTAAAATAGGTCAATCAAAGTTAGAGCATGGATATTTGAAGAAAAGGTGTTTTGTACAGGTTTGAGTATTTGTTTTAGATTTGGGAATATGTTTAAAGGCTGATACTAGGTTGGAAACTTGACCTTGTATTTTAGCTCTTGCTCTAAGAGGTCATGTAACTATATAGACTCCAGATGAACTATTCACTGTGGTTAGTGAACTGTAATGCCCTAAATATATGCCTAGTGGGTACCTTTTTCACTGAGAGAAATAGAATTGGAGTGATGCCAATCTAACAGAATACAAAGCAGTCATTATACACCTAGGCTGGCTGTGCCCTTACATCCCATGTGAGCAACCTTTTCAGCTGTTGATGTCACTCAAGGTCCTAATTATATCAATTCCAATAAACCTTTTTTGGTCTACTATGTTTTCAAGCAGTGTGCTAGGCCCTATGGATACAAAGGTACAGCCAAAACAAACAGAGTATTCAAGGAGCTTACATTCTGCTTGGGGGCAGGGTGTGGAAGGCATGGCAGCTATAGTATAAGCACTTGTTTTCTAGGTGCAGAGCACGGGGAGTGAGGGTAGAAATTAGTAGCAAGTGGCACCCAGCTGACCTGAGAAAAAAGGCATGGAAATGGAAATAAAATATAGGAATAATAAACAAATAAATAAATAATAGGGGCAGCCAGGTGGTGCAGTGAATAGAGCATCGGCCCTGGAGTCAGGAGGACCTGAGTTCAAATCTGGCCTCAAACACTTAACACTTACTAGCTGTGTGACCTTGGGCAAGTCACTTAACCCCAATTGCCTTGCTTTTCCCCCTCCGAAAAGCAAAAATAATAATGATAAACAAACAAACAAATAAATAAAGAATAGGAAGACAGAAATCTTGAGAGAAAAGAAGGAAGAAAAAGTACATAGAAAGAGAAGCAATATTGTTAGAAATTGTCACATATGCTTTTCGTTAGGATCACATATACTATTTTGGACATCATAGTAAAGGGAAATTATTATTTAAGATTCTAAAAATTTCCCCTGCTTTTTAATTGCCACATGGATGAAAATAAATTGAAAGGTCTTTTGTATCATTGTGTGTATATTTACCATTCTGACCTGCCACTGGATTTTATTAGATGACTATCTGGAGACACCGGGGGGCAGCTAGGTGGCACAGTGGATAGAGTGCTGGGCCTAGAGTCAGGAAGACCCGAGTTTAAATCCAGCCTCAGACACTTATTAGCTGTGTGACCCTGGGCAAGTCACTTAACCCTGTTTGCCTTAGTTTTCTCATCTGTAAAATTATCTGGGGAAGGAAATGGCAAGCCAATCCAGTATCTTTGCCAAGAAAACAGAAGAGTTTTATGAAGTTTTATGAAGAGTTGGACACAACTAAAATGACTAAACAACAACAAAATTTGAGGATATTGCCCTATTCTTTTCAGAATAATGCAAAATTATATTTGTTTGGTTTGATAAAGGAAGCTGTGTAGCTGGCAGGTTTTGAGAACTAATGGGATTTGCTTTGACATACTGTAGTATTCTTACTGGGGAAAATTTGGGGTTTTGGGTATCAAATTATAAATTTTGCAGTTGATAGGAGGACAAGGCCTGAGGAAGAACCAGCAAGATATTTGTATTAGTCAATTAGCATAGATATACATTGATAATAACCTTCAGTGAGGCTTCTAGCCAAGTTGGCAACCTAAATGGAGTCAGACCTCCCAGCTCCCATATACTCACCCTAGAAAAAAGCAAACAAAAGGATATGAACAGGCAATTTTCAGAGGTAGAAATTAAAGATACCTATAAGCATATGAAAAAATGCACTAAATCACTATTGATTCGAGAAATGCAAACCAAAATATATGCAAACCAAGATACCACATCTCACCAGTCAGATTGGCTAAGATGACAAAATAGGAAAATGACAAATGCTAGAGAAGATGTGGAAAAATTGGAAAGCTAATGCATTGTTGGTGGAGCTGTGAACTGATACAACCATTCTGGAGAGCGATCTGGAACTATGCCCAAACAGCTATAAATAATTGCATACCCTTTGACCCAGTAATAACCACTTCTAGGTTGTATCCCAAAGAGATCATAGAAGTGGGAGGAAGACCCATATGTACAAAAATATTTATTGTAGCTCTCTTTGTAGTGGCAAAAAACTGGAAATTCAGGGGATGCCCATCAATTGGGGAATGGCTAAACAAGTTGTGATATATCGATGTAGTGGAATACTATTGTGCTATAAGAAATGGGAAGGAGATGGACTTCATATTTACCTGGAGAGGCTCATACAAACTGATGCTAAGTGAGAAGAACAGAACCAGGACAAATTTGTACACAATCACAGGTACATTGTATGTGTGATGACCAGCGTTGATAAACTGGACTCTTCTCAGCAACACACAGTTATAAGACAAGTCTACAAGTCTCAGGATGGAAGGAGATATCTACATTCAGAGAAAGATCTAGAAAGAACAGAGTTTAAATGGAGACTGAAACAATCTACATGCTATCATTCTTTTCCATGTTTGGATTTGTTTATTTTTTCCCATTCACTCCATTGGTTACAACCCTTCTATACAACCAGACTAATGTCCAGTGTGAAAGTATTTGCAGATCCTATGCTTGATTGCATGCTGCTGTGGGTGGGGGAGGGGAAGAGGAAAGGGAGAAAATTCTAAACTGAAGGGATTCTGGAACTAAATCTTGCAAACTAAAGTAAATAAACAGTTCAGTTTTTAAAAAAAGAAAAAAAGAAAAAAGAAAGACTGAATAAACATTCAAGGAATCCAAAGAGAATCTGAAACAAATGACTTCTTTCAGTTTATAACTTAACGAAAATTTGGCCAGAAGCTTGTGGACAGTAGGAAAGGGAGCTGCCAAGAAAGAGAGCCTCCTAGCACGACTAGTGGGAAAGAGAGCCTCTTAGCATGACTAGTGGGAAAGAGAGCCTCCTAGCATGACTAGTGGCTTGCCAGAAATATATTTAGCTTTCAGGACTCTGTATCCAGATGCTCATCTGAGAAAATCTGAGTGGTGGGAAACTGATAGAAGAATAGCACAGCAGTGGTCAGACCAGGACTACCTGGACTGTGGGGGGCTCTGAGGTCCCTGTAGGGCCGTGAAGATCAAGCACTCTTGACCTCAAAAATCCAGGTAGACCTAACTCCAGAGAGTAGAGTTAGCACAAGAACCCAAGAGGATAAGAGTGAGACCCAGTAAGGACTCCCACTGCGCTCTGAAGCACAGCATAGGAGAGAGCCTGACCTTAATATAAAGTGCCAATTCAGGAACTAAAGTTGGAGAAGTTTATAAACAAAAGAAGACATTGATAGGCATAGAAAATTATTATAGATCTAGAGGTGCCACCAAATCCAGTGTGGGATAGAGTAACTTCATGACAATGATAAACATAAATTTAGAAGAAAAAATGGATTTTCCTCAAAGGCTACATGAATACATAAGAGAATTGAAGCAAGGTATAAAAAATGAAATAAAAACTCTCTAGAGGAAAAAATGGGAAGGAGAATCAGTAGCTTGGAAAAGAGAGTGAAAAATTTAGCCAGGTCACAGGTTTCCTGAAAACTAGAATAAATGAAATCAGTGACTTCATGAAACAGCAAGAAATATTAGACAGTCAGATACTTAACACTTACTAGCTCTTTGTGACCTTGGGCAAGTCACTTAACCCCAATTGCCTGTGAAAAGATTGAAAAAAAAAAGTAAAATGTCTGATTAAAAAAACCAACTGACCTGGAAAGCAGGTCAGAGGGAGGTATTTTAAGAATCACTGAATTCCCTGAAAACCATGAATAAATTTTTTAAAAAATTTGGCCATTTATTTCAAGAAATCACAAATGAAAACTGCCCAAATCTATTAGAACTAGAAAGCAAAGTAAGGACAGAATCTACTGACCCATCTACTGGAGATTAGCTAAATAAATTTTGGTATATGAATGTAATGGAATATTTCTCTTCTGTAAGAAACAAAGAGTATATATGATGAATACAGAGAAGTATGGAGAGATTTATATGAGCTGATGCATTATAAAGTGAGCAGAGTTAAAAAAAATATACACAAGTAACACTGTAAGTGGAAGGAACATTCACAAAACAATCAAAAGTGAATGTTGGAAAATTACAAATTTTGATTGTTGATTCCAAAGAAGAGATGTGAGAAGACACCCCCGTCCCACTTCCTTGCAGAAGTGGGAGGTCCACAGGTATAATAACATTGCATATATTTTCGGACTTTTTTTTCTTTTTAAAAAATTTATTGTTTATTTGAAAAACTTATGATTTTTTTGCATTCTTTTCTTTTAAAATTTTGAGTTTGAAATTTTCATCTTCCCCCAACCCTCCCCTACCCACTAAGAAGTCAAGCAATAGGATAGCAATTATACATGTGAAATATGCAAAACATTTCCATATTAGCCATATTTCAAAAAAATCAGGAAAAATAAAGTGAGAAAATGACACTTCAGTTTGCATTCAGAGCTCATAATTTCTCTCTCTGGAACTGGATAGCATTTTTTTTTTCCATCATGAGACCTTTGGAATTGTCTTGGATCATTGTATTGATCAGAGCAGCCAAATCTTTCACAGTTGATCATCATTACAAACATTGCTTTTACTGTACACAATGATCTTCTGGTTCTTCTTGCTTCACTTTGCATCAGTTCATATTGGTCTTGCCATGTTTTTCTGAACGCCTCCCCCCCACCCCCAGTCATTTCCCATCACATAGTGGTACTTTATCACAATCATGTGCCACAGTTTGTTCAGCCATTCTCCAGTTGATGAACGTTCCCTTGATTTCTAATTCTTTGCTTGCTGTGAGAAGAGCTGCTATAAATATTTTTGTACTTATAGGTCCTTTTCCTTTTTCTTCAAGCTCTCTGGGATACAGACCTGGTACTTCAGGGTCAGAGGGTTTATAGCCCTTTGGACACGTAGCACAGTTTTATAGCCCTTTGGACATAGTTCCAAATTGTTCTCTAGAATGATTGGATCAGTTCACAACTCTACCTGTTGATTCTTTAGTGTACCTATTTTCCCTCCTCCCCTACAGTATTTTATCATTTCTAATTGGTGTAAGGTGGTACCCCAGAGTTGTTTTAATTTGCATTTTTCTAATTGATAGTGCTTTATGTTTGTTTTTTTACTTTTTGGAGGGGGGAAGACAGGGCAGTTGGGGTTAAGTGACTTGCCCAAGGTCACATAGCTAGTAAGTATTAAGTGTCTGAGGCCGGATTTGAATTCAGGTCCTCCTGACTCCAGGGCTGGTGCTGTATTCACTGCATCACCTAGCTGCCCCTTCATAGTGCTTTATGACTATAAATAGCTTTATTCTCTTTTTCTGAAAACTGCCTCTTTATATCCTTTGACCATTTACCAACTAGGCAAGTGGCTCTTATTTTTATGAATTTGACTCAGGTCTATACTAAATATATATTTGAGAAATGAGGCCTCAGAGAAACTTGGTATAAAAAATTTTGATATTACTATATTATCTATGGTACCTTTTAAAATATAGTTTCCCTGATTATCTCTTTTAGTTAGGTCTGTTTTTGCTTTTGCTTTTCTGAGATCACTATTGCTACCCCTGCTTTTTTTTTTTTTTACTTTAGCTGAAGCCTTTTAGATTCTGTTCCAGCCTTTTATTTGAACTCAGTGTATGTCTTTCTATTTCAAATATATCTCTTATAAATAATATATTGTTGGATTCTGGTTTCTAATCCATTTTGCTATCTGCTTCTGTTTTATGGGTGAGCTAATCCCATTCACAGTTATGATTACTGTATATTTTCCTCTATCTTACTTTATTCTGTTTCTTTGAATCTCTTTTTATGATGTCCATCTCTGAAAGTCTGTTTTGCTTCTAACCACTGCCTCCCTTAATCCACTGTCTCTTTAATAACCCTCCTCCCCTTTTCTTTTATCCCCTTCCTCTCCTCTTTCCCTATTGGGTAAGTTAGATTTCTTTGAACCAATTCTGATAAGAGTGAGACTCAAGCATTGCCTGCCAACCCCCACTCTGCATTTTTCTTTCTACTATAAAAGCTCTTCCTTGAGATCTTTTATGTGAGAAAATTTTCCTCATTCTACTCTCCCTTCTCTCTTTTTTACCCCTTCATTTTTTTGGAGATCATTCCAACATTATCATCTCATATCCATGCCTTCTGTCTATGTAAACTCCTTTTAATTGCACTAATAATGATAAAGTTCTTTTTTTAAATAAGATTTTATTTTTTCCAGTTACATGTAGAAACAATTTTAACGTTCTTTAAAAAATTATTTTGAGTTACACATTCTTTCCCTCCTTTCCTGTACCCTTCCTTGAGAAGGCAAGCAATTTAGTATATACTATATATATATGTAGTCATGTAAAACATATTTCCATATGAGCAATGTTACAAAAGAAAACACAAACCAAAATGCCTCCCCAAACAAGAAAAATAGAGAAAGTGAAAAATAGTATACTTTGATTTGTATTCAGACTCCGTCAGTTCTTTCTCTGAAGGTGGATAGCATTTTTCATAAGTCCTTCAGATTTGTTTTGGATCACTGTAGCTAAATCGTTCATAGTTGATCATCGCACAATATTGCTCTTACTGGGTACGGTATTCTCCTGGTTCTTCTCACTTCACTCTGCATCAGTTGAAAGTCTTGTCAGGTTTTACTGAAAGCATCCTACTCATTATTTCTTATAGCATAATAGTGTTTCTTCAGAATCATATACCATAACTTGTTCATCCATTCCACAGTTTCAGTTCTTTGCTACCACAAAAAGAGCTGCCATAAACATTTTTGTACATATAGGACCTTTTCCCTTTTCTTTGATTTCTTTGGGATACAGACCTAGTAGCGGTATTGCTGGGTCAAAGAGTATGCATAGTTTTATAGCCTTTTGGGCATAGTTCCAAATTGCTCTTTAAAATGGCTCGATCAGTTCATAATATCAACAATGCACCAGTGTTCCAATTTTTCCACATCCCCTCCAACATTTGTCATTTTCCTTTCCTGCCATGTTATTCAATCTGATAGATGTGATATGGTACCTCAGAGTTGTTTTAATGCGTATTTTTTCCTGAAGGATTACACGTAGTTTTGCCGGTTAGGTTATTCTTGGTTATAATCCTAGCTTTTTTTGCCGTCCGGAATATCATATTCTAAACCCTCTACTCCTTTAATGTGGAATCCACTAAATCTTGTATGATCCTGACTGGGTGCCACAATAATTTGAATTGTTTCTTTCTGGCTGCTTGAAGTATTTTCTCTTTGATCTGGGATTTCTGGAATTTGACTATAATATTCCTGGGAGTTTTTATTATTGGATCTCTTTCAGAAGGTGATTGGTGGATTCTTTCAATTTCTATCTTGCCTTCTTGATCTAAGATATTGGGGCAATTTTCCTTGATAATTTCTTGAAATATGATATCTAGGCTCTTTTTACTTGATCATGGGTTTCAGGTAGTTCAATAACTCTTACATTCTCTTTCCTCATTTTATTTTCCAGGTCAGTTGTTTTTCGAATGAGATATTTCACATTTTCTTCTATTTTTTTTCATTCTTTTCACTTTGTTTAATTATTTTTTAATGTCTCATGGAGTCATTAGCTTCCACTAGCCCAATTCTAATTTTTAAGGAACTATTTCCTTCCATGAGATTTTGTACCTCTTTTTTCTATTTTTTCAATTCTACTTTTTGAGTTCCTTTTTTTTGGGAATTTTTAAAATCTCCTTTTCCATTTGGACACTTCTGCTTTTTAAGGACTTCTTTTCTTTAGTGAATGCTTGTTCCTCTTTTATGATTAAACCAATTCTGTTTTTTTAAGGTGTTTTCTTCAGTATTTTTTGTGCCTCTTTTGCCAGACTGTTAATTTTCTTTTCATAATTTTCTTGCGCCGCTCTCATTTCATTTTCAGTTTCTCCTCTACCACTCATCTCTTTTTTTTTTTAACTTTTCCAGGAATTCTTAATTGAGCTTAGGTCCAATTAGCATTTTTCTTTGAGGCTTTAATTGTAGTTGTTTTCGCATTGTTGTCTTCTATTGAATTTTCATCTTGAACTTCCCTGTCACTGTAGTAGCTTTTGATGGTCAAATTCCATTTTTGTTTGTTCATTTTCTCTCTTTTCCAGCCTATTTATTGACTTTGAACTTTATGTTAAAATTGGGCCCCGTTCACCTAAGGGTGGGGAGGCACTATTCCAGTCTTTGAGGCCTTTTTGTGCTCCTGTTTTCAGAGCTAGTCAAGGTGGTATGAGGCAGTAAGAGGTATGGTCACTGCTCTGCTGATCTGTGCTCTGGTCTTTATGAAGGAAGGGCCCCAGCTCCTCTGCAGCCTTAAGCCCTAGCATTCCTCTTGGCCCAGGTACTGTAACCAGGGCCCAGTGCCTTTTGACCAACTACCAGAGCTCTTCTCTGCCAGCTGCTTATGGGCAGTTTTGTTGCTAAATAAAACCTGATACTGTACCCACTGATATCACAGGGATCCCCTGTAATCTCTTTCCAATTACTTGTCCCACCCCCTTACCATCTCCTGTAGCTGTTGCCACAGTTACAGTCCCCTTGTCCACCCTGTTGTCATAGAACTCCCTTGCCGACCTCTGAATTGTCTTGGACTGGGAAAATGCCTCTTTTCAGCCTTTTGTTGGCTCTGCCACTTCAAACTTGATTTGAGGCATTATTTTAAAGTTGTTTGGAGGGAAATGTTGAAACAGTGCATTCGGGTTGCTGCCTCTAGTCTTCCATCTTGGCTCCCAGACTTTTAAAATAGATTGATCAATTTTCTTTTCTTTTTTTAATTGTCTTTGTCAGTCAACAAACATTTACTAAATGTCTAGTATATGCCAGGTGCTGTGCTAAGCACGGGGAATACAAAATTAGTCAGATGACAGTCCCTGCCCCCAAAGAGTTCATAGTCTAATTGGGGAGATAACAAGCAAGAAAATATGTCCAAACAAATTACATACAAGATAAAGAGGAAATAATGAACAGAGGAAAGGTACTAGAATTAAGAGGGATTAGGGAAAGTTCCCTGTAGAAGATGAGATGTTAGTTGATGAGGGCCTCCACTAGAGTGGGCGGCACTGTCAGAGGAGAGGAGGGAACATGTTCCAGAGATGTTGCAAAGGTTAAAAATTGACAGACCTTTACAAGAGATTGGATATAAGGGATGAGAGGTAGAGAGGAGTTGAGGATAGCTCTTAGCTTTCAAGCCTGAGGGCCTGGGAAGATGGTGGTGCCCTCTACAGTAATAGGGAAGTTATCATGGAGAAAAGATTTAGGGAAAAAGATAATGAGTTCATTTTTGGACATGCTGAGTTTAAGATCTCTACTGGCCAACCAGTTTGATATATCTGAAAGGCAGTTGGAGATGTGAGCTTAGAGTTCAGTAGAGAGGTTAGGGCTGGATAGGTAGAATTTAGAATCATCAGCATACAGATGATATTTAAATCTCTGGGAGCTGATAAGATCTTTAAAAATATTATTTGTTATATAAGATGACTCTTCAGGAGGGGAGAGGGAGAGAAATACTAGGAGAAATTTTGATTATATAAAAAGATATCACTAAAAATTAAAAAAAAATTTAATGATCATCTCCTGAAGGAAATGCCAAAAGGAAAAATCCCATCAATGTCATAGACGAAATCCAGCATTCTCACATTAAAGGAAAAAAAACTACTGACAGCTCCTAGAAAGACGCAGTTCAAGTACCCAAGGAATCGTAGTCAGGACCACCCAGACCTTGTAGCTTCTACTAAAAATGAGAGGAAATCTTTGAACACAGTTTTCCAAAAGGCAGAAGATAAAGGCTTATAGGCAAAGAATAACTTACTTTGCAAAGCTAAATTTAATCCTATAGGGGGAAAATGGATCTTTAATGTGATGGAAGGCTTTCAAGCATTTTTGATGAAAAGACCAGAGCTAAATAAGAACTTTGAAGTGCAAACACAAACTAGAGAAATCCATAAAGGTAAATTTATTTGAGTGATTGGAAGGAGCTATATGATAATGTAGCTTTAGTATTCTAATAGGAAGAGAAAAAACAAGTATCCTTTCAGAGCCTGAATGTCTTTAAAGGGTATTTCTCTTCAAGAGATACATAAGAAAACCAGAGGCCCTCTCTATTCTGAGAGTTTTAAGAAGGAAAAGAAGTAAGAAGGTAAGAGAAATGTGCTAATGTAGAAAGGAGGAAGAAGGGGGTAGAACTTGGAGTTTTTCATAATTGCCATTTGTGAAAGAAGGGAGAAGAGGATTGTGGGAGCTGGCATCAGATGAACCTCAGTCTGATCTGAAATGGTTAAAGAAACATTCACACAAACAGTTTGGAGTAGAACTATATATCAAACTCAACAGGTAAACAAGTGGGGATGGGTATTAAGAGAAATATCAGGAAGAAGAAATAACGAAAACAAAAGAGATTTCATAATCCTGAACATCAGATTAAAAGAGAAAAAAAAGAGAACTAGAATATAAGGGGGTTACTTTATATTGCCTCTTTGACAGTTAGGGAGTGGCTGAACAAATCATGGTACTGGAACGTAATGCCCCATTATTATGCTGTAAGAAATGATCTAAGAGCCCTGATCCAGCAGATGTCACCTAGCGCCTTTGGTCTGAACGACTGGGACGATGACGAAATCCTGGCTTCCGTCCTTGCCATCTCCCAACAGGAATATTTGGACAGTATGAAGAAAAACACAGTACACAGAGACCCCCTCCACCAGACAAGAGTTGATAACCAGGGACTGGAGCCCCCTGCCCACCCTTTCTCCCCCTCCTTCTGCTCTTCCCTCCCCTGGCCTGGTCAGGCCTTGGGGGATTCTCGCACTCTGGTCCAGCCTTGGCCGCCCCATGGATCACATGCTTCCTTCCACCTTACCACCCCTCGCCGCCCCCCAGCTCCCTCAAATCCGGCCCACCTTCTTCCTTGTTCTCTGCACCTAAACTCCAACATGGATTCAGTGGTGGAATGAATGTGGGCAGGCCCAGAGAAACATCAGAGAACCACAGTGGCCCATTAGATCACCATTGTCCCCACAGCCTTTTGGATATGCCTGTCAGAGGAGGAAAATTGGGCCCCCCATCTCTGTTTCCCCCTCTTGAGGGGGTGAGTGGTGGGGTGGGGGAATCCATAGACCCACCCCCTCCACCCCCCCAGCCTGGAGGAAGTCTGAGTCATCAGTGTTTGGGTGTCTTACCCCTTCTCCCGTTATTAAAATGTAATTTTATCTTCTAAAAAAAAAAAGAAATGATCTAAGAGATGATTTTAGAGAATCTTGGGTAGCATCAGTTGACATAATGAAGTGAGAAGAACCAGGAGAAAAACAACTTTGACGCTAATTCAGATCATTGCAATGGTCAACTCTAGTTTCGGAGGATCAATAATGAAGCATTTTACATACTGCCTGACAGCTGATAGGCACCAAAAGTTCAGAGACACACATTTTTGGACATGACCACTCTGTGCAATAATTTTGCTTGAGTATCTTCATTTGTTTTAAGGTTTCCCCCTCTCCCCCCACTTTATCTCAGCGAAATGTGAGGGGTGTTGGAGGGAGAGAAATTAGTAATAGTGATGCCAAGAAAAGAGGACCATTGAGACATTTTTTTCAAGTGCACAAAGAGAGCAAAATTCAGAAGGAAGCACAGATGAGCAGGTAGTTTTGAATGTAACATGTTGAATTTGTTATACACTTTTGAAAAAGCAAGTGGTGTAAAATGAGATTCATGGTTTCGTATATAATCCTCATTTCGTTTTCTATTGTGTACATGGACGTGTTCTTTT
Organism: Pseudochirops cupreus; assembly: GCA_028627135.1. Lineage (NCBI taxonomy): Eukaryota > Metazoa > Chordata > Mammalia > Diprotodontia > Pseudocheiridae > Pseudochirops > Pseudochirops cupreus. Next base: position 536,936,874 of record CM053582.1, read on the forward strand.
TAGGTATTTAAGTTAAGAGTAAAATAATTTTTTAAAAATTCACTGTGAGGAGAAGGAAGTTCAGAAGAAAGCATGGATAAACAAGACAGGTGAAGTAATATGTGGAATTTAAACTTTTTCTTTCAAAAAAACAAGCATTATGAAATGGAAATGTCTGGTTTCTTATACAGTCCTCCTTTGTATTTCTTGTATACAGAAATGCTCACTGTTTTGTATTTAAGTTGAGAATAAAAAAAAAGACATGATAAAATTATGTAAGTTTTTCTTGGATTTTTTTTAGCTCTAGGGAAATATGTAACAGTTCTCAGTTTAAGATTGGACCATTGACATTAAAAAGTACTACTGTTTTGTTGTGGATCTGTGTATTGAACATGTCTTATTGTAGATGACTCTCTTAGTTTAATGACCTGAATCTTTCTTTACTTTTTTTTTCTTTGAAGCAAAATTGCTGGAGGTAAACCTCTATTAGCAGAGATGTTGGGGATAGAATACATGAATGATGATCCTAGCATGATGGATGTTCTTTATGCCAAAGTCCACATGAAGGACGGCTCTGACCGGTGAGTGTCTTATTTGTGTTATCCTTCTATTTTCTTCTACAAATAATACTGGAAATCAAAATTAACATGTTACACTTTTTCTTTACTGATCCTAGTGATAAGCTGTTTTAACGTTTGTAATCTTATGTTAGTGAGAGATAAGGTCACTGTGACATTTTTTAGTAGTAGAAAATGAATAGACTTTCATATCGGTATATTCTTTTGGGTCAGTTATTGTTGTTAAGTTATTTCAGTCAGGTCTGACTCTCCAAGACCCTATTTCGGGTTTTGTTGGCAAAGATACTGGAGTTATTTGCCATTTCCTTCTTGTAGTTGTAATGGGAATTTGAAGATCTTCCTTGCCCTTTAATAAGGCTAAGGAAATTTAAAGACCTTCCCTGCTTTGAAGATATACCCTGCCCCCTAATAGGCTGAATGTAATCACATGGAGCCAGTGGTGGAAGGAGTTTGCTGAAGGGTGGAGCAGAGCCCACAGGAAGCTGGGAGTCAGAGTAGACAAACACAGTGGGAGGAGAGGATGCATCCTAGAGAGACAGTTAGGCTTGTTAGTAAATATTGGTTGTTTGCCACCTGCTGTGACAACTAGACTTGTGTTGGTTTGTGGAAAGACTAAAGGATACTGTGGCACTCTGTTCTGTTATGGCTTATTAACTTCTTTGCTACTATGATGGCATTGGCTTACTGGTTTTAGGATTCATTTTCCTGGTATTTGAATAAATGTTTTGCTTCTGTCTTCTGTATGGTGAGTCTGTTATATTTTGCGATTCAGCACTATGAAGGCATATTTATAGTGACTGCTTATTTTACAGATGAGGAAACTGAGGTAAACAGGGTTAAGGGAGAAGAAGGTTGTGGGAGCTGGCATCAGATGAACCTCCATCTGATCTGAGTTGGTTAAAGAAACATTCACACAAATAGTTTGGAGTAGAACTATATATTAAACTCAACAGGGAAACAAATGGGGATGGGTATGTATGCCCAGGGTCACACAGCTAGTAAATGTATTAGGCCAGATTAGAACTCAGGAGTCTTCCTGACTACAGGGTCAGCACTCTATCCACTGTGCCATCTAACTTTCCCCCTTGAGTTGGCAAAATTGATATTTTTTGCAAGGAGCTTTTGCTGGAGATATTAGATATGTGTTTCATTTTTCTCTTTATATCCCCAGTGCGTAGGACAGGACCTGGCATGTTGTAGGGGCTTAATGAATGATTGTTGATTAATTTATGCCTCCTTGTTTTGTTGCCTAAAGTAGCATGTATGATATAGATGTGACAGTTCATGGAATTTTAAATGCTTAAATTCTGGAATTAGAGGGTAATTGGAACACAAGTAATAAATCATATGTCCAAGCAGATAGGAACTTCTGAGTGACTCTACAGCTGACCTGGCCTCCTAGTGACTTTCTAGATCATAGGGGATCACTGTGGAGAATTAATATTGGAACGAGTTTAGAGTGGACCTTGGTCATGAGTTTGGCTAAGTTTTAAGAGTAAAAAGAATTTAACACATTCACAATGTCTAAGAACCATTGTATGGGGTAGACTCTGTTTCTTTCTAGTCTTGCACGGGAGGACTGCACGGAAGAAACGAGTAATGGATTGTAAGAGAATGAATTTACCTTATTTCAGTATACATAGCTTCTAGGGTTTTTGGAAGGGAAAACAACTTTGGATATGTTTAGTTTGGGTAGAGGGACAGACTATGTTCCAATGTTGATTCTTATAGTAAAAAGAAAGGTCTTGTCCCATTTAAAATGAAAGAATGTTGTTTTATTTCCTTAATTAGTTTTAGAACATAACAAAGCACCATTTTTATTTAAGCCTTCTCCATCAGTTTACTTAAGTGTCATCCACAGTGATATCATTTTCATCTTTTTGTCACTGCTAATTTTTAAATTCACTGATATAAATACACATATGTATGTATGTATGTATATTGATATATGAAGTTTTAATCAGTAAGGGGGAAAAACTCAAAAGAGTCTTCCTGATTTCTTCAAATCAGCATATGACCTTATGAAAAAATTTATATGGATCATAGAATACCTGGAGTGAATATTGAAATTTTTTCTGACCTAGGAAACAAGTGGCTATGACGTTTCTCCTTTCTGACAATAATACCAATCCTGAACTCTTAATTATTTTTATTCAGAATGAAAAGGCGTGTTTGGTGGTGGCCCCTGGTGGAAAGTGAAAGAGAAGTGAATAGTGATTATAGGGACAGTAGACAGGATAAAATCAGTTGCCCTGGATCTAATAGTCTTTTGGTTATATCATTAGAGTATTAGTTCTAAGTAGGTGCTATTTGGCTGTTATAGGCATTATAGATTTTTGAAATAGAAAGCAGGGAGAGCTGTAGAAACTAGATGTTGATTTAAGTCTCAATATACAGATGTAGTTTGCATTCATGTTAATGGAAAGATAAAGGCTCAGTTGAATAAACCCTTTAATTTCTGATAGAATTAGCCTTCCCAAACTCTATAAACTTTCTATTATTATGAGTTTGTAAGTTATAGAGATCTTATGAAATATCTATCATAGTACCTGGCATTAATTATCCACAGATATTTCTGAGCATCTGCTATCTCTCTAAAGTTGCCTTTTCTCTTTAACCTCTTTGTATACTCTTCATTCTCCTTCTCCAAGTAAAGAAAAAAGACCCTGTTCCTGATTTTCAAAAAGGGGTAGCTGAAGTAAACATGATACAAAGAAACGTGCTTGATATGAGAAACTTGAATTTACCTCTGATTTTTTGTTCTCTATGTATGTGAAAATGCCTTCCAAGTGAGAGCCTATATTTTCAGTGGAATAGAGAAAAACTAGGTTATGGGAGTCTTTATGTCCCCAGCTCATGCCTTATACTTGCAGTGAATGTGTTAATGTATGGCTTTGTATTTAAATATAAATTGTTTTGTGATTGGGAAATGTCTAAATCCATTGGAAGTTATTGGCTGATCATCGAGAAATTTTAAAGACTTACCCTAAAGGAAAAGTGAGCTCATAGAAGTTTTTTACATGTTTAATTCCTGAAGTATAGTGTAATATAAAAGACAGTGTCATGTAATGGGAAAAAACTTATGTGCCTGGGAGTTCAGGAGATTTAGGGTCTGGCCCTAGATCTTCCACTCAGTAGCTATGTGACCTTAGGTAAGTGAACTCACCTGCCTAGGCATTCAGTTTTCACGTATTTAAAAGAGGGAGTAGTTAGATTAGATGATCTTGAAAGCCGTTGATTCTGCTTGTTTTAAGTTTTGTGATTCTCCATGTTTTAATATGGCTCCTTACTTAGTAATCCTAATGTTATGATGGGATATTCTGGCTGAGAAAGTAATTTTGTAGTAGTCTTATTTGAAATAAATAAATAAATAATGTGAAATTTACTATTCATTTGCTATTCATGTCAGGCATTTCAAAGATTTTTCCTGAGGATTTAGGAGCCTAGCTAAGTAATAGCTCTCTTGGTAATGAAGTCTCTTTATTATGCGCTGTTTTACCCCTATATGACCTCAATTTTTCTAGACTGCAATTGATAGCTGACCAGCTGGCAGAACGGTTTGTGTTGTCTGGATTGATGATGAAGGAATGGGACAGAGTGAAACTCCATGCTACAGTCATGAATACTCTATTCAGGAAAGATCCCACTGGTATGTACCTTAGAGGATATAGCCTTTAATTGGGTGAGTACATAGTGAAGTCCTAGGGCTTAAATTGAATAGACTATCATAAGATGCCAATTCTTATAGTTTTTGAGATTTAATATTTTGTTTTGATGAATGTAGGAGGAAATAGTTGAATATATTTAGCATAGAGCTAAGATGTTTTTATATTCCTACTTTTACCATTAGAACTCAGAAAGTACAGTTGGGGTGGGTGGGGAGAAGTGATCATTTATATTTCAGAAAGAATTTTTGTCTTACGGGAAGAGTCATTGCAATATACCTTCAAAGAGTAACGTCTTCCTTGGTACATGAAGAACGTGGTTTACTCATAAATTCATTTCACACAGATTATTGTAAACACACATTGCATAACATACATTTTATTTCACTTGAAATCCCTTGATTTTAGTTTTAGAAGAAGTTTATTTAGAAGATAAGGCCATTCTTATCAGGATCTAGGACCTTGTACCATTTATAGAACTGCAGATTCAAAGTACTAGTATTAAGAGTGTTAAAGGTTCCCCTGAACTTGTCTTTTTGAGTTGCCATATGTTCCAGAAGTATTGCACCCAGAGTATGTAGCAGGTCCTGAACATGTCAAGGACAAAGCTCCCCCTGAACTGACATAATTTGTTGTTTGCACCCCAAGCAAAACTCCCTGTGTGTCCTTGGGAGTCAAGACAGTTGCCAGTCAGTCTGGTGACTGAGAACTTTCTGTAGCTAGGACCCTTGTAGATAAGCAGGCCATCATATCTTTATAGTCTAGCAGTTCCCAAGGGAAAAGAGTGCTGCTTTTGCCATTTTAATTATTCATGATTTGTCCTCCCCTTCAGGAGGAGTTTAGTCCTTTTTCCCTCTCCTATGACTTCCCTTTTTCCCTGTAACTTTAAATACCAAGGCTTTCCTTACACTACTGGACTTTTTCGTATAGGGAGTTTGCACATCCATGTGCCTTTCTCTTGTAATAAATCCAGTTGCAATGCATGCCTCATGGGCTTGTGATCCTGTTTTGGTTAACAAGAATATAGAATTAGTAGTCTCCTCTATTATAATTGCCATCAGTTATATTTCTTTTTATTTCTCTGAGACATATATTGTAATCAGAGATGCTACTGGAAAACTTTTGACAGCAGCACTGTTTGGTTAGAATCATTGTAACACACCAGGACTTAGTTCCTTATTTATCTTACAGTGCTTGTGTTTTGAGATTTTATATTGTATTTTATTTAAGAATTTCTACTTCCTTACCCCCTACTCCATAAATCACTATTCGGCTACTCCTTTACAGTTGGGGATAATGAGACAGTGAAAAGTCTCAAAGTCTCTCTTTGGCTTAGTCAAAGTCCTTAAAATTCCTTGCTTGAGTCTGGTAGAGAATCAAGGGTTGTGAATTTTACTTTCTTTTTCTGATAGAATATCCTTACTTCCTTTAAATAGCACTCTAAAGTGCTTAGAACATCATTATAAAATTTATCCCAAGTTGCACAAAAATGTAGGCTTTGCTAGATATACATAGATTAGGATCTTTAACCCGGAGAACACTTCTGTTTACAGCAGATGTTAGGTAGCTAACCATCTGTAACACCAATGGGCCAACTAAAATAGACAGCAGTTGGTAGTTATCGCATCTGCTGATAGATCAAGTCTGGCACGGCAGTCTATGTCTGTGTCATGTATTAGGGCATACTCAAAATGAAAAGATTTCCTGGGGAAAATAAGAAAAATAATGTGTGTTTTCAGAAAATAACTGGAAAAAAATAACCTGATATTTAAATGATCTTACAAATTTACCTTTGTTGACTTTTATTTTTTAGAACATGAAAAGAAACAACATTTTATGCCTTTCCTGTTCTTCCTTTTCCTTAACAGTGTTTTGATAGAGGTCATTGTTTTAAATATCTTAGCAAGCCTCATTCCAAGCTTCCTAGAACAAGTTGATATTAAAGAGCATGGTCAAAGGTTTACCAGTGTCTTGAATTTTTTCACCTGGTAATACTGTTTGCCTCCAGCGCTAGAGAAATCTGCCTTGCTGACCCTGCTTGGCTATCATGTAGTGCTTGCCCTTGGCCACAAGGGGGAGGTGGTAAGAGAAAGTGTGTTGTGAAAATGTGGGGGAAAAGCTCAAAAAAGTCTCAATGATGATGGTTTTATTAAGAGGACAGTGAATTTTCATATTCATGATAAATCTTTAAATCAGGATACTAGTCACCACTATAAATTTGAATTTCACTGTAAACTAAGATCTAAAGTATATGTGTGTGTGTTTAAAGTTGCATCAAGATCATAGAATCAAAGGAATGGAGCTAGAAGGAATCTTAAAGCTCATCTTATTGAACACCCTCCTTTTTCTTTTTTCTTTTTTTGGTTAAATTAACTTTAATGTTTATTTTTAGTTTACATCATTCATTTCCACAAGATTTTGAGTTACAAATTTTCTCCCCATCTTTCTCCTACCCACCACCCCAAAGCAGCTCTCCCACTGTATACCCCTTCCCCCAATCTGCTCTCTCCTATATCCTCCCCCATCTCCCCTCTGTCTTTCTGGTAGGACAAGAGTTTGAATTCCAGATTCTTTCTCCTCCTCCCTCGTCACCCACCCACACTGAGAAGATAAGCAGTTCAATATAGGTTGTACATATGTAGTTACGCAAAACATTTCCATAGTGGATATATTGTGAAAGACTGATGATATTTCCCTCCATCCTATCCTGCCCCCCACTTGTTCTATTCTCTATTTTGTCCCTGTCCCTTTGCAAAAGTGTGTGCTTCTAACTACCCTGCCCTCCCCTCCATCATCTCCCCTCTCATCCCCTTCGCCCCTACTCTTCTGTAGGGCAAGATACTCCATTCAGAGTGTATGTCATTCCCTCCCTAAGTGAAATTCAGTGAGAGTAAGGTTGACCCATTCCATTTTGCTTTCCTGTTCTTCCCCTCCATTGTAACAGTTATCCCTTGTCTCTTCTATATGAGATAATTTACCCTATTCTGTCTCTCCCCAGCTCCTCTCATTATAGTCCTCTCTCACCTCTCAATTTCACCTTTTAAATATCATCCCTTTCTATTCAGTTGATCCTGTGGCCCTCTATGTATATATGTACACATACACTCACATATGTATTCATATGCACATATAACCTCCTATATAGCATACCTATATATACATTTATATTGCCTTCAACTATCGTCATACTGAGAAAAGTTTCATAAGTTACAATTATTGTTTTTCCATGTAGGCATGTAAATAGTTCAACTTTAATAAGTTCCTTATGACTTCTTTTCCCTGTTTACCTTCTCATGCTTCTCTTGCTTCTTGTATTTGAATGTCAGATTTTCTATTCAGTTCTGGGTTTTTCAGCAAGAATGCTTGAAAATCCTCCACCTCATTGAATGGCCATATTTTCCCCTGAAACATTATACTCAGTTTTGCTGGGTAGGTGATTCTTGGTTTTAATCCTAGCTCCCTTGATCTCCAGAATATCATATTCCAGGCCCTTTGATCCCTTATTGTAGAAGCTGCTAGATCCTGGATTATCCTGATTGTGTTTCCACAGTATTCAAATTATTTCTTCTTGGCAGCTTGTAATATTTTCTTTGATCTGGGAATTCCAGAACCTGGCTGTAACATTCCTAGGAGTT
>CM053582.1:536945230-536967978 GCA_028627135.1 Pseudochirops cupreus
TGGATTATCCTGATTGTGTTTCCACAGTATTCAAATTATTTCTTCTTGGCAGCTTGTAATATTTTCTTTGATCTGGGAATTCCAGAACCTGGCTGTAACATTCCTAGGAGTTTTCTTTCTGGGATCTTTTTCAAGAGGTGATTGGTGAATTCTTTCAAGTTCTATTTTGCCCTCTGGTTCTAAAATATCAGGGCAGTCTTTCTTGAGAATTTCTTGAAGGATGATTTCTAGGTTCTTTTTCTGATCATGGCTTTCAGGTAGTCCAATAATTTTTAAATCATCTCTCCTGGATCTGTTTTCCAGGTCAGTGGGTTTTCCAATGAGGTATTTCACATTGCCTTCCATTTTTCCATTTGTTTGAATCTGTTTAATAGTATCTTGATTTCTCTTAAAGTCATTAGCTTCCATTTGTTCCACTCTAATTCTGAAGGAATTATTCTCTTCAGTGAGCTTTTGAAATTCTTTTTTTATCTGGCAAATTCACCTTTTTAAGGCATTCTTCTCCTCATTGACTTTTTGGGCCTCTTTTGCCATTTGAGTTAGTCTATTTTTTAAGGTGTTATTTTCTTAAGTCAGGTTGTTGACTCTTCTTATGATTTTCTTGCATCATTCTCATTTCTCTTCCCAATTTTTCCTCCACTTCTCTTACTTAATTTTCAGAATCCTTCTTGAACTGCTTCATGGCCTGTAATGAGTTCTTATTTTTCTTGGAGGCTTTTGCAGGAGTTCTGACTGTATTGTCTTCTTCCCGTTCCATGCTTTGATCCTTTGTCCCCAAAAAAGGAATCTAAAGTTGGATGGCTGTGCTTTCTTTGCTTCCGTTGCTTGCTCATGTTGCCACTTAATTACTTGACTTTTGAGCTCTTTGCCACAGTAGAATTCTGCTTCCAGTTAGGAGAGCTTTGTTGCAAATCACTGGGATTTTCAGAGCTGCTGGAGCTATTAGGAGGGCACAGTCTCTACAGCCCCCACAAGCTTTGGCTCACTGATCACATACCTCAGGACCACCACCCAAGATCTCGATCCAGATCCACCAGGTTAAGGCAAGAGTACTTAGTCTCTGAATGGTCACTTGGCCCGTCTACAATCTGCAGGCTGGGAGCTTTGAAGCAGCCATGTGGAGGGTGCTGTAGGGCTGCCACTTCCGCAGCTTCTCATTCTGGGGACAGAGGCCAGACCATGCCTCTGTCCACCCCAGGTCCAGGAGAGTTCCACTGACCTTTTACTTTGTCTTTGGCATTTATGGGTTGATAATTCTGGAAACTGCCACAGCTGCTAGTGATCCACTCTCCTGAATGCTCCAGCTACTGCTGTTTGGGGCTGCCCTGGGACTAAAACCATAGGCTCATGCAGGACTGAGCTCTGCTCCCAGCGTGCTGTGATGGACCCTTCCTGATGGCCTGCTGGGCTGCCTTCCGTGAGAGATTTGTTTCTCTCTTGTCACTTTGTGGGTTCTGTAGCTCTAAAATTTCTTTAGAATCATATTTTATAGATATTTGAGGTGGTTATGAGGGAGCCCACGGAGTTTTCCCGTTTCTACCCCACCATCTTGACTCCGCCCCCCCCTCCTTTTTCACATAAGGAAACTGGAGCCAGAGTATTTTAGTGACTTGTAGAGGTCATGTAGCTAATTAGTGGGATAGCCTAGCCAGGACTCAAATCTAGATCACTCGACTTCTCTAGTCATAGTATGCTCCCCAGATGTGCATAAATATTTTAAAAATTGGTTTTTTTTAAGATTGGAGGAGAAAAAAATACCTTCCAACCACCTCTTCTGATTTTTAGTTTGGTATGTTTGCAGCTGAAGACAGAAACAATGCTCCAGCAGGCAAATCTGGCCCTCGGGAAAGAGAATCATTTGATGGCCGAAATATATTAAAGGTTAGTATGTAACAGAATGATCCTGAGACGTAATGTTGTTGAAATGTGTTTAAAATGAGTGGAAAATAAATAGCTTCCTCTTTAACACTAGAATATTCCTATCCTCCTCCTTTCTACAGGAAATATTGATGGAAAAAGCTGTTGCCAAATTTCTTTTTACATTTAAAGAGGAAATTTAACATACATTGTTAATGTTATGGCACTTCCAAAACATGGAGTAGTCAGAAAGACCTGAGTTCAAATGTGGCCTCAGACACATAATAACCGTATGACCATTGGCAGGTCACTTAACCTCTGTTTGACTTAATCTGTTGGAGAAGGAAATATCAAATCACTCCATTATCTTTGCTATGAAAATCCCATGGATGGTATTAGCATGCTGTGGTTTGTGAGTCATAAAGAGTCAGATACAACTGAATGACTGAGTAACAGTAACAACAGCTTCTAATATACTTAAAGCTGTTGGGTGATTTATGAAACAATTAGGTATCGCTACCACTTGGATCTGCAGGAGAACGTAATTGTAGCTTTGCTAGGATTTACTGTTAGACTAATACTTTTGGAGTGCTGACTTTGCATTTTATAAGTGAAAACGAATGGCTGCTTATCATCTTCTAGTGGTTTTTTCTTGTCACCCATAAAAATACTTTGTATAGTTATATTTTCTGTTTCTCTTTAGGAATAGCTTAGGTTTTGAAAGGTAGGTTATCCTTTTCTGACTTATCAGGGATCTGCTTTTCTGAGGATAGATTGATCTGTAAAATTTAAATGAAAAGCTCAGAAAATTGCCTTAGTCTTTTTGTCCACAATTAATATTGAGTAGTATTCAGGGAGTGAGAACTGCTTTTTCTCTGTGTCATACGTGTTTTTGTGCCATTTTGCACCCTGGCAGATGGAAACATAAGTCAATATGAGTAAGTAGGTAGAAATTAAGAGTAATAATTTCAGAGCCAACTGCAATACTAGAAATGTCTTCTCTTCCTACCTCTCCAAACCATTTCCTAGCTGTTACTTGGCAGGTTTCTTCCTCTGCCACCTGCCTAGAGTGATTCCCTTGACAATTAATGATGGGCAGTTATACCACAGAACCCAGCCTGGTAGGGGGAGCAGTTCACTCAGGTAGGTGTTCTAATGTCTACATCCCAAGACTAGGTGGGGCTCCTTCCGTTCCTCTGGTCCTGTGTTTTTTATGGTAGTAAGAAGTTTTCTTTTTTGCAAAGTAGTTGTTATATCTTTGTACTTGAGTGACAGGCTGCTAATTGATATAGTTGTAGTAAACTACTGATTTGCCTGGACCACAACTATAAATATGCTTGGTAGGTTTCTTCTGCATCTCCTCTCTTTTCCTTCAAATGATATCATCATCATCATCCATTAGTTTTCTTTTTATTGCGTTTATTGAGGAAGACAAAAGACTGAGTGGGGAAGTACCATAGGAATATTTCAAGGCAGCTCAGTTGTCTTGTTGGACTTAGGGTTGGGACCCCAAAGGTACTGCAAGTCAGGTGGGAAATGGCTTGACTGCTCTCTGTGGGAAGTGATAGGAGAAAACCTCAGGGTAGTGGCAGGTAATGTGCAATTACCTGTGACTGCTCTCTTTAGTCTTGGTAAAGGTCTTCTTTATCAGTAACTTTGCTAATTACATTGGAGAGACATAAAGTTTTGGATCTGGAGACGGCTTCCATGGTGCTAAGATCTAGTCCCTTCATAGTATAGATAGGAAACTGAGTTTTAGAGTGGTTAAGTAACTTTACCGAGGCCCTATAGCCAGTTAGCTGGCAGAGCTTGGACTAGATCAGTCAGTGGCTCCCAGTTATTGCCTCTTAGGACAAAATTCAAACTCTTTAGCTTAGCATTTAAAGCTCAGTGTTTAGCAGAGTGCCTGGTACATAGTAGATACTTAATGAATGCTTATTGACTGACAGACTTACTTCATATTATTCCTCTTCGTGTACTCTGCATTCCAATAAAACTCATGTACTAGTTATTCCCTGAATTTGGCAGTTCATTTCCCATCTCTTTAATTTAAGATTATTCTTCTCCCAGGCCTGGAGTGCCCTCTCTTCTCATCTTTGGCATTGAGAATCATCTTCCTTTTACTACTCTATGAAGTCTTTTCTAATTCTGTCCTTTCCCCATAGTTTTTAGTGCACATGTCCATAATTTCATTTTTGTCTTTGTATTCCTAGCATCAGGCACAGGGTTGGCACTTAGTAAATGTTTGTTGAGTTGAATGGAAAGCAGGTCTTTTGACTCTAAATTCTTGCTTTTCTTTTATTCCTCAGTGAATACCGATAAGGAAGTTAATTAGTGCAGAGTGCTGTATTGGGGACAGAACAGCAGGCAATATATATCCATTAATCATTTTATACTATGCTGCCTATGTAGGTGTTTCCTGTGTTTGGAAGGGAGCCATCTGGAATGTGAGCTTGAGAATACCTTTGTACAAGTAGGTATTCTATTATCCCACATGTTGGAGACAATAACAGTCCAAAATTTTAGTTAACTGGGAATTTTACTTTGTGTTTGACTACTATAACATACATAGATTATAGTATGTGCCTTCCTTGTTTCTTCTGTGACCTAGCCTTTCGCCGGAAGAGGTCATATGAAAATCTAGGGAATAGAGTATATCCCCATGAAGCATTCTTTTATCAAAGATTTCATCTAAAATTAACATGGGGATGGTTTTCATTGTTTGCCCATCACCAAAACCACATAGCTTTAAAAAATGTGAATGCAGTATTTTAAATATACTGACGAGCAAGAGACCTAAATTTTCAGCAAGAACAAAAAAGGAGAGATCATAATCATCAGCGATTTGCGTACAAGAGATGAAACAAAAGACTGTGAAGCAGTTATATTCAGAAGACAAATTGGGGTATCATCCTCAGTTGTAATGTGAAGATCATTCAAGTATATAGACCTCAAAATAAAGGGAGCATTCAGCAAACCAGCACGATCATATTGTGATTCTAGGTAAGTATCCTGTTCTGAAAGAAAACAAAGAGACCACTTAATATTACTAGAAGAGGAACTGAAACAAAAAGGCAAACTGTATTAGTCACCGAGCCAAAGTATCTGTACAAAGCAGCTGAACAACTCTACAGGCCAAGGATCAAGTAGGTGGGTGAGGGGAGAATAAAAATAGATAAAGGATCAAGCATTTATGAAGTGCTTGTCATGTGCCAGGCACTGTGCCAAGATCTGGGAAGGAAGGCAGGCAGACCCTGCTCCCAGTGAGGGGAGACCGCACGTAAGAGGGAGCTGAAAAGTAGGGGTGGCACGGGGAGAGGGCTGGTGCTTGCCTGAGGATAAGGTGGAGAACTAGTAGAGAAAGTCATAGTCTAGGTGTGAAGTGGTCATGGCTGGTATGGGGGCTTCCTTAAATAGAGGTTGTTGGGAGGAACTCACCATCGGAGGGGGAGAGGTCATCTGGGGAGTCATAGGCTGGTCTGGATTTGAAGTGAGGTTAATCAGTCTGATTGCTGTTTACTGAGGCATAACATAGAAGCAGTTCAGTGCCTGTTGTGCAAATGCAATCCTGAACCATCCTATCCTTACTAAGTAGAATGGTGGCCATTTAAAATTCATTGTTCAGATTTGCACACTTAGGAGTACAGGTTTGCATTTTTTCTTTATTTTTGGAGGAAGTGGTCATAGCTGCTTTTATGAGCAACCTTTTTAGGAAGTCATGAAAGTGTTGTATACTATGTCTGGTAACTAGTTGGTTGAGCCAGAATCTAGTTGCCAAAATAAGGGTTACAGCAAAGGAGATATAAAAAGTTAAGATCATTCTTCATGTCTCCAAATGAAAAAAAAATTGGAGCATTTTAAAATCAGTATCTGAAGGAAGGATGCTTCAGTGGCTGCTCAAATCAATGAGAGTTTTTGAACAGAGAAAATGAAGGAGAAGTGATAGAAATAAATTTCTATAAGGCAAAATCATCAACTTATAATTGAGGAAAACCTGCTGAACTACAATGAAATCACAATACTAGATGATGCCCAGTCAGACAGAAATAGAATCAGTCAGTCAAGTAGCATTGAGTGCCTACTGTGTGTCAGGTACTGTGCTAAGTACTAGGAATACAAAGAAAAGCAAAAAGAAAAAAGTCTTGCTTTTGAGGAATTTACAGTCTAATTAGGAGACAACATGCAAACAACTATGTGCAAACAAGATATATACGGGATAATTGGCTGTTGTCTCAGAGTGAAGGCACTGAGATTAGGAGAATTAGGAAACACTTCTTGTAGAAGGTGAGACTTAGGCTGAGACTTGTTGCTAGGGAGGCTAGGATGTAGATTTCTGGAGGGAAAGATAGGCATAGGGTCCACCAGTGCATGCAAACCCTTGGAGGTAGAAGATGGAGAATCTTGTTCCAGTGTCACTCCATTTTGGATATGTGGAGGGGAGTAAGGTGTAAGAAGACTGGAAATGTAGGAGGGGGCCAAGTTATGAAAGGCTTTGAATGTCAAGCAGAGGATTTTATATTTGATCCTGGAGGTGATAGGGAGCTAGTGGAGCTTGTTGAATTGGGATGTGATGTGGTCAGACTTGTGGGGCTGCTAGATGATGCAGTGAATGGAGCATTGGCCCTGGAGTCAGGAGGACCTGAGTTCAAATGCGGCCTCAGACACTTAACACTTACTAGCTGTGTGACCTTGGGCAAGTCACTTAACCCCAACTGCTCTGCCTTCCCCCCTCCAAAAAAAAAAAAAGCAAAAAAAAAGATATGGTCAGACTTGTTTTAGGAAGATCACTTTGATAGCTGACTGGAGAAAGGGTCAGTGTGGACAGAAATGAGGCAGAGAGATCAATTAGCAAGATATTGCAACATTTTAGGTTTGAGGTAATGTGTCCAGCTTCAGGGTGGTGGCAAAACAAAGTCATCACTCATGGTTAACCCTGGAAGGAGAAGTAATTTTAATAGCAGTTAGTTTAGGAGCTTTATTAAATGATCCAGAGGGTAATAGAATCAGCGTTTCAGCTTAGTGCTATCAGCAGATTGAATGGAAGGATATCTCTGTACCTGAGTTCAATTCCAAATTATAAAATGATCTAGTGAAGTTAGAGCCCAAGATTACATATTCATTTATGTACATCATTTAGGCTCTTCTGAACTCACCTTTTGTGTTCAGATAACCTTGCCCTTGTCCTTTTTAGTCTCCTAGCTGCCAAAGCTATTTTCTTAAAGCAATGGTCTGGCCATAGCACTTCTTTGCTTAATAAACTCCAGGATCAAATACAGACATCTCTGTTGGGCTTTTGAAGACCTGTATAACCTGACTTCCATCTGCCCTTGCTATGCATTACATCCCTGTATCCTTTTGAGTACAGGGTACTACAGTCCATTTTGTTGCTGTGCCATGGGACCACTGGATCTTTCCATCTACCCTGCAGCTGAGCCTTCCTTTACATGCTACTCTTCCCTATGAGGATGGGGGCTCTTTGAGAACAGGGGTTGTCTTGATTTTCTATTTGTATCCCTAGTGCTTAGAACAATGCTTGACCCAGTAAATACTTAGTGAATACTTTTCCATTCATTTACTCATGTACTTTACAGTTAGGCCAAATAGTCCAGCTATATCTCATGCATTACATTCCAGCTCTTATCTCCATCCTTTTGTATGCAAAAGGTTCTTTCATGACTAGAAGTTACTTCTTCCTCACCTGTGCCTTTTGGTTTCTCTTTTTTCTTTCAAAGCTCAACACAGATGTTCCTTCTTATTAGGGACTTTTCTGAATCCCTAGTTGCTAATACCTCCCCCTATTACCTTGTATATATTATGTGCTCAACTTGTCTCTTTCAATAGAATATAAGTGTCTAGAGGTCAGGAACACTTTGATTTTTGTCTTTGAGTGCAGAGTGCTATATTTGGGATAAAACAGCAAGTACTCTAGCATACCCAGGATGGCTGCTAGCACAGGTTCTTTGATCTGCTTTTCTAAAGGAAAGCAACTCAAAAAGAGTTGACAATCTTACTTTAATCAAGTATATGTCATTTACCCAGTTCAAGGGAAAAAGTCAGCATGCTGAGCTTCGGAGAATACAAATAGAAGTTACAAGCAGACAAAAAATACA
Source organism: Pseudochirops cupreus (assembly GCA_028627135.1). Lineage (NCBI taxonomy): Eukaryota > Metazoa > Chordata > Mammalia > Diprotodontia > Pseudocheiridae > Pseudochirops > Pseudochirops cupreus. The sequence continues at coordinate 536,953,198 of CM053582.1, forward strand.
GACAGAGAAAATAACACAGTTCAACAGATAGGGCTTCTAGTTGTTTGACCATCACATACCTACATAGTTAGTTACTAGAGAGAAGCACCGACATCTGGGTTTTCAAAAGTGGGGTGGGGCAGGGGCACAATGGCTGCCCAGAGTCTTACCTGGTCAGATCACATAACTCTTCCCATGAGTGAGCCCCTAAGCCAAACTTTAGCACAGAAGTTATATATCCTTCTCCAGGGTCGGAGAATACCACAACCCTTGTGACCCACTGCCTAATTACAAAATAACAAGGTATGGGCATTCCTGAAAAACAAACCTCCTCTAAGCAAGTTTCTCCTGTTGTGCTCCACTCTACCCTTCAGCAGACTCCTCCCACCACAGGCTCCATGTGACCACATTCAGCCTGTTAGGAGGCAAGAGTATATTTTCAAATCAGGGAAGGTCCTCAAATTCACTTAGGCTTATTAAGGGGCAGGGAAGATCTTCAGATTCCCTTACCATTGCGGATATATACATACATCTGCATATATACATATATACATACATCTTTATGCATATATAAAGGGTTAAATTATTTTTGGTAATTTAATTTATGTCTTTCTACAGAATGTCTTAATAAAAATGATTCAACTTAAAATATATCTTGGTGGCACAGTGGATAGAATGCTGGGCCTGGAGTCAGAAAGATCTGAGTTCATATCCAATCTTAGATACTTCCTGGCTGTCTGACCGTGGGCAAATCATTTAACTTCCGTTTACTTCATTTTTATCATTTGTAAAATAGATGTGATAAAAATAGGTATAATATTTATTATATCACATTATACATAGATCAGATTATATGCATATAGCTTGATGTTTTGTCTCATATACATGTATGTGTATATATAATATGTATGTGTATATGTATGTTCATTAATCAAAAGAAGTGGCAGAAACACCTCAAATGAATGAAAAAGCATTTATTAAGTGCATAAGTGCAAAACATTGTGCTAAAAGCTGAGGATTCTGGGAGAATATTGGAGTCACTGATTACAAAGAGATTACATTCTAATGGAGGATGAGGAAGTTGTGACAGGTGGATGTCTGTCCCTGGGGAAAAGTTTAGGGGATGACCTTGTCATGACCTAAAATAGAAGTCTCTTTACTTATTTTCTCTGTTGTGATATTTCCTTTTGGGACAGGGAATTTCCTGGCCTGGTTAATGATGAGCCTGGCTTTTGATACCCTGTGACTAAATGATTGGTTATCAGATATGACTCATGCCTGAAATCAAACAGCTAAGGGAATTTTTCCTTGTTATGATATATGTTAGGTTAATCTATACCCTTGAGGGAACGACTCTTGACAATGTTATGGCTATGTCCCTCCTTTTCCTTTACTAGCAAATTTCTGTAATCAGGGCAGGTGAGCAAGTAGAAGTTTTGTAAGTACAATACTAAATCTGTTAATTAATAAATTGACACTGGAAAATCTCTGAGTTACTATAATAGGATGCAAATATGAAAAATGTTATAATTTTAATCTCTTTTTGTAGTTTGTAATATCAGTATGGTATCCTCCTAAAGGGGGAATTAAAAAGACAAAGATGTAATGTAAAAGTTTCCTAATTAAATGGAAGAGTAAATTTTGAGAAAGCCACAGGATTAGATTGTTTACTCTAAATGTATCTATCATGGAAATTCAGACTCTAAGTATGTTTTAGTAATAAGTTCTCAAACTTGGATTAAGGATTTTATATATAAAATTGTATTGATAATTGTAGAGAAAGTGAAAATTTTCCACATTTTAAAGTGTGATCATTTTAAAAGGCAGAAGAATTCATTTTAAAAGTCAGACACTTTAATTTTTTTTAATGTTTCTTATATAAGGTACAAGGTTTAGGTAAAGATAAAAACAGCAAGTGGTATATAAAAATGGAAATTCTATAAAGTTTCAAGTTTGGAGAACCAGATTTAAGAGATTGTACTGAATTGTATTAAGTCTTTTTTGCTAGCAGAATTTTCCAGGATCCTCTACAATGGATTTGGAGCCGGATAAGCAGAACCCTTTTAGAGTTGCCCTGAGAAGGAAACCTATTTGAGAATATCCAAGAGAAGATATCCAGGGACCAGATGAGACGTCTGTGATTCAAAATGTGCCAATTAAGTGGAGATTGTGAGTGGGTTACTAGGAAACTAGGAGATTTGATGTCAGTTAATATTATGGATTATTATATTGCTTTGCCCTTTTGTCTTGTGGTATTTATGTTCATGTTTAAGTTTTCTTAGTTACCTTGGTGACATGTAAATCTCCCTTCTCAAAATTAGTCCATTGTGAAATAGTTTTATCTGTAACCAGACTTATGTAATTCTGATTATGAATATATGAAAAAAATTATATATAAATTATGAATCAAAAAGGGGAAATGGAAGAGATTGAGGGGATCAGGACAGCACGTAGTTAATTGTAGGAATTGAGTAAACCACACTGACTCTCCCTTGTGTCTTGGTTCTGGAGTTAGCTCAGTTACTTTTCTATTCAGTTATGGATTAGTCCAAATTCTGTTTTGTGAGAAAACTTTATTCAGTTTTAAGGAATAGGAGAAGACTTTATTATATTGTTTGAACCTAGCCTTGTGTGGCTAGGAAACTGGACCACCTCTACCCGTTCTTTAGAGACAATTAACTAAGGACCTAAGGTTATAGTGACCAGAAACTCATTCAGATCCAAAGATTGGTGCAAGGAATTTTCTTAGTTGTGCATCTCAAGCAACACATATGTCTTATCTGAAAACTGGCCTCATACTAATCAATAAGTTGTTCCCATATTTCTTTGATTATTCACAGGGTGGGAGTGATATACCTTTTTCTGATTTCAGGTAATTGTACCTGTTCACTTTTCCCCTCCCAACTTGAAAAGTCCCTAATTTTTTCTGCAGTTAGAAATCAAATTACCTAATGTATCCTTGTTAATTGTTTACTTTTAATTAATTGGCTTTATTTGATTAATTGTTTTTAGTGTATAAAAGTCTATCCCCCAGTCTTTGTTCAGGGTCCAGTCCTAAGCTGAGGAAGGGGCCTGGTTCCTATTAGTTGGACAGTTGTCATGCATTGCTTAATAAATTGAGATGCTTGGAAGCTCAAACCTTATTTCCTTTCATCTTTCACCTGCCACAGGGAGACAGCACAGCTCCAAATCATCCTTGACCCCTCATTATCCCTCACCCCCCCCATATCTAATCTGTTACCAAGATTTTATCTTTGCAGCAACTCTTGAATATTCTCCCTTTTTCCTCTACCACTGCCACCACCCTAGTGCCAGCCCCCATCGCTTCACACCTTGATTATTGCAATAGCCTGCTGGGGGGTCTGCCAGCCTCAAGTCTCCTCCCTCTTTGTGAATGATTCCCAATGGGGTTGAATTAGGCAGTTGCTAAGATGCCTTTAGCTCTAGTCTATGCTTCTTGAACCTGTGTCCCCATCTCTGCTTTTCTAGAGCACTAGTGCCACAGCTATAGCTTTCCTGTCAACCAAGCTAGAAATCTGAATTATCTTTAATTCTTCTCTTTTTGCGCTGTCCCTGGCCACCAAATCCATTCTTCCTCATATGTCCTTTGCATCTGTTTTCTCTTTAATATTTCTACTGTGATCACCCTAAAGTGGACCCTGTCACCTCACACCTGGCTTGTTACCTCTTAAATGATATACTTTGTTGATCTCTCTTTCAATTTATTCTTCATAATGCTGTCAGATTAATTTTCCTAAAATACTTCCTTCAACTTGGTGCTTAAGATTTCTGAAGAAGGCTGTTTGAGAAAAGGGCTTTGTACAGTGTTAAGTTTTATATAAACAAATGATTATTACTGTACCAAATTCCTGTTTTCTTCTTTCCTAGTACATATGTTCGGTTGTTTGCATGGAATTACTCCCCTCAAGAAAGGAGAACAACAAATTGAATCTCCCTAGAGCTTATATTAAAAAATCCTCCATTAATAACCAAAATTCATTTTTCAACTAAAACTTACTGTAGGTTTATTAATTTACAAAAGCAAGGCACAGCTTATTCGTATACTAAAGTTAAATTTGAATTTAAGCGTTTTCTTTTTAAAAACAATTTGTGTTTCACTGTGCTTTACGTTAGTTAACTTGAGATGTGAATAGAGATTTTTTAGTAATTTAACACATCTTTTTACAGAATGTCTTAATAAAATGATTGAACTAAAAGTAAAATATAGCTTGGTTGCACAGTGGATAGGATGCTGGGCCTGGAATCAGGAAGGTCTGAGTTCAAATCTATATCAGATATTTACTGGCTATGTGACCCTGGACAAGTCAATCTCTCTTTGCTTCAGTTCCCTCATTTGTAAAATGGGGATGATAATTGTACCTACCTTACGGTGTTGTGAGGACAAAATGAGATAATATTTGTGAGTTATTGTATTCTGTATAAATTCTAGTCATAATATATTATGCTAATTCTACAATAGCATGGGATAAGAGAAGAACATGGCATTCAGGGATAAGCATGATCTAAAATGAGTGCCTTTGACTTTGGTCATACTGCCAAAATAAATTCATAGAATCATAGATCTAGAGCTGAAAAGGACCTCAGAGGCCAACTAGTCCCCTGCCCTCGTTTTACAGATGAGGAAACTGAGGTCCAAGGAAGTTAAGTGACTTAAGGTCACACAGGTACCAAGTGCCAGAGGCAGAATTGGAACTCAGGTCCTTTAACTCTTAAGCCAGGGAAGTCACAATAAGTTATAAATGAATATACATGACCTAGATATTAGGAAGCTGTAAGGATAGGAGATATATACTGTACCTGTGATTTTATTTGTTGAGGAATGTCCTAGATGAGAAAACTCTTTCTACTAATTTGATTAGGCACCTTCTCTTTACCTTCTAGTTTTAGAGTGTTCCTTGAGCACCAGGAGGTTCAGTGATTTCCCAAGGTCACACAGCAAGGATAGGATAACCTAAAAAAATTATACAGTGAGAAAGTAGGTTTTACAACTGGATAGAGGAAGAGTTATTGTGCTTAACCAAATGAGGGATTAAGGTGATCAATGGAGATAAAATGGACAATTTTACTTACCTTAAATTGTTAAGTATTTGTACAGACAAAATCAGTGCAGTTAGAATTAGAAGGGAAGTAGTCAGTGGGGGAAAAACCTTACTAGCAACCTTGTCTGAAAAAGATACACTATCCAAGATGTATAGGGAATTATTTTTCAGTCATTTTTTAAATCGTGTCTGACTCTTTGTGACCTCATTTAGAGATTTCTTGGCAAAGATGCTGGAGTGGTTTTTCATTTCCTTCTCCAGCACATTTTACAGATGAAGAAACTGAGGCACACAGTCCACAGGGTCACACAGCTGAGGCCAGATTTCAACTTGCAAAGATAGTCTTCTTGTCTCTGGGTCCAGTGCTCTATCTGCTGCCTACCTAGCTGGTCATAGGAAATTATGCCAATATACAAGAACAAGAGCCATCCCTCAATAAATAAATGGTTTAAGAATATGAACCAACAGTTCTTAAAAGAAGAAATGAAAGCAATCAACAATCATATGGAAAAATGCTCCAAATCTTTAATAAGAGAAATATACATTAGAACAACTCTGAGGTTCAACCTTAGACCCACATGATTGTCAAAGATGACAAAAAGAGAAAACGACAGTTTTTGGAGGGCCTTTGGAGGAAGTCTTGTTAATACACTGTCGGTAGAGCTGTTATTGGTCTGATTATTCTGGAGAGCAACTTGGAACAATAACCAAAAAATCACTAAATTATGTTTACCTTTGACCCAGTGGTACCATTAACTTATATCCCAAGGAAATAAAAGGGAGAGGACTCATATATGCATAAATATTTATAGCAGCACTCTTTTTGTAGTGAAGATCTGGAACCAAAATAGATGTATATGAATTGGGGAATAAATGAACAAATTATGATATATGAATGTAATGGAATATATTTTTGAGCCTTAAGCAATTCTGAAAGAAACAGATTCAGAGAAACATAGGAATAGTTGTATGAACTGATAGAGAATGAAGAGAGAAGAATTAGAACAATTTATATTGTAAAGAAAATTACTTTGAAAGTCAAGAGCTCCGATCAATACATTTGTTTTTCTTCAGTTGTGTCCAACTCTTTGTGACCCCATTTGGGGTTTTCTTGGCATAGATACTGTAGCAGTTTGCTATTTCTTTCTCCAGCTCATTTTACAGATGAGAAAACTGAGGCAGATGATTTGTCCAGGGTCACACAACTAGTAAGTGTCTGAGGCCAGATTTGAAGTGGGGTCTTCCTGTTTTCAGGCCTAGCACTCTATCCACTATACCACCTAGCTGCCATAAAATTAATGCATTAACTAATCACAACTCTGAAAAAGAAGGATAAAGCATACTTCCTACTTCTTAGCAGTTAATGGATCAGAAGTACAGAATGAGACGTATATTTTTATGCATGGCCAATTTGTGTATTTTTTTTTACTACTTATTTGTTTGTTACAAGGGAGGGCTTTGTGGGGAGTAGAGTGACAAGGATTACTGAAAATAATGCTTTAAAAAGCCATAAAAAACCCTGAAGACAGGAAGGAAATTCAGGACAGATAAGCAGGGTTGCATTCATACTACTGTATTAAATTTAAACTGTACTTAAAAAAAAGTTACATCTAATAGAGATTTATATTTTTGTCTATAGCTCTCTTTTTCTGTTCTTTGTGTGTGGAAGTGGTCATATTTGTTGATGTTTTCAAGTTCAAAATTTCAAAAATAAGTTAAAGCTCTCTATAACCAGTGCTTTTATGACTGGACCATAACCTCTGTGACAGGGCTACATTGATTTTAAAATGTGAACTTGTTTACATTATAGGCCACTTAAAAGAAAAAAAAGAAAGGCAAAAAAACATATAGCAAAGAACTGGGAGAGTGCAGGAAATATGTTAGGATAGCTGTTTATATTTTACAAATAGTAGAAACAACAGACTGGACATTATAGTATTGGAAACAAATAGAATCGGAGCTTAGTAACTCTTTCTAGCATGAGTTTGAGAAAAGGATACTTCCTTTTGGTTTTGGCAGTTTTTTCAACAGAACTCTTCCCTAAAGGTGTTTATTTGATGAGGCTTTTTAACCAATAAAGGTAAATCTTAAAACACTGATGCTGGCCTCTCAAGGCTTAGCTTTTGGCTTGGTGAAACACAGAAAACAAAACCAGACTTTAGGCAACTTGCTTTTTTTGACAGAAGCCAGCAACTTTTTTTTTGGATCAGTGTCTGACTGCTAGCTCAGGTGCATGTGTGTCAGTATTTGTTTCTTTATGCCTTCAGTCCTCTCTTCCCCCAGAAGATTCCTCCTCTTTTCTCCCTGCTAATTTGTCTTCCTGCTCATATTTTTTCTGGTTATTCAGCTCTGCATAGGAAATAGAATACTTCCAAATGTTGTTTTTGTCCACCTAGGTAATGGATATGTTGGGAGGGTCCAAAGCTTAGTAATAACAGGAATAGATAAGGAATTGCTAAAATATTTACCCTCATAGAATAAATGAGAGAGGAGAAAATGCAGAGTTTGACAAAAGCTCTTTAATTCTGTCTGGTTCTAATCTTTAGGTAGAACAGGACCTACTGGTTATGTGTGCCTGGCATTATGCCATGCATTTTGGGAGGTATATTTAGTTGTTTTGATCTCATAATAAATGCTTAGGTTGTAATCTATGAAAATTTTTATTGTCCTTGTGATGCCCATTTTACAACCTAGACACATTATTGTTTGACTTGGATTGCAAATGGAATGAGTTGAGTTGTGGCTCAGTATAGATTCCAGTGTGCTTATTTGGTTTACCCAGGTCAGTAGGTCTTCAAAAAACAGACCACCAAAAGCTATATAAATTGGTACTGAGGTATAGTGGCAAGGCTTTGTGGTAGTTTGAGGCAGTTTGTTTTGCAGAGACTAGACCAAATGAGACTAATCTAAATTGGGTTGCTTTGTGTTTACAGTTTGGTCAGGGTGATATTCTTAGGTAGGTAAGTAAGGGCAGTTAGGTGATGAGAGTGATAGAGTGCTGGACCTGGAATAAGAAAATCTGAGTTCAAATCTGCCCTCGGACACTTACTAGCTATGTGACCCTGGGCAAGTCACTTAACCTCTATTTGCTTCAGTTCCTCATTTATAAGCAACACGGGGGAAGGAAATGGCAAACAGCTCCAGTATCTTTGCCAAGAAAACCCCATGGACCAAGAGTTAGACAGCACTGAACAACAACATCAAAATGAAGTTGAAGGGGATGACTGAATGAATGAAAAAGCATGATAAACTTACTGTGCACAAAATACTGTGCTAAGCCCTGGAGATACAAATGGAAAGCAGAGTTCCTGCTCTTAAGCTCACATTCTAATAGACAGAGACAACACACACACACACACATATATATATACACACATATATATATACACACACACATATATATATATATATATATATACATAGGATGGATCAGCTACCAGGTAGATAACCAAGTCTGGGCGGTCCTTACAGTACCACTACAGGGCAGGTGATAAAGCCTATTTATTTGGAAAGTTCATTTCTTGCAAAATCACTTTGGATACATCAAATCCATATTGACATTTCTACAGTAGACATAAATGACTTGTTTTGTTGTTCAGTTGTTTCAGTTGTGTCTAACTCCATTTAGGGTTTTCTTGGCAAAGATACTAAATTTGTTTGCTCTTGCCTTCTCCAAGTTATTTTTACATATGAGGAAACTGAGGCAGACAAGGTTAAGTGACTTGTCCAAGGCCACACAGCTAGTAAGTATCTGAGGCTAGATTTGAACACAAGTCTTCTTGATTCCAGGCCTCGTACTCTATCCACTATGCCACATAGCTGCGCTCCCCTTTTTTTAGTTTCGATGACCACATGTCTAAATTAGGTATACTAAATAAAACTTGTGTACTTTACAACAGTGCATGCCTATCCATAGTATGCAATAAAAAAGTAAGCTAATATTCATAAGTAGCAATGAAAAGACAATGCAGCAATAGAATATTAATACATATCATACCAATACATATATAATGCTAGATATATACTTCAGAGGAACATATCAGCAAATAATAATACAGTAGTAGAGTACATTGCACAGTAGAACAGTGCATTTGTCAGAAATTTTAACATGTAACAGACTATAATTATAAAATATGTAATTCATAAATGAACTGTGGTTGTGAAAGAAAAGAGATCCTTGTGATGACCTCTTAAGATTTTTTAAAATGACAGCTTCCTCTTAGAATTTCAGTGTTAAAAAAACTTACAAATTGGTATTCCAAGGTGAATCACCATTATTATTTCAAGTTAAAAAGAAAACGGAGACACAGGATACGTTAATTTTAGCCAGGGCTCTCACTTAAGGGTTTTTCTCTCAGTTCTAAGCCTAAAAGTCAGTATTAAGTGTCTCAACCCATAGTCATCACATCTTAGAGTTTGCAAGGTAATGGCTTTCCCATTCGTCTTAAGAAGTATTATGACCTTTTGGCATTCACTTCTTGACTCCCAGATTCCTAAGGGACTAGAGACAAGTAGAATAAGGGTGAGGGAGTATGTGTGCATAGGTGTAAAGAGAGGGTAGCAGTGTAAAATTAAAACAATACTACTTTAGGCTGTGCTGTTCTCTGTGATTCAGACTGAGGGAGAAAGTGGTTTTTTTTTAACAGTACTTTATTTTTTTCTCCAGTTACATGTAAAAACGAATTTCTAATGTTTAAAAAAATTTTGAGTTTAAAATTTTACCCCTTGCTCCCTTCCCTCTTCTCTGAGATGATAAGCAGTCTGATATAGGTTATTATACATGTGTAATCAGGTAAAACCTTTCCTTATTAGTCATTTTGTACAAGAAGACTCAAGAAAAAGGAAGAAAGGAAAGAGAAGAAAAGGAAAGAAAGGAGGAAAGAAAAAGAAAAATAGTGTGTTTCAGTCTGTATTCAGATAGCATTATTTTTTTCTCTGGAGGTAGATAGCATTTTTCATCATGAGTCCTTTGGGCTTGTCTTATGTTGTTGTATTGCTGAGAATAGCCAAGTCATTCACAGTTGATAATTGTACAGTATTGCTGTTACTGAGTACAATGTTCTCCTGGTTTTGCTCACTTCACTTTGTATCAGTTCATGTAAGTCTTTCCAGATTTTGTCTGAAAGCCTCCTGTTTGTCATTTCTTATAGCACAATAATATTCTATTATAACCATATACCACAACTTGTTCAGTCATTCCCCAATTGATGGACATCCCTTTGGTTTTCAGTTCTTAGCCACCAAAAAAAGAGCTGCTATCAGTATTTTTGTACCGATAGGTTCTTTTCCCTTAAAAAAAAATCTCTTTGAGATACAGACTGAGCAGTGGCAATATTGCTGGGTCAAAGGGTATGCAGTTTTACAGCCCTTTGGGCAAGGTTCCCAACTGTTCTCCAGAATGGTCGGATCAGTTCACAACTCCAGCAGTGCATTAGTGTCCCAGTTTTCCCATATCCCCTCCAACATTTATTATTTTACTTTTTTGTATGGGAGAAGTGTTTTTTAAAAGACTTCGCAGCATGTCTTTCAGAGGTGGAAGACTGTATATGAGAGATGCTGCGTATGTTTATCAGATGGAGTCACTTTGCTGGGCTGCTTAACATTCCTTGTTGTAAAGGCTTAATTGTGGCAGTGGCATATTTGGAAGTGACTGTAATGTAAAAGCAAAAGGCGTCACTAAAACATTTTTTCAAATAAAATAGTTTCCCTGGCAACTCTCTTGCATAGTTTTGTGATGCTTCAGATTACCTGAGATATGAGACCTAGTCTATTAATTTATTCCATGCACTTGTATTGAGGATTTTAAAATACATTTGAAACTAGAGGGCTGACTCTACTTTTACTGCATATGTTAGAATTAATGACTTGTTTCAAGATCCAAGGCAAGTAACATGTAGCTTAAGGCTTAATTCAACCACCATTTATTTCTTGGGGAGCTACTATTTGTATGGAACTTATGCAGGTCACCCTAGGGGTATGTTTTGTTCAGTGCTGCCTTCAACACTGTGGATTTTTTGTAAACTGGACTTTAACTTGTATTTCTTTTCTGTTCTTGATTCTGCTGTCATGTAGGAAAAGTTAGAATAAAGATAGAGAGACATTCTTTTAAAAATTTTAAAAATAAATTTTATTGATATATTTTGTTTTTACATCACTTCAGTTTTTTTCTGTGTCCTTCCTGCATGCCCTTGCTATGGTGCTACCCCATAAAACAAAGAGTTTATTTTTAAAAGCAAAAAAAAAAAGAAAAAAACCACCTAACCTGGTTAACATAAAAAACAAAAACAAAGCTGATAATACATGCATTATTACACACCTGTGGATCCCACCTCAGTAAAGCAGTAAGTTTTAGTCGTGTCTTGTTTTTCTAACGACTTACTTTGTATCAGCTCATGCAAGTCTTTCCATGCTTATATATATCTTCATCATCTTCATTGTTTCTTACAGTTATCATGTGGCATATTATACTTATATACTGCAAGTTATTTAGCCATTCTCCAACTCCAACTTGATAGGTATCTACTCCCGCCCTACCTCCTCCCCGGTTCTTTGCTATCATAAAAAATGCTTCTGTAAATATTTTAATGTATCTGTGGTGGACAAGGCCTTTCTTTTTATCGGTTACCTCCTTGGGATGTCCTAGTGCTGGAATAGGTTAGAGATTATTTGTAATTTTAGTCACTTTATTTGCCTAAATCCAGATTGCTTTCCATAATATTTTTACCAATTCACAGCTCCATCATCAGTGCCTTACTGTTTCATTTGTTCTTTGTCAGGATTTGGTGACCTGCATCACAGGTGGTCTTGGCACGATTAGCCTTCCTGAAACCTCTTGCCCACAAACCTTGATGTAACCTGATAATACGTCCTGCCTGCCACCATGGTGATTCAGGGCTTCACTTCTGTTGCCGTATAGCTCCCTTTGAATGCATAAGCCAAACAATATTCTTTAGATTTTTCTTTCATTTTTTAAAAGGATCATCATGAGTAATACCTGAGTTAGGGCAAAATAAAAAGAAAGGACATACATATTAACTGGCATGGAATGATAGTTTTCTGTAAGGATTAGCTTGTAGGCAAAGTCATTTTCCAGGTTTTAAAGGCAAATGCCTTTACATTTGCTGGTCATGGGCTAATGGTATTAGAATGTCTCTGCTAGCCAGCGAGCCACAAGGGACAGTTTTGTCCTGGTAAATCTACAATGCTTTTGCCCTGGGCAGGGCTTTCTGTGGTAGGATTTTGCTGCAAACTAAATTCCCTGCATACTAACTCTGATGCTAATTCTGCATGCTGCTGTGGAAACCGGCTGTGAGAATGTCTATGTGCCTGGATTATATATGTGTTCTCCAGCTGGTGACAGGTCAGCCCTTCCCTCCCCCCACCTCCTATTTTTAATTGAAAGCCATTGCAAGGAGGCAAATTCCCTTGATACTTTAGTATTGAGGAGTTCAGCAGAATTGCATGGCATCTTGTTTTTGTTTAGTGATTTTAATTTACTTTGCAATAGGTCATTTGACCTTACCAGCATAGTTGCAGCAGTCTTAAACTTGATAATCCTGACATCAGCAGTGAGATATGGGCCAAAGAGCTGAAAGTGCAAACCTTTGTGATCATTTGAAGGAAGTCTTAATACTTTAATTCTCTGACTATGTTTGTCAGATTTCTTCCTGGTACCTCCTTAAGCTCAGGCTGTTAGCATTATTTATGCTGACTTGCGACATTTAAAATATAGAGTGGCCAAGGTAAGAGAGAAATTCTACTCTTCCATTTTTTAAGTGCAACTTTTATAACTCAATATAGCAGAAAGTAGCTTAGTTTCTTATTACTGTATTATTTTTTAGAATTCAAGTATTTTTTTAAAAATAAATTTATTAAAAAAATTTATTTTTACATCTATTTATAATCTATCCCTCCCAAACTCTCCCCTCCCATTGAGCAAGCAAAGAAAGGAAAAATGAACAAATAAGTCTTATCATAAACATGTAAATTCCTATGTTAGACACACCCAAAAATATTTCTCTGCATTTTAAGTTCATCACCTCTCTGGGAAAAGGTGAGTGGTGTGTTTCATCTTTATTCTTCTGTATTCATAGTTCATCATTACAACGATCAGAATCCTAAAGTCTTTCAAAGTTATTTTTCTCTAAAATGTTGTCACTGTATAAATTGTTCTAGTTTTGCATACTTTGTTCTGCATTCAGTTCAAGAGGTCTTGCCAGTTTCTTCTGAAAACTATTTCATTATTTCTTATGATAATAACATTCTATTACATTCCTATACATAATTCGTTCAGACATTTTCCACTAGAAAGACAGATCCTTAGCTTCTAATTTTTGGCTACTTTGAAAAATACTGCTATAAATATTTTTGTACAGATAGATCTTTTTTTTCTTTCTCTTTAGATCTCTTTGACTTTTTTATTTGACCTTATGGATTAGATTTCCATTTGCTTTTCAGCCTCTTGTGCATCATATTTGTTTTCTTTCAAGGAAATTTATGTATGCAAAAAAAAAAAGATGAAAATCTGAGTTGCACCCCACCTTGGGCAGAAACTCTAGTAGGATTGGAGTAGTAGCATATCTTTTTTGTTTGTTTGTTTTTTTGGAGGGGAGAGGGCAGGCAGTTGGGATTAAGTGACTTGCCCAAGGTCACACAGCTAAGTAAGTATTAAGTGTTTGAGTTCGATTTTGAACTCAGGCCCTTTTGACTTCAGGGCCAGTGTTCTATTCACTGTGCCACTTAGCTGCTCCCAGTACATCTTAAAAAAAATAAAGAAAAAGAAAGCTTAATTAAAATTCTGATATTCAATACAATTCTCAACATGTACATCTCAAAGATTTTAACTCTTTGGAGTATAGGCCTAGTAGTGGTATTGCTGGGTCGGAGGATATATGGTGTTTATGAACTTTTTGGAAATAGTTCCAAATTGCTTTCAAGAATAGCTAGACAATTCACAGCTCCACCAGCAGTGCACTAGTCAGTCAGATAGTCAACTAGCATTTATTTATTAAGTAGCATTATCTGCTAGGCCTTGTGTGAAGTGCTAGGGATACAAAAAAGGGACAAACTGGCCATACCAGATCTTAAATTGTATTATAAAGCAGCAATCATCAAAACTACTTGGTACTTGCTAAGAAATAGAGGGGTAGATCAGCGGAACAGGGTTAGGTACACAAGACACAGTAGTCAATGACTGTAGTAATCTACTGTTTGATAAACCTAAAGACTCCAGCTTCTGGGATAAGAGTTTGCTATTTGACAAAAACTGCTGGGAAAACTGGAAAATAGAATGGCACAAGCTGGGTATAGACCAATATCTTACACCATATACCAAAATAAAGTCAAAATGGGTACACGATTTAGATATAAAGACTATTACCGTAAACAAACTGGGAGAGCAAGGAATAGTTTACCTGTCAGATTTATGCAGAAGCAAAGAATTTATGACCAAACAAGAGACAGAGAGCATTATGAAATGCAAAATGGATAATTTTTATTACATTAAATTGAAAAGTTTTTGTACAAAGCTGTAATAGTAATCTGTTTAGCAGGATACTTAGCACTTAGTACTAAGTGCTAAGTGTGGAAGGGGCAAACCCTGTCCCATTGTTGAGAAGGCATGAACTCCCCTGTTGATGTGGAAGAAGGGGATTGGCTGAGGTGTGTATATAAGCAAGAATTCCAGAGACAGACAGACAGAATTGGAATGTTGCTCTGGGTGAAGTAAGAATTGTGGAGACTG
>CM053582.1:536968478-537077681 GCA_028627135.1 Pseudochirops cupreus
AAAAATCTTTAAGTGGTGTGTGTGTGTATGTGTGTGTGTGTGTGTGTTTGTCACTAACCCCATCTACCATCTCCCTCAACTGTTATTCCCACCCTCCCACCCCCCAAAATCCTCCTTTGTATAAATAAGTAGTCAAGGAAAACATCCACATGTTGGTTGTGTCTTAAAATGTGTGACTAATTTTGCTCCTCTAGTTTATCATCTCTTTGCCAAAAGGTGGGAAGCTTGCTTTATCATCAGTCTTATGATATTATTTAAACTTATTCTTCATCCCTACCAGGATTTCCAGTCTCTCTGTCCCATAGGACTTTCTCATCTATCACCCTTGCTCTAACCTCACTTTCCTCCTACCCTAGTGTCAGCCCTGTAGTTAACCAGTTGGTTCAGTTCTTCATTGTCCTATGCTCTCTTAATTGTTTACTTTCCTGTCTTGTTGATACCCCAGTCCTTGCTTACTCTTGCCATTTGCTCTTATCTGCTGCTGAACAGAGCTGGAGGAAATCCTGTAACCAAGTTGATCAGGGTTGCCATAAATTTCTTACAAGCCTAGTAGCCCATCTGATCTCACCTTCTCACCTAGGTCTTCATCACCAGCAAGATAATCCTTTTAGTTCTTAATTGATTCTCTGTTTCTTTCCTTATAGAAGCAGTTCCAAACATTGTTTCCCACATCATTTCCTCCCTACCCATCTCAGTTGAGGACTTCCCCTCATGCCTGAGAAAATAGAGACCATTTGCTTAGAACTCTCTTTTATCCTCCTCACTCCCCCTTTTAAAAAACATTTCACAACTCCTTCCCTCATTCTCTCTTCTTTTATTCCAGTCTCTCATGAAGAGGTTACCTGTGTCTTCTTGAAGGCCAACCTTTCTGCGTGATTCTGTCCTTTCTCATTTTCTGCGGTAGATTGTCCCAGCTGTGTTCTTCCTTTTATCTTTAATCTTCTTCTTTTGATGATTCTTTTCTTGCCTGCCTGCATACCCACCCAAATCTACTTCATTTTGGGAAAAAACTCAAACTGAACAACCTCATTAGACCACACTTTCCATTTAAGCTATCATTTTCTATATTACTCCTATTCACATCTTCCTTTGCTTCTTCATCCTTTTGCAGTCTGACTTCTGACCTCATTGCTTAACTGACACTGTCTTTTCCAAAGTTACAAATGAGCTCTTAATTGCCAAATCTGATAGCCTATTTTTCAGCTTCATCCTTCTTTACCTCTTTGCAGCATTTGACACTACTGACCAGCTTCTCCTTCTGGATGTTCTCTTTTTTCTAAGGGTTTTTTTTTTTGGACACTCATCTCATCCCTTTGTTCTCATCCCTTTTAAAAATTATTACACCCATCTATCAGTGATGTACTTCATGGCTCTGGCCTGGGCCCTCTTCTTTTCTTTCTCTATATTCTCCCAATTGGTAAATGTATCAGCTGTCATAGGTTAATTTATCATCTTTATGTAGATGGCTCTTAAATCTATGTACAATTTCTTCCTTGAGCTCTAGTTTCCATATTCTTTTCTCTCCTCATATGATTACCCTATCCACTGGTCCAGGCCCTCATCACACCTTGTCTAAACTATTGCAATAACTTGCTAATTGGTGTCTGCCTCAAATCCCTTCCCATTTCAGACCATACTTCACACAGGTACTAAAGTTACAGTCAGTCATTAAATACTTATTAAGTACCTACTATGTGCTAGGTACTGTGTTAAGCACTGGGGAGACAAAGAAAGATAAAACTATTTCTGCTATTAAGGAGGTAATGACATAATGTGAGAGACAACATGCAAATAACTGTGTACAAATAAGACATATGAGATTAATTGGAGTTAATCAACATGGAAGGCACTAGTGTTAAGGGGGATGGGATGGAGAAAGGCCTACTGTAGAAGGTGAGATTTTAGCTGGGACTTCAAGGAATCCAGGGAAGCCAGGAGATGGAGATGAGGAAGAAGAGAATTCCATGGAGAACTCTATGAAAAAGCTTGGAGTTGGGAATGAAGTGTCTTGTTCCAGTGACAGCAAGGATGGTAGGGTCAGTGGATTACAGAGTACATGGAGAGGTGGAAGGTGCAAGAAGACGAGAAAAGGTGAGGTGGGAGTGGATTAGGAAGGGCTTTGAATGTCAATCTGGATTTTATCTGTGATTCCAGGGTGTTAGGGAACCACTGCAGTTTATTGAGTTTGGGGGTAGGAATGGGTAACATGATCAGACTTATACTTCAGGAAAGTCAGTTTGGTAGCTGAGTGGAAGATGGAGTGGAATGGGGAGAGACTTGTGGTAGGCTAACCAACCTATAGGCTACTGCAGTAGTTCATTGCTACTGTTGATGATCTGAAGTAGAGAAACTGAGGACAGAATTACTGAGTTGTCTATGATTTAATTTGCAAAGCTAGCATTTGCCTATCAAACCAGGCCACCTCACTCCTCAGAGGTCAGAGACAAGGAGTGATTTACAGAGATGGTTTTTATAACAAAAAAGAATTGGAAAAATACAGAAACTTGTTTTGAACATAATTCTATTGGACAAGGCAGATCACCTGACTAGTTAGTTTCTCCCAGACTTTCTTAATCCTATGCCAGATGTCCTTTCCTCCAGGTGGCACCTTTTTTAACCAGAAAGGATACTAGGAAAGAGGAACTTATGGTCAGCGGTTAGCAGTCACCACCATCTTCCTTAGTATAGTCCATTACTCCACTTAGACTCTAGCTTAAGAAAAAAAGTAGCTTAACTTAGCCCTTGGTTAACCTTTCTCCAGCTGTTAGAAAGGGGAACTTAGCCTCTGGTCAATCCTGCTGTCTGCTAGAAAGGGAGATTTTGCCTTATGAAAAACCTAATAATCTTGTGATTATTTTATTCTTCTAAATTATCTGCTACTAAGTGATAAAGTCTTCTCAATCTATCTAGTCACTAAATGTATAGGTAACCTAGTCTCAAGAGACTGTGTTAGTCGGGCTTAGTTTTGGGCTAGCTCTTCCTAAAGAAGGGAGCTGAATCCTATGATCAAACTAAAAATACATAAAAAACAACTGATATCTTTTTCACCATTAAGGTATGAGGAGATGAGAACCAGTACCAAGGTAGTGGCAGTGGCAGAGGAGTGAAGGGGGCATAAGTAGAGATCTTCTGAAGGTAAAATAGGCAGGGTTTTGTAACAAATTGGACTGGGGTGGGGAGGCAGGATGAGAGAGAATGAGGAATCTGGAATGATACCTAGGTTGTGAGCCTGGGTAACTGGGAGGATAATGGTATCCTCAGCAGTAATAGGTAAGTTAGGAAGGGGGGAGGAGTGTTTTTGGGGAAAGATAATGAGTTTAGTTTTAGACATGTTGAGTTTAAGATGTTTATAGCGCATCCCAGTTTAAGATGTCCAATAGTCAGTTGAAGATGTGAGACTGGAGGTCAGGAGAGAAATTAGAACTGATAAATAAATCTGAGAGACATTTGCATGGTGGTGATAATTGAATCCATGGGAACTGATGAAGTCACCAAGTGAAATAGTATAGAAGGAAAAGAGAAACTGACCTAGGAGAGAGCCCTGGTAGGACACCCACTGTTAATAGGCATGTAAGATCCCATAAAGGAGACTGAAAAAGAGCAAGCAGACAGGTAGGGAGTTGGGAGAGAACAGTGTTATGAAAACCTGGAGAGAAGAGAGTATCAAGGAGAAGCAGTTGATCAATAGTGTCAAAGACTGCAGAGAAGTCAAGTTGTATGAGGATTGAGAAAAGGCCATTAGGTTTAGCAATTAAGAGACCATTAGTAACTTTGGAGAGAATGGTTTCAGTGAAATGAAGTAGGAAGCCAAACTACAGAATTAAGAAGGAAGAAAGTGGAGGCACTTATTGTAGATGGTCCTCTCAAAGAGTTTAGTCACAAAAGGCAGGAGAGATATTGGATGATAGTCTAGTGGGGATGGATGGATCAAGTGAGAATTTTTTGAGGATGGATGAGTCATGGGCATGTTTGTAAGGACTATGGAAGCAACCAGCAGATTGAAAATTAGTGAGAGCTGGGGCAGTCTACTGGAGAAGATAGGATCACTTATGCATGTAGAAGGGTTTACCTTGGCCAGGAGAAAAGACACCTCTTTATGTGAAACGGGTATGAAGGAGGAGATAGTAGCAGAAGATATAGGCATGTGGGATGAGGAACATGGGACAAGAGGGAGCTTTCAGTGAATGGCCTCAATTGTTTCAATGATATAGGAGGCAAAGTTCTCAGCTGAGAGGCTTGAGGAAAGATGAAAAAGTTTGGAAAAGCTGTTGTGGTAAGTGAGGTGGTAAGTTAATTAAGGAGATGTATGAAAGGATTGCCTCATAACAGTGATGGCCCAGTTGAGGTTATATAACATAAACTTTCAGGTACCCATTTAGGAGGTTTCGTGTCTTTCTCCATCATCATTCAAAATATATGTAGGAGTCAAAGTAGTAGATGGCAACAGTGATCCATGGTTCAAACTTTTCAGGGAAAGTATGGTAATACAATGAGGAGGTAAAAGATGCAACAGGAGAGTTGAACTGGTTCATCAAGGAGTCAGGAAAGGGAGAAGAATTTAGCTAGTGCTTTGATCATGATTTGAGAAAGAACTGAAGGTTTGAGGGATTGGATGTCCAGGTATGGATCAGGAGTGAGGACCCTGTGACCTTGAGACCCTGCATGGCCTTCTAGATTCTTGGGTGCAGCCTTTTGATTGAATCCAAGTTTTACAAAACAAAACCTTTTATTAAGAGAATTTGTTCTGTGTTCAGTCAAAGAGTTGCACTTGAAGACCTAGAGGGCCACATGTGACCCCAAGGCCACAGGTTCACTACTTCTGGTATAGATGAAGAATAAGACATGGACTTATAAGGCAGAGGGAGAGGTGGAATGAAACGTTGTGATCAGGTAAGGAAATGTCGGAGTTCACAAACATGGAAGTAGCACGTTTGTGGGTATTGTTATGGTCCAAGTTATAGTCATCTTTGTGGCTAAGGTAGGGTGGAAGAATGGGTCATATGAAATGAGTAAATGGAAGAACTGTGATGTTAGGGTATTTGAAGAGTATCAGTATGTATGTTGAAGGCCCCTATATCAAATAAGATAATATTTGTAAAGTATTTAGCACAATGCCTAGCACATAGTTTGTGCTTAATAAGCTCTTGTTCTTACCCTTCCCTTCCCCCTGGTATGAGGGCAGGAGTTGAGGAGAGAGCGGCTTGATTTTCTTTTTCATTTTTTTTTTTGCCTTTTTTTTTTTGGAGGGGCAGTTGGGGTTAAGTGACTTGCCCAAGGTCACACAGCTAATAAGTGTTAAGTGTCTGAGGCTGGATTTGAACTCAGGTCCTCCTGACTCCAGGGCTGGTGCTCTGTTCACTGAGCCAGCTTAATTTTCTAAAGTGCAGGTTTGACCAGGTCATTCTCCTATTCATTAAACTCCTATGACTCCCTATTGCTTTTAGCATCAAATATAAGTTCCAATGTTTTGATTTTCTTCTTTTTCAAAAATATTTTGTTGATATTTTTGTTTCTTTCATCACCATAGTTATCCCCAGTATCTCTCCCCTTCCTCTTCCGAGAGAGCCATCCTTCCTGACAATTGTATTCTTTTAAAGAGAAAAAACTGATTGCTACATTGAAAAAAATCCTAAAATGTGTAGTGTTTAACACCTGTGGACCCCTTACTTCTACAAAGGAGTACATTGGGGGCGTTTTCTCATCTCTCTTCATTTGAGTTCCACTTGATCTTTATAATTTTGTTATATTTACTTTTTTGTCTTTTGATGTACAGTTCTTTTCCATTTATATTATTATACTCAATGTTTATATTGTTTTATTGGCTCTGCTTACTTCGTATAGATATTTTCATGTTTCTGTATTCATCATACACGTAATTTCTTACAGCATAGTAATGTGCCATTACATTCATGTACCACAATAACCTTTACCTAGTTGAAGAGCATCTCCTTTGTTTCCAATTCTTAGCTATCATGAAAAGTGCTGCTACAAATATTTTGGAGTATATGGGGACTTTTCCGTATTGATGACTTCTTTGGGATATAAGTTTCTGTTTCTATTTTCTACCTTTCACAACCTGGTCCCAGTCTTTCCAGCCTTTTTATGCATTACTCCCATTCCTGTACTCTTTAGTCCAGTGAAACTAGGTTTCTTCTTATTCCTCACACTCCATTTCCCATCTCCAAGTGACACCTTCTCCATGAAACCTTTTGAGATCTTCCTAGCTACTAATGTTCCCCTCAATTTTTCCTTGCATTTATTTTGTATATAATTTCTACTTGTATATATGCACACATGTATTTATATATACATTGTCTTCTCAATAGAATGCAAGCTCCTTGGGGAGAAAGGCTGTTTCGTTTATGTATTTATATTCCCAGTGCTTTTCAGAGTGCCAAGAAATAGTAAGTGCTTAAGAAATGCTTGTTGATAGAGTAATTCATTCATTTTATTTAGACTTTGGTAGTCAGGTTAGGACCTGTCATTTTAACTTAAAGGTAGTAGATTTGAATCTTAAATTGCGCCATGTTTCAAAGAACCTCATATGAGTGGCTTATTATTATTATTATTGTGTTTATTTTCATTACATTAAGAATCTTATCTAGCAGCAATCTAGACATTAATCATGAATGTAATGCTCTTATAGGAGATATGATGTTGTGAGAGCTTTCCTGAAATACTGCCTTCCATTATTGAAGCTATCACCTACGGAAACACCACCATTTATTTCTCCAAGGTGTTTCATGACCAAGATGTTAGATGCTGGAGATGCAAAGACAAAAAACAAGACAGTCCTTGGTGTTAAGAACCTTATATTCTGAATAGATCACAAAAGGTAAAATGGACTATAGAAGGATTTCACCTAAATGTTCTTTAGTCTCCGTATTTGGTTTGACTGCTCTGCATTTTCCATGTAATTATTTCTTGGCATATACACGGTTATTGTTGCTACTGCTATTAAAGCTGTTAATTTGTATTTAGCATGTTTCCTTGTGAATGAGACTAGAAAGGGCATCAATTAAAGAGAAAGATTCCTTGTTTAATTAAAATAATATTGCCACCCTAAGGTTTTTGGATGGGGAGCAGAATGTGGTGTGTCCACAGGTCTGCCAATGCCAGTACAAGTAAAAAGGACGGTACTGGCTCTCCCGGAGCTGTTCTAACAGGGGAGTGTTGTGCTTAAGGGGATCTCGGAAGCTCTAAAATGGAGAGGCAGAGGGGGGAGCTTTGGAAGGCATTGCTAGGACGAGAAGGCCCCTGGGGCAGAGGCAGAGAAATAGTGAGCAGTCAGAGGCGGGGGCCAGATTGAAAGTCTGCCTGAGTGGGTACTTTCTCTAATGCGGCATTGTCAGAATGGTTGTTATCATCATTAATAACGATGACATTATTTCACTTGATAGTACCATGATAATGTAATGATATCATGACGTAGCTGCTTCAAGTCATGGTATTTCTCTTTTACATTTCCTGAAACTGAGGTTTAGAGAGGCTGAGTGACTTGTCCACGATCACATAGCTAATCATTTTTGGACATAGGATATGAATTTGTGTCTTCCTGACTCCAATTCAGCACTCTCTCCATTATGCCATCCTGTTTCCCAAATACCACTTGGTGGTTAATCTAGTTTTGTTGCCTTCACAGTGGAACACAGTACTCATGTGACCAGTCTTACGGTCCCTCCTTGCTTCATTTTACCGTATCCAATATAACTCTTTGAAGCACACAAGAAACCTACCTAGCTTGCAGGAAATTCTCAGGTGGAATAGAAACTGAGGCCACCTCAGGTCAAGGATATTGGCATATAAGAGCAAAACAGGAGAATTACTTGCTTTGACTTCTCTTACTCAACACATCCGAAACAGAATTCTTCTTCCTCCACAAACTCATCCTGTTTTTGTCGAGGATACCACTATCTTTCCAGTCACTTATTGCCTACATACGATCATTTTCCAAGTGTTTTCTTGGAAGTCTATTGTGATCTCTCTATTCACACAGCAGCCACAGCGCTTTAGGACCTCATCCCCACTCTCCTTGAATACCTTCTTAGTTTATTTCTCTGCTACTTATCTTTCCATAGTAATCTCGGCATTATTTTCCCTACATACTTTCTATCCCATCCCCTCTGGCCTACTTGATGTACTCTATACACAGCATTTCATCTCTCACCTTCATGTTTTGGCACGGGCTGTTATTCCCTGTTCCTGAAATGCAGTTTCCCTGCCTCTGATTCTTAGAGCCCTTCATTTCCTTCAAAGATCGTCTAGGTACGGCCTCTTAGAGGCTACTTCTTCTGTTTCCTCAGTTGTTAGTGGTGTTTCACTCCCCCAAAATTACTTTGTATTTACTCTGTACAAATTTTATGTATTCTCATCTGTGTATGTGTTCCTTTACTACATATTTGTTTTTTAATTATCTGGCAAATATTTTTCTCCTGCTCACCTGCCCGCCTCCCCCCTTCCCCTTCCCAGTTGGTGAATGGCTTTTACCTTACAAATTTGAATTACGTCCTTATATATCTTGGAAATGAGACTTTGTCATAGAAGTTTGTTACAGAATTTTTTTCTCACTTAGCTATTTGCCTTCTTATCTTAGTTATGTAGGAATCATTTGTGCAAAAACTTTTAAATTTTGTGTAATCAGAATAGTCCATTTTATCTTTTGTGATCTACTCAGAATGTAAGGTTCTTAATGCCAAGGATTGTCTTGTTTTTTGTCTTTGTATCTCTGGCATCTATCAGTACAAGGCCCATAGTGGGCATTTAGTATATGCTTGTTGAATTGAATTGAAAAATCTTTGTCCTAAGTCTGTTCCCTTAAACCACTCCCTGTTTTTTTTCCATTGATGCTATCATTCTCTCAGTCATCCAGGTTTGAAACATTGGAGTTACCCTTAATTTTTCCTCAACATCTTTCCTTCCCCCAAATCTAGTTAGTCACCAGTTTCTCTGAATTTTTCCTTCCTAATAATGTTCAAATATACCCCTTTCCAGGTCTCATCATCTTTTGCCGAGACTAGTTTCATAATTAGTTTTTCTGTCTTACAACCCTTCCCATATGTCCTAGATATCACCACCATATTAAGCTTCTTAAAGTATTGATTTAATTATGTTACTCCTTTTCCCAGAAATCTTCACCAGTTTCCTATTACTTACAGTACAAAGTCCAAATTGTACTTAACTGCTCAGTTAAAAAAATCTGGTTCATCCTTTCCTTTTCTTTTTTAAAATAAATCATAGTTTCTCCCAGTATTCTTTCCAGAGTCTTTCTATATAACAAACAGTATTTTAAGACCAAAAAAGAGAAGAAATCAGCACAACTGATCAGTATGTTGAAAAAATCATGAAATGTATCCAATACATAACATTTGTGGACCTCCCACTTCTTCAAGGAGTTAGAACAGGAGGGTCTTCTCGTGTCTCTTTTTTCAAGCCATGCTTTTGCTTATTATTTTGCGGAATTCACTTTTTTTGTGGTTTTGTTTACATTATTGTGGTCATTGTGCATATTGTTTTCTTAGTTGTGGTTACTTTGCTCTGTATCAGTTCACATTCTTATAACACATTAATATTCCATTACATTCATGTATCAGAGTTTGTCTAGCCATTCCAGAATCAGTGGGCATTTGTGTTGCCTATTGCAATTCCATTATCACAAAAAATGCTACTTTAAATATTTTGATGTATATGGGGACTTTCTTTTTATCAGTGATCTCCTTAGGGAGTAAGCCTAGTAATGGAATCCTTGAGTCAAAAAGGGTATGGATATATTAGTCACTTTATTTGTGTAATTTCAAATTGCTTTACAAAATGGTCGTACCAATTCACAGCTCCATCAACAATGCACAAGTGTCGGGGCAGCTAGGTGGCACAGTGAATAGAGCACCGGTCCTAGAGTCAGGAGGACCAGAATTCAAATCTGGCCTCAGACACTTAACACTTATTAGCTGTGTGACCTTGAGCAAGTCACTTACCACCAATTGCCCTGCCTTCCCCTTCCAAAAAGACCCCCCAAAAAACAACAGCTAAACAAAAAAACCCCAATCCACTAGTGTGCTTATCTTCCCGCAACTTACCCACCAATGACTAGGCCCATCTTTTGTCATCTTTGCCTTTTTGTGGTGTGTGAAGTGAAACCTCAGGGTTGCTTTGATTTGCATATTTCTTATTATTAGTGATTTGGAGCATTCTTTCATGTGGTTGTTAATAATTTGTAATTCTTCTTTTGAAAATTGTTTGCTCATATCCTTTAACCACTTATCTATTGGTCTAAGACCAAAATGGCTTTTGGTGATACACATGTATGTGTATACACACACATAAATAGGTGTGTGTGTAAATTATTTATATGTATTGGATACCAAACCTTTATCAGAGAAATTTGATGCAAAGATGTTTTCCCATTTGACCTCTTCCCTTCTTATCCTAGGTGTATTAATTTTGTGTATCAACTTTTCAGTTTCATGTAATCAAAATTAATCCATTTTATATTTTGTAATTACCTCTCTACCTAGTTTGGTTAAGAATACATCTCCTAGGGGCAGCTAGGTCATGCAGTGAATAGAACACGGGCCCTGCAGTCAGGAGGACCTGAGTTCAAATTCGGCCTCAGACACTTGACATTAGCTCTGTGATCTTGGGCAGGTCATTTAACCCCAATTGCCCTGCTTTCCCCCCCTCCAAAAAAAACCTGAATCCATCTCCTGCCTATAGTTGTGAGAGGTAATTTTTTAAAATAATGTGATCTTTAAAATTAAGGTCATGTTTCCATTTAGAATGTATTGTGGAGAATGATGTCAAATACTGGTCCAAGCCTAATTTCTGCCAGTTTGCTTTCCAGTTTTACAGATAGGTATGCTTATTTTGGCATGTACTGAGTCTTGAAGGAAACTGAAAATTCTAAAAGGCAGCATATTCCAAGCATAGAGGGATACCTTGGGAAAGGCACAGACGCTGGACGTGAAATTTCCAACTAGGGAAAGGCTAAGTAGTCCAATTTAGGTCAAATGTAGAGTGCTTGAATTTGAGTAGTATGAATGAAAACTGGAATGGTACAGTAGAGTAAGGCTGTGAGAGGTGAGAACTACCAAGCTGAAGAGGTTCTTTTTATTCCTAGAGGAAAACAGGGAGCCACTGAAGTTTCTACACAGAAGTGATATGATATGACTTGTGCTTTGGGAATGTCAGTTTTGCAGCTTTGAAGGATAGATTGGAGAGAGAATGATGAATGAATGAGAAAGACTGGAAGGTAGGAGAGCAGTTAATTGGCTATTGTAAAAGGTGATGAATTTCAGTCAGGTGGTGTGCTTTTGGGAGTAGATAAAGGGAATAGATTTTAGAGATGTTATAGAGGTGGATTTTACAAGACTTGGCAGCAGATTGGATATTGGCGGGAGATGTATAGAGTGAGAATGAAGACTCAAGAATGACTTCTAAATTGTGAACTTGAGTGACTTAGAAGAATGGTGGTTGAACAGTGGTGCCCTTGACAAAATAGGGAAATACCAAAAATAGTGGAGACGTTCAGTAAACCATTAGTTACTTGGAACTAAAGCTCAGCAAATGGGTTAGGGCTGGATATATAGATCTGAGAATCACCTTTGTAGAGATGGTAAGTGAACCCATCAAAGCTAGAGATCAGTGAGAGACTATAGTAAAAGAAGAGATACCGAAGGAGAGAACCTTGTAGGAACATCCATGGTTAAAAGGCATAATATGGATGACTGATGAGTAGATAAATGGGTAAGAAGAGGACCATGAGAGAGCAGTACAGTTATCCCTTTCACATCATGGGGTTTTAAGGGAGTGGTGCTCCTGAGATCTGGAAAATCGGAGTAAAATTTTTTGACTCTCCCTTTGTACCAGAGAAGAAGTCTGAATTTTTACTTTTTCTTTTATGACATGTTTACAGTGCCATATTGTAAAATTTGGGTTGATATTATACAATACTATACATATATTTTAAGCATTTCTGAATTTCTGAACTTTTTCTGTCATCTACTGCTTCCACAGTACTCCCCCAAAATTCCCATTTAATTTCTTATGTTGACCTGGCATAGGTCTTAACTATGATAGGAAAAGCCACAAAGTGTAAGGGATAATTGTTTTGTAAAAACCAAGAACTGAGGGAGTATTCAAGAAAAGGGAGTAGTTAACAGTGCCATAAATTGCAGAGAGGTCTGGAGGAATGAAAACAAAGTTGCATTGATTACTTTATCCCTTTAACTCCAATTAGCCTTCCCTTATAGCAAAGAAAACAAAATAGATAAGGAAAACAACAAACATATGGACCTCATCCAACAGTGTATGCAAAATTTTATACCTATAATGTTTCCCATCTCTCCAGTGTTGATTACTTTCCAGGAGAGATTCATACCCTATAAATTGAACTCTTAAATGTTGTAGAAGAGTGTCTATCGCCTTTCTAAGCACTATAATACTGACATTTGCAATACTTAATTCACCTGGTGATCACTATCATAATTTAGACAAAAGGAAGAAATTTTAGAGAAAAGTTAAAAGGACAAAAAAACCCTAAAAGACTAACCCACCAAGAATGAGTGGAGTATGGAGAATGCGCATTTACAAGATGACCAGAACAATTATTACTAAGTAATCTGTAGCCCAAACAAAAGAATAGGAGAAAAGGAAATTACTTCTTAAACGATAAGAAGGTAAAAATAGAGATAAATTAAGATAAATGCTGGTCTGCAGACTTTGAGATGATGAGATCTATTGGGTTACTGAATGGTTTGTCAAACAATGTGGAAAGTAGTCATAGACTATTGTATATGGAGATAAAAGTAGAAAAGGATTCAAGTGGACAAAGATCTTGAAAGCTTGTGGCAGCACATAGGTGGTTGTAATAGGCTTAAATATGATCTTTCATGATTTCTGCAGTTCTTTTAAATCATTCTGTTTAGCTTCATCGTTGGTGTTAATACTAACTTTGAAAGTTAAGAATGAAAATTTTCATAGAGCCTCAAGTCCTTTTGAGATGCAGTTATTCAGGCATAAAGGAACGTGTGCTAGAGCCAGTATCACTTCTACTTGCTCCAGACCGTCCATAACTTGAAAAATCAAAGCCAAGGGAAAAGACATGTCAGCTCTAAAAAAGTGACTCGTTGAAGTGAGTGAGTTGTTTATTTTTACTGTCTCTGATTATACTTCTGTATGTAATTGGAAGACTTCTGGTCCAGAGCTCAGTTTGTCATCTGTCACCAACATAACTTTCACATCAAATGAAAGACCAGCAAAGAAGGATTAACATGCAGCCATTTCAAGCAGAATTTATTCCACAAAGAGGGTAGATGTGATCTGTACAGGCTGCCAATGACAACAAGAGAAGTTAATTGTGTAAATCAATGTAGGCAAGAGCTGGATTCCTTTCTGGAAAAAAAAAACAATGTACTACAGACTCTAAATAACTCTTTGGGGTAAAGTTGATGTCATATATATATATATATATATGGATCAGTATTGCCTGGGTTTTGTAAAGGCAGCCTTTAATGAACCCCAGGTGCTTTGTTTGGCCATCGGTGGCAGGAAGAGAAAAGGTGATGATGACAGGAGCCCGTATCTTAGAGACAGATCTAAAATTTAATAGAGACTCAAACAAATGAGAGGAGGTAACGCTTCCTCTGAGGTAGACAGACATCACCACCTGGATTGCTGTTCAAACAGCCTAGGAATTCAGATTGGAAAAGGCAATATATTTATCAAAAGACTTTCCTAAGACCTTGTTGGCATTCTAAAGAACAATTTCCTGCGTCTTAAAGGAATGGGAAGAGTACTTTGCTCCTTGACCCTCTTATTTATCCAAATGGTGTGGCTGAATTTTCCTGTGATGAATTCTGATAAAATTTTTGGGTCTGCCTTATGCATGTGTTAAAAAGTCATGTCCTTCCTAGATCAGACTTAGCCCTTCACACACATGAAAGCCTTTAATGGGGTAAAGGAAGATGGCAGTAAAGAGACTTTTACTTCTAGAAACACTAATTTGAATCTGTGACCAATTAAGGACAATTGAAAATGATCACCGCCTGTACCTGGAAAGGCATTCTTTGGCTGTTTTGTTTGGGTGCGTACGTCTTTATGTTCTCCACTACGTTTTTGGGATACTTTGATTCCTGGTGTGGGACACTGCTCAAAGTGTGTAATAAATGTTGTTGACTCAGTGTATGTTTTGTAAAATTCTCCATTTTAATTATCATTCCAGCCGGTATTTTAGTAGGCATTTGTAGATTTATTTGGTCTGAATTATGGTCACGTAATTTATGTGATTTCATAGGTGGAGAGGGCTCCTGTGGCTAAAATTCCCACTAGCAATGCAGATCAACTGGCCTGAAACTTAGTCTTCGATAAATTGCCTAGGGTTCTTCGAGGTTAAAGAGACTAGGTCAGGGTCATAGATCAAGCCTGTCTGAATTGAGACCCGAAAGGGGTTCATAGTGATTAGAAAGCTGGTCTTAGTCAGGAAGACCTAGGTCTTTATATGTAGTGATTAAAAAGCACAGAGACTGATTCTGTCAGTTCTTCTGAACTAGTGCTGAGAATCTTTAACCCTCCCCTAACCCTACCTCTTAGTGGTAACTATGCTAGAAGTCCTCATGACTATATCTGTTTTGTGGCTAAAAATAAAACTGGATTTTCCAGCCATTTTTACCTAATGTTATTTTGTTGACACATTTTAAAAAAGTATTAGAGGGGGGTGGTAGCTAGATGTCACAGTGAATAGAATACCTGCCCAGTACCAAATCCAGCCTCAGACACTTGACGCTTTCTAGCTGTGTGACCTTAGGCAAGTCACTTAACCCCAACTGCCTTGCCTTCCCCCCTCAAAAAAAAAAGTATTAAAGGTTTCATACATGCTGACAAGAAGAAAGCATGAAGTTGCAACAAGCCAAGTAGACTCAGTAGAAGTCACTAGTGTGATATGATGACTGACAGAGATAAGGCAGTCAAACTGTATTAAGAAAGACATAGTGTCTAGAACTGTGGAAGTGATAGTTCCACTCTAGTTTGCCTTAACCAGACTACATTGGGAACATTTCAGTCTGTTCTGGACACTTCATTTTAGGAAGGACATTGATAAACTGGAGGGTGATCAGAATGATGGACAAGCCTTTGTGTCATGTCATATGAGTTTTAGTTGAAAGAACTGGGGGGGGGGGGGCATGACAGCTATATTTAAGTAGTTGGAGGACTGTTTGGTAGAAGGGGTATCAGAGTTCTGCTTGGCTTGATAGTGGATGGAAGTTGTTGAGTCAGTCTTTGACTTGATAGAAAGATACATTTCCTTTAAGAGTTTCAAAGCAGAATGGATGGCCTCTAGAGGTTATGTGACTGCTTTGGGAGGGTAGGTTGTAGAAAGGCATTTTGCTTGGGTTTGTGATATGAGAAGTGAGCTCTTCATGAAACTTGTTGGGGATTGTTGTAGTTTGGTACTTTGTCCCTGTGGGCATACAAGTGTTGTCTTTTCACTTAGAAATTGCTTTGGGTCTCCTGAGAGAGCTCATTCTGCATTCTGATTCTTCTTTCAGCTTTTTGAAAACTTCATCTTTGGTGATCTGTGCCTCAATTCAATTCATATATCTCAGAGGTTCTCCACAGACAGCTCTGGATACTATGCATCCTCTGGGCAAGTTGACTTCTCCTGAGGTACTGTATTTCTTTCTTTTACATGTTTACATGTTGAATATTTTCATGGTGTAAGTGTCCAAGCAATTGTCCTTCTTCTACTTAGCAAGGATGATGTAGAGTTCAGGGAAATGTGAAACAATAACTTTTTAGGGTATGTGCATGGAAAGTAGATTTAGCATGGCCTCTCAAATAAATCCAGAGCTACCAACCTGACTGCCAAGATAAGCTATTAGGTCTTGTCTCATGTGAAGCAAAGATTGGACATAGGGCCCTTAACCTCTCAATTGTCGGCAAGATCCACTTTCTTTTCCAAAGTCCATCTCTACAAATGAATTTCCCGGGCCGTTCAGAATGACACATACGTTAATGATGGATTGAATAATGAAATTCTTAAACCTGTATTGTGGACCTTTATTTCTTGGATTCCCTAAGCTTAAATTAAGAATCCCTCCTTCCGCCCCCATTTCCATTTAACTTGACTGATTTTGTTTTTATTTATTGGATTTTCCCCAGTATTAGTGCAAGTGCTTTGAAAATATTAAAAATTCATAATCTTCAGCAAATGATTGCACTCTTTTGAAATCCTTTCCCATCTAAGTGTCTCACTTGCTTTTATTAAGACCACTTTAGATCTTATATGACTTTTTTTGCAGTTCCTGGATAGAATGTTTTAAGATGAAAAAATTTTGAAAGTTTGTTCTTGTTCCCCATGATACTGAAAAGTTTTTCTTTCCTGAAAGTTTGATACCTTTATATTTCTTTTTCAGATCTTTGTTTTACCCAACCCTTTGTATCTTATGAAACTGCAGTCAGTATGGTGGCTTTTATTTCTCTCTCTGGACAATGGCAGTGAAAACATTGATGAAATCAGCAGGACTCTGAAAACTTCCCTGGGAGATTGTCAGTGCTAGAACCTGCTCACTTCTTGCCGGAGACCAGCAGAGGGAGAAGTGCTCACAGCTCTGGCTTTGTCCCACCCCAGTCTTCCCTCCTTATGAAGGTGTACTGACAATTTGTTTTTCTCTTTCACTCTTTCCCTCACTCAAAGTCCCTTTCCTTTTATTTTTTTGTCTCAGGGGAACTGAGAAATCTGGAGGCTGTGTTTGAGGTGAATGATCAAAGCCTTCTCCAAAGTCTTCCCATAATATCCCTTTTTTCATTGCTTCCTCTTTTCCCCAAAGTCCAACTACTCGTTTTTTAACAAGGTCTTTTAACACATGAGGAATGCTTCTGCTTCTAGAGTTGTATAATGATGTAACTCTTTAGCTCGTTTGTGAATAAATTAATTTCCAAAACTAAATGTGTGATTTTTTTTCCTTAGTATTTCTAAACACTGTTTTCCTGACTGACTTTGTTCAGACTGCTTTTGTTTAGAAATTTACCACTAAAAAAAACAACAACCAGTATTAAAAAATATAGCAGCTGTTTTTATAGTGGCAAAAGATTGGAAATGGAGGGGATATTCATCAATTGGGGAACGGTTAAACAAGTTGTGGTATATGATTGTAATGGAATGTTGCTGTGCTATAAGAACAATAAACAGGCTGATTTCAGAAAAATCTGGAAAGACTTCTATGAACTGATGCAAAGTGAAGTGAGCAGAACCAGAAGAGCATTGTACAGTAACAGCTATATTGCGTGATAACTGTGATTGACTTAGCTATTCTCAGCAATAACCATGATCCAAGACAATCCCAAAGGACTTTTTTTTCCTTTGCTTTTTGGAGGGCAATTGGGGTTAAGTGACTTGCCCAAGGTCACACAGCTAGTAAAGGTGACTAGTGTCTGAGGCTGGATTTGAACTCGGGTCCTCCTGACTCTATTGTGGGTGCTCTGTTGACTGTGCCACCTAGCCGCCCCCAACCAAAGGACTCTTGATGAAAAATGCTGTCCACCTCCAGAGAAAGAACTGACGGAGTCTGAATGCTGATTGAAGCAGACTATATTTTACTTGCTGTATTTTTTTGTAT
This sequence comes from Pseudochirops cupreus, assembly GCA_028627135.1. NCBI lineage: Eukaryota > Metazoa > Chordata > Mammalia > Diprotodontia > Pseudocheiridae > Pseudochirops > Pseudochirops cupreus. The sequence continues at coordinate 536,986,088 of CM053582.1, forward strand.
GTTTCTTTTTCTTTGGGTCTTTGTCTTCTTTCACAGCATGATTAATATGGTGATATGTTGTGCAGGATTGAACATGTATAACCTGTATCAGATTGGCAAGATAAGCGAGAGAGGGAGAGAGATAATTTGAAACTCAAAAGCTTTCAAAAATGAATGTTAAAAATTGTCTTTACATGTAACTGGGGAAAAAAATAAAACATTACTTAAAAAATATAAAAAATAAAATTAGTATTAAAAATGTTTTCACCCACAGTATCTGGTACATAGTAAGTGCTGTATAAATGTTAGCTGTTACTGTCATTAATTTTGTATGCAGGAACTCTGTGCTCCAGGCTCTGTGCGGGCTGTTTTGTTTTGGTCTCTTCCCTTCCCCGTTAGAAAAGGACTTGATTTTCATAACATTTATTTTTGTATTAAATTAGATTTTACCTAAATGCAGATTATTTCTTCATCACTACTTAGATGGCATGTGGAGGTAGGAACTCCACCGGATGGATAGTACTGATTGATTAGTTAGGCTTAGTTCAGAGTTCATTTCCTTTATCCCAGCACCAGTCTTGTTCTCTTGTGTTCTTTCTTAACAAATATCATGCCTGTTTGTTCTCCACCCACCTTTATCCTCAGCTTGTTATCGGGTTGGTAAAGACCTTTTCAGAATTCTTAAGGTATAAAATTATATGTCAGGCATGAACAATGTGGAGTAATGTTCCCAGGCTTTAGTCATTCACCTAAAATGTATGCCATTAGAGAAATTACAGTAAATGCTAAAATCCCAGCAGAGCCCCATGAAGTTTTTGTCTTTGCGGTGCCTTTCTAGAAGGTTGTTAATCCGCTTTTCCTTGATCTAGAAGGAGCGTTAATAAGCCAGTATTCCTTTGGGAATAGCACATAGAGCTGCTCCTTCAGAAAGGAGAGTGACTGGCAGTTTTGGCAAGGACTCTTTTTTAAACGTAAGGAAGCTCCCAAAGCATCTTTGCGTGCCGGACTCCGAGGCGCCGTTCTCATCCGGTCATGACTCAGCTTGAAGGGGCGCTGCTGTGTGTGCGACCTCGCCTCCCTGTCAGCACTGGCACCTTGTGATCCACACACTGCGGAGGGGCGGATAAACTGTGTGGCGGGCACCTCTGTGTTCTGAACCACCGGCTGCCCACAATTCCAGGGCCTAACTGACCGCAGGAGGTCTAGAGCAATCTGTGGCCAGTCTTGAACGGTCGTGACATGCGCGTGCCACGCTGTGTTTGGGATTTCCCGGAGGTTCCTTGAGAATGTCCGCGGGGCAAACTCCGTATCCTCGAGAAGAGCTTAATAGGTATTCTTGGCGGACAGCGATCAGTATCTTGAGCGCGGGCTCTAGTGTATTTTTCTTTTCTTGACCAAGTTTCATTGTAAAGTTTTATTATTTTGCTTCATTTGAAATTGTGTAGAGATTTTATTAAACCTGGTTCAAATTTAGTCTCGTACTTCTTGTTCCAGGAGTACCTGAAAAGGGTACCAGATGCTTTGGTGAAGTTCCCAGTTAAAACTTCAGGTAAATTGTAAAAACCTGAAATGGTAACAACTGAGTACGTTTTGAAACTGTGGTCAAATTTGTCTCCTTTTAGGACGTAGATGGGTTTAATAGTTTGAACGGCCTCTCTTACAGAAAATTCTAGTATTTTCTTTCCTTTTAAAACCAAACTATTTGCCATTTTGTGAGGCTTTCTGGCACTCATTCTGTGTCATCTTCTCCCCTTCACTCCCAATTCCAAACCAGTCTGGAAGAATGGAACCTCTTTTCTTTTACAACTTTGGTTCTGGCTTATTTGAAGATCTTGATCATTTACTTGCTTTCAGTGTAGAACTCATATTGATTTAGTTTAAAGGCCCTTTAAAAGGGAGGTCATCATTACAGATCTACGCAGAGGATTATGGGAAATATCTTATGGCCTTTGAGTGCCTGGATCCAAATTTCTTGATGGGGTGGCCTGTTGGCCTTTCGAGACCCACAACTGGACTATTGCTCCTTACCCCATTTAAGATTGGAATGTATTGGAGAAGAGCTATGACATCTAGAATTCTCATCTCAGATTCAGTCCAGTTTATTAGCAGTTTAACTGTTGAGGAGCTGACATACAGAAATGGGTTTAGTATTCCTTACTGAAAAGCAAGGCCACTAATAGAAGGGAGTGGAGTGGCTCAATGATCTCAAGGATTGTATGGATTCACAGTCTTCCCTTCCCTGCCAAGACAGAGTATGACTTCTTTACTCGGGATTAGATGAAGGCATCAATGCCTAAATTCCTTAATCCAGTAGCACCTCTTAATTAAATTGGCAAAAAAAAAATTTCAGAAATGGATCTATTGTTTTCTGCTTTCCCAATTGAACTCCAGTCCAGAATGCTGAAGTATTCATGTTTAATTCCCAAGCAGACCAAACCTAGGCTATATGTAAAAATCTTAATATGTGTTTTTTCCTCTTTCCAGAGATTGAGACATGTTTGTCAGTTCTGTTAAAAAATTTTTCATGTCATAATGGCATTTAAATTTGAATGAAAATATAATTGAGTCCCAAGAATTAACATGTTTTATGCTGCTAGATTTATCTGCTTCCTTTTAAAATGTATTTATATTGTAAACATCACCTTATTCCTCTTCTGATCCTGAGGTGGTGCTTAGATTCCTGCTTTCCCAGATTCCAACAAGCAGTTTACAGGGGCCATAATAAATAAATAAAATATGTATGCATGTATATAATTGATCAATCTTTAGATTTTCTTGTTTGAAAGAAAAATATAACAGAATATGCTTAAACCCCCCCCCCCAATTAATGGTTCATGATGTCCAATTTGAGGTGAAGTGTGATAAGGACAATGAGGAAATAAGACCATCCACAATACCAAGGATGCAGCCTCTTGGCATGTGACATGGGTAGCCTTTTGCCTTTTAGAATTGTCTTGGTGAGAGCTGACAAAAGGACTATCAGTCCCCAAACAGCTGCTTGGGAAGGGAAGACATCTGCCCCCATTTTCCATCCATTCAGTTTCTAGCCCTTGTCGCTTGAAATGCGCGTGTGAATCTAAGGACCAACAACCAGTTCTTAGACTCCTTTTGTCTTAATGGAGTCCCCCAGTACCATAATTTAGCTGAACCCAGCTGCCAGCATCCAGGGACAGTACCGAGGCTTACCTGTCCTAGAGACAGCTTTAGTCTGAGAAGTCTGGGCTTGTAGTGAAAAGGAAAAAAAAGAGAAACGAAGGAGAACTAGAACAAATACCCTTTGAGACAACTGCTCTTGGTTTTATGAGGTCTAGAGACCCCTATATTTCTTCCAGAATCCCATCCTTGCTGGAAAGATGGGCCTTGCACCCTCCTACCCTTTGTCCTTCTGGGAAGCCTCTAATCCTTGTTAGGTCAGAGCAGTGCCCTCCATGGAACTTGGATTGCCTTGTTTTCAACTCCATTCCTTAGCTCGGTTGGGCTGAACTGTTGCTTAGGTTTGGTTTTTCTCATCTGACCATTTGCTTGGAAATCACAGCCTGTAGTTTTCCTGGGCTCCTGTTCTCTGTCTCACTATCTCACTATCTCAGTCTCTCAGTCTCTCAGTCTCTCTTCCCCTTTCTTCCTCTCTCCCCCCCCCCTCCCTTTTTCCTCAAGCCAGGTATGATGATGTCAAACATGATGCTGATGCTACAGTTACAGACACAGCCCCTCCTGGCGCAGCCTCTGATTCTCTTTGCCTTTCTGCTTCCAGCTCTGGGGGTTTTCAGACAAGTGCATCTCCTAATCAGGTCACATTTCATCTAGGACCCACCATCCATCTCTTTCCCCAGTCATTTCAGTGGTGGAGGAGGAGGAGAGAAGAAGACTTTTGACTGCATTGTGGTGGGAAAGGGAAGGAAATTAAGGCAAAGAAAATTTAAAAAACCAAACCAAAACAAAAGACTAACCAACCCTAATCCAGATCAAAGATGAGCGCTGGGGGCTTTGGGCTGCGGCTGCTGCTGCTGCCCCTTCTGCTCATTGCGGCCCCTACACCCGGTTCGGCGGAGGGGGATGCTAAGGGGGTCAAGGATGGCGAGACCCCTGGCAATTTCATGGAGGATGAGCAATGGCTGTCGTCCATCTCTCAGTATAGCGGCAAGATCAAGCACTGGAATCGCTTCCGAGACGTGAGTCTGCAGAGCCGCAGCCCCGCGGCGGCGTGGGACCGATCTGGGGTAGAGTGGGGTGGGGTGCGGTAGGGAGGAGAGAACCAGGTTGGCCCAGCGGGGATGAGCTGGAAGGTGAGGGCCCTGCCCGGCGCCCGGCTCCAGCAGTCCTGGAGCGAGGCAGCTGGCTCCCAGGCGATGGGGATTTCAGGTGCACTGGGCTAAAGCTAGGCGATGGGAGTGGGCTTGTAGAGTGGCTTAGGGTTTTGCAGCAGTGGACGCAGCCCGGGGCACTGGCCAGTGGGAGGGCGGTTTGGTGCAGAGCCCGAGCGGCCGAGAGGCTGGCACAGGGAGCCAGGGAGCCGGGAGCCAGGAGCCAGGGAGCGGCAGCGGCGGCGTGTTGCAGCCAGCAGCTTTCGCGGCAGAGCCTCCTAATTGCCTCGGCAGTGAGAGTAAACAACATACACCCCAAACTCTTGCCAAGCTGCCAGCTCGCCGCCGCCGCCGCCACTGCTGCAGCTCCTCAGCCCCCGCGGGGCTGGGGGTGACCCTCACCCTTACTCTTCTCGTAGGGGAGGGAGGTGGGAAGACCCGGCCCGGCCCGGCCCCTCGTTCCCATCCCGGAGAACCCCGGAGATTCAATCCCGTGAAGGGGGGGGGCCGAGGCCTCGGGCAAAGGGGGACACCGGTGGGAGGGGTGGGGCCAGGACTTGGGGCCATTTAGGGTTAGAGGAAGAGGACAATGGGGAAGAGACCACGGGAAGGTCTTTGCTTATCTTTCCAAATAAGGTTGGGCAGTTATTTTCTTTTTTCAGGAGGAACAGTAGAAATGGGGGTGGTCGTAGAGGGCAGAGGGAAGAAGATCGTCTCTTCTTCACTAAGGTCTCTCTCCCCTGCTCCTTTTGTGAAGTCGTAGTTTCCTGCCCTTTCCTGAATGCCCAACCTCAGATTCTGCGTTGTACCTTCCAGCCCCTCCAATGACTTAGAGACTTTGCTTAAGTAGAAGGGCCAGAAGGGGTCTGTTCTGTTGGTAACCCCTGTTTGGCCAGGGAGCTGGAGAGAAAGGTGTAATCCTTGCTCACTGAACAACTGGGATAAGGGAATATGGTTGAAAATGTGTGGGGGAAGGGAAACTTCTCTGGGCCATTCTGGGCTCCTTGCTCAGGGCCTAACATAGGTAGGTGACAACCATGGGCCTGATTTTATATTTTCTGTCTTTCATGAGGGAACCAGGCTCAGATAAAGGACAAAATCTGAATCAGAGTAAGAGGATTTGGTTTGGGAAAGGACCTGCATAACGGAGGGCCTGCTTGGACTGGAGCAGATTGGAGGAGAGAGGGGAGAGCCTTTCTTTCTACATTCTACTCAGTCCCGTTTCCCCTTGGCCAGGGCTTTGCAGTGAAGTAGGGACTGGGGGTGGGGAGGAAGTTGCAGGGATTGTGCAGACAGGCTCCTGGGCCAGTGTTGATGCAGCACTTTGTTTACTGGCACCTGTAGATCAAAGAGGAAATGAGAGAGGGCAGTTTTCCCAGAAGTGCCTTCTCCTTGGAACCTTGGGGCTGTAGGAAGGAGATAGGAGTGTCCGGGACCTTGAAACTGGGAGGACTCGTGAGGGAGAAGACATAATCCCATGAAACTGACCCAGAGACAGTGAACGCCTTGATGCCAAATCAGCATTCTTGCCCTTTGGCTGTCGTGTTCTTCAGGCTTTCTAGTTGGAATCAGTTTAGGAGAATAAGCATGTAAACACATTTCTCCACATTCTCCCCTTAATAAATACTGCTCATCTGCAGTTTGGTTTGAAATATGTTTTCAACACAGGAATGCACACAAAGCATACACACAACATAAGAGATCCTTCTGTAGAATGGGAAAGGCCCAAGTTTACAGATTTTAAGAAAGCCCAGTAGCTATAGTTTTAGAATGGGATTATCAGCCCAGGCTAAATTCTGGGGTCTTGTGTTTAACTGGAGCAGTAGTATTTGTGTTTTTCGTTGCCCAGTCTGGGTCTACAAAGAGAACTGAGGAACCAAAGTCAGGTTGTCTCTACTTTCCCCACTCAGTTACTGTTACCTGAAGAGAGAGGGTAGATTAGCTGCAATCTCCTATTACTGCACTGAAAACAGCTGGCCCAGTGAGGGAGTGGAAGCTGGGATGATGTGATCCAAAAACCATGTGTCACTGTGCCTGGAGTCTCACTCATAACCTCTCTGGGAATCTGCCCCTCTGAGATGAAATCTGTGGAGGTCAGAAGAGTTAGGGGGAATAGGGCTACTAGTAGATGCATGGGTAAGTAATCAAAATTGTAATAGTTTTTTAAACAAGCTTGCAGGATATCCTCACTTTTTACCTTCTCCCACTTGCCAGGTCAGTTGATGGGAAAAGGTGATTTAATCACTTGGCCCCTACTTCACACAAACCCCTAATCCTTTCCCATCATTTTCCTACATCTATCAGAAGACAGGTTCTACATTTGAAATCCTTTGGGATCCTGCCTGATGTAAGTTGTAGGGTGCATACCAATTTGGGTGGTCTTAAATCATCTCTTCGGGACAGGAGGTCCCTTTAAAGCTTCACCACATACCAGGTGCCAGGCCCTGGCAATGAGAACAGAGGCTGCCTTAGCTGCTAGAGAAAAGGGATGGGGAATTGATCCCTTGGGATCTGTTGGCAGATTCTGCAGGAAAGCTGAAGTATGCTCCCATTGCAGCCAGTTACTGCTTCCTTTATCCACTCTGAAAACCAGTGCCTGCTGTGAAGGCAGATAGTCACTGAACCTGGTAACAATGAACTTTATTTCAATATTGACCTTGAGCACATCTGTGGCCTCCTGGAAGCTCTTCCTGCTTTGAAAATGTATTCTCTTTACTTCTCATAGGAAATAGGGATTCCTTCTTTTAATGTTTGACCCTAGATCAGTGATTCTCAACCTTCCTAATGCTGCGACCCTTTAATACTCATATGTGGGCATATCTGGGCATATCTTTCTGCATGTGGGCGGACCTGCCTGGAGATGGATAGAGGAGTGGTATCTCGGTTCCTAAGACCATTGGAAATATGTGTTTTTGGATGGTCTTAAGCAACCCCTGTGAAAGGGTCGTTTGGCCCCCAAAGGGGTCGCGGCACACAGGTTGAGAACTGCTGCCTTAGATCATAGCTGTTATATGATGAGTCTGGACCTTAGCCCTGTCCTTAGAAATGTTGGTCAAAGAAGTGGGGTTCCTGGGGGTGGCTAGATGGTGCAGTGAATAGAGCACTGGCCCTGGAGTCAAGAGGACCTGAGTTCAGATTTGGCCTCAGATACTCAACATAAAACTTATTAGCCATGTGACCTTGGGCAAGTCACTTAACCCCAATTGCCTTGCCTTCCCCCTCCAAAAAAAAACAAACAAAAAAAAGAAGTGGGGTTCCCTTCTTTTGCACTACTGTAGAGGTTATGTATGGGATGGAGGAGGAAGGATAGGTAGAGGAGACGTCTTTGGGAATAGGACAGAGGGAGCTCCTATTAAAGAGGTGCTAATAATAAAATGGGAGAAGCCTGGCATGGAAAATTTCATGGAGTCAGATTAAAGGAATCTGTTGTCAGAATGGGGGAAGATTCATAGGTTGGAGGAGTTTGTGGGTAGAGGGCTTTTAAAGTAAGTATGAGGGGGTCTAGTCTAGGGGAAACAAGAAATGCCCTCCTTTGGGATTTTGAGGAACTGGGATGAGATCATGTGACCTGAGCTGACTGAGACCTGAGTTCAAATCTAGCCTCAGACATCTGCTGGGCATTTGACTCTGAGCCAGTCACTTAATCTTTGTTTACCTCAGTTTCCTCAGCTGTATAATGGGGATAATAATAGCACCTCCCTCTCAGGGTTGTTGTGAGGATCAAATGACACAGTATTCATAAAGCACTTGGCACACATTTGGCATGTAATGCACGCTTGTTCCTCCAAGAGGAAGTCAGGATAGTTTTGGCTGTCTGCTTTCTGTTTCATTAGCGTTGGGATGAGATGGACAGTGGCAATTATCAGATAGTTAAATCTTCTCCCCTACAATAGAACAGTGTTCTGTATTTAGTATTACCACTTCTTATATAGGAATGATTTTTGTAACTGTTTTCTTTCTTTTTTTTTCTCACTGTAACCTTCAATGCCTTGCTGCCAACGATGGAGAAATTTAATGTCCAAGTCAGTTAAGAAAGAAGCCAGCGATCTGTCTGGTTCACTAACCTTGGTCTATCCATCCCTGAAGTAACCCCAGCTTCTTAGAAGCTGAACACCTGGTGCCCTCCTCCCCCGATTGTTCTGATGTCAAAAACCTGCACTGGATTTAACTATAGATTTTCAGGGACCAAGGGCATCTGATGGAAATTCAAGAAGAAACTGGCCCATTACACAGAATTCTTGTCAGAATGGGGGTTTTTAGGACCTTGGTTAGACCTTGTGGTTCTCTCTTTTCATAACTCTCTCCTCTACTTTAATGAAATTCCTCTTTTGCTTGCTTCTCAGGAAATCCTAGTAGAAACCTCAGTGAAAGTGAGAAAGGTAGTGGAGGTCAAAGTCCATTCCCTAAACCCAAACCTGGGAGATATTCTCATTGAATGGCTAGCCCTGGTGATTTGGGAAAAGGAAGAGGCCATCTCTTTGAACCTAAATCTACTTCTCTCCAGCTTCCACCTGTTGTTTCTAGTCTTACCTCCTGTGGGGAAGCAGAACAACAGCCCTTCAAATTCTTCAAGACAACTATTAGTTCCCAAAGAGTCCTCTCTTCAGGCTGAACATCCCTAATTCCTTCATCTAACCCTCATGAGGCTTGGTGGTGTGGGGAAGGAAGTGCTGGCTATGGAGTCAGGAAGACTAGAATCAGAGTCCTGTCTCAGACTCTTTAGCTGTGTGACCCTGAGCAAGTCACTTTGCCTCGATGTTTAAAATGAGAATTATAATATCACCTATCTCACATGGTTATAGTGTAAAGATCAAATGTGATGATGTATGTTAAGTGCTTTGCAAACCTTAAAGCTCTCTGTAAATGCTAACTATAATGATGACACCATTGTCTTCATCATCTCAAGGCCCATCCTTGATGTTTTCCTGTGGCTGCTCCCCAGCTTATCAACATTCTCCCTAAAATGTGGTGTCCAGACCTGAACACAATTACTCAGCTGGTCTTCTCAGGGACTATGACTTCCCTAATCCTGGCTGTTATGCTTCTTTTAATGACACCTAAGACCAGATGGGCCTAGTTAAGAAATAGTAATAGTAATTAAGATACAGCACTTTCTGATTGACAGAGTGCACTTTTGGAACCTGCTTGGTTGAGTGGGAAAAAGCCCTAGTTTTAGAGCCAGGAGAGACTCCTGGATCCTCTGTTGATTATGCTAGCTGTATGATCTGGCCTCAGTTTCCTCATCTGTAAAATATGGATAATAATACTTTTGCTTCCTGTCTCTCAGGATTATTTCTAAGAAGTGCTTTGGAAACCTTAGGAGTTCTTTAGAAGTGCAGGCTATTATTATTAGTCTTTAACACATTATCCAATTTGGTCCTCACAACAAACTCCTGCAAGGTAGGTAAAGTTAAATGTTGTCTGACCACTACATGACGTCCAAGATTCCACAGCTAATAAGTGCCAGGGCTCAAACTGGAATTTAGGTCTTCTGAGTCCAAGTCTGGAGATCTTGCCAGTAGCTGTCACAGTTGAGGGCAATTAGAGGCCCTATATGCTTAATGTTAAGAACTTAGTGACCTACTCCTCTTTCAAGACAAAGCATGGATAAAAAAAAAAAAGATTATGGCTTATGACTGGAGTAGGGAGTGAGGAAGAGAATCCTTCTGTTTTACATAAAGAGCCTTTACCCAAAGAGCATCAAATGGAAACCAGCTAGTCAATAGAATGAAAACTCTAATATCCGTGAGAGAGTTTACATAATATAAACTGAGCGTATGGAATTTGATATCCCCAAGGTGGCAGGTATGGGCTGCAAATATTTATGAATTTAGAAACATACAGATAATTAATGGATCACAAATCTATAGTGTATTATTAAAAGGAACTCATATGTTTGGGAGTTATGCCTGAGGTTGATGATTATAGCTTTCTCTAAACTTTTCTTTAGAACCCTGGGCTAGACACCCCAAGGGACTGGCACAATGTGGCAGTTCTGATAGTTTTATGGACACCAGATAGCTTCGATTACAATTGTTGAGTCCCAGAGGACTCCCTTTGTATATGATTCTGGGCTTGTGGGTGGGTGAGATGAGCAGGTCAAAAGATCTCAGAACTTGACCAGTGCTGATGTTTTATGATTGGATTTAGTGAGTTCTGAGAAGGGACGAAAGCAGGGGCACAGGTGGGTCTGCATCCTCCTCAACTTGATAAGGCTTGCCAAGTAAGAGCCCCTCCCTGCATTTCAGTTTAAAAATCATTTCCCTAACTAGAGAGCACTGGTACCTCACAGAAATACCAGATATGAAAGGTGATATGCCTATGTCTCTTGGCCTGTGCCCAAGAGTGTGAGCCAGGGGAGGAAATAGAGGCATGGGAAGAGTGTGGTCTAGAAGGAGGAGACCAGAGCTGGATTCAGATTTCAGCCCTTTTACTTACTAGTTTTGTGACTTTGAACGAGTCATTTCTGCTCTCCAGTTTTTATTGTTAAGTCATTTTAGGCATGTCGGACTCTCCGTGACTCTATTGGGGGTTTTCTTGGCAAAGATACCGGAGTTTTCCTTCTCCAGCTCATTTTATAGCTGAGGAAACTGAGGCAAACAGGGTTAAGTGACTTGCCCAGGGTAATACAGCTAATAAAGTATCTTAGGCCAAATTTGAACTCAGGTCCTCCAGACTCCAGGCCCAGCACTCTCTTCACTGGGCCACCTAGTTGCCCTCCCATCTTTCATTTCCTCATTTGTAAATTGAAGAATTTAGACTGGTTGGTTGCTAAAGGTCCCTCCTAACTCTAAAATCCTATTATTCTAAGACAGGAGTTCTTTGTGTTTTTGTGTGTCATGGCCCCCTGTGGTTATCTGGTGAAAAATTAGGACCCCCTTCTCAGAATAATGTTTTTAAATGCATAGGATAAAATACATAGAATTATAAAGAAAATCAATTATATTGAAATATAATTATCTGAATATTTAAAAAATAATTTCATGGACACTGAGTTCTAAGATTTAACCCACAGAAAGACAATAAAAAGGGTGAGAGAAGACCAAGAGCTATCCTTGTTGGTTGGGGATGCTGTGATATCAAATTTGTCAGATCTGTAGCACATGAAGGGTTAAGTGTTCCCCTTCCCACTTCGAGAGCTGGAGGGGTGGGAGGGTCCCAGGAGCCCTGGGCCCTCCCTTGTGTGACACAGAGGGCAAGAATCGTGGGGAAAGTTTTTTCTCTCTTGTGCTTGAACTTCAAGCTTTTAAAGATGCAAACCTGGCTATTTCTTCTGCCTAATCCCCCATGCCCTCCTTCCAAGCCTCAGCTGGAGGGTTGTTTAGGAAAGGAGTTTCCATTCTAGTTCTCCAGGAAGACTTCATTCTTATGTCCATGGCTAAGTCATGCTAGGGGTATGTGCCCTTCCAAGGCAGGGTGGGGGGTGGGGGTGTGTGGACAGAATAGCAACATCTCTTTACATGAAGGGAGTGTAGGAGCTTATGTTTCAGACTGTTGACCTGTGCTTCTTTTCATGTGAAAATAGACATTTGTATAATTGTGCCCATGTGTGGGAGAATGTATCAGCGCAGGTTCATACCTGGATAGAAAGCTTATCTCAACCAAGGGAGACCTGTGGGTGGGAAGAATGGGCAAGTCTGGGCCCAACCATTGGCTACATGCATCCAGTTGTACTTAAGGCATAAATATCTTCATCCGTCAGGGCTCTTGTCCAAGAAGCAGACACAGGTGCAACTCCAGGAACACTTTTTAGTTCTGATTTTATTAATGAGAATATCTTAGATCATTCTGGTCTTTTGAGGTAGAGAAGGAAAGAGAGAAGTGCTCCAAAGAAGCCAGCTCTCTTCTCTGCTCGGTTTGTAGCTAGTGGTGGAAATAGTGATGGTGGCAGGGGCAGACAACCAGGATGTACCTCCTTTCTCTGCAGGGGGTAGGGGCAATGAACCGGAGAAAGCATCTTTTTATCATCTGTATTCCTTGGCTTTGAAATCCACAGGTAAGGAAACCTATCTTGGTTTCCAGAAGCAGCTGCTTCTGCTGTCTCACATCCTGATGCCAGATTTGGAATGGGGGCATTGGGCAGAAATTCCATCCAGGGTTTTCCTTCCTTTGTAGATTTTTTTTTTTTGGTCTTTGGCTCTTTCCCCATGATTCTTGCCCTCTGTGTCACACAAGGGCCCACAGGGCCCAGGGCTTCTGGGGCCCTCCCACCCCTCCAGCTCTCAGAAGTGGGAGGGGGAACACTTAACCCTTCATGTGCTACAGATCTGACAAATTTGATATCACAGCATCCCCAACCAACAAGGATAGCTCTTGGTCTTCTCTCACCTTTTTTATTGTCTTTCTGTGGGTTAATCTTAGAGGGCGGAAGGCAGGGCAATTGGTTTTAAGTGACTTGCCGAAGGTCACACAACTAGTAAGTGTTTTCATTGTCTGAGGTCGGATTTGAACTCAGGTCCTCCTATTCACTGCACCACCCAGCCACCCCCCACTTTGTAGATTCTTCTTGACTACGCCAGTTACAGCCTGTAGCCATTATTATCCCATCAGCTTTTATCCTGTACTTGGTATTTTTTAAAAAAGTTTTGTGCTGCTGTGTAGCATGTAATGTGAATAGTGTGCTTTGCCTCTCTACCTAGATTAGAAATTCCTTCAAGGCCAGGACTGTGAATTATATCTCTTTGTAGCCTGCTCAGTGTTCTACACAGAGTAGGCTCTTTCTGATCATTATTTCTAGGATCACAGAATTTTTGGAGCTTAGTAATCATCTGCTTCTCCTCTCATCTTACAAATGAGGAAACTTAGGCCTAGAGAGATCTAGTGACTTGCCCAGGGTTGAACAGCCAGTTAAGTGGGGAACAATATTAGTGGTCTTTTGCACTGTGTACCCCCTAGTTTAGGTGTGAAATAAGTGAATGAAATAAAATTGTGTCTTGTCCTGTTTCCCACCCACAATAAGATTCAGCTTTGACAAATCTTATGGATGGCACCATTTGGTCTCCTCCCTCCCTTCTCTTTCCTGTGAAGGTGCAGATCTCCTCTTTCAGGAGCAGGTTCCCTACCCAATCAAACATACTATGTGATGATCCTGCTTCTTAAGGCTAGGGTAGGATGGGGAGAATTTCCTTTCCTTTCTTTTTACCTTTCTCTCCTACAATATTGGGGTTCAGTGGTAGGAACAAGGTAGGACACTCAGCTACTCTCTGGCTCCCACTTTTGAAAGGAGTATTTTCTCTTTTTACAAGTAAGGGATATGCCAGTCCCAGACTGGGGACCTGTCTTTCTGGTTCTTGCTTATAGACTTAATACTCCTCTGCTAGGCCCCAAATCAGGAGAAGTGGGACTTTAGATCTCCCTAACTTCCAATACTTGTAAAGCACTTGGCAGCTCCAATCCGTGATCCTTCCAGATGTCCCAGGGCTTTGGGAATTATTTCTTTTCTTCATTTTTGCATTTTATTTTACCTCCCATTGACTTTGGAATTATTTCCTAGATCGAAGAGCAGAGGCTCAGAGTGTGTCACATAATGAAAGAGCACAAGATCAGAACCCTGATTTCTTAGCTTGTGGTTCTAGACCTTTCTCTCTCCTGTCCCCATCCCTTTCAGTGCTGATCTCTGGAGTCATGAGGGAGAGTGGCTGTTGCATTGTGGATGATCCCCCTAAACCCTCACTGATGCAGACGAGGCAGTGGGAGTCGAAGAGAAGCTGGGCGGCTGGGGCCCTTGTATTGATGTGTCAGTGCTGCCAGGCATGTGATCCCAGCCCGGAGCTGTGCCTGGCACCAAGGGAGTGAGTGATAAGCTTAACAGAAAATTCCTCAGAGTGGGGAGTGGAGAAGATTGGATTTCCAACTTCGTTCTGTTTGCCTAGGCTCAGCAGAAACCCTCTTCCAGCTTCTCCAAGAGGGGAGTAAATATGTGATGACTCGCCTTCCCTCCCCCTTCCCTACCTATCTCCACTCTACCTCAAAGTTAACTCCCATATTTCTCTCATCTCCTCTTCTGCCCCATGAAAAGGTAGCTTTGCAAGGTATTTATGGTTCTGGTTCTGAGTGCCAATTATTTATAAATCCTCAACTGTGCAGGAGTTAAGAACAGAGACTGTTCCAAAGCTCAGGAACTAGGGAGAAGATGGAATGGGAAGAAATAAATGTTTGGGGTTGTCTTGCCCTACAAGGTGTCCTGGCCATCTTTTTTCTCCCCAGTTCCCAACTCAGGACTATTTCTTCAGTGATCTGTATAATTTGAGAATTTAGCCCTTTCCTTGAAGGCTTTGGGCAGATTTAGGAATTCCAGGCTGGCTTAATTTCCACGCCAGGAAAGACTGAAAAATGGGAGGCAGGTTCCATCCAGTCCACAGGATATGTCATCTACCCCCCCTGTTCCCTACCCAGTACTATAGGATGGGACCAGTTAGCCTTCAGAGGTCCCTTTAGTCTGTGGATGGTGGACAGGCCAGGGACAAGGGGGTTAATTTAGGCTGTGAAAGTATCAGAGTGATTTGGATATTAATGAAATGAAATAAACAGCAGCAACTGAAAACACCCACTGTGTGGCTCTTACCCATCCTGCCTGGCTGGGGGGTGGAAGGGGGGAATCTCTCAAGCCTAGGCTTTCTCTGAGCTTGCAGCAATGGGCCATGTTTCCATGGCAACGGAGCAGAGCTGCAGAGATCAAAGCTGGAGGTGGGTTAGCTTCAAACCACGAGTGTGGTGGGGCTTCTGGAAAATGATTGTGTGTGTGTATGTGAGAGAGAGAGAGAGAGAGAGAGAGAGAGAGAGAGAGAGAGAGAGAGGAGAGGGAGACATGGAGGAAAGGAGAGAGGGAAGAAGAGAGAAGAAAGGGGGAGGGAGGGAGAAAAAAGAGGAGAGAAGGGGGGAGAGGAGAAGAGAGAGGGAAGGAGGAAGAGAGAGGAAAGGGGGAGGGAAGGAGGAAGAGAAGAGAAGAGAGAGGGAAGGAGGGAGAGAGGAAGGAGAGGGGGTGCAGAAGGAGAAGCAGCAGCATGTGCCTCCCTCTTGCTACCCACCCATACCGAGGTTCCCCTTTTTCTCTAGTGCTATCCAGGAGTACTCTTTTGGAGAGGGTAGTGTCCCTGACCCTGTCACTGCTTTTCTTTTTGTGAGCCGAGGCTATCTATCCTGAAGAAGAGAAGGTTTGGGGACATATGATAACTGCTTCACAAGTATTTGAAGGGCTGTCCAGTGGAACAGAGAATTCTCTTTCACTTGACCTTGGAGGGTAGAGCTGGGAGCAACGGGTGGAAGTTTTGAAGGGATTTGATCTTAGGTGAAATTCCCTAATAATCACAGTGATTGACACTTATGTAGGTTTTAAGGTTTCCAAAGCATGTACACGCTATCTTGGGCAAATCACTTTACCTTTGTGGGCCTCAGTTTCCACATCTGTGAAATGTGGGGGGTGGAAGCGGTACCTTCTGAGGTTGCTTCCAGCTGTAAATCCATAATGCAATGATGTCATTTGATTCTCACAAGAGCTTTGTGTGATAGGGTACTGCTGTTATTATGCTCTTTTTATGGCTGAGAAAATTGAGATTCATCATAAATCATGGTCACATAGAACGAGCATTAGAGTCTGGAGTCAGTCCCTGGTTTTCTATCTCCAAATCTAGCCCTTCTCCCTAATACAACATGATACCACTTTTGACTGTTGTCCCGCTCTGAGCATTTAAAGCTGTGAGAATGGGCTTCCTTAAGATGTGGGTGATGAGTTCCTCCTCTTGGGAGAGCTTCCCCCAGACCTGGATGACCACTCATCAGGAGTGCTGTAGATGGGAATCCCTACTCAGATTCAGCAACTATAGAATAAATGCTGTACTGTTTACAAAGGAGGATTAATTTGGGCTATGAAGATACCAGAGTGATTTGGATATTAACAGAAGTGAATTAAAGAACAGCAACTGAAAACAAAGCCCTATGCTAGACTATGGGGATACAAGAGCAAAATTAAATAGTCTCTGCTTTTGAGCACCATACGTTCTCTAGGGGTCAGAGAAATACAGCATGAACACAGATGACTAAGAACAAGGCAGTTTGTAAGGGACAGATAGAGTTAAGGCGCCATCACTAACTACTCTCTGACCTCAAACCAATTGATTTACCTATGTCATAATTTTCTGTGTAAAATGAGGAAGGCAGTAACTACCCAATTTACCTCCTAGGGATTTTGAGAAAATAACATGAGATAATAGTGCTTTTTGCAATATAAAACAAAAAACCATGCCAATATAAGATATTCTGTTACATGGCAGAGTTCTTTCTCCTTGAAGGTGTTCAAGCAGGGGCTGGGTGACACCTGGTTGGGGATGTTACAGTGGTGCTTCCTTATGGGCCCTGGGTTGGGCTAGATGGCTACTAAGATCTCTTTCAGCTCTCACGTTCAGGGATTCTGATTCTGTGACATATTATCCACAAGCATCATCACCATCCTTTGCTTTGTGTAGTGTGTCCTTGTTAAAAGGAAAATGTGGTATTTAAGTGACAAGATCACCGGACTTGGTTGGCGTACTAGGACCTGAGTACTTGACACAGATCTACCACTTCCCCATAAGGCATACAACTGGATATGTCACAAAATAAATGCCCAAGTTAACCTTATATACATTTATTCAAAAGTTTAAAAGGCAGGTAATTCAGAGCAAATTATTTTTACCTCACTGGGGCTCAGCTTTTATATTTCTTTAAAATCAGGGTTTTGGATAAGATGATCTCTAAAGATCCTTCCAAATCTATGATTCTATGATTTTATGATATGGTCTAGCCCTTAAGGAATGACTAGTTAAAAACGAGAGCTTTGATTTTAAAGGGTTCTTGGAGATCAGACTCATGCTTCTTTGAGCCATACTCTCAATTAATTCCCTTGCGTCAGCCACAATGGTAGGTTGACATGAATGATGGGCTGAGGGAAAAGGCTGGTGTGATGTCTACCCTTTGTACCCACTAACATGGTCATTGGCATGGATCCCTTGGAAGTCTTGATAAACCAACCTATGGACCCCTTTTCAGAATAATATTTTTACTTGTATAAAATAAAATACATGTGATTACAAAGCAATTATATTGAAGTATAGGTATCAAAACATTATAGAAAAAAACAAGTTTCCACATATTAGGTTAGGAACCACTTAATACAATGCTTGTTGGTTAGTCAAGCAATCATTGATTGGTCAAGATCTTTGCTAGGGAAATGCTGTGTTGGCCAGTGCAAAGGCGATGAACAGTTTTCTATCAGCTCCTCCTACCCTCCTCCACAGCCATCTGGAATGACTTCAAATCAGAAGCAGAATATTTTTGAACTATATGAAAGTGACCTTGAAGATGACTTAGTACAATTACCTCATTTTTTTTTGGATGAGGAAACTGGAGAAATGAAAGGGCCTGCTTAGTGGCAGAGCTGGGAGTGGGACTTGGGTCTCCTGATTCTCCTGATTCCTTAACAGGCTCGGGTGTCATTATTTGGTCATTTTTCACAAATGTTAATGAGCCTACTTTGGTGATTTAAATAAACACATTCCAGTGGCATTATTCACACTTGCTAATGAATCTCTTGTTTTGGTTTATAAATGGCACAAGTTCAATATGTGACTTAAAGGGTATAGAAGTGAGTTATAGGGCTGATATGTAATCCTTGCCCTAAGGGCACTTAAATTTGGCCTCTGTGGTCTCCCATATATTGGAGGACTAGCTCCTACCTTAGTCTTCTATACTTACTTCAGTCTTCACTGTCAGCTAGTCCTAGCCTGGCAGGCCCACCAGCCTTTCAAAGAAATTTTCTCCTTCCCAGGAAGCTGTTTTTTCTTTTGCTATCACTGTGACAACTCCTCATTCCACACCCTCACTTCTGATTCCAATGTTTTTGGTCTTTTCTCTCGTACTCTCTCCAGCTGAAGCAGAATCAGTCTATTCTTCACTCATCTCCCTGGGGCCATTCTCTCTCTCTCTTGGTTACCAGAATGAAGGTTTCGGGAAACATCAAGCTTCCTTCTTGCCCAGCCCCACTCCACTAACTGCCAAACAGAAATCCTTTCACTTAGACTTTAAGCCCTTCTCCTGATTTTTACTTTGGATCTCAGCTCTCCCTAGGGTGTGCCTTACAAAAAATATATAGTTCTATACTTAATTTCTTTGATGTGGGTAGTCCCTTCACCCATTTACATGACAAGCCCTCTATAGATAATTTCATAAATGGTCTGAGAGAGTTGCCAATCAGGTGATGAGTTTCTCCAAATTTAGTGAGACTAGTCCTGAAGCAAGAGATATACAATCTGTCATTGGATCCATACTTGAAACTTTTCCAACATCTGCTCTGATGACATAGCCTTATAAAAGCCAGGGTCATGAGGTATGGGGAGAGGATATTTTATTTAAAGTACGAATATGTTCTAAATAAATATTTGTGGGTTGATTGTTGGAAGTGAGTCAGTCAGTCTCCCCCTCCTCTTCTAGGATGGTCTGAGGACTCTTCTTATCCCCCGGCTCTTGGCAGAAGAAATAGTCTAGGGGCTTTTGATAAAAAGTCTATTCTCATGCACCTGCCTGCCTTCACAGTCATTCATGAATTTCCCATCTGAATTTCCTGGCAGGACTTCCTGAGAGAATTCATCCTCCCTGCTGTTCAGTATTGACCATCAATAACTTACTTTGTACTGAGATCCCCTAATGTCTCTACTGGAGGTTGAGGCATCTAGGGGTGACTTGAGGACATGGCTTTGGAGAGCCTGAAAGGGAAAGTTCACAGCAGAGCTGGGAAAGCAGGATACCCTGCATGTCACTGTCCATCACCAGAGGGTTTGAGCCTTTCCTAAAGTAATGCATGCACTGCACATAACACAATTTAGTTGAGTTCAAGGAACATTTATGGATCTCCTTCTATGGGTCAGGTAGTATGTTAGGTGCTGGGGATACAAAGACAAAACTGAATAGGCTCTGCCCTTGCAAAATGTAACAATATATTCATTTATATTAAAAAGTAATGAAGGGAATTGAACTTTAAGAGTTTCTCCAGCTTGAACAATATATGATTCTATTAAAGAGTCTCCATGCATATTATGGCTCTTCCTGTATGTTGTGTCCTTGTTTACTCCCTGTCTGTAGAAACTCTGATCCAGGGTGGGGGTGGAGTCTACAGCAGAAACCCCTGGTTCCTTTGAACCCAAGTCACCCCTATGGGAGCCCCCACTCCCACCCCAGGTCATTAAGTAGCCTCCAGTCAGGAGAATTTGGATGTAAATTCTCCCTCAGACATGAGGTATATGACTCTGGACAAGTGACTCATCTTCTCTTCACTAGAATTTCCACATCTGTGAAATAGGAATAATAATAGCACCTACCTTGCAGGATAGTCTTAAGACATAAATGAGATAATATATGTGTCTATCATTTTGCAAACTTGAAAACACTCTAGAAATGTCAGTTGTTGTTATTATTATTGGGGGTATGAAGGGCAGCCAGGGGATCATTGCTCTTCAGTGATCATCACTGGCTTTTAACAAGCCACCACCCCAACCCAGGTCACTTGGAGGCCTTGCGTAGTCACCCTAACTGCCAGACCCTTCCCTTTTAAAGTTACCATCCATCCATTCTCTCTCTATATACACACTTATTTGTTTCTATTGTGTCTCCTCATTAGAATTTAAATTCTTTGAGGGCAGGGACTGTTTTTTCCCCTTTATTTGGATTCCCATTGCTTAACATTGTTCCTGGCACAGCTCAATAAATACTTGTTGACTGAGTGGCTGCCATCTTGCTTTTCTCTACACTTAGTGACCAGGCAGCTTCTTAGTAGGTGCAGATTTACTCATCATCTCCCCAATTAGAATGTAAGCTCCTTGAGAGCAGAGACTCACATGATTTTACATTTTTATCCTCAGTGCTGAGTATAGTGAGCATTGCTACCCAGTAAGTGCTTAATAAATGCATTCTATTCCACTTCATTCCCAGGCCCTGCCTCAAGTGTCTGCTTCACTCCAAACTTAGAGAACAGAAGCTTGCAGTAATCATGACTTCCAAGAGTGAAGATGCTATGGTCTAAGGCTAGTCAGGAGTGATAAGAGGAAAGGAGGACAGAGACTCTTGCATAAGAGGCCATACTTCTTCTTTCCTCTCCTCATCTCTTTTCCCTTTTCACCATCTCCTCTTCTTGCCTCTCTTCTGGTCTTCTTCCTCCCATCCCATCCTACCACCCAGTAGGGAAGTCCCAAAACTGTAAGACTTGGATTCTAAGTCTTCAGAGACTGAAGCCTCTGAACAGAAGCCTTTCTCTACCCAGTCAAGAGAGTTATAAGAAGTTGAAGCTGTCACTTGAGGTTGGGTCCCCAGTGATGGATGTTATTACCTTTTTTTAAAAAATAGAAGTCACTCTTACTCTTGGTAATTTGGTTTTTCTCTGATACAGTCATATATGAGTATGCCTAACATTCACTGCAGTTATAAACATGGACCCATATGTGCCACACACACACACACACACACACACACACACACACACACCCCGAGTAATAACTGGATCTCTGAAGCTCTGGCCATGGTGCTGACTGTTCATTGCCCTGGTCCTTCACTGTCTTTCTGCTAGACTCATTTTCTCTTTGTGAACCATATAAGTATATATTCCCTCTGGATTCCTACATTATGCTTACTCTGACATTCATTAACTTCATGGGAGCCACTGACTGCACTCAAAAGCCTCTTGCTGTATGAGACTTGAGATTTCATTATCTCGTGCTAGTAGCTATTCAGTCATGGGTGCCTAGCTTCTACAGCAGTATCTCCTTATTTCTGAAATCTTCTTAGTCCAAGTATCATCTTCTACTTAAATCTCATATTTGAAGGGATCTGGGAGGCAGCTAGCCCAAGTCGTCTTCATGACTGATCTTCATGACTGGTCAATTACATGACTGTGAACTTTGTCCCTGCTAGGGCACTTCAAGTGTAGTTTTGCTAATATTCTTTTACAAAGCAGATGCATAGGTAGGGGTGATGAAGGGAGGGAAGAAAGGAAAGAGAATTCTCATATCCACCTAACCTCCTAGTCCTTGCTGCATCAGTTCCTCTCGGTCCCTCCTGGATCTTAGCCCAGAGGCTGTAGCTGGCAGCTGGCTCCTCAATGCAGCAAGCCTCTGGCCCCTGAGAATCCTTGCCTGGCAGTCCTCCCACCACCTGTCAGGGAATCATGAGTCTCAACAATGAGGTCTCTCTGGGAGCCATTTGTCAATTTTCCATGGGTGACTCAGTCCCCTCAGAGGCTGGTCCTGGTTATGGCAGGGGTAGTGGAAGGAGTTGGAGTTTTATGCCAGGGGGTTAGTGTGGGAGATGGCAGTTCAGTCCCCAGACAGCTGGGATATCAGCTGGCACAGGACAACCCCCTACGGCAAGAGCAGACAGCAGTTTTCCAGAGTCTCTTTATCTAATGTGCTTTTTCTGTTGTTCATTTCCCTCCTCCAGTGTTTTGGAAGTAGTATGCTACATTGGAAAGACCACTGGGCTAAGGTTCAACCTCAGCTTTGCCACTGATGATATAACCATGGGCAAGTCCCTGTACTCCTCTGGCTCTAAGTTTCCTCCTTTGTAAAATGAAAGATTGGATTAGGAGATCTCCAAGATCTCTTTCAGATATGATATTCTTTGCTTCTGTGGTCTTGTGACTGGATAGAGCTAGGCCACGGCAGCCAAGAGGAGGCCAAGCACCAAGGAAGGGAATAGTCCTCGGCCACCTGCTTGGCTGAGAAAGTCTGGACTGGATCCAGTAATAGTTTTGTTTGTATTTTCTTAATTCAGGGGTTCACCTTAAGGAAAGGGCCCTTTCCTTTCGCTCAAACCCCAGCAGTCAGGATTAGTTCCAGGCAAAGGAGCTGAAGGAAAAGGGAAAAGCCGTTGTGGAAAGATGATGGGGAAAGTGGCAGGGATGGGATGGACACGACTGCCCATCCTGTTCCTGAGACAGTGAGCTGGAAGCCCCCATTTCTTTTGCCCTAGGCAGTCCAGGCAATGTTGCCACCCAGGGTATGTGGGCCCTTTGAGAAGACTCTCAGATGGTGTTGATGATGAGGATGAAGCAGGGGTGGAGAGGAACGGTCCTTAATTTACTATTCTAGGGCCAGAGAGTTAAGAATACTTATCAAATCACCCTAAAGCCCCAGGCCTCCCTAGACTCTCTTATAGCTTTGGTTTCTAGCTGTATTCTCTTGTTTACTTGGCCGGATTCCCCACCTTGAAATCAGAGAGCTATTGTAATCAGCTCTTGTTGCTGTGTCTCTGATGGGCACCTCAGCTTAGCAAATGCATGTGAGGCAGGGAAAGAATAATGGAGTGCATATATTACCTTTCCCAGCCCTGAGAAATGGTCTGCTGCCATTTCAATGAAAGATGTTATGATTGTAGCTTTAGAGCTGGGAGGGATCTCAGAGGTCATTGATGCCTCGATTTTACAGATGAAGGAGCTGAAGCACTAAGAGGTTAGATGATTTATTCAGGGTCACACAGCTAGTAATTGAGGCTGGATTTGAACTCAGGTCTTCCTGGATCCAAGTTTAGCACATTAGCCAATAAAATATGGGGTGGTCATTTGATTGTATCAATCACTCTCTCTGGGCTGGACCTCATTCCTAGATTTTTTTCTCTTTTTCTTTTTTTCTCCTGCCCCATGTTCTGTGGCCTACTGTCCTCTGAAAGCTCAGGAGGTAGAGGTGAGTACTGGCTGAATCTCCAGTTCATTTCTCTGGCATTAGATACCCTTCTTCTCCCCTTGTTCTCCCTGTTCAGTTCTCTTTTCCCAGCACAGCTCCGAGTGCATGTGTGTCTGTGTGTATCTGTGTGTGTCTGTGTGTGTGTCTGCTGGGGGCAGCAAATTGAAAGGCTCTGTGGATAGAGTTGAAGGAGATTATGAAGGTAAAGTACAGATATACAAGAGTACTTGACCATGATTGAAGATGGGGTAAGTGAATAGGAGAAGAACTGTAAGAGCTCAAGTAGGATGGAAGTCTCTTTGGTAAGGATGAGGAAAAGTTTGAATGGGGAATCATTGCACCGGGAATTGCTCTTTCCACCCCTTCCTTTTGCTTCTCTCTCCTTCCCCTTCTTTTCTTTCCTTCCACCTCCAAGCTCTTCTTACCTTCTAAATACGAGCACTGAGCCTGACCACTCACCTCTTCTCTAGGATCTCAACACTTCATTTCTCTGATCAACTCCTCCTTCCCCCATCCCCTCTCCTCCTTCCCCCTTTCCCTCTCCTCCTTCCCCCTTCCCCTCTCCTCCTTCTCCCTTCCCCTCTCCTCCTTCTCCCTTCCCCTTTCCCCTCTCCTTCTTCCTAGGATGACTACATCAAGAGCTGGGAGGACAGTCAGCAAGGAGATGAAGGTAAGTAGTTGCTGGTGGGTGAGGAGAAGGGTTATGTGATGCCAGAGTCAAGGATAAGCTGGGGAGTCCCAAGCTCTGATCTGAAGGATCCTCAGGGATCTCAACCCTGAAAAGGGAGATGGCAGGAGTACCAGAGGGTACCAGATGGCCAAGCAGTGGGCTTTGGAAGTCGAGGTTCGTTGGGCTCTTTCCTGTGGACCCCCAAGACAATTTCTTTCCCAATCCTGTGTCTTCTCAGCTCTGGACACCACCAAGGACCCCTGCCAGAAGGTGAAATGCAGCCGACACAAGGTGTGCATCGCTCAAGGCTACCAGAGAGCTATGTGTATCAGCCGAAAGAAGCTGGAGCACAGGTAGGGAGGATGAGTTTCAAGTCATTTGTATCCTTGAGGCCTTTCCCTCAGAAACTACAGAAGTTCTTGAGTCTCCTGGGTAGAGGGTCAGTGTGGGAGAAGAACAGGTTGAGGGAGCTGCCTTGGGAGGTTCCTCGTCCTCCCTGGAGATCTTTACACAAAGATTGGTTGGGTCTGTTGTAAAGGAATCTTATTTTGGGTGTGGATTAGGTTAGTTGGCTGCTGAGATTCACTAAATTCTATGGTCTTAAGAGAGAGGAAAAGGGAAGAATATATGTGTTTAGAGTCCCTTGATTAAAAAAAATCCTCAGATGGTTCTTCAGATATCCTGCCCTCTGCTTCCTCTTTGGGTCCTCTCCTGTGTCCTTTTATCATCTCTCCTATCATGCCTTCTGTCCGCCTTTCACTTTGCTTTGCCTCTCTCCATTTTGTTATTCCACTAATTATCAACAAGGCACCTAGGAGGTGCCAGAGTGAACACGGTGCCAAGCCTGGAGTCAGGAAGACTCATCTTCTCGAGTTCAAATCTGACCTCAGACGCTTACTAGTTGTGTAACCCTGGAAAAGTCACTTAACCCTGTTTGCTTTAATTTCCTCATCTATAAAATGAGCTGGAGAAGGAACTGGCAAACCACTCCGGTATCTTTGCCAAAAACACCCCAGATGGGGTCACAAAGAGTCAGACATGACCGAAAACAACAACTAGTAACAAATGACTTTTCTCCCCTCCTCCTTCCTGTTTTCCTTTATCTTTTGGTCTCCTCCCTTCTCCTAGTTTCTCTAATTCTTGTTCCCCTCACTTTCTTTCTATCGTGTAGGATCAAGCAGCCTGCCCTGAAGCTCCACGAAAACAAAGAAGGCTTTTGTAAACCATGTCACATGACCCAGCTTGCCTCTGTCTGTGGTTCTGATGGACACACTTACAACTCTGTGGTGAGGACACCAGTGGCCTTCTTCACAGAATGGGGGTGGTGGGGTAGTTAAGTCTAGGAGAAGCAGAGATGCTACATCCTCTGCTTCTAATGTTGAACTTGGGGTTCCAACTCCCAAGCGTGCTTTCATTGACTGTCCACCCCATTCTTTCTCTGGGACATTGTGCCTCTTAGATATGGACAGTCACTTGGGGGTGGTCATAGCAGAGTCTGACCTCAGGAATCCCTGCCTTCAGACTGCTTCTCAGGGCCCAATTATTTAAGTTATACTTTATTTTTTAAAGGAGCATTTTGTAATCACATTTCTATAGATATTGAGTGTGCCAGATCTTTTATGAATTTGGTAGTTATTTTGAATAGAACTTCCCTTTCTATTAGTCCCTTCTGGATTCTGTTATTATTAAAGAGAAATGATTTGATTTTCTTTGGTGGGTTTATTATTTTTTTAATCTTGCTACTTTGCTGAAGCTATTGGCCATTTCAATTAGTTTCTTTGCTGATTCTCCAGAGTTTTCTAAGTAAACCATGTTACCCCCAAATAGGGTAACTATTGGTAACTAACTGGTTTCCTTGCTTCAAGTCTGTCCCCTTTCTAATCTATCCTCTACCCAACAGTCAGAGTTGTTTTCCTTAAGTACAAGTCTGATCGGGCTATGTTCCTCCTCAGTGAACTTCTATAGTTCTCTGTTACCTCCAAAATGAAATATGAAACCTTCTGTTTGGTATCTAAAACACCTCATGGCATGGTGCATCGCAATCTGCCTTTTACTCCCCTCTGTGCACTCTGTCATCCGTCCACATTGGCTTTTTATTGTTAATTATGCATCATATACTCCATCTCTCATCTCTGTGTCTTTACCTTGGCCATCCCCCACAGCTAAGGGATGTACCCTCTCACCCCCCCCTCTTAGAATTCCACATTTTCTTTGAGACTCAGCTCAATGCCACCTCCTGCCTTTTCTGATCTTCTTCCCCTGAGCTGCTAGTGTGCTCTCCTCTCTAAAGCGCCCCACCTCTGTTTGTGTGTGACTGTGTGCATGTACACATACATTTATATAGGTATAAATTGGTATAAATATGCATGTATACACATAGGTATATTTATATCATGTGTATGTAGATGTGCTACATATATGCATATATATACATGTACATACACATGGGCATACACACACACATATATATAAATACACACACGTATATATATCTATATCTATATCTATATCTATATCTACATATATGTGTTCTCAGGACAGGAGAAAAAAGTAGACAGGTTGGTTTGTGACTAGCAATCCATGTTAGAGTCTGGTGCTAATGAACCCCAATCCACAGAGGATGCCTATGGGGCCTGTTTAGTTTTGTTTTATTCCCCAGTCACAGACTTGACCCCCTTCCCCTGGCCAACCTTTTGGATTCGTTGCCCCTGCTTAGATAAGTTGGGAAGGTGTGGATGGCTCAGCATAAACTCACACCCACTAATGACAAATCTCCTGTTGCTATTTGAGCAATGCTCTCTTCCTATATGGATGGGAAGTATCTTGTCCAAGGATGCTCAGGGTAGGAGGGATGGGATCCCAGGCTCACTGGTTAGCTGTCTGGTTCTTCCCTTCCTTACAGTGTAAAATGGAACAACAGGCCTGCCTGACCAGCAAGCAGCTGACAGTGAAGTGTGAGGGTCAGTGTCCTTGCCCCACGGAGCAGGCCCTAGCCTCCACCACAGACACTAAACAAGGTAAGAGCAGCTGCAGCACCCTCTTCCCCCTGGGGCCCAGCCTGCTCTCTGACAGCAACAGCATCCATCCTCCCCAGAGTTCAGCCTTTGCCCTGAGGTCAAGGGTATCGCATACTGTCCTCAGGACCTGGCCTCTTCCCTGAGAGAGGGGACAGGTTCTGCTTCCATAGGACTCAGTCTGATCCTGGAGATAGGGGGAGAATCCACTTTCCCCACTCCCTGAAGTGGAGGACTCTTTGAGCCTTGGTTGGGGTGGGAAGGATCCATGACCAGCAAAACAAATGGAAGGGGAAGAGAAGTTGAAGGAAGCAGAAGGGGAGACCAGCAACGAAACCAGGGAAAGGGGAGGCGAGGATAGAGCTGTAATCAGCACTAGGCAACAGGGGCTTTGTCTCAGAGTGCTGACCTGAGGGTTTGGGCATAAGAGAAGCCCAGCCACTACTTGCCTCTCAGCCACCTCCCCAAGGTCACCCTGCAGTGTTCCTCATGCCCTTCTCTATGGCCTGCCTTCCTGATGCTGGCTAGACTGTCTAATTATCTAGGGATCTCCTCTCAAAGAGCTTGGACCCTGCAAGACCCCCAGAGACACTCCAGCCTTGGAATTTCCTGGCTTCTCTCTCTGTCTACCCCCTTAGCAACTGAATCTGCTCCATGGCTAAAATTTTCACTTACAGCTCTGGGTGAGGGACTTGGGAAGCCTGAGGAGCCCCAGATTCAAGTGGGCTGACATTAACACAAAATTAGAACTTACCTTCAGGCCTTCTACAATTATTTTCTGGGGGTCCTGAAAAGAGTAGCTGATGATCACAATTGTAGAGGACTTGGAGGCTAAAATCCTGAATTTAATTAAATCCTGATTTTTTTTTTAATATCAGGAAGGAGAGAGAATTTTTTTTCTGGTGATGGATGGAGTTTGAGGGAAGAGGCAGGGTGGGGGCTAAGAAAGCAGGCAGGGGAGAAATGTCGGACGGGTGGAAAGACCTGGCTGTGCTCCCCTTTGCCTCTGGTTATTATTCCTGTCCTTTTTGGTCTAGGGACAGGAAGCCCATGTCTAGAGAAAGAATGCCATTCACTCTCCCTTCCTATTCCCCATTCCCTGTTTTCACTCACACGTTTGTGGCCGTAGAAAGCTGTACTGGGCAGGACCTGGCAGATTTGGGGGACCGACTGCGGGACTGGTTTCAGCTTCTTCATGAGAACTCCAAACAGAATGGCACTGCCAGCGCTGGAGTCAACCCTGTCAGCGGTACGGGCCGTGCCAGGATGGGACTGGATGGGATGGGGCCGTGAACGGGAGAAGAAAGGGGGGAAGCCACGGGGGCATCGTGTGGGGACTGGGCAGGAGGCTTCACCTCCCACTTCCTGCTGCTGCCTTGGGGTGTTCCCATTTGAAGCCTCAGAGAAGAACCCAGATCCAGGAATAAGAGGAAAGAGCCTTCACCTGTGGCTGGAGGGAGGCAGCCTAACTCTGGGGGAGAACTGAACAATTAAACAGGTGGCCAAGGAGAACACATTTTCTTCAGGGTTTGCTGAATTTAGTCAGAAAAACCTGGGCTTGAATCCTGCCTCAGACACTTACCAGTTGTACTATCCTGGGCAAGTCACTTAGCCCCTCTGACTCTGTTTGCCCATCTGTAAAATGGGGTTAATAGCAGGATCTGCTTTCCAGAGTTAGGATCAAATGTCGTAGTATTTGTAAAGCGCTTTGCATAGCACCCAGCATAGAGTAACGATGCCTGGGTGTCGCCATAGTGCACAGAGCACTGGGTTCAGAATCAGGAAGCCTCATCTTCCTGAGTTCAAATCTGGCCTCAGACACTTACTAGCTGTGTGACCCTGGGCAAGTCACTTAATCTTGTTTACCTCAGTTTCTTCATCTGTAAAATGAACTGGAGAAGGAAAGGGCAAACGACTCCAGTACCTTTGCCAAGAAAACCCCAAGTGGGGTCATGAAGAGTCAGACATGACTGAACAACATATAAAAGCTAGCTGTGATTATATGTAACTAACCTTGCTGTAAAGTGAGCATAATAGCAGCATTTGCCTCCCAAAGTGGCTATGAAGCTCAGAAGAGTGAGTACGTGTGAAAAGTGCTTTGCAAACCTGAAACATAAGCACTTGTCTTGATTTCATGGAAAACAAGAGGGACATGTGGGTTTTGTATAGGTTAGGAGGTGGGTAGGTAGATGCAGTAAGCCTCTTGGACTCTACTAGGGTTCTAGACTTTGTGGTTAAGCAGTTCCCAGCAGAGGCAAATGGGAGAGGGTGGGAGGCATTTAATAAGCCCGGGGGTCTGGGAGGGGAATGTGGAGGGCAGGTGGAGGGGTGTGAGTGGGGGGGACAGGGTCAGCAGGTGGCTCGAGGAGCCAACCATAGCATCCCTTTTCTCCCCAGGGCTAGACAAGAGCCTGGGGGCCAGCTGTAAGGACTCCATTGGTTGGATGTTCTCTAAGCTGGACACGAGCAACGACCTGTTCCTGGACCAGTCTGAGCTCGCAGCCATCAACCTAGACAAGTACGAGATCTGCATCCGTCCCTTCTTCAACTCCTGTGACACCTACAAAGATGGCCGTGTCTCCACTGCTGAGTGGTGTTTCTGCTTCTGGAGAGAGAGTGCGTGGGCCCTTTGCCTTCAGAACCCTGTCCCTGGGGAGCCCTAGCCCTGAGGGTGGGAGCCGGAAAGGGGCCACCAGAAGTCAAGGGGCCTTTGAAACTTTGGGTACCAGCCCACTTGGCCACTTACCCAGTCCACCACGCAAATGCTGTAAAGACATCAATTCCTAGATGATCTTTCTCCCTTTTGGGCACTCACATGGGCCAGATAAATGAAATCAGTGGTCTTTTCTAATTATCTGGCATGCATTGCTTGCAAGGTTGGTGGGGGCGCAGCACACAGAGTGCTGGGCCTGGAGTGAGGAAAACCTGAGTTCAAATTTGGCCTGACGCTTACTAGCTTTGTGACTCTGGACAAGTCACTTAACCCTGTTTGCCTCATTTTCCTCAGTGGTGGAATGAGGATAGGAACAGCCCTTGCCTTTACCTGATCCTATGGTGAGTCTCAAATGAGAAAATATTTATTAAAGTGCTTAACTCAGTGCCTGGTTCCTAGTAAGTGCCATACAAATGTTAGCAGTTATTATCCCTAGAAGCAGATCACTTACTATTATTACTTAGTGATAACAACACCCCAGTTTTTATAGGGTGTCCCCTGCCCCCCAGACCTTACCGGGTCAAGCATATAGTAGGCGCTTTACAGTAGTTTGTCGATTGATTGATTGGTATGTGTTATGTGTCCTCTTCAGAGCCCCCCTGCCTGGCTGAGCTGGAGAGGATTCAGATCCAGGAGGCGGCCAAAAAGAAACCTGGTGAGTGAGCTCCTGGCAGGAAGGAGGCTTCTCAGAAGAGCACAGGGTGGACGAGGCTGCGGCCGCGGTCATTCAGGGGGAGCTTTGGTCTGGGGCGGCTGGAGGACGGAAACCCCACCTTTGTTTTCCTTCTGTGGGAGGAAACCACAGCCCCACCCAATTAAGGAATATTGAAGGCTAGCTGGGTGTCTAACCCCGGTTAAGATTCCTTGGGCATAAATACAGATGTTTAAGATGTGGTCAGCGCCTGCCTTCAGTGAGTTTCTAATTTGGTTGAGATGACTCGGAAGTGCAAATGAATTAAATGCGGCTAAGTGCAGGAGAGGGCAGCTAGGTGGCGCCATAGAGCCGGGCCTGAAGTTAGGAAGACTGGAATTTAAATCTGGCCTCAGACCCTTACTAGCTGTGTGACCCTGGGCAAGTCACTTAACCCTGTTTGCCTCAGTTTCCTCATCGGTAAAATGAGCTGCAGAAAGCAATGACAAACCACTCCTGTATCTTTGCCAAGAAAACCCCAGATGGGCTGTGGAGAGTCAGACGCGACTGAAACCACTGAACCGTAAGACAATTGCAGTAGGTGCTCCTCCGAGTGCAAGGTGGGGGTGGAATAGAGGCATTGGAGCTGACTTGGTGGAAGACTTAGGCCCAGCTCTGAAGGATGAGTGGGTTTTGAATAGGGAAAGGGAAGGGAATGAGCATTTCTTAAGTTTCTACTGTGTGCCAGAAACTGTGCTAAGCACTTTACAAATGAACTTCATTTGATCCTTACAACGGTTCTATGAGGCCATGATCCCCATTTTACAACTGAGGTGAAGTGACTTGCCCAAGGTCATACAGCTAATAAGTGTGCGAGGCTAGATTTGAACTCAGCTTTCCTGACTCCAGGACCAAGGCTGTATCCATTGTGCCCTTTAGCTGCCGTAGATGAGCAGGAAGGGGACGTGGGAGAGCAGGAAGGATGTTCTAAGCAAGAGGAACAATGGCAAATATTGAAGTTCAGCAGGAGATGGTCAGATACCCAATGGTTGAATCGGGTAGGAGTAATCCAGAGGAGTCTGGACTTGGTAAGGTAGGCCACAGACCTTTCTACAGGCAGCCAGTGGTGCAGTGGACAGAGTGTGGGACCTGGAATCAGGAAGCCCTGAGTTCAAATGTAACCCGAGACCCTATGAGCTGTGTGACCTCATCCTCAGCTTCCTCCACTGTGAAATGGGCAGACTGAGGGTGTGATAACGTTTTCATAGTACTTTTAGGCTCCTAAAGTGCCTATTGGCAACAGTTCTGTGAGGTTGGTCTTGGAGTCGGAATACCCGGGTTCAAATCCCACCTGCTATGGACCGGCTCTGTGAAGGTGGGCAAGTCATCTCCTTTCCTTGATTCGCCTCCTCCTCGGCAAAATGGGGATGATAATGGTTGAGAGAAATGATTGTTAATAATGAATATTTGGGAAGACCCAGAGTTCTTTCCTTCTGAAGTCCTGATTTTAGAAGTTCAGCCTCTTGAAGGACATTGCTGATGATGAGATCAGACCCACCCTGGAGCTGCCATTGGCTCCTGCTCAGGCTTGGGTAAGGCCTCATTCTTGGAATAGATAGCCCAAAGCTGGGCATAGAGATTTCTCTGTCCAAGGGTAACATGTCACTCTCAGCCCCTCATTTAATATAGCGCACCTTCCATTGTGTCAACCAATCCGAATTGACTGCCAAAAGAACACTGAAGCTCTGAGCCCACCACCATGATTATCGTTGGTCTGAGAGAGACAGAGACACCAAATGACCGATCTTTTATTAATAACCTGCTGGCCTTATTAATACAGTGACTGAATTGCCCAGAAACAGCGTCTCTCGAACCTTTTTAATCATCGCACAGTGCCTGCCTCACATGTTATGAAATGGCAGAATATATCTAAAGGGCTCCACCCAACTTAACGCCCCTTATAAATGTGGGCTTTGTATATAGTGTTAAATGTTACGCTGAAGAAACTGAGACCCAAGGAGTGAAGAGATTTAGATCACAAAATCAGAGCCTATTAGAAGAATAAATCGTCTACACCAGGGGTTTTTAACCTTCTTGGAACCACCAACCTCTGGGCCCACGGACCCCTTCTCAGAACAAGGTTCTTAAATGTCTACAGTATGACGCAAGATGGCTAGGGAGGCCAAATGCATTGAATTTGTGTCTGTTATCAAATTTTTTTAAAAGTTCCCAAATCCCAGATGAAGGAAGGATTCTTGATCTAATTCAATTCTCATATTCTACAGAAGATAAAAGAGAGAAAGTTATTTGTCCCAAATTGCATAGCCAATTATTGAAAGGCCAGGACTCAAACCCAGGCCTCTTGACTCCTGGCTTGGTGGTATTTCCACCAAACTGCACTCTCCTCCCTGTTTTAGGAAGATTAGTCTCCTTACTATACTGTCTTCTAAACCTCAAGGAACGTGGTAGTGATGTAGGGCTGTGCTGAGAGCACAGGGAGAAACCCCAGTGCCTCCCTGTTAACCCTAAGTGAAATATGAATTTCATTTGTTAAGTCAGCCTTCTACAACCTGTCCCCAAGCTGCCTTTCTAGCCTCCTTCTTGCACTCTGCAGGCCGGACAAACTGGCTTCCTCGCTCTTTGTCCCACATAAGGTGCCATCTCCCATCTCTG
Source organism: Pseudochirops cupreus (assembly GCA_028627135.1). Classification (NCBI taxonomy): domain Eukaryota; kingdom Metazoa; phylum Chordata; class Mammalia; order Diprotodontia; family Pseudocheiridae; genus Pseudochirops; species Pseudochirops cupreus. The sequence goes on from CM053582.1 coordinate 537,018,767, forward strand.
CCCTGGCAGCTCCCAGGGTTTGGAATGTCCTCCCTCTCCTTCCTACATCCCTTAGTGGCTTTCAAAGTTTGGCTCAGCCTCCACTTTCCACATGAAGCCTTTCTTTCTGCCCACAGCTGCTAGAGATCAACCTTCCCAAAACTACCTTGGCTTTTTCATAGTGTGCTTGTATGTGACCTGTGATCAGCTCTCATAGAAATAAGTTCCTTGAGGGCAGGCGGTCTTCCACTTCTGTAGCTCCACTGCTTAGCACAGTCCAGGCCCTTGTTGGCTGATTGATTTATATGATACATATCCCTGTGGTTCCTATTACATCTGCAGCTCCACCTTTGGGGCTGCCTATACCCACAGCTGCCATGATGCCTTCACTTAGTCTCTTGTCAAAGACTCCATTGACCCATCCAACACTTCTGTATTCACCTCCTTGCTAGGTATCTTCATCCCCAGCTGTGATGAGGACGGCTACTACAGGAAGATGCAATGTGATCAGAGCAGTGGCGACTGCTGGTGTGTGGACCAGATGGGTCAGGAACTGACGGGAACCCGGATACATGGGAGCCCAGACTGCGGTAAGTAGGAGGACTCCTGTGGGGTGCCCAGGAGTCTGCACTGGCAGGGGAGATGGGGCCCTTCCTTTCACCCTAGCTGAGACCCGAGGCCCCACTCTTGGGAAGGGTTTCTAGATTAGGGGGCTCTCCAGGTCTCTCTTCTGAGGTAGGGATCTCTAATTCTAACCCATTGCCTTTGCTATCACCCCACAGATGACATCGTTGGGTTCTCCGGGGACTTTGGGAGTGGTGTTGGCTGGGAGGACGAGGAAGAGAAGGAGACGGAGGAGGCTGGCGAGGAAGCCGAGGAAGAGGAGGGCGAGGCAGGCGAGGCAGATGATGGAGGCTATATCTGGTAGAAGTCCAGTGAGGGAGGCCTGGGGGGAGGGGGATGCTGGGGTACTGACAGCTTGGAAGGGACAAGAAAGCAGTGAACTGGGCAGAAACAGGGCAGCTTAGTGAGCTGATCAGGAAACACAGTTGAATGTAACTTGACTCCAGTGGGGAAGAATGAATGCGTGTGAGTGTGTGGTATATTTGTGGAATGTGTTTGTGTGTGTGTGTGTGTGTGTGTGTGTGTGTGTGTGTGTGTGTGTGTTTGTGTGTGTGATGGGCAACAAATGAGCATATACTTGACCTGCAACTGTGGGTAGTGTCATTGAATGATGCCCCTCCTGGCAAACCAAACCACTAAAAGTCACCTCCAGCCTTCACTCACTGGTTTTTTTTAAACACTACATTAAAAATGGATGAGATGTGATACTCTTTCACCCTCTACACTCTGACACCCCTATCCAAAGCTAGAAGTCGGCTCACCCATTCGCCATGTGACTGCTGTCCATCCTATCTGTCCCTGTCCCCTCTGGAGTTACTGGCTGCCATTTATACTAGGCTCAACTCCTTCAGACCCTGGGGTTAAGTAGCCACTTGCCTGAGGTCCTGGCCTTAGCTCCAAGGGAGAATGTCCTGTGATCCACCAAAGTGTTCTCAGGGTGTACATCCTTCCCAAAGACCAGGGGCCATGACTCTTTGAGGTGTTTTGGCAGTGGGACTGTCAACCTTATTGTCTCTAGCCTCGGAAATGAGGAGAAAGCCATCCAGTTGGGAATGAACCCTTCCCATGGCTGGGTTCTTACAAAGCCAGAGTTTCTTCCAGCCCAGGTTGTGGGAGAGGTGGTGGGGAGATGGGTGGGGGGAAGGGACAGAAGCTCCCACAGCTGCTGGGAGAAGTTTAGGAGGTCACTGGTGGTGAAGAGAAGGCCTTGTCTGCCCAACAGCTCCTACAAAGCTGTGCTGAAGGTATCACTGGGGTGGGCTCAGGTCCCCATGGATGGCTGTTCGGTGTTCACCTCCTTGTCCCTAGGATTGGGAGCACTTCTACAGAGTTACTTTTGGCTTGAGGATTGGAACAGTTGACTTATAGACCATTGGTTTAGGGCCTCTTGGGCCACAGCATAGCCCTTCTTATAGTTGTGGTTTTCCCTAAAGCTTCAGCTGGGTTTTAAAGCCAGGACTGCTGTCTTTGGGGAGCAGTCCCATCCGCCTTCCCCTCCAAGTTCCTGCCTAAGAGTTGGGCTGTGGTGACTTGTTGCCCTGATAAATTGACATTGAGGATGTTGGGTCTTTTGGGGGATAGAAATTAAAATACCTAGAGCATGTCTGTATCTCTTCACTGGCCCCTTTATGAGAATTTCTCCTCCTTTCTTGGACCAATGGCAGCAGGCAATCTCTTATCAGTTTTTTGAAACAAATGTCAAAGATGACCACGTGACTGGTGGTGGGTCGTGGGTGGTAGGGAGGCATTCTGTTCATCTGACTTCTCAGGACCTTGGTCCTCCCTCCCCCACCCATTTGTTCATTTGGCAAGCTCTCATTAAGCACCTACTGTATCCTCTAGGCACTGGGCATACAAAGATGAAAAAAAGAATCCAGGCTTTTACATTCAAATGAAGGGAGGGAATTAACATGTACACCTGTATTCCAAATATAGACAGGGAAAGAGAAAATCATTTTAGGGTTGGATGCCATGAGTACCTAGGGGAGCAAGGAGGCCTGCTGTAAGAGCTGGAAGGAAGCCAAGGGCTCTGGGAGATGGGGGGGGGGGGGTCGGGGAGAAGGGCTGGGAGGGAAGGCAGCCAGGGTGCTCTTGTCGGAGGCAGTGGCTCTGTACTCCTGGGCAGCCTGCTCTCTGCAGTTCTTTGACTGGAGCCCTGAAGGGCCTGAATTCTTCCTGTTCACTGCTTTTGGTAAGGGAACATTTAGATAGGTAACAGCGTCACCGAGAAGATTAGAGGGCAGGGGACAAAGGAGAAAGGGAGAGGTCAGGGTCTTGGGGCAGGGTCTCTCCAAGATGCCCCCCCAGCCAGTAACAAGTATGTGCCGCTGGCCTGGGAAAGGCTCCTCCTGGGACAGGCTACAGACCAGGCTGGGAGGGGACCACTTGTGGTTTTTTTCTTCTGTTTTTCTCACTGTTAGGTTCCCCTATAATGGAGGGAATTTTCCTGTTGCTGAGAAAAGGCTCCTTGCTCATGTCCTCACCATCCTGACACCCAGTATTCACAGATGCCTGTGCATGTGTGTGTCTGTGTGTGTGTTTCTAAGGGCAATCAGTGGCGTGTGTGTGTGTGTGTGTGTGTGTGTGTGTGTGTGTGTGTGTGTGTGTGTGATGGGCACGGGAGGGAGAGTGGGGTAGGAGGAAGGGTAGGCCTGTGCCGATGTCTCTCTGGGCTGCCTGCCTTTGACTTTTCCCTACACATCCCATCGCTTGGGCTGAGCTCAGCTTTGAAAGACCCTCCCCAACATTCCCCCTTCCTGTCCTCCCACTGAGGGACTCTACTCAATCCTATCCTGGGAGGAGTCAAGCTTTGAAATGCAATCATCCCAGCTAACTGCTCGCAGTGGTACCATAGGAAAGGACACTCTCTGTAGTTCAGCTCTGATAATAAACGTGTCTTGCCTTCCAAATCCTCCTCTTCCCTCCTGGCTGTCTCTCTCCCCATACCACCCACTGCCCCAATCATCTTCTTCAATTGACTCCCTCCCTATGTCCAGGGAAAGCTTGTTTGAGGTTCCCCCTGCCACCCCCACATTTCCCGAGGGGCCTACATATGTGTCCCTGAGTTACCTGCGACCCTCCAGTGTCTTAAGGGTTGCAGCAACTCTACCCCCTCCCCCCAAAAAACCCCCGGACTGTTCTCTTGATTGCTTTCATCTTCAGTCCTTGTTCTGGTGGCTGGGAGGGAGGGGGTCAGAGGGCAGGAAGGCCTGTGTCCCCCTTCTCCCGTTGTTCCCCTCCTTCTTCCCCAAGGAGGCCTGTGCTCTCTATGTCTGCTTGTCCTGGGTCTCTCTCTGGTTGTGCACGTTTATATAACCTTGTAAATATGTTTTAGAAAGCAAAAGGCGCCATAGTGGACACTGGGAATATTTCCGACGTCCTGCACTCTCCTCTCTCTGAGGTCCTGCAGTTGCCCTCCTTCCAGGTTCCCCAGGGTTGTCATTCCTCACTGCTATGGGTGGCACTGGGGGGGACACAGTGGCTACTGACATGTCCCTGTGCTCCAGAAAGCTTCAGGCTTCTACTTTCCAGTGGTTTCCAAATCAAACCTTTGTCTGGCATGTCCTTCTCCATGAGCTAGAGCTGGGAGGAGCTGGGGATTGGAGGGACGAGAAATTCTCTCACTCTGGGGTAAGAGAGTTTGGGCCTTAATCTGGTTCTCTTCCACTGAGCCCCTGGGGCCGCTTCAATATCCCTCTTTCTACACCCGACAGTTCCCACTGTAGCAAGGCAGCTGCCAGGCCTCTGAGCAAGGTCAGCCTCCCTGGGGGAAAAACCTTGATTGAAAGAACAGTGGTGGAGAGAGGAAGCCTGGAGCCCAGGCAGCTGCAGAAGGAGAATGGGCTCAGATGCAAAACATCCCCAAACAGTGTTTTGAAAGTCAGTAATTTGCTTCACCTGGTCTCTTTAGCCCACAGATGCCAAGGAGGTTGGGATAAGACATGGGAGGGCATGGGAGGAAGAAGGGAAAAAGATTCGTGCCTTGTTGAGAGAATACCCAGGAAGCACTTTGTCTCTCATTTGCCTCCCAGGGGAGCCATAAAGGGACCCCTCTGAGCTCTCCTTTTTGGTCTAGGCTTGAGAAAGCCTTGAAAAGGGAGGAACGTGGGACTGACCCATGCCCACACATGGGGCCTTTGGGGCACACACGTATGTGTATGTGGAGCCACGTTTCACACTTTTAAACTGGGGCTGCCCTCAAAGCCCCACCCCCACGTCTTTCACCCTCACCATGGACTGGGTTTTTTGAAGTTGTTATAAAGATTCTCCCCCTCCCTCCTCCCCAAAATCTTAGGCCCTGAGCCTTGAAGAGAGGGACTGGCTGCCCATCCTCACTTGGGAAGGCCCTGGGATTGTTTGGGCACCTGGAAAGACCTGGTATGGAATATTTTTTCCCCAAGGGATAGAGGATGGGGAGGGTTGATGTACAAAATCATGACCGATTTCTGAGAGGAGTGGACTGCTTTTAGCCTGAAACATATTCAGACAGTCTTATGTGCAATAACTGACCTTAGAGTTACGAATTGTGTTCAAGTGCTTGGATCTCAGTCTGTATATTTAAGTGCTAACACCGTATATCTCAGTAATTTTAGATGTTTTTACAAAAATCACAAAAAAGAAAAACCAAGTGTTAGAATGTGTGTGTTCATTGAATGGGCACTGAAGCATCCGGTGGATCAGCTTTACGGAGCCCCTCTTCCCCATCCCCTCCCCTGGCCCCCTCTCTCCCTCCTTGTGTGCCCCCCCACCCCTCGGGAACACAGCCTTGTGTTGTCTTTATCTGCCTAATACTTAAGAAGCTAAGGAAACAAGTACATACACATACATTATAAGTAAATAAGATGTTATTTTTAAGAAAATGAAAATAAAAACTTTATAAACGCTATCTCTTGCCTATATTTTATTCCTATTCTCTTCCTCCCCCCCAAACCCAAATGAAATTCCCAAATCACTACAGAGAAACAATTCCCATTTACTTAGTGTTTTAAGGCTCACAAAGCACTTCCCTTGCAACAAACTCATGATGTCAGTGGCCTGAGGAGAACTCATTTTATAGGGGAAGAAACCAGCACTCAGAAAGGGAGATTTGCCCAAAGTCAGCCCCTAAACGGCAGCAGCTGGGTTTGTGTGACTCTTGACGTCCAGAGTCTCAGCCCCAGAACTGTGCTTTGGTTGTCTTCATGTCTCAGAATGCGAAGGTGGGGGAGATGAGCCCAAGAGAAGGTGCCACCCAGGCAGGGGAACAGAGCCAAGATTCCTTTCCTGGTCCCCACCATGGCTTGGCTTAATGGCCTACAAGATGGCATTTTCTTAGCATTCTGGAGCATTCCCAAGGAGGACCAACAGAATTCCAGGGGGGGCAGGGTGCTGATGTTTTCTTTGCCTATGTGCCTTCTAGTTGCCACATTTATCTGTCAGGCTGCGATGGCTCTGGAGATGGTCCCCATCAGAGAGAGTAGAAGGAAGGGCTAAGAGGAGAAACAGGAAGAATGATTAGCTGTCTGCTCACTAAGAAGTTGCTTTGAGCATAGAGGATGATTGAAGAGGAGATGTAGCAGCGCAAGTAAGTGATAGTAGGGAAAGACCGGCCTGAAGACTAGTTTGCTTGAGAGGAAGAGGAGCTGGGCCAGAGATTGAGGACAAGGGAGGTGAACTGACCTATCAGTCAAGCAATACTCATGTTTATTGAGTTGCCCAGGATGCATACTTAGCTCTGTGAGGGATGCAGGGATGAATAAGGACCAATCCTAGCCCTCATCGAGGCTGAAATATAGTTGGGGAGGGGGTGAGACAGAAATAGGAAAAGATAACTAACCGGAAAGGACGGCATTTGTCAGATCTCATATGAATGGTATCTAGGAGGTCAGAGGAGGGAGAGCTCACTGAGAAGTCTCCGAGAGGGAGCTGGGCCTCGAAGGATGGGTAGGGATTAGACAGCAAGGAGAGCAGAGGACATCCCAAGGTGGAAGGAGAAAAGATGTGGAGGTGGGAGTAGACAGTGTAGACAGGGAGGCAGTGAGGATGACGTGAAGTGAAGCTAAGGGGTTTGGTCATGGGGCATGATTGGGAACAGGTTTAAATGGGGTCTGTGTAGCAAGAGGCTGGGGTGTAAGGGAAAATGGCATCCTCTTGTTCATAGATCCTGGGGTTTTCCGGATTTTCATTTTCTTTGATTTACATATTAGCTATTTGGTTAACATATACTGAATGTTGTCAAATAGGCTTCCTCTTCTTCCTCTTCTTCTTCTTCCTTTCCCTCTTCTTCTGCTCTCCTTCCCTCCTTCACTATCTCCTTCCTTCCTTCCTTCCTTCCTTCCTTCCTTCCTTCCTTCCCTCCTCCACTACCTCCTTCCTTCCTTCTTTCCTTCCTTCCCTCCTCCACTACCTCCTTCCTTCCTTCTTTCCTTCCTTCCCTCCTCCACTACCTCCTTCCTTCCTTCCTTCCTTCCTTCCTCCACTACCTCCTTTCTTCTTTCTTTCCTTCTTTCCTTCCTTCTTTCTTCTCCTGTTTCCTTCTTTATAATTATATAATACTTGTATGTTATTATTATTATGATTAGTAGTAGTAGTAGTAGCAGTAGTAGTAGTAGTAGTAGTAGTAGTAGTAGTAGTAGTAGTAGTAGTAGTAGTAATTTAATCTCACTATTTGGAAAAGTTGAGTAAAATCCATTCACTCCCCTTGAAACTTTTCATGTTGGCACCATCACTTGGCCCAAATGATGAAAGTATCTAAAGCAGAGTCTTAGAACCTTGTATAAATACAGTAATTACCATTGTATCTTAGCAGCCCTGAGTTTTTCCCTTCCCCTGGGTCAGCTAGGAGGACCAGGGAAGAGGCCCCTTGAGAGCTTTCCTAGTTCCTAGCCAGCTGCTCATCTTTCTCCCCCTCTTCCTTAGCATCTGTCTCCTAGTTGAGGATGACAGAATCTGATGCTGATGAAGGGAGCTACCTGGTAAAGATCTGAGGGATAGGTTCATAATTGTCCCCCTGATTTTAGCAGTTGCAGACGACACGTGTCTATTGGACATGAGCAGGCTTTCACATACAACAAATGAGGAACTTTGAAGAACAAGAATAAAAAGTATCATGAGAAAAATGAATTGTAGGGGAAGAAGAGGGACTGATTCCGTGATGAGAGATGACAGGTAGACAGTGGAGTTTTCTGTCAGTACCCTTGAAATGTAAGGAGAAAGCAGCCTTTTGGGCAGCCTCCCTGTTGTGAATGGATGGCAAAATATGGACAAGAGGTGCATTTAATAGGCAGGCATGGATGGCTTGCAACCTGCATCTAAATGGATGTAATCACGGATCCATTTGATGACTGCAATACTCAACTGTGTTGGCCTTAGCTGACTATAGGAGACATGCCTTGGTAACGTGCTGTTTGGCAGAGGGGTGGAGAACGGGCTTGGGCTGAGTTACCGTGTAGGCAAGCAGATAGAACCCAAGGGGTGATCTAGACCAATCCCCCTACTACGGCAGGAATCCCAAGAGAAGTAAGAGGCAGCCATAGAGACCATCCAAACCAGCTGGCAATCCCGATCCAGAGTTTTCCTCTCGAGAACAGAAATCTAGACTGGTGAATGTCTCCCTCCCAGACAATATGGTGTAATGGAAAAGGGAGTAGGTATAGATTCAGTAGAGACTGAAGCTCAAATTTTGCCCCAGCATTTACTAGCTGTGTGACTATGGACAAGCCATTTGACCTCCCCAAGCCTCAGTTTACCTATTTGTAAGAGAATGATAATACCACTGAGAAAAGCATTGTACAGGGCAAGGGCAAGAGCAGTGGATTTGGAATCAGAAGAACTGTGTTCACATCCCACTTCAATCATTTACTACCTGTATGACCTTGGGCATGTCATTACTTCACAGTTTCCACATGTGTAAAATGAAGGGATTAGCCTATATGGCTTCTTAAGGTTCTTCCCAGCTCTGAATCTGTGATTCTATGACTTGTAGTACCTACTTCACAGGGCTGTTGGGTGGTGTATTCAGTCAATCGGTCCCTGTATTCTAGGCATTGGGGATACAGAGACAAAAATGGACAGTCCCTGTCCTCAGGAAGCTTATAATTCCATCAGATGAGACCATATGTACAATGCAAGTATATAAAGCACAAATACAAGATAATCACAGCCTATCTTGGGAGTGGAGGGCACCAGCATTTGGGGAAGGTATAGCCTGATGGGAATCTTGAAAACACTAAGGGGCTCTATGAAGTAGAGGGGAGGAGGGGGTGCTTTCTGGGCATTGAGGGCAGCCAGTACAAAGCCATGGAGATGAGAGACAGAATAGAATAGCAGGGAGTCCAGTTTGGTTGATCTGTAGAGTGCAGGGAGAGAAATAATGGACTTAATGGGGCTTGAAAGGCAGGTGGGGCCAGGCTGTGAAAGGCTTATTTAAAAGCCAAATGCAGTTTATAGTTTAACTTAAAAATTAATCAGGGCCACTGAAGTGCTCAGCATAGCCCATCTAGAGAGCCAACATTCCTTAAGGCTTAGAAGACAGTAATGAGATGAATCCTTCTAAAACAGTGTGATGCAAATACCATAAGATTAGGAATCAAGGGGCCTGGGTTTGATTTCTGCCCTTCCACTAATTTGAGGCAAATCATTTTCTCCCTATGAAAAATGACAGTTTGGCCACATCCGGGTTCCTGACCTTTGTGTGTGTGTGTGTGTGTGTGTGTGTGTGTGTGTGTGTGTGTGTGTGTGTGTGTGTGTGTGATGGAATTCTTTGGGGAAGCCTGTGTACCCTTCTCAGAATCATGTTTTTAAATGCATAAAGTAAAATACATAGGATTATGATGGAAAAGCAATTACATTGAGAGGCAGTTAGTTATCAAAATATTAAGAAGAATCACATTCACAGACTTCAACTTAAGAATTTCTGGACTAGTTCATTACATTCAACTCTAATAATCTATGATTTTATAGTCAAAGTCAACTTACCTCTTTATTACATTGCATTATTTTATTATATTATTAGTAGTAGTATATTTTATTACATTAAAATTATCATTACATTAAAATACTTTTCAACCTAAATGGTATGGGAGTTGCCTCCATCAATTCCAATCTCAGCTCCTCTATGACTTAATAGAAAAGTTGCAGGGAGTTATTTTATGCACCTATAGAGAAGTTCAAAGACTTGCTCAGGGTCACTCAGCCAGTGTCAAGAGGAGAATTGGAACCTTGGTCTTCTTGACTGTAAGCCCAGCACTCTCTCCACTTCACTCCTGCTGTGTATAAAAGGGGTCTATTTATATAATAAATATCAACTCTTATTGTTATTAATATCCAAACCTGAGACTGGAGTGAGGAGAGCTGGGAGGGAATGGGAGCCGGGGAAAGGCTAGAAGAAGCAGGGGCACCAGAATGTGATGTCTGGAGATTACGATTCTCTCTAGGCTGGGCTCATCTCCAGGAGGATCAGGCTACTAAGCAGTATGTGCGGAGCCTCAGGACCCATTGTCCTCAGCTTGAAATTTTGCCTTGGTCACATGTTCTGGGAAAGGGGGTGGGAGGTCCTCCCCTATGCTCCAGGACTCCAGCTAGTGACCTTTGTAGTTAAGGTTTAGAGACTGTGGGAAACCAAGGGTGGAGGAATCTGTAGCTGGGGAGAGCAAGGATCCTCTTGATCCACTCTCTCAACCACCCCCACTCCTATTGTGCCTGGCAGCTGGCCCAGGGCTCCATTTCTCACATATACTCTTTGCTGGGGGGAGCCGCCTAGGGGCTGGCAGCTCCCAGATGCCCAGCATGGAATACATCTGCTTAGGAATGAGTGGGAAATGAGCCCAGAGAAGGGGATCTCAGCATGTAATAAGATCTCTGGGCCCAAAGCTAAGCTTCCCTGTCCTCGTGTGTGAGATTTGTCCAAATGATAGGAAGGTCTCTTCCCACTCCTGACCCTGTCAGTGATACTGGGCTGTGCCCAGCCACCCACACTCTCACTCAGGCAGCAATGAGCTCCCCTCCTCTCCCATGAACCTTGCCTTAGCTCCAAGCTTCTTTCTGCCTGCTTCTATCACCACGCTCTCTCTTTCTCCCAGTGAGGTTGACCTTGCCAAGGGCCCTGCCAGCTGCCCTGCTATGGAAACTGGCTTGTAACTTGTCAGTCCATTTGGTACTTGGAACCTCAGGATCAAATCCGTTCCATTCGGTTCCATTCAACAATTAGCTGCCTACTCTGTGAGAGGCATGGTGCCAAGTCTTAGGTGTACAAAGACAAAAACAATCTCTTGCCCAAAGAAACTTACAATCTACTGAAGGGTTAAAGCACCTAAACAGATAAATAAATGCCGAGTAATTTGAGGAAGGAGAAGGCACCAAAAACTGAGGGTGGTGGTGGATGAGGTCAAGAAAGGTTTTCTGTAGTCGTCAGCATCTGAACTGAGCCTTGGAACATCAGGATTCTGTGGAAATAAGATTGTAGGCCTGTCCTTTCTGTTGTAACTGTGGATCTTGACATTGCTGCAAAGGACTATGGGAAGATGAAACGTGGCTACCCCCAGATATTCTAGGAAGTTGTCTTTTCTATGGGAAACTTTACTGTCTCCAGGCAGAGCAATAGTCAACACATGCCCAATATGCTATAATCAAGTTTCCTTTTAATATGTTACTTGTTCTTGGAATGTTCCATCTGTATGTACCCCATTTTCTATACTATCCCCATTTGCCTTTCAACTTTGTTCTAGCCTCATTGGAACATTATCTGTTCAGTTTACTTATAAGATTAAATTGTACTCCCTTTTTTTTAGCTTAGAAGTGACCTTAAAATGGTACCTGTTGGTATGCCTGGGAATTGACTCTTCCTTTTTTCCCAAAAGAAAGAAATATCTTGGATAATTAAGAAAATTAAGAGTCAATTTTTCAACAAGTCTAAGAGGCAGCAGTGAAGGTGTGCATCCCAGGTATAGAGAAAAGAACTTTACAAAGTCCCAGAGACTGCTGAGTTTGAAAACAATTAGATCAATTTGACCGGAACATAGAGGCACCAAGGGGAGTATTATGAAATACTGCTGGAAAAGGGAGGATGTAAACACCAAACTCAGGTGTTTTAATGTTATCCTAGAGGAAATAGGGATTGGCTTGAGCAGAAGAGTGACTTGGTCAGCTATGTGAATATGGCTTAGAAAGGGGAAAAACTGAGGGAAAGGAGACCAATCAGGAGGAGGCTATTACAAGAGGCCAGAAGAGTATGGATGAGGTCTGCACCAGGATGGTAGCCATGTGAATGGAGAGAAAGGGGGCTGACAGAGATATTGGAGAGATAGAAGTGATGAGACTTGGCCATTGACCAAGGACAGTGGCAGTAAAGCAGGGGTAACTCGGGTGTCTGAAAAATCATGGTTCCTCTAAAAAATAGAGAAGTTTCCAAGAGAGACAGATTGAAGGAGAGAAGATAATGAGTTCAAAGCTCCTGCGCAATGCTGGATTCTCTCTCAATACCCCTGAGACATGGGGAAGAAGTTCCTCTTTGGAGAAATCCCACACATGTGGGCTCTACCTCTAATGAGTGATGAAGAGAGGCCACGTAGGTGTAAGAAGAATCTTGGTACTTCAGTACCATGAAAGATGTATGAGTGCATCCTTCCACTTGTGCAGGTCACAGCCTGCCCTTATAGATGATCTTGTAATTGAAAATATTCATTTCCTAGGGATCAGCCTTCTGGCAATGGAGTTCTCCAAGCTGGGCCAGGTTGGCTCTTGGACAGTAGACACACAGTCTACCATTGCTGGGCATACTCACTAAACCTTTCTAGTTTGGTAGGGCCTGCTAGAGTTCGTGTTTCTCAGGCTTAAGGTTCAAGAACCCAGGGCTGCCTCTATGCTTTAGTGAGGCACTAGTGGAGGATTTTAGTGAAATAATATCAAGAACGTAAATATATATGTATATGCTGGGACATTTGACAGGACTGGGAAGGTTTCATTGTTATTCAGTTGTATTTGACTCTCTGTGACTCCAGTTGGGGTTTTCTTGGCAGAGACACTGGAATGATTTCCTTCTCCAGCTCATTTTACATATGAGGAAACTGAGGCAAATGGGGTTAAGAGACTTTCCCAGGGTCAAATTTGAATTCAGGAAGATAAGTCTTCCTGACTTCAGGCCCAGTGAGAACACTATGGTGCACCTAGTTGCCCACACATCTGTATGTCTATCAATCAATTAATCTCTATCTTATCTATCTCTCTATCATCTGTCTCTCCATCTGTGTGTGTGTGTGTGTGTGTGTGTGCGCGCGTGCGTGTCTCTCTCTCTATATGTATGTATGTATGTATGTATATATCTGTTGTGCTTAGCACAGTGTCTGGCAATAGTAGGCACTGTATAAATGTGTATTCCCTTCTGCTTCCTCCCATCTATCTGTCTGTCTCTCTGTCTATCATCTCTACCTGTCTAAATTTGTTGCTTTACAGCTTCCTCCCATTGTATTTAGTTCTATCCTCTGAGGTCAAGAAGAACAAAATTTCCCCTCTCTTCTGTATGATAGCCCTTCTGAAATTGAAGCAGTCATCAGACCATCATCATGTGATGTGTATGAATTTGAGGCTCCCTACCGTCCTGGTCACCCTCCTTTGGATGCTATCCAGCTTATAAATGTCCTTCCTAAAATATGCTACCGACAACTGAATTAGATACTCTAGATGTCATCTGACCTTGGCAGAGTACAATGGGACTATGACTTCAGCCATGCTGGACACTAAGCCTCTCAATGCAGTCCAATTGCCTTTGTTTTCTTGGCTGCCATATTACACTGCTGATTCATTTTGAGCTCACAATTTTGTGATGTTAGGGAGTGCAAGTATCATAATATTTTTTTTTACAGGTGAGCAAATAGGCTGAAAACAATTAAATAATATGCTGATGGCTACACAGCAAGTAAATGTCAGAGATATCAGAATGCTAACTCAAATCCTGGCTCCAGGTTCCATTTTCCCTCCCCAATCTGCCACACATCTTCACAATGAATTTACGGCAGATTCATCTGAATCAAAAAACAGTACAATTTAGTAGTATTTTAAGTAGTTTTCTATATATGAGTCAAAAAACTCTTTAAGGAAGTAAAATTTTATTATAAACTAATGTAAATTTAGAGAGTAGGGTTGTCATATCAGTGAGGTTAGGGTTAGGAAATATGGTAAGATTTCTAAGTCAATGACAGATAAATGTAGGTTGACAGCCTAAAGATCATCCAAGCCAATCTTCTCATTTCATAGAAGAGGAAACAGAAAGTGCAGAGGTTTAGTGATTGGTCCAAGCTGGGGTCTGAACCTGTTTTCTGATTCTGAATCTAGCCCTCTGTCCATTTTGTTTTAACCACACTCTGTTTAGGTAAGGTCACAGACACCTCCAGAGTCAGAAGAGACCACCTCAGCAGCCACCTACCCTAACCCCACGCAGGAAAGGAATCCTTGCTAGATGAAGTGACCTGTCCATGGTCCTAAAATCAAGTGCACTGTCTATTACACACCACCACCAGCTTAGGTTGCCGTCCTCAGTACCTCTGATCTAGAGTTAGAAGGAGACTGAGAGGCCATTTAGTCCAGCTCTGTGATTTTACAGATGTGGAAACTGAAGACAAGGAAGGTCTTTTTTTCTTATAAAGGTCAGATGAAGCTGGGAACCAAAGTCAACCAACATTTATTAAGTATCAGGCTTTGGGCTAACAATGAGGGCACAAAGACAAATAAGAAACATTTATTGGCCTCAAGGAGCTTATATTCTATCATAAGAGACAATATATATGCACGTAAATAAATGACAATAAATACAAAGTAATTTTCAAAGGGAAGACACTAGTAACTGGGGGGATGAAGAAAGGGCATTTGAACCAAGTTTTTAAAGGAAACTTGGGACTCTGAGAGGCATCATCATCATCATCATCATCGTTGTTGTTGCAAGCATTTATATGGTGCTTAAAATTCTGCAAAACATTACATATGTATTATCTAATTTAATTCTTACAATAACCCAGGGTAGTTGTTGGCTTTGGGTTGTTTCCAGTCATGTCTGATTCTGTGACCTCATTTGGCAGAGATACTGGACTGGTTTGCCCTTTCCTTCTCCAGCTCATTTTACAGATGAGGAAACTGAAGCAAACAGGATTAACTGACTCGCCCAGGGTCACACAGCTAATTAAATGCCTGAGTCTGGACTTGAAGTCGGGAAGATGAGTCTAGCGCTCTGAGCACTATGGCACCACCTACCTGCTCCTGGGAGACTGCCTGTACTAAGGCAAATGAAAGATGGAGAGTTGTGTGTAAGGAACAGTCAGAAGGTGGACTTGGCAGGACTGAAGAATGTATCAAGCAGCATAATGGTAGCCAGGTGGCACAGAAGATAGAGCACTGGGCCTAGAGAGTCCAGAAGACCTGAGTTCAAATTTAACCTCAAGACATTGATTAGCTGTGAGACTCTGGTAAACTTTTGTCTACCTCAGTTTGTCTACCTCAAAACCTCAGTTTTGTCTACCCAGCTGTAAAATGGAGACAGTAGCTAGCACCTACTTCACAGGGTTGTTTTGATGATCAATGAGATAATATTTGTAAAGTGCCTGGCACATTGAAAGTGCTATGTTAATGCTAATTCTTATTAATAATATATAATAAGGTTGGAGCCAAGTGGTAAAGGAATTTGAATGCCAAAAAAATAAACTAGGAATCCAATGTCCTTTTTCCCCTCTTCCTACTAGTCCCAAGTGCCTTTCCAGATCCTACCTGAAACATCAGAGATGTTTAGAATTTGAGAGCAGATCATTAATAGAGGCTTAATATGAGCAATCACTTTTATTTATGGATGAAAAAGACCTCTTGTCCACCCTACATAGGCTTGGCTTGAAGGAACTGGAAGTGTTTACTCTAGTAAAAAGAAGACTAGGGGGAGGGAGAAAAATTGTCTTCAGGTATCTGAAGGCTGTTATGTCAGGAGGATTTGGCCTGTTCTCCTTGGCCCCAGAGGGCAGAACTCACAGGCAGAAATTGCAGAGAGGCTGATCTAGGTGTGATGTCAAGAATAAATTCTTAATGATTAAGTGGGGTCCCAAGATAGCACAGGCTGCCTGGGGAAGTAGTGGGTTCCCTCTCACTGTTGTCACTGGAAATGTTGTAGAGGGAATTCTTTTAAAGGTATTGGGTTGGACTAACCGGCACTGATTCAAGTCCCCACCATCTCTGAAATGCCCTGATTGAGCCAGAAATGCTGCTCAGTTCTTCTGACTGGCAAACCATAGCTCTGACAGATGGATAGCACTGCCCTTCTCTCCACAGCTGCTCCCCTCGTGTGGTTGCCAGGCAATGAAACGCCTCCTCTCAGGGATAGGAGCTTTCATTAGCCTTCTGCTTTCTAGCTCAGAACTCTCCAGGGATTTGACTTCAGTTGCCTGGACCCACACCAAGCCCATGGAGCTCACCTTTTTCTCCAGGACTCACACCTCCCCTGGGAATGTCCTCTTATTCCCTTTCTTTCTTTGGGCCATTCAGCTGCCTGTGCAACTTTGGTAGATAATTTGTTAGTGTAGGCATCCATATGTTTCTTGTTTTCTTCTTTTTTTTGAGGCCCTTCATACATGTCTTTGTAAATGTCTGCATTAGCAGAAGCAAGACTAAGAGAGGTGAGAATCTTGCTGTTTTGTGTCATGGTCAGACCACATCTGAGATGTGTCATTTGATTCTGACCACAACATTTTAGGAAAATGACAAACTGGAGGCCATCCAGAGAAGGAGGACAGCTAGGAGAGTGAGGTGACTAGAAACCAAGTCCTGGGAGGATCATCTGAAGGAGTTGAGGAGGAGAGAAGACTCAGGGGGACCTGAGGTAGCTGCCTCCAAGTACTTGATGGACTTTATATGGAAGAGGCATTGGATGCTACAGAATGTCAGAGTTGGAAGAGACCTCAGAGGCTATTGGTCCCAATCCACACCCGATCAAGAATGGGCCCTATAAAGGTCCAACCAATCCTCCAGTGAGAGAAGATCTCTTGACCTCCTTTGGCAGACTGGTCTACTTTTGGACAGCTCCAATTGCTGGGAATGCCCCTCCCCCCACCTCAAACCCAGAGCCACCTCCACGCACCCTCTATCCATACTACTAGATCTCCTTGGCTCCAGAAGGCAGAGCTAGGAGCAATAGGAGGCATTTTAGAAGAGAAGCTTCCTTCTCCAGATACACAATAACTTTCCAACTTTCCTAAAGTGGAATGGGTTGTCTTAGAATGTAGTGAGTTCCCCATCATTGGAGGTCCTTCAAGTGGAGGCTTCATAACTACTTTTGGGGGATTACTGTCTGGGAAGGGGTTGGACTAGGTGACCTCTAGGATTCCTTAAAATTCTGGAATTTTGTGTCTCTAAGGGCTTAATTTGCAGAGGCCAAATATGACCACCAGGGGGCAGGTTTGGCCCATTCACATAGGATAAAGTCAGACAGGACTGAGGTCAAACAACTTTATATCTCCAGAGGACATCAGGGTCCTTTTCTCTTTGGCATCTTCCTCTTCCTTTCCTGTCTTGGTTCTTCTGCCTTTGTCTCATGTCCTGTCATATTTTCTCTTGATATTTATCCCTTTGCCTCCAACATTCTCCTCATCAGAGCCCCAGCCGGGAAGGAGGAATGTGGGTGTATGTGTGCTGAAACTACATTTGACTGTCTTTCAGAGTTCCACAGTGAAAACAACCCTGGTGCCGACTCTACTCCCACTTGTTCTGAAAAAACAGGGGGAGAAGGTGGTTCCCTGCAGTATGTGTGAATCTGGTTTCATGGAACCCCTCCTCCTCCATCTCCAAAGTCTCCCCTTGCCCCAGGTACCAGCATCTGAAATTGCTATCCCTCTGCTTTGAGCAAATTATGTTCTGGCAAGGCTGGAAGCTCTTCTCTGAGCTCTACATGCCACCTCCTGACTCCACAATTCACATATTGCCCCCTCTCCATGTCAAGAACACACTCACTCCTCACCCTGGACTGTCAGAATCCTTCTCTTCCTTCAAGAGAAGGAGGGAAGGAGCATCTCCTCCTTCAAGCCTTGCCTGGTTGCCTCATCCAAAAGGACTTTCCTCAAATATTCCTGGACTTCTTTGCCTGCATCTTTCTTTTGCCTCGCTCACCCCCTATGCTGTATTTTACTAATCTGTGCACGGGTCATATCCTCCCAAAAGAATGTAAATTCCTTTGAGGGAACAATTATGTAACTTTTAATCTTTTAATTCCTAGCTCCGTGCAAGGTGCCATTTATATAATAAGTGTTTAATAAGTGCTTGTTGCTTGGAATTAAATTGTGATTCTTTCACTTGGGTTAAGTATCCCTCATTCCTTGTTTCCTCTTTACTCTCACGTAGTAGGATCATATTTTTAAAGGAGCCTTTTGGAGACTCAGTTCCTTACCCCAAAGGAATGCCTTGAGAATAGCAGGAGTTTGGGGATTCATAGAAGAGCCTGACTTAGTGGAAACAACGCTGGAGTCAGGAGATGTGGGCTCTAGGCTGGGTCCCTTCCTAGCCTAACCGTTCTACAGGGGAGATATTTTGGCAGCAGGGTAACTTTCAGTCCCCTTTCCATCACTCTTATCCTGGTCACAGAGGGCAGGCTCTCTTGTTTAGGGTTCTAGAGTTCATAATTATCCTTTTTTTGGTAGCCCCCCTGCCTAGTCTCTTAGTGTCTAGAACAGGGCTAGGTCTTTAATATTTACCTATTTTGACAACACCAGCTATCAGGGAAGGAAGAACTGGAACAGAGAAGAGATGTTACTTCTAGGGAAGGACTAGGATGTCTCTGATTAAGACTAGGCTTGAGAGGTGATTCTCTCTTGAGAAGTTTTTGGCTGATTGAACTAGGGCCAGAAAGCCTTATCCTATGAGAAAGGAAGGAAAGAAACAAGTATTTATTAAGGGTTTACTATATGAGAGACACGAGGCTAAGAACTTTACAAATGTTATCTATTTTGATACTGACAACCCCAGGAAATAAGTTTATTTTATTACAACTATTTTATAGTTAAGGAAACTGAGGCAGATAGAGGTTAGGTGATTTACCCAGGGTCACACAGCTAGTAAGGGTCTGAGGTTAGATTTGAACCCAGGTATTCCTGACTCCAGGTCATGGCTCTATTCACTGCCAGGGATATTTAAATACCTGTATTTTGCTTTGAGGCAGCTGGTGACAGCAGTGAATAGAGCACTGGGTCCAGAGCCAGGAAGATCTGAGTTCAAATCTGATTTTAGACACTGAATATCTATGGCGCCCAAGGCAAGTTGTCTGTAAAACATGTGTATAGCAATAGCACCTACCACACAGAGTTGTTATGAGGATCGACTGAGATAATAAATGGGGATTAAGTGAGATCACATTTGGAAAAGAAGTTGGCTCAGTGCTTGGCGCTTAGTCGGTGCTGTATAAATGCTTATTCCCTCTAACTCCCTATCCCCAAGCACTTTACACACATGACCTTATTTGAGCCACACAACAGCCTTATAGGCATTGTTTTGCCATTTTACAGATGAAACTGAAGATCATGGAGATTAAGAAAACCACCAGAGGTAGGATTCAAACTCAGATCTTCCTTCTAAGACTACAACAACAACAGCATTCTATCCACTATGCTGCTATTTATTTTATTATTTTTTTGAAGGGCAATTGGGGTTAAGTGACTTGCCCAAGGTCACACAGCTAGTAAGTGTTAAGCGTCTGAGGCTGGATTTGAACTCAGGTCCTCTTGACTCCAGGGCCAGTGCTGTATTCGCTGCACCACCTAGCCGCCCCTATGCTGCTATTTAAAATAGACAGGATTTAGGGTGAGTGGGTACATGATAGCTGTCTTCCAGATATTTACAAGGCTGCCCTATGCATGAATGGGATTAGATGTGTCCTGAGCAGATTGAGCAATAAACCTAGCATTGGTGGGTAGAAGTTATTGAGAGGTAGATTTTAACACAACAGAACTTTTTAATAATCATGAAACAGATCATCTTGGGAGGTAATGAATTTTCCATCACAGGAAGGGTTCAAGAAGAGGCTATTTGAGCACTTTTCATAGATGCTGCAGAAGGTATTCATGTATTAGATTGGATGAAATATGATGAACCAAAGTTCCTTCCAATGCTAAGCTTCCAGGATACCATGAAGTACAGATCCTCATGCAGCCACTAGGAGGAGCATGGACCATTTTGCCTTCATTTTATTCTAGGACTGGCTCTGAGGTGTTTTTTAGTTGAAGGGTTTCCTATCTGAAGAGCTCACAGAGGTCAGGGAGATAAGGCTACTGCCCTGTGACTCCTTCACACCCAAGTGATGTCACACTGGGAAGGTATTTTGGCCCCAAAACATTTTCCCATTGAGCTGATATGGTTAGGGACTATGTGACCATGATGTAATCAACCTCTTAGGGTTTGGTTTTCCTCTTTGTAAGATGGCAATACAAAGACTTGCTCTGCCTTCAATGGAAGTTCAACAAACATCTGATATGCCAACCATATTCTAACTATTGGGGATACAAAGTAGTTCCTGCCCTCAAGGACCTTGCATTCTAACCATGATATGACATGGTTAAGGGGTTTTTACAAGTTATCAATATCAATAAGCACTCAGCACTCTGCTTACTAAGTATTCAACAAATATTTGTTGATTACAATCATTAGCTTCCTCATGTACAGGTACATGTACTTTTTACAAGTTATCAACAAGACAATCAATAATAAACCCCTCCCACTTCAACTAAGCAGATAGTTTCTACCTGGACACCTTTATCAAGGCAGATGGATACACTAGATAAAGCAGCTTGGAGCTGGGAAGGACTGAGTTCAAATTCAGCATCAAATATTTACTAGTTATATAACCCAGACTCAGTTTGCTTATTTGTAAAATGCTATAATAATAACACCTACCTCTCAGAGTTGTTGTGAGGATCAAATGAGATGTTTGTCAAGGTTTTACAACCCTTCAAGTGCTATATATAAATGCTAATTATCACCATCATCGTTATTCTCATCGGATGAGAATCCTCATTTTGAATTATAGAATCAATTAACCAATCAAGAGGCATGATTTTAAAAAATGCATAAACAAGTTTATCTATACTCTGGTATCCCTTTGTGAGCTGAGAAAATCCTTGATTGAGTCAAGAAGAGGAAAAGCTCATTTTGCCTCTGGGGGCTTTAAAGAGAACAATTACTCAAGTAGTTTCTTGGTCCATCAGGGTCCAGCCCAAAGTTGGAGGATTTTGTTTGGAGGATTTCAGCTCAAGACTTGAAGCTAGGAGGAGGAAAGGAAGGAGAAGGAAACCCTGTCGGCAGGGAGGACAGAGTTTTTCTTTCTCCTCTTTCCTTTGATTATGTTATTGGAAAAAATAGATGAGTCAGAGACAATACATCTAGTTGGGAATAGAGATCGAGATATACAGAAAGCTAATAAAAGGTCTCCCAAGAAAAGAAGAGCCTATACATCTCCAGAAGGTGACAAGCCTCAGGATTAATGTTGTGAGGGAGCCAAAGGGGAAAGGTGGCTGTCCTGTATCCTGCCTGGTCACTGCATGTCCATGAACAGATGGCAACTCTGTTTCCTTTGTGTTTATTATTTCCTGATCTTAAGCCAAAGAGTATTCTGAGATGATCACACTCAAGTGATCTGGTCAGCTCAGGAGATCCAGAGGTTTCATCAGAATTCTCATCAGTCTTGGAAGAAGTGTCCCTGGGGAGGTAATAGCTAATATAACTTCTGCATTGGAAGTGTAGAGACAGGCTGAGAGACATGATGGAAATTAGAGGAAAGGCAGCTTCAGGGACCATGAGTCCTTGAGAGCAGAGAGAATTGTCAGCTGTGAACTCTCCAGAGGCATAAACCCTTCAAGCCCAGCAGAGAGTAATACACCTAAGAGGAACTTCATGAGGAACTCTATGAAGGCAGAAAATGACTTTCAATGAGGACCTATGAATCTGGAAGGGGTATTTTTTGTACCACCTCCTTCTACTATACCCCTAAAAGTGAATACTTTGGCTAAATGATAATTGAGCCTCTTGGATGACAATCAATGGGGAACACACCAGTGGGACCAGCCAGTGACAGTAATAGAAACTCCAGTCCTTCAGGATATATCCCTAAAACCTTGTGTTGCCCTCAGTGGGTAGAGTTTGCCAAAGTCAATGTAATTTGGGGAAGTAGTCTCGGAACTGTTGGCAGACATGGAAACCAATGAACAAATACAAGATGATTTGAGGAGGGAGAGGATGTCAACTACTATAGATTTTTTGAAAGGTTTCCTATAGGAGATGGCACCTGATTTGGGCCTTGAAGGAAGCTAATGATTGTAATCAACAAATATTTGTTGAATACTTAGTAAGCAGAGTGCTGAGTGCTTAGAAGATGTACAAAAGGGACAGAAATAGTCCCTGCCCTCAAGACGCTTATATTCTAATTGGAGACAACATGTACACAAATGAGAATATCTAGAATATATATACAATGGTCACAATGTAGTTTAGGGAGGAGAGACCCCAGAAGCTGGAGGGAATCAGAAAAGGCTTCATGTAGAAGGTGATGCTTGGGTTGAATCTTGAAGGAAACCAGAAATTCCAAGAGGCTCTAGTAAGGAAGCAGTGCATCCTAGATATGGGGGATGCCAGCTAGGCAGGACAATGGAGAGAGTACTGGACCCAGAGTTAGGAAGACTTAAGTTCAAATCTAGCTTCAGACACTTAGTAACTGAGTGACCTTGGGAAAGTCATGCCACCTGTTTGCCTCGGTTTCCTCAACTATAAAATAGGGAAATAGTAAAACCTAAATGAGATAATATTTGTAAAGTGCTTAGCACAGTACCTGACACATAGTAGGTCTTAATATATGCTTATTTACAGCTCTTTTTGCAGTGGCTAAGAATTGGAAATTGAAGGGATGTCCATCAACTGGGGAATGACTAAACAAGCTGTGGTATACAATTGTGATAGAACATTATTGTGCTATAAGAAATGCCAAGCAGGATGATTTCAGAAAAACCTGGAAAGACTCACATGAACTGATGCAAAGTGAAGTGAGCAGAAGCAGGAGGACATTGTACACAGTAACAGCAACATTGTATGATGATCATCTGTGAATGACTTAGGTATTCTCAGCAATACAATCATCCAAGACAATCCCAAAGGATTGATGATGAAGCACATTACCTGCCTCCAGATAAAGAATGGATATTGTTTGAATACAGACTGAATCATGCTATTTTTCACTTTCTTTCCTTCTTTTTCTTTTATTTGAGTCTTCTTGTACAAAATGACTTCTGTGGAAATGCTTGACATGATTGCATATGTATAACCTATATCTGATTGTTTACCATCTTGGGAGGGTGGAATGGAGGAAAGGATAGAATTTGGAACTCAAAACTTAAAAAAAGAACAAGTGCTAAAATTGTTTTAGCATGTAATTGAGGAAAAATATATTTTAAATAAATGCTTGTTTGGAAAAAAAAAGGAGGTTGGAGATGGAACACACCCTTTACTCAGACTAGTAAGCAGGATAGTATGAAATATGAGCAAAGTATAAGAAGACTGGAAAGGTAAGAAAAGGTCAGTTAGTGAAAAGACTTACAGGGCAAAAAGAGGAGTATATGGACACATTGTCTTCCTTGATAGAATGCATACTTATTAAGAAATAATGGTGCTCTTATCTTAGACAATTACATGACAGTGCCAGACCTGGAATCAGGAAAACCTGAGTGCAAATCCAGACTCAAAACACTTACTAGCTGTGTGACTCTAGGCAAGTCACTTAACCTCTGTTTGCCTCAGTTTTCTCATCTGTAAAATGGGGGTAATAGCACCTTCCTACCAGGGTTGTTGTGAGGCTCAAATAAGATAATAATTGCTAAGCTCTTAGCACAGTGCCTGGCACATGGTAAGCACTATATAAATGAGAGCCGTTGGCTCTTTTATACCCAGTGTCTAGGATAGCGTTTGGTACCTAGTATGTGCTTAATAAATGTTGGTCGATCTTTTGTTTGGACCCAAAGAAGAGAAGAGGAAATTCAACCTACTCCTTTCAGTAGCAAGGTGGGGATCTACTGGTGCTTAGTGTTGTATATACTATCAAATTCAGTGCCTATGTTGGTTGGTTTTGCTTGAGGATTTTTCTCCATTATACGAGAGTGGATAAGAGACATATTCAGACTGTTAAATAAAAACAGAAGTCATTAATAAAAGTTATTACTACCAGTTGAAAGCCCTCACAGAGTTGCTGTGTTGAGAGGTGGGGAGGAGGGGGGGGGGGGGAGAGAGAGAGAGAGAGAGAGAGAGAGAGAGAGAGAGAGGAGAAACAGAGAGAGAGGGAGGGAGAGGGAAAGAGACAGAGAGAGAGAAAGAGGGGAGAGAGAGAGAGAGAGAGAGAGAGAGAGAGGAAAAGAGGGAGGGAGGGAAAGAGGGAGGGAGGGAGGGAGAGAGGAGAGAGAGAGAGAGAGAGAGAGAGAGGGAGAGAGAGAGAATTCCAAAGCTAGAGTGGGGCAAGAGCACTATGAGTTGTGAGTCAGACTCCCTAGGGAATAGACACAATCACTGTCCTGGGACATACTACTTCTGTGACAGGGATGAAAAATTGGAACTGACCTCTTTATGAAGGAACACACAGAATCTATAAAATGAGAGAACCACAGGCGAGATAATGTCTTTGAGTGTGAATCATAGAATTATAAATCACTGAGCTTGAAGGGATCATTAGACACCAAACCTGTCAGCTTAGGAAATTGAGAACCAGACAAGGGAAGGGATTGGCCCAGGATAAATGATTACCGCTGACAAGTCGAAGAGCGTCCAGAGAAAGGCGATCAGAATGATGGAGCGCCTCAAGATCATACATCATGTGAAGGCTGGCTGAAAGAACTGCAGATATTTAACCTAGAGGAAGGAAAACATGGGGGATGTGATTGCTGTCTGCAAGTACTTGAAGGGCTGTCAGCTTGGAAGAGAGATTTGATTTGTTGTGTTTGGCCCCAGAGGGCAGGACCAGGAGCAGTGCCAGGAACTGTGGAGAGAGGCTTGTTATCAGGACAATGAGAGCTGTCCAGCAGTGTGACCAGCTCCCCAAGGGAGGTCGTCAGTTCCCCTTCTCACTGGACAGCTTCAAGAAGAGGGATGCAGAAAGAACTCTGGTCCAGCGGAATCTTATTTTAAAGACACTTTGGACTACATGACCCCTTCTGGCTATTAGAGTCTGGGGTTTTGTTTAATCTCGGTGCTTCCCTTTGAGATTATTTCCAATTTGTCCTATCTATACCTTGTTTGTACATAGTTGTTTGTATGTTGTCTCCCCCCCTAAGACCATGAACTCCTTGAGAGGAGGGGTTGTTTTTCCCTCATTTGTATCCCTAGAGTGTAGCATAGTGCTTGGCATAGTGTTCAGTTGTTTCAGTCACGTCGAACTCTTCGTGACCTCTACTTGGGTTTTCTTAGCAAAGATACTGGAAAAATATAGTAAGATACTGGAGTGGTTTAATCATTTTTTTCTCCAATTCATCTTACAGATGAGGAACTGAGGCAAACAGGGCGAAGTGACTTGCTCAGGGTCACATAGCTACAAGTGTCTGAGACTGAATTTGAACTCATGAAGATGAGTTCCTGATTCCAAGTCCATGTTCTGTCCACTACACCACCTAGCTGTCTCTCCTAACATGTAGCAAGGTGCTTAAGGCTTCTTGAATGACAGAAAATGATTCCTAAACCTTCTGGATAGTGATTGAGAAAACAATGCCTTATGTGATCTGTTGGTGACAATTCATCCAACCCAGACACCACTGGACATCTTGTCACCCACACTACTATGATGGTCCTCTTCTCCAACTGTTTCTCATCTCTTCTGTTGGTAGCAGTAATAAAATCAACACTCTCTTCTCTTCTGTAAGGGCTGGGACAATTGCCTGCTTTATGACTGCATTTCTGTAACAAACTAGGGGGAAAAGTCTCTTTCCTGGCCACCAGTTCTTTATAGGAAGCTGGGTGATACAGTGGATAGTATGCTGGACTTGGAGTCAGGAAGACCTGAGTTTGAATCTGGTCTCAGACACTTAGTTGCTCTGTAACTCTGGGCAGGACACTTAACTTCTGTTTGCCTCAGTTTACTCATCTGCAAAATAAAGGTAATAATAGCACCTGCCTCCCAGGGTTGATGTGAGGATCAAATGAGTCAATATGTCTTTTTTTAAAAAATATTTTATTTTCCCCCAAACTATGTATAAAATTTTTTTGAATATTTTTTAAAATTTTGAGTTCCAAATTTTCTTCCTCCCTCCTTCTGTTCCCCTTCCTTGAGACAACAAGTAAATTTGATATGGGTGATACATGTGCAGTCATGCAAAAAGTATTACCATATTAGTCAGAGTTGTGAAAAAAAAAATAGAACAAAAGGAAAACACAAAAAATGAAGAAAGTTAAAATAATATACTTTGATCTGCATTCAGATCCCATCAGTTCTTTCTCTGGATGTGGATAGTATTTTCCATCACGAGTCCTTTGGAATTGTCTTGGATCTTTGTATTGCTGAGAAGAGCTAAGTCATTCATGCTTGATGGTACTTACAATATTTCTGTTAGCATGCATGATATTCTCTTGGTTCTGTTCACTTCATTTTGCATTGTTCATATAAGTCTTTCCAGGTTTTTCTGAAATCTGCCTGCTCATCATTTCTTATAGCACAGTAACATTCCGGTATAATCATATGCCGCAACTTGTTTAGCCATTCCCCAATTGATGGGCATCCCCTCAATTTCCAATTTTTGCCACCACAGAAAGAGGGGCTATAAATATTTTCGTACAAATGGGTTCCCCTTCCCCCCACCTTTTTTTTTCATCTTTGGTATACAGACCTAGTAGTGGTATTTCTGAATCAAAGAGTATGTCTAGTTTGATTGCTCTTGGAGCATAGCCTCAAACTGCTCTTCAGAATAGTTGGGTCAGTTCACAACTCTACCAACAGTGCTTTAGTGTCTCAATTTTCCCACATCCCCTCCAACATTTATCATTTTTCTTTTCTATAATATCTGATAGGTGTGAAGTGGTATCTTAGAGTTGTCTTAATTTGCATTTTTCTGATCAATAGTAATTTAGAGCATTTTTTCCTATAGTCATAGATAGCTTTGATTTCTTCTTCCAAAAACTGCCTGTTCATATCATTTGACCATTTATCAGTTAGGGAATGAGTTGTAATCTTATAAATTTAACTCGGTTCTCTATGTATTTGTGAAATGAGGCCTTTATCAGAGATACTTGCTATAAAAAATATCCCCCACTTTTCTGCTTTTCTTCTAATTTTAGTTGAATTATTTTGTGGAAAATCTTTTTAATTTAATGTAATCTGCTCCCTCTCTCTCTCTCTCTCTCTCTCTCTCTCTCTCTCTCTCTCTCTCTCTCTCTCTCTCTCTCTTTCTCTCTCTTATTTGGTCGTAAGTTCTTCCCTTCCCCACAGATTTGACAGGTAAACTATTCCTTGCTCTCCTAATTTGCTTTTGGTATCACCCTTCAGGTTTCAATCATGTACCCATTTTGACCTTGCCTTGGGGTACAGTATAAGTTGTTGGTCTATACCTAGTTTCTTCCATACCATTTTCCAGTTTTCTAGCAGTTTTTTTCCCAAGAGTGAGTTCTTGCCTCCAAAGCTGGAGTCTTTGGGTTTATCAAAGCCTAGATTACCATGGTCATTTGCTACTGTGTCTTGTATACCTGACCTGTTCCACAGACCGACTGCTCTATTTCTTAGGCAGCACTGGACAGTTTTGATGATTTCTAGATGAGTTGATATTTGTAAAAGGCTTTACCGACCTCAAAGTGCTGTAATAAGTGCCAGCTGGTGCTAGTATTGTTATTATTTGTGTCTTCTCCTATAAGATTGTAGGCTCCTTCAGGGCAGGGGACATCTCACTTTGTGCTCCTAGTACCTAACATAGCACCTAGTGTACAGTAGGTACTTCTTAAATGCTTTTAAAAATTCAGTTCGTTCCTGCACAGTTCACCTCAAAGGAATGAAGATAGATACTGTATGAGTAAGAATAGAAATATTTGTAAATGGAGTTTGAACTCAGGTCTTCCTGATTCCTGACCCAGTACTCTATTCACTGCACCACCTCCTAACTACCTCTAAGGAAGAGAAAAGAAGAGAGGAGAGATTTCCTGGGGTTTATTTCTAAGCCCTGCTGGTACTTAGCTCATCTGCCCCACCCCCATTCTTATTTCTTTTTCTCTAACTGCTGGTATTTTAAACTGCTTTCAGTGGGAACAATAGAGGGCTCAGAAGAAATCATGACCTGTTTTTAAAGCTTCTTCTAGACTGAGGTTACAATGATCATCACACTGGCGACATCATAGGTATGCCTTAGGCAGTGCAGGCCCTGAGGCCCAGATGGGGATCAGCAAACTGATGGGGAGAGCTAGGAATGGATCCCACAGCCTATCTCCTGTTGCCACAGAGTCATCATCTCCCCCTTCCTATAGCATTTCTGTTAGCTCTCCCTATGTCTCTCCTTCTACCAGATTGGCAAAAGCCTTTAACTACTTCCTTCCATGGCTTACAGACAGTTTGGCAAAGCCTGGGACTGGCTACCTTGGTCCCTGGCCTTTATTTACCTGTCTGACAATTGTGAGATTGTCTGGTACCCCAAACTGTAAACAATTTATAGCCCTCTGGTGCCTTGGGGCATAACCCACTCCTCTTCCATCACTGTCCCTATTCCCATCCGCTGGCAGAAGTTACCTCTCCACTACCTGGTAAACAACATATGGAACCTTCCCAGTAGGGGCAGACAGGGCCAACCCTGAGGATCAGCCCAATTAAAACAGCTGCTGGAGAAAGGAGTCTTTATGAGCAGGGGTGGTGGTGGTGGTGGTGGTGGGCATGAGACTGGAGGCAAATAGAGAAGTCATCTTGGTCAGCAAGGCAAGCTGCCTGAGGATGTGCAGGCAGGGAGGAAGGTGAACCAGCCAGCTGCAGGTGTGTGTACTTCTGCCCCTGCATAAACACTGTCCGATTCCTAGGGAGTTGGGATTATATCCGGTGAGCAGATACTGAGAAGTGCTAGCCAGGCCCTTTAAAGAGGAGCTGTTGTCTTACTGGAAAAGTAAACGAATTCTAGATAACTCTTCTCTTGGAATTAAAGGGGGGCAAGTTTAGAGTCAGATGGTGATTAGAAAGCAGGCTAGCTCCACTGGAATGTTGCTCTCCCCTCCCCTCAGGGAGAAGAGCTAGAAGCATAGGGAGATGTGATATGTACAGATAAACAGGGACAACAACTGCGTGTTTCCTAGGGTATGTTATTAACTATAAACGCTGATACCAAGAATGACATCTGTGACCTTCCCTATCATTTCTTGCTATTCCCTTCTGAGTGAAGGGTCTAGCCTGAATGGGCCATGAGGGTGATCTTGGGAGATATCTCTTATGTTCTCAGTCATTCATATATCAACATACATATGGTGATACATTTGTTGTTGTTCAGTCATTTTCAGTTGTATGTGACTTCATGACCTCATTTGGGGTTTTCTTTGCAGAGATATTGGAGTGCTTTGCCATATCCTTCTCTAGTTCATTTTGCAGATGAGGAAACCGAGGCAAATAGGGCTAAGTGACTTGCTCAGGATCACACAATTAGTAAGTGTCTGAGGCTGGAATTGAACTCAGGAAGATGATTCTTCCTGACTCTAGGCCTAGCACTATGTGCACTATGGTGCTGCCTAGCTGCCCTGATGATACAAATACACGTGTGCATGTGTGTGTGTGTGTGTGTGTGTGTGTGAGAGAGAGAGAGATAAAGATGATATATTATTATGTGAAAGTATTTGCAGATCCTATACTTAATTGCATGCCACCATTGGGGAAGAGAAGAAGGGGAGAAAATTTGAAACTCAAGGGATTGTGGAACTGAATCTTGTAAACTAAAAGTAAATAAACAAATCAATTTAAGATGATATATTATCTCATAATATATGAATGAATGTATATATGCCTATGTGCACACATGTACACATGCACATATGCATGCACTATGTATGCACATGCATTTACTAATTCTTAGGATCATTAAAGATGTAAAGCTGGGATGGCCCTTAGAGGTTGTTGATTCTACAGCTGAAGACACTAAGACCTAAAGCAGTGAAATAACGTGTCCATTGTCACCCAGTGTATGTGGGTTCTCCTTTCTCTGACAAAGAGCAGAACCTACTCTTAGGTGGAAGCTTCAGGAGTCATCGTGGCCAAATGGCCAACCAGAGATCATGAGCCTTTTACCCTTAGCCAGTCTAGTCTTCAGATGAGAGATGCAGCCCCAGCCTGGCCCAATGCAGGAGAAGAAGTACTGAGCATGGAGTCCAAAGACCAGGGTTCCAATCTAGTCATGGCAAATTAAAAGAGAAAGTGAGAAAGTCATTTAACCAATCTGGGCCTCAGTTTTCTCATTTGTAAAATGAGCAGGTTGGACTAACCAACCTCTAAAGTTCACTGTAGCTCTAAATCTCGTGATCCTATGGTCTGTTCTTTCTCTCTGGTCTTTCCTGCCTTAGACATGCCAACCCCCCTCCCAACCATCCCTGCTAAAAAAGTACAGGGGCTTCTCTTTGTCTCTAGGCACTTAATAATGGTTGAATTAACATGAATGAATGAACCAATTAAACTTTGCCAATATTTGCAATGAATTTCAGCCCATAAAATGTTGGAAGGATGTGTGTTTCATCCTTGCTGAGTCTCCATCCGGATTCCCTGTCTCTCCATTCTCATCCATTTTTCATCTCACATGGTGGGAATTAGTGAATACTTGGTTCTTTTTGTTCTGGTTTTTTGACTCTACATTATTTCAAAAAGGTTTTCTCTAGATTCCCCTATAGTCCTCATATTTGCCTGACATCTAAAATGTATTTTCAAAACTCTTAAAAATGAACAAATTTAAGACTCCTCCTTGTCTGTGACAGATAAGTGGTCGATCAAAGGAGATGGACAATTTTCAAAAGGGCAAACATAAATTGTTAATATTTACAAGTGCTTGACCTCATTAATAATTGAAGAGATGCAAAAGAAAACATAAAGTAGGGTTTTCTTAATCATGTTGACATAAAACAGCCTCTGGCTTTCTGTCCTGGGTGGAGGCTGGGGTTGGAGGAGACTGCACGCAGGATGACTGCACCTTTGTTCCGGAGATTTTCCTTCCAGAGCAGCTTCTCTGCACCTCCCCGCCCCCCACTCCCACCTGCTTGCTGCCTGGCAGAGAAAGCCACAGTCCATGTTTATAAAAGTACCCTGGGAAGTGTGTGGTCCCCCCTCCCCCTACTCTCCCTACTGTCACCCTATTTGGCTTTACTTCCCCATCCTTTGCCTCTGCCTTCTCATTACTCCACCCTGTAATTTCCCTGTCTGCACATTGCAAGGTAAGCATTTGTTTGGGGGAGAGTGTTTATAACCCTGGCTCTTTCTGCTTGGCTGCCTCGTCTTTGGTCTCCAGTGGCCATCTCTGCAGGCCACTGAGGCTATAATGATAAGGACCCAAGGTCAGGAATCTGAGCTTTTAGAACCGGAAGGGACCTTTTAGATCTTCAACCACAGTCGGCTAACTATGGCCCATGGGCCAGATCTGGAGGTTGCCTCTTTTTGCATGGCCCTGGCACCATTTAACTCCCTTATTTTAATTACAGGGGAACAGACCCAGAGAGAGGAAGAAACTTACCTAAAGTCATGCAGTTAACAAACTAGCAGAGCTGAGATTTGAACCCAGGGCCTCTGATTCCAGAGGCATTGGATATTTATCCTTCCGGTAGAACATAAGCTCTTTGAGGGTAGAGATGGGTCTGTATTTAGTTTGTCTAATGTTTCTAGCACAACGACTTGGAATTTGGTAGGTGCTTATCAAATGCTTGTTGAAGTGAATTAAACTGAATTGCTCTCTGTACTCCATTTCATGACCCTGCAAATGTTCTTCTATGAGAGTTTAGAGTCAGAGTTACTGACTCTGCTGGAGGAGAAAGAAAGGGAGGGGACTGCGAGTCAACTAGAACTCTGGGTTCTAGTTACTGATTCACTATTGACTGACTGTGTGCCCTTGGACAAGTCACTGGTCTCTCTGGGTTTCCGTTTCTTCTTGGGCAGCAGTTCTCAACCTGTGGGTCGCGACCCCTTTGGGGCCAAATGACCCTTTTACAGGGATCACAGGGGTCGCCTAAGACCATTGGAAAACACATATTTCCGATGGTCTTAGGAACCAAGACACCGTTCCTCTATCCATCTCCAGGCAGGTCTGCCCACATGCAGATATGCCTACATACAAGTATTAAAGAGTCGTGGCATTAGGAAGGTTGAGAACCACCATTCTTCGGTAAAATATGGAATGAATGACTCTAAGGCCTTTCTGAGCTGAACACTCCATGATTGCTTTGTCTTTCTTAACCCATACCTTTAGGGAGTGGATTGGGGAGCTGGAGACGAGGAGTGATTAGAATTCAGGCTCCTTGATAGTCAGTACAGGACTCTATACCTTGACCTATCCTGCCACTTCAAACATTGGCTGGCAGGTAGAGATATTCAAAGTCTTTCCATCTCAAAAAAATTGTTCTTCAACAAATCTCCTTGGTGATTTAACTCTTCTTACCAAAGTATCAATCAGTTAACAAGCACTTATGAGATGCTTACTATGTTTTAGATATCATACTATTTACTAGGGATACAGAAACAAAAAGAAGACCCTTTTGTGCCCTTGAGGAAGTTATATTCTGTGGGGGAGAGATGAGAACACATGTAAATATATACAATGTATATAGAGAATAAATTTAGGGTAAGTAGTAACCTTTTTATTTTAAATTAAATGTTGATAGCTGTACTCTCTGGAGCAGCAAAAACTGAGAACAGAGTAGATGCTCATTGATTGGGGAATAGATAAACAAATCTGGCACAAGGAGGGAAGATGGCTTAGGAAAAGATGAGTACAGAGAAGCAAGCAAAGACTTAAGTGAATTAATACAAGGTAAAGTAAGCAGAACCAGAAAAATCCAGGAATTCCTTAAATGGAAACAATGAAACAACTGAAACAGGCTGCTGTGAAATTATCTTGACTAAGCTTGTTCCCAAAGCAGAGATAAGAGCAAGTTTCTTTCCCTGCTTCATTGTAGAACTGAGGGACCACTGCAGTGGAACTGCACGTCATGTCAGACTTCTGGATATGGTGGTTAGTTTTGCTAATTTTGTTTTCCTCTTTTTTCTTTTCTTCCTCCTTTTTTCTTCTTTATTATAAGGAATGACTCAGTCTATGACTCAGAGGTGGGGAAGGGAAACAGGAAAACATAAGTGATGGGAAAACAAAAGTATCAATAAAATTTATTTTAAAAAACTGCATTGTGTTTACATGGGCCTTAGAATTTGCCAATGACTCTCAAATGGCAAGGGAACAGATTATGGTCTCTCTTTTTCAGATGAGGGAATTGAGGCACAGACACATCATACACTGTCGGAGATGTCAATAACTAAAACCTTTGTCCCTACCTCTCTGTCTCTAGGGCACTGAGCATCACAGCACAGGCCTTTCTCATTTTCCAAATGCACAAAGTCACAGGATGCTACGGTGTGAGGTCAGATAAGATTGGGTTGGGAAGGAAACCTCATTCAGCCAGAATGAACTCATTAGAGATCTTAGAGAAGGCCAGGGAAGGAGACAAAAGCCACAATGATAGGCACCTTGTATTTTCTCAAGTAGCTTCCTACAATGTACCTCCCTAGTTGTGATATAAGGACTATAATATAACATGATATGATATGATATAGCATAAAATAGCATAATGTAACATAATAATATAAAGAAATTTCCTTGTGATTTACAGATAAGGAAATTTCCCTGTAAACAAGGAAATAGGGATGGGAGACTCTGCAAGTTGGGCTCAATCCAACTCCCCATTCCTAATCAAGCAATCAACATTTATTTCTTGCGTATCTATTATAGGCACTGAAGATACAAAGAAAAAAACGAAATAGTCCCTGCCCTCTCGGAGCTTATATTCTACTGGGGAAATACACACACACACACACACACACACACACACACACACACACACACATGCGCGCGCGCACACACACACACACATACACATTTTACATGCATATATAAAGTATATATGTATGTATTTGTGTATATGTGTATATATACATACATGTATATGTGTGTGTGTGTGTACATATGCCCACAAAATAGATACGAGGTAATTTGGGTGAAGGTAGGGAACGCAGGAAAAGTTTTGTATAGAATGTGACTCTTGAGCTGAGTCTTGGAGGAAACTAGGAATTCTAAGGGGCAGAAGTGAGGAGGGAAGGAGGCATTCTAGGCATGGGGGACAGCTAGTTCAAAAGTATGGAGGTAGAAATGGAGTGTCATGTAGGAGGAACAGCAAGAAGAATACTCTATCTGGAACAAAGAATTCATCAGGGGAAATAAGATATAATAAGGATGTAAAAGTAGGTTGGGTCCAGGTTGTGAAAGGCTTTAAATGTTAAACAGAGGAAGATTCTAATTATCCTAGATGATCACGTCAGAGGAAGCCATTGACACTGACTGAGGAAGCCAGTGTTGATTCTGCTCTCCAGAGTGCCCTCTAAGAAGGCTGAATGGGTAATGGAGATTTTTTTTTAGGTGTGTCTAGATGGAAAGTCTAGAGGGGACCTGTGACTGAGAAGGAATTGGGTACAGAAGTCACCCTCTTGCTCTAGTAACTTGAATTGTGGGGGAATCGAACAAGGTTAATATGGACTAGGGAGCCAAGGAGATGAGGGGAAAAAACTCTAGACCATTTCCTGGCTGGTCAATCAGAGTCAACATTAACTATTTTTGCTTGGTGAACAAATTCCACGTTTGAAGAGATGCTTGTGTGTATGTTTTGTTTTTTCAAGAAAAGCCATTTATTCCCATGTCCAGAAACAAATTCCTCATGTCCAGCTCTTGGGTGACATCAGCCAAAATCACCTATGAGAGGATTTTTCCCGTCACAGACAATCTTCCTTCTGATGGTGCCGAATAGTAAGGTGAGGAAGGCAAGGGCTGTATAGAAAGATGTGTGAGAGGGCAAATAGAAGGAATCAAATGCAGAAGAGAAGGATGTTGAGCAAAAAGAAGGAAGGGTAGCATGGCAGCATGGTGAAGTGGAGCAAACTATAGATTCAGTGCCTGTGGTACTGGGTTCCAATCCTGTCTCAGCCCTTTACTGGCTAGGTGATGTTGGGCAAATTCCTGAATCTCTCTGAGCCCCAGTTTCTCCTTTGTAAGCAGGGGAGGGGCTAGATTAAATGGTGCCTGAGATAGCTTCCATCTCTAAACCTGTCATTCTATGGTTCATTCTATTATTCTAATCACTCCCTCTTCCCAACACATCCCACTGTGAGGTTTCAAAATGACAGTAGCAAAAAAAAAAAAAGAGTTACATGAAGTCACTGCTAATGGGGGAGGAAGATATGTTCTGTCCCTTAGGTTTAACTCCAAGAATATTTACCTGGTACTCAGGCTATGAAAAGGACTCAGATCTGTGAGCAGCATGAAGAAGGGAGCTGAGTATTTTCTCTGGGGTGGGCTCAGGCTGCTTGGACAGAGTCAGGCTTCAAGGGCATTCCATACCCTTTCCCTAAATTCTCCCCCCCCCTCCCATTAACTGTTCTCTGACCACATAGGTGGGAAGCACTGTGATAGCCATCCTGAGATCTCTTTGTAAGGATTCCCCCACTTCACTGGTGAAGATGAGTTAGCCAAGCTCAGTGGAACCAGCTGAGAGAAATAAAAGAAGGGAAGCTGAGGGTCATTCCCCTTCCCAACAGGAAAAAAATCAGCAAGTGGGATAATGGAATTGTCAATCTACAGTGAAAAGGGATCTCAGAAGCCATCTAATCCAGTGCTTTAATTTAACTGAGGACCAGTGAGGTTAAGTGATTTGCTCAAGGTAACACAGGCAGTAAGCTTCAGAGGCAAGATTTGAACTTAGGTCCTCTGACATTGACTACCTCACCCTGCTCGGCATGTTTGATTCATCTATCATCCACCACCACCAC
The DNA here is from genome assembly GCA_028627135.1 of Pseudochirops cupreus. Lineage (NCBI taxonomy): Eukaryota > Metazoa > Chordata > Mammalia > Diprotodontia > Pseudocheiridae > Pseudochirops > Pseudochirops cupreus. The sequence continues at coordinate 537,054,381 of CM053582.1, forward strand.
TAAATAGCTCACATTTTTATGTGAGAATTCAAGTTTTGCAACGAGGTCTTCATATATTTTATCATTTGACCTTTACAACAACTCACAACCACTTACCTGTGGTGTGGGTGCTTTACTATTTCTATTTTGAGATGAGAAAGGCTAAGCTCAGGGAGTTTGACTGATTGGCCCAGGGTCAAACATCCAGGAAGTGGCAGAGGCAGGATTCATACCAAGGTCTTCCTGCCTCCAAGGCCTGTCCGCATGTTCACCCTTAGGGGAGAGCAGCCCTACAGTTAGCATTTTTCAATTAACAAGCACTTATTTTCTCTTCCTTTTGCCCACCTCACCCTTTGGGGAAAACAAAAGCAAAAATAAAACCTCGTAGCAAATATGTGTAGTTTCGTAAAACAAATTCCAGCATTGTACGTGTCCAAAAATGTGTGTCTCATTCTATGTGTTAGTTCATACTTTGGGTGAGGACGCTGGGGGAATACACTAGAACAACAGTGAGTGGAGTAAGGCAGTTAAGTGTGAAGTGGTGTGGTAGATTCTATCCTAAATGCTATGGGAGTTTAGAGGGGAGAATCGTCATGCAGAAAAAAGAGACTAGAGATGGCTCTTTAGAGAAGAGGAAAATGGATTGATCCTTGAAGCATTTCATAGAATCGTAGATCTAGAACAATAAGAGATCTTAGGGGTCATCCAGCCCTACCCCCTCATCTGTAAAATGAGGAAACAGAGGCTAAAGGAGTTAAGTGACTTGTTCAGGTTAACAAAGGTAGTAAGCATGGGATGGTGGTAGAGGAGGGTCAACTTAGGGCCTCTGACTCCAGAACTAATGATCCTCTTACTGTATCACTCTACTAACTCAATATATAATAATGCATCCTCAACCCAACTCATGTTGATTAAGCAATGGTCAGAAAAAGAAACTCTTAGGGTTAGAAAAGACTTCAGAGGCCACTGAGTCCAAACCATGTCTTCTCCAGGGTCTCCAACATATGGCTATCTAATCACTGAAAACCCCTAGCAGGAGGGAAACCTCTACATCCCAAGGTATCCCATTACTCTTTTAAAGAACTCTATTAGAAAGCTCGTCCTTACGTTAAACCTAAATCCAACTCTGGAACTGTTACCCAATATGCCTCATTCTCCCCTTTATGACTGAGCAGAAAGTCCAGTTTTCCTGCTATGTGGAAACCATTAACAAAAGTTATCAAGTTCTGGTCCAGTTCTCTGAGAGAAAAATTCCCAGTTCCTTCCACTGATCCCTGTATGACATGGGTGCCAGGTCTTTCACCACCCCAGTTGCCCTCCTCTCTCATCTCTGTCTTTCCCCATATTTAAAGCCCAGAACTAAATATAGGACTTAAGAAGAAGCTTTACTTAAGGAGGTTGGATAGGTTGTTGTTGTGTGTGTGGTTTTTTTTCTTTGCCTTTTCCCTTCTCTACTTTCAAAACCAAATTGCCTACCAAGTTGATGTTCATAGAAAGAGGTCTTTGATACCAAATATAGCAATTGAAGTGAATAAGAGATCCTGATCAAGTCTCCTCATTTTAAAATAACTAGAAGCCATGCAGAACTCTCAGTCAACTTGCTGGAAGCCTGACTCACCTTCCTCTAACTTTCCAGATCAAGGCAGGTAAATAGTTTCCTTATCAGTTAAATGGTGATAATAGTACAGTGTAGTTGTGAGGAGAGAATTTGGCCATCTTAAAGCCCTCTATAAATGTGAGTCATTATTCATAAATAGTAGACTGGTCACTTTCTTACTCAGTCAGCAAACCAAGATGACCCTGCTTTCCAGTAGCCCAGCAATCCTACTGAGAGTGTCTGTGGCAATGTCTGAAGTCTTTTCCAACTCAGAGTCTATAGTTCTGACCATTGGGCAGAAGTTACAGGAGTAAAATCCTTGGGTCCAGTATAAGTTGATCAGTTGATCAACATTTTAGAAAAACGTTTTAAAATATTTTACTTTATTTTCCAATTTTGTGTAAAAACCATTTTTAACATTCATTTTTAAAAAAATATTGAGTTCTAAATTCTCTCCCTCCCTCCTTGAGAAGGCAAGCAATTTGATATAGACTACACATGTCCAGTTATGCAAAACATATTTCTTTTTTTTCTTTTAAGTAGTATTTAATTTTTTCCAGTTACATGTAAAGACAAATATTAACATTCATTTAAAAATAAAATTTCTATCAACATTTATTAAGCACCTATTCTGTATCAGGTATTGTGCTAAGTCCTGAGGATACACATATGAAAAAGAAAGACAGCTCCTGACCTCAAAGAGCTTACAATCTAACGGGAGAAGACAAAACACAGAAGAAAAACACGCAAAATAAAGTTGAAAAATGAGTGAAAAGTACCAGAGGTGTCATGATAGAGATGCCAAGGGAGTCTAAAGTAAGTGTAACCATGTGGGAACTTCTGTCCTGTGCCCCCTCTGTAAGGGGAGGTTGAGGAATAAGGAAGACGTTTCTAAAAATGAAAACTGTCCACAAAGGTAATAGGTTGCCTTGTAAGGGAGTGAGTTTCCAGTGGATGGAGGTTTTTAAGTAGATGATGGATATTATTCAGGGATTCAGGCATTGAGCAGGGGTTTGGACTAGACCGCTGTAGTCTTTTCCAACTTGGGGATTCTACAACCTTGGCTAGGACTTCATCCATCTGTGTGACACTAGAAAAGTCACTAACATCTATCAGCCTTGGTTTCCTCATCTGTAAAATGGGTGTGATAATAGCATCTACCTCACAGAATGAGGACCACATGAGATGACAACAGTAACACAATCATCATTTGAAGGGGGCTGAGCCTGAATGTACAGAAGACTCCCCAGATTTCATTTCTCCCTGAGTTTCCCCGTTTGTAAAATGAAAGGGACAGACCAGGTAACCTCTGAGATCTCTCCCTACTCAAAGGCTCCAATCCTTCATGGTCCAATAGGACCGTATGCTCATCATGGGAGTGGAAGGTCAGTCAAATGTTTGCATAGAGTTCAAACAGTACCATCATCCAGACTGGGGTTGTGGAAAGAAGACTGGATTTGGAGCTGAAGGACCAGGGTTTGAATCTTTTCCCTGCTGGGGGAGTCACTTTTGTTCTGTGGGTTTTAATTTTGACATCTAGAAAATGACAATGTTGGGCCAGGAAACCTTCTAAGACCCTGTCCACTTCCATCTCTGTGATTCCGTGACCCATGTTATCATTGTGCCTTAGAAGGGAAGAAGAGGATCAAATGTTCATGTTGGAGGTGGGCCAATTTTTTCAAGACAGATTCTGTTTTATAGGCAGGAAGCTGGAGCTGAGGCTCAGGGAAATCCTGGCAGCTTTGGCTGTTCCTTTTCTTCATGGGGACTCACTTTCCTGTGTGATTAGTGAGAGTCATTTTTTCCCTATCCCTGGTACTATAAGAGAGGGAGCTAAGACCTTATTTTTCAAAAAGTTGTGTCCTTAAAAACCAGTCACCATCCTAGACAAGGGCCCTTTGTCTCAAGGTGAAAGCTACAGGGTAAATATGGGATGCTGACCAAGACCTGTGGTCTGATCAGGCATGCCTTCTCTGGCAGGCCTTTTGAAATGATGAACTTGGCATTTAAATTTGAAACCCTCCTGTGTGCAGTCAGGGAGAGGTTTGGTCTGTGCTGTTCCGGAAAGGGAGCCCTGACCCCCGAGATGGGGAGAGAAGGTGGCAGAGCCATGAAACCCAGTCCCCTTTGGAGAGGGACATGTGTTCCTGGAGGCAGGAGTAAAGCGACAGAGGCTGCTTCCTTTAGGATCTGAGGGATGTGTGCTTTAAGGAAGGGCCCTGAATCCCTGCTTCTGCCAGAGCAAAGAGGGAGTGGGTGCTCCTGTGGATCACTGGTACCCAGCACTTTGTTGACTAGTGACCCCAAGCCCTGCAATTCCTTCCCATTGCTAAGTGTCCTTGATGTTCTGTGAAGACAGGGGTGGGGGTGGGAGTCACAAGCTTGCTTCTGGGCAGCAGAGGATAAACACTATGGGAATGTTGATATATACTGACAACTTATAACCAGACACCACGGAAGAAGAGATGTCATTTGGTTTGGAGTGTGTGCCTTGCCTTCTCTTGCTGCCTGGAGTCAGGTTATAAATTACCTTTCCTTACTTCTTGGAGTCTGGTCTCTGCCATAACAAACTATAAGACTCTTGGGCAGATTTGCAGTCCTAGACTGGAAGAAATTGAAGAGTCCATGCAGTCCAAACCCCTCATTTGATAACCGAGATCCAGAAAAGCCAAGTTGTTGACTGGTCCAAGGTCCCACAGGGAGTCAATGGCAGGGATGAGATTTGATGGAGGTCTTGATGGATGAAATGAGTCTTTTATCATGGGAACATTCAAATACGGATCTGGTGATGTGGATTCCCCAACATTGGAGGTATGAGGTAATAATAATAAATAATATTTACATAGTCCTTAAATGCCTACTAAATACTTTACATGTGTGTTCTCTTTGGATCTTTGTAACTACCCCGTGAGATGAGTTTTAAATGTATCATTGTCCCCATTTCACAGATGAGGAAACTGAGGCCCCCTCTCAAGGGGCTGAGTAGGTTCTCAGAGTCACAAAGCTAGTAAATGTCAACCTGGCTCCAGTTGAGCAATCCATCCCCTTATGCCGCTCTGCCCCAAGAATGACTTGCCCAGTCACACAGCTGGGAAGTGTCTGGAGGCCGAATTTGAGCTCAGGTCTTCCTGCTTCCATTCCCAAGGATCTATCCACAGGACCACCTAGCTTCCCTGGGCAGCTAAATGATCTCAAAGATCTTTGCAGTTCTAATATTTCAGGACACTATCATAATTTTTCCTTACAAGTAAACACACTGGTAATTAAAATATATGGACATTCTTTTAAAACATGTTGTAGCTCATCCCCACAATACCTTTAAAACAGAAACTTCTTTTAACAGAATGTTAAAGACTTGGAAGGGGGCAGCTAGGTGGCGCCATAGCTCATAGAGTGCCTCAGACAACTACTAGCTGCGTGACTCTGGGCCAGTCACTTAATCCTGTTTGTTTGCCTCTGTTTCCTCATCTGCAAAATGGATTGGAGAAGGAAATGGCAAACCACTCCAGTATCTTTGCCAAGAAAACCCCAAATGGGGTCACGGAGAGTGGAACTTGACTGAAACGGCTGAACAACAACAAATCCCTGGAAGATGGCCTCCAGTGCACTGGGTAGATTCTTCATGGAGGATTTGTTGGAGGACCTGGAGAAAAATCACACAGACTGAGAAGACATGGATGGGCTGTGATCTGCCCTAGTGAAGGGGCTATCTCCATTGATGAGATCATGGATCCACTGAAGAATTTCAGAACTCTCTCTTTAGGGAACAGCCCCAATTATTTGACGTCAGGTAGGGACTGTTTATATGTTTTCTTTGTATCCTCAGATCCTAGCACACTGCCCAGAACTTAATGAATGTTTTTTTTTGATGGATTGAAGAACTTTCGAACAATTAGAACTGCCATCTCATTAATGTCATGGGCTGCTTTGGATGGTAGTGAGAATTTTTTATTTTGGTATTAAGTGGAGGCTAAACCAGCAGTCTTCTCTCAGAGAGGCTATTAACAGGATTCCTCACTAAGTGGAAGGTCAGACTGCATGACCTCTAAGGTTCCTTCCAACTCCATGACTCCATTTCAACAGACCTATGCAGAAAGCCACTCCCTGTCACCTCTAGAATCAAATATAAAAGCCTCTGTTTCAAAGCTCTTCATAACCTAGACATACCCCTCCCACCTTTCTAGTTTTCTTATGCCTTATATTACCTCCCACATACTTTGAGATGCCGGTACATAACCCACTTGCTGTTCCCTGAACAAGGCACTCCATCCTCTGACTTTGGGCATTTCCATAAGCTCTCCCTCATGCCTGGAAATCTCTCCCTTCTCATCTCTGCTTTTAGGCTTCTTTCAAATCTCAGCTAAAGTCCCACTTCGTGCAAAAAGTCTTTCCTCATCCTCCTTAACCTGGGAGGGTCTTCCCACCACAGTTACCTCCAACTATCCTACACATATCTCGTTTGCACAGAGTTCTTTGCTTCTTATCTCCCCCATTCGACTGTGAGTTCCTTGGAGCAGGGACTGTTGATGCCTTTCTTTGTGTTTCTAGTGTCTGGCACATAGTGGGTACTTAATAAATGCTGGTCAATTGGACTTGACAACCCACTGTCTCCCCTTCCTTTTCTTTCTTCCCATCCTTTATAGCTTCATTGTACTGTTCACACCACCAAGGCATCTCTGCTGGAGATCCTGGATATAAATCTGTGAGTGCCTTAAGAGGAAGACACATCACATACATTTGTATAAAGTGGGGAGGATAAGAAGGAAAGCCTGGGAGAGCTGCTTCATTTGTTTAATGGAGATTTTTAAAAACCACCCCAACAACAGCAAGAAAAAAAAGAGAGGCTGTTGATGTTTTCTTTGCAGGTGAGAAATTCTTGGGATTCTGTCCAGATCCTGGGCCTCGGGCCAAATTCAACAAGCACTGTCCACTTGTTGGCCAAGGCCCTGCTCCTGAACAGAGCAGGAGTGTTTCCGAGGAGCCAGGGAGGAGGGGTGGCCTGTCTGCTGGATCTGCATCAAGTCTGGAGGAGACAAGAAGGAGGGTTGATCTACCATTCCAGGGAATATCCCAATGTACTCATTAGGAGCCCTATGAGGAGAGGCCCCCACCCACTGGTGTCCACCAGAGACAGCTATATCTGGAGGCTCTAGGAACTTATCACCATCCTGGGATCCTACAATATTGACATGGGCTGGATAAGACTTTTGAGAAATACTGTTCATCCTCTGATTTCTAGCCAAGAGTATATCTTCCCACCATCACCTTACATCTCCAGAGGAGATTAAAAAAACCAACTTTAAAAAATTATAAATTTAATAGCTATCCACACAGACAAATAATCAAGTATACATACCAATAAGCAATTCTCCAGATTTTATTTGAGAATTTCCAGAGAGGAGTACATACTCCCTTATACCCACCCAAGCAAGCCATTCCACTTGGGGAACAGCTCTAAGGTTTTGAAAGCTTTTTGTAATATTAAGCTTAGTTCTTCTTCTCTATGACTTCCACCCATGAGCTGATAGACAGCAATACATGGCAGTCATCTTTACTTCAGCCAGCGTTCTTTTCTCTGACCTGCTTTCAAACAGGTTCCTTAATGCATTTATCAAAGGGGCTGTTTTCTTACTGGTCCTCAGAACTGTCTCTGGCTATTTCTTTCACATAGGTGCTCTTTTCCTATCCCTTTCATCAAGTAAAATATCCACATAAGAAAGGGAAAGTACCTAGGAGCAGGCATAGATGATAACCCTTGCAAAGGCACGGAGGTGGGAAATGGAAATGTCAAATTCAGGAAATAGCAATTAGTTTGGCTAAAATAGAGAGCACATGAGGGGGAGTAATGGGAAACAAGCCTGAGAAGACAGGCTGGAGCCAGATTGAGAAGGGTTTCTAAATGAAAAGCTGAAGTATTTTTAGTTTGCCATAGAGGCAATTGGGAGTGTTTCTTAAGCAGACAAATGTCATGATCAAATTTTGTCTGCTATGGGGATGATAGATTGAAAAGGGTAGAGTTTGGAAGCTAGAGTCCACTGTGATAGGCTATTGATATAGTGTGAATGAGAGCTGATGAAGGCCTGAACTTGAGGGGGAAATATGGAGGAGGGAGAGAGCCATTTGAGAGATAAAAGGGGATTGATGTGAGAAATATGGAGATCCCCTAAAATGTAGAGGTATTGAGTCATACAAGTTTTACTCTTCTCTTGTCTGCATGGTCAGCCTCTGGAAGACTCATTTGGACACAATTCCACCACTCTCCAGAAGGTCAGCAGCCAGGTGCCAACTTTACCTAGTTGAAGAATGTTGACCCTATTTGTTGCTTTCTGCCAAAAAGAGACAAACTTGAGTCATAGAGCCTGAGTTCAAATGTAGGCTCTGATGCCTTACTGATTGGGTGACCCTTGGCAAGTCCTTAACCTCTCTGGGCCGAAGTTTCCTAATCTGTAAAGTATATTTCAAGAAGGGCATTGATAAACTGGAGAGCTTCCAAGGGAAAGCAATGTGGTGAAGATCTTAAGTTCATGCCATAGGAAGATTGCTTAAAGGATCTAGAGCAGCCTAGTGCAATGGAAAGAATACTGGATCTGAAGCCAGAGAACCTGGTTTCAAATCCTGCCTTTGACACTTCTTTTCTGTGTGTTCCTGGACAAATCACTTGACCTCCCTGGAAATCAGTTTACAGATTTGTAAAATGAAGGAGTCGGACGAGAGATGCTCTGAGGCTCCTTCCAGCGCTAAGTCTAGGCTTCTGTGGTTTAAGTCCCTCTCCATGGTCCCAGCATGATGCCTGGCGAGTGATAGGTCTCTGATAAATCCTTACTGAACGTGACCGAAGAGCCAATTCTGCCATTTATGACCCTGGGACTCTGGGCGAGGCACTTCTATTGTTTAGACCTCAGAAGTGAGATTAGATCTCTGATAACCCTTCCAGTTGCACCTTGGCGAGAAAAGGTTCAGTTACATCCAGCTGGGTCATAGTCTCAACCTCCCAGCAATAAACGTAGGAAGAACCATCCTCTACAGCTCTGGGCCAGGGGCTGGAAGGATCATGGATATCAGAGTTCTATAACACGAAGGGCCTTGGATCCCATCAAGTCCAGCCCCTTTGAAATACACTTCTCATCTCTCATGGATTGACCTTGAGATCACACCATATGATGGGGAGAGGAAGGACTTGGGAATGTTTAACCTAAAGAAAGCTGTAACTAGGGGCGGCTAGGTGGCGCAGTGAATAGAGCACCAGCTCTTGAGTCAGGAGGACCTGATTTCAAATTCGGCCTCAGGCACTTAACACTTTCTAGCTGTGTGACCTTGGGCAAGTCACTTAACCCCAACCGCCCTCCAAAAAGCAAAAAAAAAAAAAAAAGTCCAAAAAAACCCAAGAAAACTATAACTAGAATGGGGCAAGCAGAGCTCAGCCCAAGGCATGGCCAGATCAAGAGTAAGCCACATTGGTCTGGGAGGGGCTACTGCCCACAGGATGGGGAGGTTTGAACTGAATACTCCAGAGGTGGTATTAAGCAGAGAAAGGTAAGTCTATCACTGTTTCTTGTGATTCTCCCTCCATCTTCATCCTTAATGCCCCTTTTCTGGGATTCGGATTTAGCTTTTTTTTCTCACATCTTGTGATATGGAAAACATACTTTCAACTGAATTGAGAGGCCTTAATCCTGGCACACTTTTATTTTTTCCCAATTTAAAAATTTTTTATTTAGAGTTTTGAGTTTCAAATTCTATCCTTCCCTCTCCTCTTCCTCCCTGAGATAGTAAGCAATCAGATATAGGTTATACATGTGTAATTATGTAAAACATTTCCATATTAGTAATTTTGTACAAGAAGACTCAAAGGTAAAAAAAAAGTGAAGGAAAGAAAGCACAAAATAACATGCTTCAGTCTGTATTCAATCAATATTAGTTCTTTCTTTGGAGGAGGATAGTATGCTTCATCATTAGTCCTTTGGGACTGTCTTGGATCATTGTATTTCTGAGAATAACTAAGTCATTCACAATTCTCATCAAACAGTTTTGCTGTTCCTGGTCCTGTTCACAATGCATCAGTTCATGTAAATCTTTCCAACTTTTTTGGAAATCATCTTGCTTGGCATTTCTATCTCTCGCTGCTAGACTTTGTTGGTAATATATAGAAATGCTAATAATTTATGTGGGTTTATTTTGTATCCTGTAACTTTACTAAAGTTGTTAATAATTTCAAGTAGTTTTTTTTAGTTGATTCTCTTGGATTTTCTAAGTATAACATCCTATCATCTGCAAAGAGTGCTAGTTTTCCTTTAATTTGTTTTTCTTCTCTTATTGCAATAGCTAACATTTCTGGTACAATATTGAAAACAGTTGTGATAATGGATACCCTTGCTTCACCCCTGATAGTAATGTGAAGGTTTCTAGCTTATCTCCATTATAGATAATGCTTGCTGATGGTTTTAGATAAATATTATCTTATTTTAAGGCAAGTTCCATTTACTCCTGTGCTCTCTGGTGTTTTTAATAGGAATGGGTGCTGTATTTTGTCAAAGGCTTTTTCTATATCAGTTGAGATAATCACTTACCTAAGAAGCTGCTGGTTTGCAGAAGGGTGGAGCCTCACTGGTGAACTGCCCCTGGTTTGGAGCCTTGTTACAGTGAGACTGACTGTTGCTGCTGCTCTTGGACCTCACTCCCCTCTGACCCCAGTAAGACAGACCTTTCTTGCCAAGCTGGTGAGCTGCTTCCCTGTTCCTAGAGCAATTCTGAGGCAGTTTTCTAGTTGTTTGGAGGGGAGTTTGGGAGGGGTCCAGAGGGATCCTTCCTCACTCTGCTATCTTGTCATCAGAAGTTCCCAACATACTTTTAAAACCTACCTGTCTACATTGAGAAAGTTTCTTAGTGGGAGCCAGGCATGGAGATGCTGGCCCCAACTCATTCCTTTCCCATCTCTCCTTGATGCTGCATGGTCATTCCCTTGCTGATGGTTCATAAGAGGAGAGTTTATGGTTTGTTCCTCATCTTCTCCATAGTGGGTTTCTGAATGAGTCAAGTTTGGGAAGTATCCTCAAAAGGAGGGCATTAATTAGTGAAGAGAGAAGAGATGAAGAAGCCTGGAGTCCCATCCTGGATGAGCCTTGTCTCAAGCAAGTGGTGGGGAGGGAGAGGTGGAAACCCGAGTTACGTTAGCCAGTTAGTATGTATGTATGTATTAAGCAGACTTTTTTTGTGCCAGACACTATGCTAACTGCTGAGGACACTGAGAAAGGCAGAAAACGTACTTTCTGCCCATAAGGACCTCATATTCTTGTGCAAATATTTGTACATACAAGATGTTGACAGCAAGAGAAGGCTTTGAGGGCTTGGTCAAAGTCAAAGACCCATGATTTAATTGATGTGGGGGTATGCTTCTGTAAATCATAATCCTTCCATGTCTCACTTCATGGGTTTCTGTCGCCCAAGAAAATTCATCCCCCAAAGGCCAACAACTTTTTTCCTACTTGGCTAGGCTGGTCTTTGGAGAACAAAGTCAATGTCCGTTCAGAGATAGGTGCCTCATCCTTGATGCTTTTCAGCTCAGGAGGGTCTGCTAGTGTGGATTCTGCTGGCCCTGCCTTGGAGAACCTGATTCAACTCCATGCCAAGCTGTGATGAGTTACCAGAGGAGGCCTTTGGGGGGTGAAAATGATATTAGAAAACCCACACACTGAACATAACCTCTGGTTCTTTTCCTTTTGCTCTTTTAAATAGAATAATCATCTTCCTCCTCTTCCTAACTAGCCTTTATATAGCACTTCAAGGTTTGCAAGGTGCTTTATAAATATTATCTTAGTTGATCCTCACAACAACCCTGGGAGGTAGGTGCTATCATCCCCATTTCACAGATGAGGAAACTGAGTTGAATAGAAGAAGTTAAATGACTTGCTCAGGGTCACTCAGTTAAGAATCTGAGGCTAGATTTGAACTTAGGTCTTCCTGTGTATAGAATCATACTGCATCCTATCATTTCTTCTCCCTTTTGGTGACCATGGAAATCTGATGGGAACATGAAGGACAAAGAAAAAGACTGAAAAACAAGAGGTGAGTAACTAGGGAATGACTAACAAATTGTGGCATATGAATGTAATGGGATATGACTGAATTGTGAGAATCAGTGGATGGGAAGAATATGCAGAAGCATGGGGAAAACTAGATGATCTGATGCTGAATGAAATAAACAGAACCAGGAAAATAATATATGATCACTAAAACAGTATTAATGATAACAGTAATAGTTATTATTTATAGAGCACTTTAAAATATGCAAAGAACATATCATCTCATTTGATCCTCTATAAGGTAGGTACTGCTATTAGCTACCATTCTACAGATGGGAAAACTGAGGCTGAGAAAGAGTAGGTGATTTGCTAACAATTGTCTAAGGCAGCATTTGAACTCATATCTTCCTGACTCCATGTCCTGATGTGCTGTTTCGGTCAGAAACCCTGAGGGTCTTCCCCTCCCAGACTGATTTTTTTTTCTTGACTAGGTAAAAAGGACCATTCTCTGCCTCATTTCTTATCTAGCCTTAGTCACTGAATGGATATTGCCTCAGTCAAACTGAGACCTGTTAAAAACCTTAGCTTAAAAAGCCTGAGCTCTCCTACTGTATCCAGGGCCATCATCACTAGTCCTGAGCCACTGGACCCAGATGGTTCCAGAGGACAGAGTAAGACTGGTGACTTTGCACAGCCTTCCTCACTTAAATCTAATTAACTCGCATGCCATGACATCACTTCCCTGATGTCATGGTCCTTTTCTTGAATGAAGGACAAACAACAACATCGAATTATAATGATCAAGCCTTGTCTCATAAAAGAAGCAAGCAAATGCACTCCCTTCCTTTGTGGGGTATAGGAGGGGGAGGGACAATGAAGGTACAATTGCATATGCTGTCAGTCTTGTATAGATGAGTTTTTCTGAACTGCTTTTTGTACTCTTTATTTTTAATTCTTCACCACAAGGTATGACTTTCTGGGTAGAGGAGGTAGGAGGGATATATTCAGAAATGAAGGTGATATAAAAATATTTTTTTGAAAAAGGAAAAAGAAGAGATGGAGTAAGTGGAGATGGGAGGGTACCAGGAGAGGACAAACAGAGTTGGAAGGAAGTATTTGTTATCATCTTCCCTATCACAAACTAGCTTAATATTAGCCACTAAGAGGCCAAATCAGCTAGTTCTCTCTCATAAACAGATCCATCCCTTTGATTGACAAAGACAAAAAGGACAAAGATTGTCCTCCTCCATCACATGGAAGAACCAGTAAAGGAATCAGGTTTTAGGGAATCTGTGAGGACTCAGGCTGTAGGATTGTCTGCCCTCAGATTGATACTCACGTCTTATTTGAGGGGGATGTTCATTTCCTAAAAATTGGAAATGTCTTTTTTGAAGGCAGTGGAGTAGAGTGGATGGAGCACTGAGTCTGGAGCCAGGAAGACCTGGGCTTGAATCTTGCGTCAGATACTTACTAGCTCCATGACTCTAGGTAAGTCACTTAACTTCTGTGAGCTGCAGTGTTCGTATCTATAAAATGGAAACAACAATCGCTTCTCCCTCATATGGTTGATTTTGGGGGGTGGGGCGGTTCAAATGAGATAATAAATGTAAAGCACTTTGTAAACCTTAAAGTGCTATATTTATAAACTACTATTATAGTTCATCAGTTTTTAAATTTCTTGAGTTTGAACATGTTAAAAGGAGTTTTATGATATAAGCCACCTGTCTTGGTCAGATTTGACATTTCTATTAGCTCAGCTCCGAAGGGCATAAAAAGGACTGAGAGATGAAGAGACTTACCTTAGAAAGATGGAGGAGCTGAGGTCTGGAAAGGCAACCCACTCAGCACGTCTGGCTCCAGCAACTGTCATTAGTCTCTTAGAGAGTCCTTGAAGTCAGCTGGGCAAGCATCGGCCCCCAAGCCCTTCCTGATGCCAGAGTCCTGGGCTGCAGACTCTGGTGAAGTCATCTTCAGGAGCATCTGTTAGATCTTTGCTAAGTATTGCCAGACTTGGGGCAGGAGGCAGAAAGGATATGCAGCTAAGTGTTCTCAGATGAAAAGTCAGGGGTTGCACGGTCTCACATGGGTGATTCATTCCCAGATGAGCGCAGAGCCGAAAGCTGGATGGATGCTGGAGCAGAGCGACTTGTACCAATCTGTTTTATTCAAGACTTTGGGGTCTGTTAGACTACAGTTTCCAAAGGGATAAAGACAGAGATTGGGTTCACTGACCTTCACAAAGATGAATCTTCTCAGAACTCCCCCAGCATCAATTATCTGTCCTCATTCTGTCACCCAGTCACTTGCAGCCTCATTTCAGAGGCATAGAGCACTGGACTTGGGGTCAGGAAGATCTCGATTCATACCTTCAGTACTTACAAGCTGTAGTGACTCTAGGGAAGTCACTGAGGCTCTCCAAGCCTCAGTTTACCTATCTGAAAAATGGGGATAATAATAGCCCTTTATCTCAGAGTTTTTATAACAATCCAGGAGATAATATACATTGACTTCTCTAAGCCTTAAAGCACTATTAAATGTGAGATATTTTATGAGTATGTGGTTTCTCCAGCTAGAATGTCAGTTCCTTGAGGGTAGGGATAGTGTCTGCTAATCATGCAACAAACGAGTATTATGAGGGGGCAGCAGGAATGGAGAGAAGGGGCTAATTTCTTCAAGGAAGAATCAATCACAATAGAGATCTGGGGACTTCCTGGACACATAGGCTGAAGGAAAGGGGAAGATTGAAAACTGGGAGACTCAGCTGGGGTTTGGTCACTGAGAGAGATGAGAGCTGAGGAGAGGGAGAGGAGGACAGGGAAGAAGACGATACATTCAGTTATTAACAAGTTGAGTTTGAGATGATGTCAGGACATCCGAGTGGAGAAAAATTGTAGATTGAACAAAAGTTAAGAGAATGAAAATATAAATGTGAGAATTATTTGCATAGCAGTGGGAACCCTGAGTGCATGGGGGAGAAGAAAAGAGGATCAAGGGGAGAACTTGGAGAATGCCTACAGTGAGGAGAAGAAGGAGGAAGAGGTGATCCTAGCAGAGGTACCAGTGAAGAAGGAGGGGAGGGAACATTTACTAAGTACCTGCTATGTGCCAGGCATTGTATTAAGCACATTACAAATATGTAATTTGATTTTCACAACAACTCTATGAGGCAGGTGCTATTATTATTCCGATTTTACAGCAGAGCAAACTGAGACAGAAAGAGGGTAAGTGACTTGCTTAGGGTCACACAGCTAGTAAGTTTCTGAGGCTAGATTTGAAGTCAGATCTTTCTAGCCTCTGAAGCAGGTAGGAGTGTCTTAGAAGTGTCTTAGAAGCCAAGAGAGAAGAAAGTTTCAAGAATTTAGGCATGGTCAGTAGTGGCAAATAGTGGAGATGGTCTAACAGGTGGGTTAGATGTGTTCTTCCTGGTCCCAAAGGGCAGGGAAAGGAGAGATGAATGGAAGGTGCCCAGAGGCAAGTGTTAACCTAGTGGAAGAGAGGCATCCTCACAATTAGCACCAGCCCCAAGTGGGAGGGGCTGCCGTAGGGAGGAGGGGCTTCTGCCTTCCTGGGGCTCTTTCAGCAAAGGCTGGGGGGTCATTTACCAGTCAGGTTGTGGTTTGGTTTTTTCTATTCACTTCATTTAATTTTTAAAAAAATCTTATGTTAACAAACACCAACTAAATGAGCACTTCCATATACGGAGTAGAACAGAAAAGGATGATTTCACTAAAACTGGGAATTTGTATTCTGCACAGTTTGCTTTTCTTTTTAAGTATATAATAAATTCAACATGTAACTTTTACAGCTGCTCTGTTCGCCAGTGATTCCTTCTGACCTATTTTTCTGTTCTCCTCTATGCACTTAAAAATGCTTCAATGACTCTTTCTTTTCTCTTCTTCCTTCCTTCCTGCCCTCCCTTTCTTTTTCCTTCTTCTCTTTCTTTTTCTCCTTTCTTTCTTTCTTTCTTCCTTCCTTCCTTCCTCCCTTCCTTCCTTTCTTTCTTCCTTCCTTTCCTCCTCTTTTTCCTTCTCTTTTTCTGTTTCTCTCTTCCTTCTTTCCTTCCTTTCCTCCCTCTCTCTTTTGCTTTCTCTCCTCTCTTTCTTTTTCTCTCTGTTTCTCCTTCCTTCCTTCCTTCCTTCCTTCCTAATTTCTAGGTCTTCCACTTTCAATTCTCTCTTACTCTTGGGGAAAAAAAGACACACACCACATTAAAACCTTTGTAACAAATATGAATAGTCAACAGAACAAATTTCCACACTGTCCATATCCAAAATTGCATATCACTTAAATTGGTCCCTCTGTAACAATGTGGGGAGTGTGCTCTTCATTGGTCTTCTGGATATGTGGTAAAGGGGATTCTTGTTCGGACATGAGCTGAGCAAGATAACACCTGAGGTCCCTTCCATATTTGAGATGCTGTAATGCTGTGAACAGTGTGGTCTCGTGGAAAGAGGACTGGATTTGGGGTCTGAGGAGACTCACTTTGCCTCCATCTTGCCCCAGAACTATCCCATGTTTTCCAACCACACCTTTCTCTGATGGCCCATTGTTTTTTTTAATTTTATTTTATATTTCTTTGTTTGTTTTTTGGAGGGGGGAAGGCAGGGCAATTGGGGTTAAGTGACTTGCCCAAGGTCACACGACTAGTAAGTGTTAAGTGTCTGAGGTTGGATTTGAACTCAGGTCCTCTTGACTCCAGGGTCAGTGCTCTACTCACTGCGCCACCTAGCCGCCCCCTGGCCCATTCTTTACTTTGATTTTTCCTTGTGTCTTCATGTTTTGCTACCTGTTGCACCTCCTCAGGTCCATTCACCTTTTCTTTGACCTCTTGGAGATGCTTAGTTTTAATTCTTAAGAGATTCTAATCTTGGTGACGTGTAACCATACAACACTATCAGAAGAATATTGGTACTAAAAAGAGGACCTTCATTTCAGGGGAAGTTCAGAGTTCTGCAATTTCCTGTAGGAAATCTAGCCCATCCTCCCCCCCCATTTAATTCTGAGTCCAACTCATTGTCCATTCGCAGTGTCTATTTGAAATTATCTTTATCTATATCCATATTCATGTTCTTGCCTGTGTCTGTGTCCTTAACTGTCTTGTAAAGCAGCTGGGTTAGGGTTAGGGTCAGGGTCAGGGTTAGGGTTAGGGTTAGAGTTGGAGGTGGAGGCGAAATTGGAGGGTTGGAGGCAAATTTAGGGTTAGAGTCAGGTATGTGCACGCATTTAGGGTTAGAGTTAGGGTTCATCTAGCTATGTAGGATAATCTGGAAAACTGCCATTCTTCCTTCCTCCCCTCTCCTTCTTTTCTTAGTGGATGGCTAGTCTTGTTCTTTTGAATAGTTATAGATCTCATGCAGGCTCTACAGTGTTCTGCTGCTTAATGTAATAAGTACAATGTAGTTAGAAAACAGGAGCATCTGGTGGACCTCTTGAGGGGTCCACTCCTGATTTGGGGGTGCATTGGCCAACCACATTTCAGGTGCTGCACAGACTCCCAGTACATAAAGTCCTGTACTCCTCAGTAACCCAATCAAATAAGAAGACTTCCCCCTTCTGTGCCCTGGAGTAACCAGCCTCCACCTAAGGCCACAGACAGATGCTGGCATCCCTATTGGCCAGCTGCTTTACAAGATGGTTTATTATAGTATATTTACTATCACAGATCATTCCCAAAGAAGTAGCCACACTACAATACATACTCTGCCCTGATCAATATCCATCAGGAAGATTGTGTTCAGAGAGTATTATATTCAGATCTGGTGTCATAATTTTGGGAAGGACTTTAATAAGCCTGGAGAATGCTAGAGGACAACCAGGATAAGCGTATCCTGTATGGGGATTGATTGGAGAAACCTGGGAGTGTTCAGCCTAGAGAAGAGAAGGCTCAAGGAGAGGGGACCTTCAAGTGTTTGAAAGGCTGTCATATGGAAGAGAGTGAGATTTGTTTCACTTGGCAGAAGTGGAAATGATAGATAGAAGTTTAAGAGGAGCACATTTTGGTCTGATGTCAAGAAGGCACTGTGCCAAGAGCTTTATAAATGTCCCATTTAATCTTCACAACTCTGGGAGGCAGGTGCTGTTATCATCACCACTTTACAGATGAGGAGACTGAGGCAGAAAGAGGTTAAGTGACTTGCCCAGGGTCACACAACTAGTAAGTAAGGATGAATTTTAACCCAGGCCTTCCTGACTCCTGGACCAGTGCTCTATCCACTGCGCCACCCAGCTGCCTTATGAAAAACTTTCTAACAGTCAGGAGTCTTCCTAAGTGGAATGGGCTGTCTCATGAGGTCATGGATTCCCTTTCCTGTGATGTGACAAACTCAGATCATTCCAGACCAAGGAAGGTTATATGGTTCAGAGATGGATAGGCAGCATCGACCCGTCCTCCTATCCCATGGAGCCATCTTGACATCTAACCTGCCACTAATGCCCCTTCCCCCAAAACCAGAGCTCTCCCTCTTATTCCCCTGATTGGCCACATCCCAACCAGCCAGTCATCTATCCCAGGCATCATTCCCTGCCCTGACACTAAGGTTATTTTCTCTCTTGCCCCATTTTCCATGCTAGAAGACATGTTTTCCTCATCAAAATATAAAATATAAAAAGGGTTTTTCTCATCTTTATCTTTGTTACCCCAAGTACTTAGTTCAGTATCTGATATACAGTAGGCACTTAATAGATGCTTTTTCTTCATTCATGGAATCTGTGCCTGCAGTCTCCTTCACATTTGGCCTTTACCCAATGAATTCACATAGGCCAACTCTTCCCAAGGAATGAGACAGCTGAGCCTGAGCTCGAAGTGGTCCTGTCATCCCTTGGTAAAGGAAGTAAGTGTATGCCATAAAAGATTTCAATTGGTCTTGGGTACGGAAACAACATTCAGATGTATTCCTCGGATCTACATGATGTTCAGTAACCAAAAGCATGTGCTGAGCATGCTGGTTTGGATTAAGCCCTGCTGGAGGAATCCAGGACTCTTCATAAGAGGCCTGTGTGCTGCAGCCCCTAACGCCTGCTTCCCACACCCAGGAAGAACACAACTCCAGAGTGAAAGTTCTGAGATGCAGCAATAAAAACTCCCATCCCGTCATTCTCCCTTCCTCTCCTGCTGCCCCTGCAACCCCAAGATTATCACTATGTTTTCTTCTACTAAAATTTACCCAGAAGACCCCAAATTCATGGAGCATCTTTGGAGGATTGTTTAAAAAAGAAAAAGAAAAAAGAAGGCAAACCTGTCATCAGACCATAGCTTTGACTTGGAAGGGGTCTTAAGAACCTGTCCAATCCAACCCCCTATTTTAGAGATAAGAAAGATGAGGCCCCCAGGAGAAAGGTGACCTACTCAAGATCACATAGGTTTTAAGAGACTGAGTCAAGATTCAAACCCAGGTCATCTGGTGACACATTCATTGTTCCTTCCATGACACCTTGCTGTCTCCAATGTCATGCTACACCAGTATTGTTGGATTTCTGAATGTGGAAGTGGGGCTCAGTTCCCATCGATGCCTCTCTCTGTCTTTAAGGTAAGGTAGGTCCCAAACATAGGGTCCCACAAGCTTATTCTGTATAAGCCACATAGGGTACATCTCCATCTCTATCACTTCTATCCCTTTTCCTCTGTAGAAATGAAGAGATTGAACTAGATCCAAAATCTGTGAGTCGAGACCCCATATACGGTCGTGAAAAATTTGGCAACAGTAAAAGGTTTCTGAACATGTGATGACCAAAAGCTATTTTAAAATCAAATACGTAATGAATCCAAGGTCTTTCTGGCAATGCTTGCCTTGATTGTATCCGGCAACTTCACAGCAGCCTTGGTTCTGAACACAAAGCACCAGCACTTTGCACTGAGCATGCAAAAAAGGGGTGGACGGTGGAAAATGTTTAAGAAGCCCTGGACTAGATGACCTCGATGATCTTATGTTGACCAGGAAGCTCTGCTTGCTAAGAGGCAGGACTAAGGAATATGAATGACTCTTTGGTGGAATTGACCTGATGTCAGCAGGTGTCCCCTTTTAGGAATAATTCAATTACCAAGAGTCAAATAGCTGCTTTCCCAGCTCTTTGGTCACCTTATTCCAGAGGAGTTCATTTCTTTTAATTTTCACACATGGGTCCATCCCTGGTGGCCTCATTTTTGCCTTAAACTCTTGGAGTAAAACAAAGTCATGAGATTTAGAACTGAAATTCGATTCAACTCCATAAGACTTTTACTCTGTGCCTAGGAAGGGAGGATAAAAGGCCGTGAACAGAGCAGCCTTGTCCTCAAGGAACTGACATCCAAGAGGCCTCAGGGATCATCTACTGCAACCCCCTTATCTTACAAATGGAGGGCCAGCAACCCAGCAGAGGGCAAAGGATTTGCCCAAATGAGGTAGAATTTGAACTCAGGTCCCTATCATCAAATCTTGTGTTTTTTCTCCTATGCACACTACCTTTTTTTTTTTTTTTTTGCAGAGGAAGGTGTTTATTACACTTCCGGCAAGGAAGCTGTGTGCACTACTTAAAAAACAGAACAAAACAAAAAGCAAAAAACAAAAAACAAAACTTGAGGTGTAGGCATCCTGGACTTTTATTTCCACTTACCCAAAATTTTCTCTTTCCAAATGAGGTGTCACAGATTTGACCCTGATCCAAGAGTAGCAACCTTCTGCTTGTTAACTGAACATCAGAGTGAGCAAAGACCAATGGCTCCAAGCCTCATGGACTTTTTATAACAGTCCAAGATGTACAGATAGTACTGCTTTGTAGAGGGCGCCGGTGGCACAGTATATGGGACTTGGAGCAATGAAGACCTGAGTTTGAATCTAGCCTCAGATACATACTAGGTGTGCAGTTCTGGGAAAGCTGTTTAACTTCCTCCAGACTCAGCTTCCTCACCTGTAAAATGGAATAATGACAGCCCCTACCTTACCAGGTTATTCTGAGGTTCGCCTGAGATATATCTGTAGTGCTTACAAACATCAGAGTCACACAAACAGTAGCTATTATGATTGTTTCTAGTGTTTCTAACTGCCCTTGCTCACGACAAATTCAAACGGCTTATTTCTGTCGTGGGGAGGAACCCAACTTTCCCCCATCTTCAAGCATCCCCGTGTGGTGCACCCGGTGGGTCTGGCCGAACTCGGGGAAGGTGCGCCCGTCTGCACTGGTCACTGGTGAGCGGTGTCCTAGAGACAGAGACTCTGTCCACCTGCGCGCCCATCCGGGCCGGCCTCGGCGGGTCGAGGATGGCTGCCCCGTGGGCCGCGGCACCGAGGTGAGGCGGTGGGGAGTCAGGCGGCCTTATGCGTTGCTGGCGGCGGTCTGGGGAAGCGCTGCACCTGCCGGGGCTAGGTATTCTTTCAAGATCAATGACAGCCAGGGAAGGGAGAGAGGAAATTCCTTGGAGCTGCATCCTGCCAGATCCTCTAAACAGACTGCGTGTAGTGGGCTTGGATTTGGTCTTTCTAAAATGCTTCTTTAATCCTGGTTCGAACGGTCCTGCAAGATGACCAGGTTGGGTTAGTCCCAGAGCAAAAACTAGGACAAAATGACGGGGGCTCTTCCTCAGGGAGGAAGCGCTAAAAGCGCTTTGGGTCCTTTGGCCAAGTGGAAATAAATGACCTCAGTGCCTGGGGAGCAAGACTAATTAGTTAAAATAGGATCCTACCTGTCGTGGCTTCCAGTACCGAAGAAGAGTGACTTCCCAGGTGAGTTCTTACCTAGCCCAGCCTCACCCACTGAATTGAGAGTGAATTTCCTATTGCTTGCCCTGGGTACAAAAATCGCTAGTTATGGCTCTTAACAGTTCTCAAATCTGACCGATTAGTCACTTGATTAGGACTTGGACAAGTTGCAAGAGAGTTCTTGAAGGGGTCTCAAGTCAATTCTTTGACTTAATGTACTTTGTAGAGTTCTTCAGATGAAGTGAAGGTCTTACTCTTTCTATCGATGACTGGAGGGGCTTGTGCAGAGAGTTCTTGTCTTTTATTTTTTTGGTGGGGTCGGTGGGCACTGTCTCTCAAAAGATTTCTCTAGTTTTTTGGGGGGTCGGTGATGGGTTTGGCCTCTGAGCACTCATGGAAGGCTGCCTCCATTCTGGACATGTCTCCTCTTCCCCCTCTTTTCTAGAAATTTCCATGTGCCATGCCTTGCTAGCCAGTCCCTATCATTTCTCTGTTTTGTCTAGAGTTAAGAAAGTGACATAGAAAATATTAATAATGCAGATTAAACTTGAAAGTGTGTCATAGGACACATTCCCCACCCCTCCAGGAGAGCCGATTGTTAAAAATTTAACACTCCTGTCTCCCTACTTCCCCCTACCTCCCTTTACCTTCAAGCTTCTACCCTGGCCTGAAGACCATTAAACCAAAAATTCTGACAACTACCCTGGTTGTAACCTTAATTACGCCTGCCGCCATCCCCGGCTGTCTCAAATTAAGCCTTAAGTCTTCCCTTGTGTGGGTTAAAATGTACCATTATAAAAACCTATTGCTTTAAGAATTACTGCCTTGTTTGTTTCCTTTATGACAACCCCACAAAGTTCCCAAACCGTTGTTACAGACTAGGCTAGGGAGCAAAAACAAAATGATGGAATGGGAGCCAACCAGCAATGGATTTCTTTCTCTTTTTTAAACTTTATTTTTTCCTTTTATATAAAAATTTTTATACAAGCACATCTTATCTCTTCCTCCCATTCCCCCACCTTGAACAATAAAAAAAGAAAGAAAAATAAATCCCCTTTTAAACAAATATGCATTGCCCGGCAAAACAAATTCCCACACTGGCCACAGAATTGAATTTGCTGGCAGATGCTCCAGTGTATTTTCTTAACCATTTCAAAAGATATCTTGGAAATTGATCTCAGTGCCCTCAGAACTATGTTGCCTCCAGCACAGACCTCCTCTGTGTGGATTTGGTCCCATCCAGCTGCGTTTCCCAGGGCTGTCCACCCTGAAAGTTCCATCTCCTTCCCTCTGCAGAGAAAGCATTGAAATGTGATGTTAGAATCCAGTCTTTGATGGAGAAAACAGTTTGTCAGGGAAATGATGACAAATCTTTTGTGCATTTTTAATCTGTTTGTCGACCTTTCAGTTCCACCCTTCAGTGTTCTTGGAATAATTTGGCTTCAGTGGGTCTCTCGCCAAGCTTTTCGTCTATTTATTTTCCCTGCCCTGGCTGCCTGCTGATTTACAAGGCAGTGGGGTTCATCCTCTCCCATCATCCTCCTCCTGAAGATTTTACAAACAAGTTCATATTCTAAATTGATGTTGCTCTTGGCTGCTGTATCTATCTCTCCACTTGGCAGGGAGATCAAGCATTTTACCAGTATGAAGAATATGCCAACTTGACCATGATATCATCCATCTAGAGCTAGAAAGGACTGCATAGGTCACTTAGGCCAACCCTTGCATTTTACAGAGGAAGCCAGGGAAGTAAGATGACCTGACTAAGGTCCCATAGGTAGTTGTGTAGATGACAGCACAACAGAGGTAACATTTGAACTCAGGTTCTTGGACTCTAGAACCAGCATTCTTTCCATTGTACCTAATGCCTCCAAGTAAACTGATTAATTCCAAATTCTATTTTAGTCTCTGGTTCTAGAATATCTGGGCAATTCTGTCTAAGAATGTCTTGGAAGATGCTTTCTAAGTTCTGTTTTTGATCATGGCTTTCTGGTAGTCCAATAATTTTTAAGTTGTCTCTCCTGGATCTGTTTTC
>CM053582.1:537078181-537095980 GCA_028627135.1 Pseudochirops cupreus
CTATACAACCAGACTAATGTCCAACGTGAAAGTATTTGCAAATCCTATACTTGATTGCATGCCGCCATGGTGCGGGGAAGAGGGAGGGGAGAAAATTTGAAACTCAAGGGATTGTGGAACTGAATTTTGTAAACTAAAAGTAAATAAACAAATCAATTTAAAAAATAAAAAGAAAAACAAAAAAAAAAAAAGAAAAGACTGGGAAAGCAGCTTAGCAACCTTCACCAAGGGTCAGCAATGGCCTCTCTTCCCCTCTCCCCTTCCCCTCCATTACCTCTCTAACTCCTCTCCCCCATTCATTTGCATGGAATATCAGGAAAGACTTAAAATTTCCAACAGTAACAATAATCAGGCAACTTTGAACCTCAATGCTATTTGGTGATGATTGACACCAGATATATTCCAGGCAGGCATCTCAGGGACCAAGTTTCTATATCTGGGTAAATGGGTATTTCAACACACTCACAGCATGGTTGTCTTGCAAAGACATCCATCAGACTGAATTGTCCTAAGTCAATGTCCCAGACTGTTTCCAGGTATGGATAATATAGGATGAAGCTATCTGAAATCCTGTAAGTTTAACTAGGGAGGATGACCAGGATTAATTTTTTTCTTTGATTAGATGGGGTGGGTGACTGGGAAAATGAATCCTAATATTGAATCACAGGTGGGAGCCTGGCAACTGCAGCAGTTGAGACCACAATAGTCAATCAACCTGGGTGGGATGGAGAGGCAGCCATGGGGCAAAAGGTGCCCATCTACTCCGTCAACCTTCCTATGATTGTTGGGAAGATCCAGTGAACTTATTTATGTGATCCTGGGTCTTGCAGCAGCATGTTCTGGGCAGACACTATGCAGATCCCAGATTTCCAAGTTATCTGGATCAATGGATTTGGGGATGCTGAGGAGGTAGCAACCTTAGCCAAAATATCTGAGTCTCTCATCTGAGATTAGGTTTCATCTATTCTGAATATAGATTGAATATATAATTCTTGTGCTTGTTACCTCCTCCATTAGAATGTGAACTCCTTGAGGGCAGGAATGATAGTTTTCCCATTTTTTGTATCCCCAGTGCTTATCGCAGTACCTGACACATAGTAAGCTCTTAATGAATGCTTCTTAATGAGAGATTAGGGATGAAGAATGCACATACCTTAGTATTCTGGGAGGACATTTATCTTTGGACACAGACGACTCTGCATGTATTTAAGACCCTTTGAATTCTCCCCTACTCCTGGACAGATGAATATGTAAGCATGAGATTGAAATCATCCCCTTTACATTTCATCTTTAAAATTTTGACTCGAGAGAACATATTTTAACCAATCAAATACTTGGATGAAGTTTTAGAAAGTCTTCAAAGGCTATTGGATAAAGTAAAGTGATACCAGACAGGAAGTCTATTCTAATAGGCTGAGAAATTTTGGTCATGATCTTGAGGACATCAATAAATTATTAAGTGAGTTGAGAAAGGATTGGTTCTAAAAACTGGACTAAGTATGACATTCCAGCTGAACTTCCTTGAGAAAGAACAAATTGGATGGAAGGAGAAGCTTCAACTTTGGCCTTATTCAAGTTTCCTTCCCTCTCCCCCTCTGGCTGGAGTAGGCTGTTACAAAGTTTGAAGGGTCAGAGAAGAGGGGTATTGGACCTTGAAGCTTGTCATCAGTGTGCTAGCTTCTTTCCAAGATCAGTTGATAGCATTGTCTGCGTCTGGAGCCAAGGACAGAGACGACAAAGATTTCCCTAAACTTGAGCCTATTTTCCACTGGACTCTGAATGTACTTGTGGGGAGAGTGTGTCACACACTTTAGAGGAGATATTTTGTACTAATTGTTCTTTTTTTGGTTTAAATTTATTTATTATTTAATTTTCCCCAGTTACATGTAAAAATAATTTTTAACATTTGTTTTTAAAACTTTGTGTTCCAAATTTTCTCCCTTCCTCTCTTCCCACTCCCCTCTCCCATTGAAAAGGCAAGCAATTCGATGTAGGTTATACATGTGTAGTCATGTAAAACATTTCCATAATAGTCACATTGTGAAAGAAGTCATGGACAAAAAAATCCTCAAGAAAAATAAAGTAAAAAAAATATGCTTCAAGCTATATTCAGACACCATTAGTTCTTTCTCTGGGGAATGGATAGCATTTTTCATCATAAGTCCTTCAGAATTCTCTGGGACCATTGTATTTCTGAGAATAGGTAAGTCATTCCCAGCTGATCATCTTACAATATTGCTGTTACTTTACATAGTGCATTTCACTTTTCACCAGTTCATGTAAGTCTTGTCTGAGAGCATCCTAGTCAGTATTTCTTATAGCACAATAGTATTCCATCATAATCACATACTACAATTTGTTCAGTCATTCCCCAATTGATGGGCATCCTCTTAATTTCCAGTTGTTTGCCACCAGAAATTTTTGTACATATAGGTCCTTTTCCTTTTTTAAAATATCTTTTAAGATACAGACGTAGTAGTGGTATTACTAGGTCAAAGGGTATGCATAGTTTTATAGCCCTTTGGGGAAATGTTCCAAATTGTTCTATAGGATAGTTGAATCAATTCACAACTCCAACAATAATGCATTAATGTCTCATTTTTCTCACATCTCCTCCACCTTTTGTCATTTTCATTTTCTGTCCTATTAGCCAATCTAAGAGGTATGAGGTAGTACCTAAAAATTGTTTTAATTTGTATTTCTCTGATCAATAGTGAGTTAGAGCATTTTTTTAATATGGCTATAGATGGTTTTGATTATTTCATCTGAATACTGTTCATATCTTTTGATCATTTACTGATGGGGAGTGGCTCTTTATTTTTATAATTTTGACTCAGTTCTCTATATGTTAGAGAAATGAGGCATTTGAGAAACTTGCTTCAAAATTTTTTTCCACAGTTACTATTGCTAACTGTACTTCCCTTCATTTTATTTCCTCCCATTTATTCAGGGCAATTTTCCTTGATAATTCCTTGAAAAATGATGCCTAGGTTCTTTTATTGATCATGACTTTCAGGTAGTCCAAAATATTTTTAATTATCTCTCCTGAATCTATTTTCCAGTGAGATATTTCACATTGTCTTCTATCTTTTCATTCTTTTGGTTTTGTCTTATTGTTTCTTGATTTCTCATAAAGTCATCAGTTTCCATTTGCTGAATTCTAATTTTTAAGGAATTGTTTTCCTCAGTGAGCTTTTGTACCTCATTTTCCATTTGGCCAATTCAATTTTTTTAAGGATTTTTTTTCTTCAGTGAATTTTTGTCTCTTTTTTTTATTTGGCTAATTCTGCTTTTTAAGGCATTCTTATCCTCAACGACTTTTTGGACCTCTTGCCATTTGACCTAGTTTGCTTTTTAAGTGTTATTTTCCTCAGTGTTGTGTGTGTGTGTGTGTGTGTGTGTGTGTGTGTGTGTGTGTCCTTTACCAAGCTGTTGACTCAGTTTTTTCATCATTTTCTTGCATCACTCTCATTTCTCTTTCCAATTTTTCTTCTACCTATCTGACTTGATTTTCAAAATCCTTTTTAAGTTTTTCCATAGCCTGAGGTCAATTCATATTTTTCTTGTAGGTTTTGGATGTAGGAGCTTTAACTTTGTTGTCTTCTTCTGAGGGTGTGTTTTGATTTTCCTTGTCACTATAGTAACTTTCTATGATCACAATTTTTTTTCTTGTTTGCTCTTTCCCCCAACTTATTACCTATTTTTAACTCTTTGTTAAAGTAGGGCTCTGTTTCCAGGGTGGAGAGCACACTGTCTCAAGCTTCAGAGGTTTTGTGCAGCTGTTTTCAGAGATGCTTCTAGGAACTTGTAAGTTTTAAGTTCTTTCAAGGTGGTATGATCTAAGGAGAGGTGTTTACTACTCTACTGGCCCATGCTCTGGTCTGTGAGGGACCACAAGCAGTCTTTTGCACCCTGAAACTGTGATGAGCTCCTTGCTCCACTTTGACTACGAGCTCTGGTGTGTTCCCTCTTACCCTGGGAACGCCACCTAGGACTGAGACCTGGATCTAAGTATGGGCAAAGCAATAGAGTCCTGCCTCACTGCTAGCAAAGAAACCCCTATAATCGCCTGACCGGTTGTTTGACCCCCCCGCCCCTTGCTGTCTGTAGGCTGAGAGCTCTGAAAGTAGCAGCTGCTGCTGCTGATTCATTCAACCTAATGCCTGCTCTTGGTTTGCCAGAGCCCAGTCTTTGCTGGGCTTGCACTGCTTGCATAGGACTGCATTCTTCTCTCATCCTTGGTGCAACAGACCTTTCCTGCTGACCTTCTAACTTGTCTTGGGCTGGAAAATTGTTTCAATCTGTCTTTTTGTGGGTTCTGCTGCTCTAGAATTTGTTTAGGGTCATTATTTATTTAAGGGTATTTGGAGGAGTTTAGGGGAAAGCTCTGATGAATCCCTGCAATTGCTCTACCATCTTTCAATTGTTCTTATTTTCATAC
Source organism: Pseudochirops cupreus (assembly GCA_028627135.1). Lineage (NCBI taxonomy): Eukaryota > Metazoa > Chordata > Mammalia > Diprotodontia > Pseudocheiridae > Pseudochirops > Pseudochirops cupreus. Next base: position 537,082,623 of record CM053582.1, read on the forward strand.
CTTAGCAAGTATCCCTTTCTTAAAGCTACTTAAGGCTGACTAACAACACTTAGCCCTTCCATATTCTTCCCATTGTGGTTTTGATATATTGCAGGTTGGCATAAGAAATTAAATGGGAATTTTTTTGGCAGCTTTGCAGAAGCCACAGATGGTATGTGAAGGCCAGCAGATGACACAGAGAAAGTTTAGAAACTCAGAAATACATAAAATATGTGTATAATATTGTAGAATATCAACACATTTTATCTTTTAAGGTACTGTAAATGCCCCATAAAAGAAAAAGAAAAAAAATCAGACTTCTTCTCTGGTATGAAGGGAGGACCAAAAAATTTTACTCAGATTTCCCAGATTGCAGGAAAGGGGGGCACCATGCCTCTAACCCCTGCGATTTGGAAGGGATAAATGTACATGATTCTCAACTGATAATCTTAGGGGAAAGGACACCAGTGGGGGCTCAAACCAATGGCATTAGAGAATTGCCCCTGACCCTTCAGGGAAACTCCTAGAGCCCTAAGGGGAGATATAGCCAAGCTCAGGGGAACCAACTTGTCAGTGAGAATCAGAACAAGGATAAGGCCTCAGAGCTCAGGGGGCTATAAGAGTATTGGTTTTTATGTGAGTGAAAAGCCCTACCAACCCACATAATTGTGGGAAGTGCTACAACTGAAATAGCTCAGGAATTGAGGCCAGCAACCCTGTGCTCACACCCCAGGTCTGCTATTTCTTTCCTGTGTGATGTTGGGCATATAACCCAGGGGTGGGGAGCTTGCACCCTTAAGGCCATACTTCTAGGTCCTTAAGTGCAGCCTTTTGACTGAATTCAAATTTTACAGAACAAATTTGTTCTGTAAAATCTGAATTCAGGCTGTATGTAGCCTTAAGGTTGCAGGTTCCCCACCCCTGACTTAACCCAGCCTCAGTTTCCTCAGCTGCTGAACAGGGTTTGTACCAAACGACCTCAACATTTCCTTCCAACCCTAAACCTCTTTTTCTCCATGTGATCCATGATCCTAAGTAGCAGGAGTTTTCAAAAGTGTTTGTTTCAAACTCTGCCTCTCCTCCTGACTAGGCATTTAACCTTGAACAAATAAATCATAAAACCTTAGCCTCAGTTCCCTCTGTAAAATACCTGCTTTACTGACCTAAGAAGGTTATGGTGAGGGTCAAATCAGATAATAAATGTAAAGCTCTTTATCAAGTGATTCTGCACAATTGCAAAATGCAACTCTACCCACATAAGCTATTCTTCTTTTCAGTCACATAGTGTTACTGCCTCTGCTCAGCTGCCCCGGGGACAGGAACCTGCTAGTTCTCGGTCAAAGGCCCTTTTTTTCCCAGCTTTGATTTCCTTTGGGTAAGCCCTGTCCTGCTGGGCTTTTACTGCCTGCCGGTTCTTTCAGTGAGTTCTATAGCAACATTTAGTGAGCTTTTTCACACCTCCAGGGGACCTATTTATTATGGCTAACCTTTGTCTGACAGTTTTAGAACCTGGTCCTTTAAGAACCACCCAAAGGAAAGGTCTCAGACGTAAATACTGTCTAGTGCATAGACATCACTTATCTCCCAAGATGCTCCCCTTCCTATATGAAAGTTACAACACCTGCTAGGAGATAATAATAGCTACCATTTATATGACACCTACCGTGTGCCAGACAGCTGCGCCAAGCGCCTTACAATTATTCTCTCTTCAATTCTCACAACCACCCAGGGAAACTGAGGCAGACAGGCGAAGTGATTTGCCCAGGGTTGCACAGCTAGTAAGTGTCTGATGCCCCATTTGAATCTGGATCTTCCTGACTGCAGATGCAGAACTACATCCATGGTGTCTCCTGGTGTGTGTGCCCTTCCTTCCCTCTTGACCTTTTATAGCAGGCAAGGGATGGGTTTTTAATAGAATTATGCTGATTGTTTTCCTCATATTGCACCAGTCTTAGTATCCATCTACCTTGATTATAATGAATAATTTCTTGACTAAATTGCTATAGTCCGTTTGGTAAGATTTTATTTCATAATTTTGAGTCAATTAATGATATTGGCCTAAGTTTTTCCCCACATTTTTTACCTTTCCTTGGTTTAGATATCAGGACCGTATTTATACCATAGAAGGAATTTAGTAGGGTGTTTTCTTTCAGTAACAACTGGGGTCAAATGACTTGCCCAGGGTCACAAAGCTAATAAGTGTCTGAAGCAGGATTTGAACTCACTAAGATGACTCTTCCTGACTGTGGGTCCAGTGCTCTGTGCCATCTAGCTGCACTGACTAAGGTGTTTTCTCTCTCAGTTTTTGAGAATGATTTGTGAAGTCTCAGTTCTAGCTATTCTTCAGAAGTTCGATAGAATTCTTCTGTGAATTCATTAGGTCCAGGAGGTTTTTTCTTTGGTAGGACCTTTATAGCTAGATGTATTTCCTTTTCTGAGGTCAGATTATTCAAGATCTCGACTGGTCTTATGATAGTTTGGGTGTTTTATATCTTAAATGAATTATTTCTTTTGTGTTCTCTGTTTTGTTAGCACATAACTGTACATAATATGTTCTGATGATTCTTTTTGTTTCTTTGGAGGACATCACCTGTTCCAAGGGCCCCATAATGGTTGTGAGGATGACTTGTTTTTACCTTATCCTGACATGAAGAAAAATGGTTTGAGGACTCTCTCATCAAGATGGCTTCGAACTGAATTCCCATACAACTGAAGGAAGGGGATCTTTGCAAGAATCCTGATTCTCACTCTTATTAACTTTGTGACCATGGACAAATTACTTAATCTCTTTAGGTTTCCTCTTCCTCATCTGTAAAATGGGTATGATAATATCTACTGTAACCAGATTGCAAGGTCGTTTCAGGGTTTGAGAGAGACAATGGACATGCTAGACTCTGCAAACCTTAAAGGGCGATATGGAGGGTGGGGAGGGGGCTGGAGCCCGTTCATACTGGCTCATGAGAGCCAGAGCTGGAAATTGGCAAATGCTAAGAAACAGGTTTTGATTGTTTTCAACGTTTATTTTTTAACATTAGTTTTTCAGTTTTGAGTTCCAAATTCCCCACCCACTGAGTGATTTATTGTTTTGTTGATTAGCTGGACTTCAGAAAGTGCTGGGGACAATGTTAATAACGATAGATTGAACTTTAAAATGTGTCCTGACTGCTTCGCTGCCCTATCCCACCCCCAGAGTCAGCTGGTCACCTTTAGCAGCACACCACTGACTGTCAGCTATAATTACGGAATGAAAAATAGACAAGGACCTTTGAGTCTCTCTAGTGACTGGATAACTAGTCCAACCTCCCCCATTTTACAGATGACGAAACTGAGCTCCTGAAAGAGGAAGTAACTTTCAAGATCACGTCTTTAGAAGGTAGCAGTGGCAGGATTCGAATCCAGGGCTTTCCCCACCACCCTAAGGTATCTCATTAGAAGCATCATTCCAGGGTCTAAGAGCTAAGAGTCTTTCCTCAGTGTCTGAAATGCTTTAGCATGTTACCCGCTCACTCACAGCCTTGCTTGGATTGGATTGGATAAGCAGGGGTAAAGGTCTGGGAGTCAATCGAAGAAGAAACCAGCAGAAGGGAGAGAAGTGGATTCCAGCTTGGTTTGTGGTTGAGAGGGTGGATAGTTTTCCCATCAAAGGCACTTCTCTGCCCTATGATTAGGAACAATTTGTCTCTCCAGGATGCCATTTGTGTCAGGAAAAAAGCAGCAACAAACCAGCCACTAAAATTAATGATATTTTTAGGTTTCCTTCAGCAGTGAGACTGAGACATCACCTGGTCTGTGAGCTGTCTCCCACAGTCCTGACTCCTGAGACTGTCATTCCTGCCTCACCAAAGGCACACAGGAGAAATTGTTTGAAGTATTTCCTCTCAAGACTGATTTCAAGACAGTTCCTGAATGAGTCAGGTTGAGGAATGGAGAGAGGGACATTTACTAGCTGTGTGAACTTGGGCATGACATAGCCTCAATGTGGGTGTCAGTTTCCTCTACTGTGAAATGGGTCTGGGGCTGGACTAGATGAACCTTAAGGTTTCTTCTAGCTCTGATTGCTATGATTTTCTGACTTGAGATGGAAGACTGAAGACTTAGGGTTGGGCCAGCCCTGGGTGAAATTAGGAAATGATGGATCTCCCTTCCTACATTCATCTTCTCTTTACTCAGGACCTTCATGAAGCATCCCAGGGCCCCAGGACTCTGCCTGGATCATTCTATTCAGATTTGTCCTATCAGGGTCCAAAATTATCCTTCCCTTTTCCTCTCCTTGGGAACTCCCATTCACTCATGAAAGCATCTGAAAAAAAAAATTGAATCCGCATAAAGTTATGAATGATTGATAACAGTTTTATGTGCTATTGGATGAGGGAAAAAATAACCCTGTAGGATCAAGATTATTAGAACTTGGAGGTTATTTAGTCATACCCAGACATTTTATGAAGAGTAGGAAAGCACAGTGACTCAGTCAGTATGATGTACTGGAAATAAAGGTGGACCAGAGGTTGAGGAGGTCCCTACACTCACTGTGGTTACCTGAAGCAAATAGTTTAATTTCATTATCTGTAAAACCAAGGTCCCTTCTTAGCTCTAAAATTCTGCAATAGTGGCAAAGCCCAAACAGGAACTCAGATCGTCTGGCTCCCAGTCCTGAGCACTTTCCACCAGGCTTTGCTGCCCAAGGTCTAGATCAGGATAAAACACAAACTTCTCCTGGTACTTCAAGCCGATCACAGTCTGGCTCCACATTGTGCTTCCTGGGCTTATCACCCATTACTACCTTTCATGCACTATAAGTGCCAATCAGACTTGGCCCAATTGATGCTCCTCAGTCACAATATTCTGCCAGATGAGGGGATTTAGGCTAGAAGAACTCTGAGGTTCCTTCCATCTCTCAACTTCTGTGATCTCCTTCCTCCAAGTCTTTGTACAGGTTGAACCCTGTGACTCCCTCATTTCAGCCCCTTGTAATCTCTGTCTTCTTTCAAGTTTTGGCTGATGTCCTGCCTCTTACAGAAAGCCTTCCATGATACTCCCCATGTTATGGCTCCCTCCTGCTTGTCTCAAATCCCAGTGTATCTGTTTAGAGACACACAGTGTATCGTGTATCTCTCCCAGTAAAATATTAGCTCATTGAGGGACTGGACTGGTTTTTGCTTTTGTTTTTTGTCTTTGTTTCTCCACTGGCTATCCTAGTGCTTTTCAAGTAGGAGACACTTCATAAATGCTGATAGAAAGAGCCCTGGCTGGGGGCAGCTAGGTGGCACAGTGAATAGAGCACTGGCCCTGGAGTCAGGAGGACCTGAGTTCAAAGCCAGCTTCAGACACTTAACATTTACTAGCCCTGTGACCTTGGACAAGTCACTTAACCCCAATTGCCCTGCCCTCTCCCCTCTAAAAAGAAAAAAACAGTAAGAGCCCTGGCTGTAGTCAGAAGGTGTGGGTTAAAATCTCACCTCTGGCTTGATTGTCTATGTGGTCTTGGGTAAATTATTCCCTGATCTTCAGTTTCTTCATCTGTACGATGAGGAAATTGGATCAGATGACCTCTAAGCTCATCCAGTTCTAAATCTATGTCCCTGATTGTCCTTCCAGTTAAATATGTACTTTGAAAACACGGCATTCACGATTTCTTATGGAGGCACCATTGATTTAGAGCGGTTAGTAACCTTATAGATGAGGAAACTAAGGGGCAGAGAGGTTTAAGAGACTTGCCCCAAGTCTTATGAGTAGTGAGTGTAGAGTCAGCATTTGAACTCAGGTCCTCTGTGTCCAAATCTGGTGTTCTTTTTTATTGCTGATTTCACTAGTCTACCAAAACTCACCCTGATTTTTCCTTATACCTTTCACTGTCTGATCTCATTGGAGGTCTAGGCTTGCTCTAGACCTGGCACCCTCCAAAGGGAGCAGAATTTGTCAACCATCTGGTCGAGTTAATTTCCTATGATGATTGATATTGTCTGGCCATGTGCGGATCAGACTATGTGACCCCCTTAACTAACCTATTGGGGTCTTGTTCTCCTCAGGCAAAAGTAAAATAAGGGGGTTGAACTAGATAGTGTTGAAGGTCTCTAGCTCTCAATCTCTGACTCTATACATAGTCCAGTGTGGTGTTTGTCCTTTGTTCTTGAAGAGGACCATGGCTGCAGGGAGATGATGACATGACTTGCAGTTGATTTTGATTTGAGTGAGGGGGAACTGTGCAAGGTCACCAGCCTCACTTTCTCCTCCAGAGCCATCTGGGTCCAGTGACCAGATATTCATCAGGATGACTGAAGATGGCCCAGGATGCAATGGGAGACCCTGGCCCTCTTAGGCTAAGCCCTGTTCAGGTTCTCACTTTGAGGGAGGTTATAGTCCAGTGAAAAGCAGCACCAATCACTGTTCGAAGGAGAAAGGACTCCATGTGCAAAGGACTTTAGAAATCATTTTGTCTGGTCCTATCATTTTATGGATGGAGAAATCCAGACCTAGAGAGGCTACATGATCTATTAATTATCCAAATAGAGGCATATAGCTTAGATGAGCTATGTGTGAGCTAGGTCAAACTTTCACTGTATATATTGTATTTATTATTATATAGATTGTCGTAAGGCCATTTACACATCATCTAGTTATAGACCAGATTTGATCCAATGATCTCAAAGCATTTAACCCATCCTCTACATCCTTTCAGGATAGCAAGCTGCTTCAATTATCTTGAAAACATAGACCTGAGAGGAGTATTGACTTGAAATATCTGGGAACTTTAATTCCCTCTTCTAAATCTAGTGTTCTTACCACCACAGCACAGGTTCTTAAGCTAAGGTCTGCGAAATTGCTGTTTTAAAATGTATTTTGATAACCGTATTTCAGCATAATTGGTTTTCTTTGTAATCTTTCGTCTTTTATACATTTTAAAAACTCATTCAGCGAAGGGGTCCATAGGCTTCGTAAGATAGTGAAAGGGGCCCCTGGCACAAAAAAGGTTAAAAATTCTTGCTCTAGAGTCACTGGGACTGCAGAAGTGAGGTTGTGTACATGGACTGGTTGAGGAGGGCGGCAGATATGTATGGAGGTTGGTGCTTTGTCCTAGCTAGAATCAGTTGCTTAAGAGCTCAGGAATTCTTCACAATCAGATAAATAAACAAAACAGAAACTTTTGTATTTTCCCAGTCTCCACACATTTCCTGCAGCTCCACAAGTCTTTGGCCAGGGATTTCCTTTCAAGATGGTCTCTGGTCAGGCTTCTTTTCCTTCACCAGGCTCATCTCGCTGCTGGATTTCTCTGTCTATTCAAGAATGTAGGCTTTACCTCAGTTCTGTGGCAGAAGTGGAGGTGACAGTGCCTGACTTAGCAAACCCAAATGGGTGGGAGGTTGGTGGACAAAGGAAAGGAGAACTCCATGGAAGGAGTCGTCAGTGATGAATGGTGACCATATGATTCTTGAGAGGAGGGATAAGAAAGGGATTTGACCCAGTAAGACCCTCTCTGCTGCCCTCCCTACCAAAAGGTACACTTTGTATCTTTATGGGTATAACACAGAATAGAACAGCTGGAAAGAGCCTTAGAGATCACTTATCAAACTCTCTCCTTCTGTCATGAGGAAAGGAGGTCCATGAAGGTGATGTGGCAAAATCAGAACTAGACCCTAGGTTTCCCGACCTCTACCCAAGCCATTTTTCTCCTACTGTCTCTCACTCATTCTCTTATCTTACTCCTTAATCAGGGATGTAGGCAGCCTGTTGTCCTGAAGCCTTCTCCTTTGAGGGATCTCCCCATTGGAGGATACCTTCCTTACCTCTCATTTTTCCTCCTAGGCTCATGAAAACAACTCAATTGTGTCAGCAAACCTAATGGGGTTGGTTGGAGAGCAGGGAATGGAGAAGGCATGGTGTGTGAGGTGTCAGACACTGCCCTCTCACACCCACAGGCTGGAATGTTCTGTACTATTTATAAAGGTTCAACAGAAGATGTGTCCATCAACTCCCAGGGAACTAAATAAAGAGACTAATTGTTGAATGAGTCTCTTGTGCTGGTGGAAAGCTGGAGGACAAACTGAAGCAAAAGCTGAATGGCTTCATCTGTCTTTGAGTCCTCCCGGTGAGAGTCAGCCCCTTTCCCCAAGGCGAGCCAGAAAAGGCTGAAGAGGAATTTGGGTCCAGTCTTAAGAAGGGGTGCTCACATCCAAGGATAAACTCCCTCCATCTCCTCCTTTGGGCCCCCCCCCAGCACTGCTGCTTTTATCGAGGGCCAGTGATCCACTCAAGATCTGATCTGGTGGAATGGAAGGGGAGCAGGGGAGATGGGAATAGAAAGCCCCAAATGCACTTCTTCCAAGATTCCAGGTTTGGCTTCTGTGGGTACAAAGTCAGTGGTTGGCTCCTGACCTCCTTTAGGGTCCTGAGAGTTCTCAGAACATAACTGCTCTTGTATCTGAACTTTATTCATGGGCTTATAAGATGTCCTTGTTTTCCCCCCTTCTGGATGGTCATTACATTTAGTCCCCATGGTTTATAAGCAGATGTAATGATCAATGGAAATATCAGAATGAGAATATGTAAAGACCGGGGTGAAGGTAAAAGCAGAAAGTCTGGGAATTGGGACTTCTCCAAGTCCCAACAGGAGAATAACTATGAAGCTTTTCCTAATAAAAGCTCATCCTGGGACCCATCCTGGGTGAGTCATCAGACATTCCTGGTGGACCAACAGCTCCTGGCATCATCTTTATTCTATTTTAACTTTTAACTCTCTCTCTCTTTCTTTCCCTCCCTCTTCTCTTTCTTCTCTCTTTCTCTCCCTCTTTCTTTCCTCTCTTTCTCTCAGATTTTTTAGTGTATTTACACATATAACACAGACTCCCTGCAAATAAACTATTTTTTTATTTTTCATCTTTTCACAAAATAAATAAATTAATTCAATTTGCAGTGAACAATATTCCAAAGATAGAAAACCCTCCCCTCCCAAGTTCATTCTCAATAGAGTTCTCCAAAAATCTCTTTTGGGAGGAGGGAAGATGGTGGTGTGGGGATCAGGGAGCCTGCAGCATGTGCAAGACCAGGCTCCCAGAAAGCAACAGTGGGGGTAGAGGTAATGGTTTCCCCATCACTCCTCGATGTTTGTTATCGAGGTGCTAGCTGGAGCTGGTATTCTGGGGAACCAGGAGGTAAAGGAGAGGTGGGGACAGGGAGAAGGGGGAAAGTAGTCTCCTCATTAGAAAAAAAAAATTTCTGGACCTGCCAGAAATGTCTTCAGCAACACTGTATCCTGAGGTGGGAAGAGGCTCCCAGACAGTGCTACTGGGTTCTCTGAGTCCCAGTCCAGTTTGTTCGAACTGAAGATCTCTCCTTTGGGGAGGGTGTTAGAGACACATTCCTGCATTGCCCATACTTAGAATATGAAATCAAGAATGGAGACATCGGCGCGTGACCACAGCTCCCCTCCCCCACTGGAACAGCCCCTAGACCAAGAATGAATCCATTACGGTTCTGGACACTCTGTATCTTGGCTGCCTTTAGGAATGTTTTTCTCTGTTCCCCTGAGCTATGACCAGTTCTGAAACAGACTGTCACCCTTCTCTCACCAAATATGCTGGCTTGGTTGGCATGACTGGATGTGTATCTCTAGCTTGTGTATGCTGAATTGCCCAGGGGAATGTAAGCTCCCAGAGGGCAGGCACTGTTTCCTTGTTTTTGTCTTTGGATGCCCAGTCCCTGGTACAGATTTTTGGTAACATGAAGGCACTTTAATAAATGCTGGTGGAATTAATTAGCTACATGGAACAACTGCATTTTTTTATGTGTCAATTTCTAGGCCATGGCCCTGGAGGGGAGAGGGGGAGCTTGTCATTGAACATTGTTTTTAGAAGCAAAACATGCACATGATGACAGCATTCTGAGGCCAGTGTGGCTCTCTGAGGAGAAGGGGAAGCATCCCACAACCCTGGAAAACAAAAGGGGTAATGAAGACAAGTCTCCTGAAAAGCAGGGCTGGTGGTGGGAGAGGAGGAAGGGCTGAGCAAATTCAAATTGACTCCAGCTGCCTCATTTTGTTTCCGGGGACCCCCCTGTAGCAACCGCTCTTGCTCCCTGCGCTAAGGGGAAACCCCAGCCTTCCTTCAGTCTCCCTCAAGGCCACAACTGCCTTCTCTATCAACAACCTCCAACCAATACTTACTGCTGAAAGAAAAATAACAAAGGAAGAATCCAAGCCATAAAGAACTTTACAGTCCCAAATAATGGTCTCCCAGCAAGCTAAACAGTTTTTCTCCCCCAAAACTCAAGGAGGTGGGAGAGGGGGCTTTGAGACACTGGTTTGTCACCTTGATGGCTAATTTGTGGTCTGAAGAAGAGATGGGAAAAGAACCAGTGTCTTCTAGAGAGGAACAGGGATTTTGGACTGTCCTGTTCCCCCTTCGCCCTGAACCTTCCGTAGGCACTGTTCCAGCTTGAGCTCTAAATCCCCCCCCAGCCAGTCAGCCAGTCCAAGCGGCCCTTTATCTGTTGCCCTGGGCCAAGCTTTGATTATGCCTTTCAGAGCCTGGCCTGGGCAGCCCTCAAGGAGAGAGTGGGTTTGTAGGAGTCAAATGCCTTTGGATAGGGCCCTTGGGGGTGGGGTGAGCGTGGGGGTGGAGTGTCATAAATTCTGTAAGGGTGGGTCAAAAGCCAGTTTAATGCAGCAGTTCTGCAACAAAAGTGAGGAAACTTAGAGATAAAAGGAGGTAGTAGTGAGAACCAGGAACAGGCAGGGACCTCACTGGGACTGGGGAGTTTGCCATTTTAAATGAGGCCCTCTTATGAGGTCAGTCTTATTATCTATGATAGGCCGCTGGTGACCCAGGCCCCAGGCCATGAATCTCTCTCACCTCCAGCTCCATCCTCTGCAACAATTATAATAAAAGTAATGAGAGGACTCTCTTTGGGTGTTTAGTACAGAAGGACCCTGCAGGGACAGGGCGGCTGTTGTATGGACATGGGAGGAGGGCGCTGGAGGCCGAGTGTGTGGTCAGAGGGTGAAATGAAGTCATTGACAGGCCCAGACTAGCCTCCAGCCCCCCCACCCCAAATTGAGCTTTGTCAGACCGAGGTTTGAAAATTCCGGAAGCATGTCGGGAACCTGCCCTGGTCTCTTGCTGTCCCAGGAAGTCTTGGTGGCAAGAGGATACGGAGGAAAGAGATAAATGGGAGTGGGGAGAAGGCCTAATTCTCTAGCAAGAAGGACGTGCCTGGCTCATTTAACTTCTTACTGGAGGACCCTGGCCACCACATCCCCACCCTCTTCAGGCTCGGTGTCATTGCTCTGACTTATCTGTCGCATTTCAGTTTGGCAGCTGACATCAGTAGGAGGTCATAGGGCTGAGGGTGGGGGTCGTCACGGGCTAAGGATCCAGTCCCCCTTCTGCCATTACGTCACCCAGAAGGTGCCCCGGTCCTCCAGCAGACTGACGGAGCGATTGGTGAGGGTGGCCGGATCAGGGGCCAGCTTGTAGCCAAAGAGCTCCATGGCGGGGCCGCAGGCCCCCTGCACCACCTGCGCCAGCTTGAAGGGGATGCTGAAGCGCCACTTGTCAAACTGCTCTGAGGAGTTCTTCTGGGTGGAGTAGATGCCGCTGCTGTCGCGTGGGGCTTGGGTGTTCTTGCGGATCCAATCTTCCACTTGTGGGGTGAGGGTGATCCCCGCAAAGCGGTACATCTCCCGGGCCTTCTGCAGAGGCAGGCGCGCCACGTCCTCATAGCGGACCAGCATGTAGCGGCCTCGCAGCCAGGAGGGCTGGCTCAGGCCCAGCTCAGCCGAGAGGCGGATGCTCTCACAGTTGCCCCGAAGCCTCTGCACCTCGTCCTCCCGCAGGCGGGCCTCCCCTTCCGCCACCCATTTCTTCCAGGTCTCATACTTGCCAGAGAAGGCCACCATGCGGGACGCCTGCACGGCCCGGGGGTCCCGGACCAGCTGGATGATCCGCATGTCCAGGCGGGGGTCTTCTACCAGGGGGCGAAGAAATTCCAGCTGCCGGATACGCACGGCTTTGAGGGCCATGTGCTCTTTACGCTGGCAGGCGTCCGCGGCCAGGGTCAAGTTGAGGGGGCCACAGCGCCGGTTCTTACAATGGTACTTCTCAAAGACCTTCTTGACAAAGGGCGTACACACGGGCTCCTCGCAGAGCGAGCGGCTGGACCCTCTCCGGAACATGAACTGAGTCAAGTGGTCCTCGGGGAGAGGGGTGATGAAGTGCTCCAGGATGTAGAGGTCGCAGAGGAACAGCTGCTTCAGCACATCCCGGTAGACCAGGGCGGAGCCAGCGGCATTGGCTCCTCCAGGCTCGAAGGTCACTGTCCGTTCGATGTGCCACAGAGGTTCGAAGAGGTAGAAGATGTTGCCCTGCTGGTTAAAGAACTCCCCCACGAAGGAGGAGCCGGTCCTGGTGGTGGCCATCAGAAGCACGTGCCGTCGCGGGCCCAGGGGCAGCTCCTCGGGCGCCTCGCCCAGCTGCAGGGTGATGTTACGGAGCCGCTCTTGGAGCTGGGAGAAGGAAGAGTCCAATTCACTCAGGGATAGGAGGGACGCGTTCTCGGAAAGGATCAGGGCTGGGTCGGTGCTGTTGGCGTCCATTAGGGACTGTGGGATTTGCTTCAGCTTGTCGGAGACCCTGTGAGCACAAAGGAAAATGACCGTGGACATAACAGCTAGAATTCACACAGCACTTTAAGGTTTGCAAGGAACTTTACAAATATTATCTAATACTTTCTAAAATAATATCACCGGTAGGGTTAGTGTCTACGGGGCAGCCAAATGCCAATACACAAGCCGTTTCCTTCAGGAAACCTCCTTGGAGCAATTCTCTCTAGTCTTAGTTCAGTCCCTGATTTAGGGAAATAGAATCCAAGGACGCCAGTTAAGGCTGTTCAAACTCTCCAATTTGACAGAGGAAGAAAGTGAGGACCAGCAACGTCTAGGATTTTGCCCAAGTTCGTACAGCCCACAGTCAGTAGCAGGGGTAGCTAGGACGTGCAGTGGAGAGAGCACTGGCCCTAGAATTAGAAGAACCTGAGTTCAGATTTGCTCTAAAACACTTACTAACCATGTGACCCTGGGCAAGTCACTTAATCCCAGATTACTGCCCCTCCCCCTTCCCAACAAGGAAACAGTACCAGAGTCAAGACTGGAAGGCAGGTATCTTTTAAAAAAAATTAAATCCCCCCCCAATCATCAAATAATTTTTTTCTTTCTTCCAACCTCCCCCCCACCAACTGGAAAAAAAGAAAGAAAAAGAAAACTCTTATAATAAATATGTACAGTATTTGAGTTTGGTTCCCAAGTGGTGAAGCAGGTACCAATTTGCATTGGTAGGAGTTTCCTCATTGGGAGTTCTCTAGATAGATGGATGGATGGATGGATGGATGGA
>CM053582.1:537096480-537152074 GCA_028627135.1 Pseudochirops cupreus
CAAGATACTTCACCTCAGTTTCCTCAGATGTGAAATGGGGATAATGAGAAGATAACATGGTAATGGTAGATAAAGGGTGAGAGTCAGGAAAACCTGGATTTAAATCCTGTCCCTGGCACTAATTGTATGACCCTGGACATTTCACTTAACTTCTCTAGGCTTCAGTTTTCTCATCTATAAAATGAAGATAATCATACTTGTAGCAATGACCTCACAATGTTGTTGTGAGACTCAAATGAGATCATGCACAGAAAGCAATTTACAAACCTTTAAGCACTCTATGGATGCCAATTATTATTTATTTATCATCAATAATATGTAAATATGCATTATATATTATTTCATTTTCTCTCTATGTTCTGCAGAGCTCAAAGAGTAACCATTCTGGGATAAATCAATATCCTACTATTAATCTTCATGTTGGATTATGCAGGAGAATCATATGATGGATTTTTAAAAGTACTGGGATACAAGGTTCCTCTTTTGTGGACTTAATGAAAGCGTCATTGGGACAACTCCAAGAGTGGATGAAATGGCAAATATTTGTATACCGTCTTCCTTTTCCTGCCTGGTTTCGGTTTCCTTTACTAAGTCTCTGCATTTTTAGAGCTTTTCATTTCACATAATTTGGAGACTATAAGTGTTCAATATTGCAGCATCCATTTAAAATATTTAAAATTTTTTGCCTATCCATACCATGTCTAGGCAATAATGATAATTGATAGGGCTTCAGTCCATAAGAGTTTATCTGTTGAACTTTGAGGATTATTTTGGGTCACGAGATCATAGATTTAGCACTGGAAGAGACCTTGGAAACTACTGAGTCTCACCTCCTCATATTAGACATGAGGAAACTGTGATTCAGAGAGGTTAATAACTTGCCCACAGTCTATCTGTTACTCAAGCATTTGAGCCAAGTCTTGAATTCAAATCTAGTACTGCCCTGCGCACCACCTAGCTGCCTTTGAGGTGCGTATTTGTAGTTCGAGGATTTGCTATTCATTATTTACAAAGACTAGTGAATCTCTAATTATGCAATTCCTTTTTTTTTTTTGGAGGTAATCAGGGTTAAGTGACTTGCCCAGAGTCACACAACTAATAGGTATCTGAGGCTAGATTTGAACTGACCATCCTGACTCCAGGGCTGGTGCTCCCTAGCTACCCCTCTAGTACATAATTCTGGCTATTATTGTTGTTGTTATTAGTAAGTGTAGCAATAGTATGCCAGTATACCAGCAAAGTAAGAGTTAATTTCCTAATATTAGTGCCTTAAGAAAAAAATAATGACGTAGTAGACACATCACCAGCTTGGACCAAAATACAGATATCTAAATCCTCAGCTTGATAATTAGAATCAGATGGTTTATTTTATTTTATTATTTTTTTAAGAGCCCAGGGCATTCTGGTTACCATAGGAACCCATACCCTTTGCTTCCTTTCTGATGTCATTCCTGGGCAGCATTGCAGTGAAGCTCAGCAGCCAGGCCACCCTTGCCACTCAGAGCTGGCCTAAAGGGAGAGAACCCTCTCTGCCTTCTGTCTGGCCAGCTGATGAAAAAGAGACTGAAACGTGAAGAATATGAATATTTTGATTTTGTTTCCCTAGAACAATCCAGTGAGAGACATAGACTGTTTTATTATCCCCACTTTTCAGATGAAGAAACTGAGTCTCAGAGAATTAAAGTGACTTGTTTAAGGGAAGACACCTAGTAAGTAGTAGTGTCAGGATTCAAACTTACTTTTTTTTCCCCAAAAGCCAGTTCTCTTTCCATTATGCCATGTTGTCTCATGATAATTACTTGCTTCTGAAATGACACAGAGTAGTCAGGAGCTGAGTCCAGATTCACATGACTTGTCAAAGGTAAAACCTAAATTTTTTGCTTAACAAATAATTGCTCTTTCCATTAGGCCGTGCTGCCTCCAGTCATTAGTCATAGCCTTGTGCTATTTTAGAACAAAATCACAAACATTTTTTCCCTAGGCTACTTGGAGAACTCGGAACCTGGGAAAACAGGCTTCCTTTATTTTCTTTCAGCTCTGTAACTTATTACCTGTGGACTCTTCGAGCCTCTGTTTCCTCATTTGTAAAATGAGAATGTTAGACCAGATAACTCTAATGTCCCTTTTCACTCCAAATCTGTGGTTCTGAGTCAATTTAGTTTAGTGATCAGTGTGTTTTGCTGCCAAGCTCAAAAACTCTGATCTAGAAGATGAAACTGATATCTTTCTTGTGAAACAAGGAGTGTATAAAACTATTGGGGCATGAGGGACCAAATTGGAGAATTTGAATGGAATTTTTCTGTGCAATAAGAAATGATGACAACAAAGGATTTAGAGAGATGTGAGAAGATCAGCATGAACTGATACAGAACAAAGAATAATCTATACCATGACTACAAAAATGTAAAGGAAAGAACACTAGCTGAAAAGCCAGTCTTGGTCATAAATAATAGATAATGAAACTGGGTCCCACTTCTCAACAGAATGGAGGGAGAAACTTCGAGGAGCAAAGTATCAGATTGTCAATGCAATGTTTTTCCTTTATTATTTTCATTATTTTGTTGTTCTCAGCTCTCATTTTGGTATGAGGGAAGAAGAATGGTGAATCCAGAAATATTTCAATGTTAAAAACAAAGGCATTAAGAGAACTTTTTTTTGGAAATAGAACTTATACCTACTATGCTGATGGATGATGGGAATATTGGTCAATTTGTTGTTGTTTACTCTTGGTACTTCTGATAGACAATATGTGATTTATTACCACTATACCCTATACTATATCATGAAGCTTCAGATGCACTGAAGTACATAATCACAGGAATCCTCAATAGGTGAATGAATTAGACCATGTCTGTCTACAATTCAATCAATATATCAGTTGGATATAAGTAAAATGAGTCATTGATGTTAACGCTGATGCTAATGGCATTGAGGAAAAACATACAAAGAATGTTGCTAATTCTTAGGAGCCTTTTGCCAGTTCAGCTAATGCACTGGGAACCTCAGAACCCAAATGTTGAACCCTCTATTGTTCCCATCCCGTGGCTAAGGAAGTCTGATGACTTAGAAGGCTGACCTTGAGAGCTGCTCAGTCAGGCATTGAAACATGGAGACCAGAGGGACAAAGAGTCTGAACTCCCCAGGTGCTCCGGATTAATGGGGGTGGGGGGGGATCATGAATTTAGAGCTGAAAGTTGAAGGCTTTAGAGGTCCTCTGAATCAGTTTTCTCATTTTACAGAGGAGGAAACAGTCTCAGAAATATTGACTTGCTCCAGGTCATATAGAAAGCAAGTGACAGAGACAGGTTTCCATTCCAGAGATTTGACTTAGTCTCCTTTCTCCAGGACTTAAAAGTGAATTTGTGTGGCCAGGGAAAAAAAATCTTTTTGCTGCACAGCATCTGGTAATGAGCCTCTATGAACCGACTGACCTGGGCTAATAGGCATATGTGGACTCTGGCCTTGGAGCTCATTCATTCATTCATTCATTCACTCATTCATTGATTCATTCATTCATTCATTCATCCATCCATCCATCCATCTATCCGGCCAATATTTATTTAAGCACCTGCTAGAGGAAAGTGTACTTTCTAGTCTGGTGGGGCCCACCAGAATTTACCATCTTTTGGTGTAACCTTCACCTTCACCAACCCAGGGTCACCTCCCGAACACGCTTAGGTCTGAGAAAAAGTCTTTGGCAGAGGACAGTTAGATTCTGGCCTAGTTTTTGAGAGCAGAGTTCACAGAGTGCAGCAGAGACCCTCGGGCCTCTGTGTAGGGGAACTGGGGTGGGTGGGTGGCAGAACATGACTCAGACTGGGGAGACTTTGAAACTTTCAAAGAGCCCTGAGGATTCCCGCAAGGACCCGAGGGAATGAAGCTGGAGAGAAAGATGTAGACAGGAAGGACCCCCCTTTTTCCCTGGCCGTGAGGGATCCCTAGTACCCATCGAAGGAGTTGGATGTACAGTTGAGGGGCGGGGAAGAACAGGGAGAGGCTTCAGAGAGGCAGACCAAGGAGGGGGGTGCAGGGCCGGCCAGCCGGGGAGGCGCGCAAGAACAAAGGCCCACACAGGGGTCCTTGTTCGTTCTCCGCTCCCCGGAGGCGGGAGTTGGGGTGGGAGCTAGGGCGCAGGGCTCAGGGGGAGGAGGGGAGGGAAGGCCTAGGGCGAGGGGGCCACGGGTCTGGGAAACTCCTTCCCTTCCCTGGTCTCCTCCTTTCTGTGCCGCGGCCACCTTGGCTTCTGCAGCTCCCATCCTGGAGCACCAACTTTGCGAACGGTTCCCAAGTTGCCGGGCGCGAAAGGAGGTGGGGGTGGGGGAGAGGGAAGGAAGAGGAGGAGGGATCCCCAGGCGTCTTGGAAGGGATACAAGAATCCACCGCCCGGGGATAGATCAGTAGCGGCCTGAGCCGGGGAGGGAGAAGCAGACGCTGCTGCGAGGCACGGACGGGCTCCGGCACCCCCTCGGAACCCCGGGCACATGGGACCCGGGCGAGGCGGCCGTTCCTCGGCTCCCCCGCCGCCGCCGGCACCTCCTCCCCTGGCTCGGTGATCGCTCAGCCCGAGCCGGCCCCCGGGCCCGGGAGGTGCTAGAGGAGCCCGGACAGAGAAGGCGAGAGGGAGGGCTCCCGGGCTCCGGGCGCAGGGGACAGGCCCGGGGGGACCTTCCTTTCAGCGGGAGCCTAGAGGAGAAAGTTGCCAGCGGATGCTGCCTGCTCGCGATTCCATCCCCAGAGAGCCAGCCATTCGCCCCCGGCCAGAAGAGGTTGGTCAGAGTAAGGCAGCCTTCTTCCTTCCCTCCCTCCCTCCTTCCTTCCTTCCTTCTCTCCCTCCCTCCCTGGCCCACTGCTGATGTGGGGCAGGAGAGGGCCCCAGCTCCCGAGGGAGCCCTGCCGGTAGGCTCCCGTGCCAGTCAGAGGCGAGAGAGGGCGTCGCGGCCAATCCGTGCGCCCCCTGCCTCGGACCTCTCTGTCCCCTCCGTACCACTCCCAGCTTAGCCCCCTGGGCCCGGGGCAGCGGAGAGGACTGGAAACCTTCAAACCAGACTGAGTGCCATGGCTCAGGGTAGACCGGAGGAGAGAGGAAGGGGCTGCAGGGCTGGGGCAGGGAGTAGGCGAGCCTCCCACTGCTCCAGGACGCACTCCCTACCCAGCCTAGCACACCCTGGAGCCCTGGAGCTAGGAGCTCTGAGATCTTCACCCCTTGCACGTTCCCGCCCCCTTCCTCCTCCCTCCTCAACCCCCTCCCCATCGGATCAAGCCAGCTTCTTGGGCTGGAGCCAGTGGGGAGGTGCTCGGAACAAGCTGGGTGCCGAGGAGGGGAGGAGTTGGCCAGAGCTCTGTAAAGTCAGGATCAGGCCCCCAAACTGGTGGGTGGAGGGGAAAAAGAAGCATTTCGGCCGGGCCTCGGAGTTGCAGTTGGGTCTTGGAAACTTGGTGTCTGGGCGATGTGTCTGGGTGTGCGCAGCGCTTCCGGAGGTGAGGCGAGGCAGGCAGGCAGAGGGAGGGAGGGGAGCTAGGGGAGCGGACGGAGTGATTCACAAATCCCAGAGCCTGGCAGCTGGGGTCCGTCAACAGAGTGGGGAAGGCAGGCAGAGCCGGACTGCTGATGCTGGGCCATGGAAGAAGAAACCTGGAGCAAACGAGAGGCTCCGTCGAATTCCCTGCCTTGCCTCAGTTCTTTCCCTGTTAGAGAGTCTTCCTGGCTGGGAGTAAGTTGGGGGACCTGGGGACCTTGCCTTTGGAGAGGGGCCCTGCAAGACCAAAGGGTCCCACAGAGAGAGGCCCAGTCTGGTCTTGCCCAGAGGCCATGGCTGGCACTTCTGCCCTCTTGCTCTTCTGACTAGCCCCTCAGCTGCTTTTCTCTTTTCTGCCAATGACTTTATGATACCCTGAGGAAAAGAGCTGGCCTCCTCTGGGGTCAGTCAGGGCTGGGTCAGCCAAGGAGTGAATACACATTTCCAGATCCTGCACATTCATCACCTTATATAGGCTCTAATCTCCTTCCCCTAGTAGCTACTCTAAGGCAAATCAGGGGATTTCAGATCACAGAATCTCTGAGACAGAAGGCACCTTGGAGGACATCTCATCTGGTCTACCAGCACCTTTCACAAGAGCCTTCAGCCTCCACTTGAAGATTTCAGTGTTGGGGAAGTCCATGCCTGGAGACTGGTGCTGGATGCTTTTCCAGTCTTTCAGGGGCTTTCCATGCAGATCTCTTCCCTTCACCTCCCTCCTTTTTTATCCTAACATCTGCACCCCTGACCAGTATACATCTATCCTGACCGTGCTCTGTTTCCCTGTTGGTCCACCAGATTTAGAACTCCACTGGGGACTTGGCATCTATCGTCTCTGCTGCCTTGGTAGACAGATGCATCGATCCAGGCCAGAGTGGGGCCTACAAACTCAGCTCTCTTGTGAGTATATTCTAAGCAGTAACTGGGGGTGGGGGTCAAGCAGAGGAAAACTTAGTTAAGGATGTCTGATCCAGATCCAAATTCTGAAATCGATTGATGTGGGGTTCTGGGGGAGAAGGGGAGAAGTATAAACAGGAAGACTTGACGTGAGTCTTGTCATTTGTGTTTGAAATTATCCTTCAATTCATTCCTGTTCACACTCGGACATGGGGAAAGACCCTTTCATTTGTGGCTAAAGTAGTGAAAAAAAATTGGTCATTAGATAGGATGTCATTCTGGGATTCTGAAGCACCATATTGTAGACTGGGAAGATGAGCTCTCTATTTAGGAATTGTATACCAAAGGCAAAAGGCCACTCATTCCTTGTGATTTAGTTACCGTGTGAGGATAATTGAAAGAATACAGGAGTTAGAGTCAGAAGACCAGGACTCACATTCTGGTTCAGCCATTCCTTAGCTATCCAATTCGATAGTCATTTATTAAACACATACTGTATTCAAGACCAGAAAAAAGTCTTACTGTGAGGCGGGGACTACTTGTACACAGAAAAGGAAATACAAAATCAGTCGATCAATAAGCTTTTACTATGCACAATACTGTGTAGCAGGCAAAGGGGTGCATGATAAACAAAGAATCACTTGGTAGAGAACTAATATCAAGGGAAATCAGGAAAAGCTTTGAAGTAAATGGTACTTGAGCTGAGCCTTAAAGGAATCTGGGGGTTCCAAGAAGCAGAGCTGAGAAAACAGAACATTGTAGGTATGGGGGACAGCCTAGGCAAAAGTGCAGAGGTGGGAGACGAACTGTTTAGAATAGAGAACATCAATTAAGCCAATTTAGTTGGAACACCAAGTGCATGAGGTGGGGAATAATGTGTAATATGCCCAGAAAGATACGTTGGCATCTGAGATGATTGCAAAGGGTTTTAAATGATGTGTGATCTTAAGCAAAGCATCACCTCTCAGAGTGATGTAAAATTCGGAGGTTGGGCTGTACATGGTAACCACTATGGAGGTGTGTTGCTCTGTTAGGACAAAATCCGGAGACCAGCCCGGCAGGAAAATCTTATTAATATTATTAATAGGACCCATTCATCCCTACCGCTTCTTGGACTGATTTACTGATCCAGCAGGAGGAAAGGAATCAATTTCATTAGATCCACCCATGTGCTTACTATGTTTTAAAGTGGGAGCTGGAAGAGGGGGTTAGATTGCTTTGTCTTAGAGGCACAGGTGCTGTGTGTGTTTCTGAGGAATTTGAGGGCAGGGAACTTTTAGTCTCACATCTTATCTCACCTGATTGCTGGGAGGAAAGTGTTTTGTAAACCTTCCAGTATTCTCTCATTTGAAATTTCACTGGTTCTGGAGAACTTCCGCATATGGAAATTCCCTTCACTGATAAAGACTGGCCATCCATTTCTAACTGAATGGTTTTTGAGCATTGCCTATGGGCACTGAGAGGTTGGAAGTTGCCCAGGGTCATGTGCCAGAGACAGACAGTCACTACCTCTGGCTCTCTCTGCTGAAGACAAAATGACAGAAATATCCAAGCAGGCTGCCACATCTGTACAAGGGCATCCAGCCCCGCTAGTGTAAGGCAGGACAAGGGAGTAGGCGGGGCAGGAGGTACCGCAAAACAAGCCTGCCTAGCTCTGGGGAACAAACAGACTCTGCATTGACTTCCATTCCCTGGAGCTTTTTCAGGAGGCTAGGAGAGTTTCTGAGAAACAGAAACATTCCAGCCTCAGGGACCCTGGGTGGCAGGCAATTTTAGGAGTGTTTCTTTCCTAACACTGGACCAGAGGCTCCCCAGATGTGTGGGAGGCTTGGGTAGGAAAATATAAGGAATTAAACTCCCTGGCAAAGAATTGTTGTTGGGATTTGCTTGTAGTTTCAGGCATGTAAACCTGCCTTGGAGTGGAAATTAGGAAGAGGCAGAATCTTCAGTCCTTGATGGAAATAGAGGCAGACTCACACCTACACCCACTGTCAAAACACAATTTCAGGGTGTTATTTTAGACTATTGATATTATCCCATTATCCCATTTATCCTAAGACTGGAGATATTTCTCACTTCTTCAGAGGTACCCATCAGGTCCCCACAGCAGTTAAAAAATCCTAACCAGGTACCTCTTGATGTAGAAAGGAAGGAAAGAAGGCAGGGAGAGAGGGAGGAAGGAAGGGAGGGAGGGAGGGGAGGAAGGAAGGGAGGAAAGAAGGAAGGAAGGGGAAGAAGGAAGGAAGGAAAGAAGGAAGGGAGGGAGGGAGGAAGAAAGGAAGGAAAGCAAGAAAAGGAGGGGAAAGAGGAAGAGGAAGAAGAGAAGGAGGAAGGAAACAAACTTTTATTAAGCATTTACTATGTACAGGCACTTTAAAAATATTATCTCATTTGATCCCCACAACAACTTTGGGAGGTAGGTATTATTTCCATTTTACAGGTGAGGAAACTGAGGCAAATAGAGATTAAGTGAATTGCCTGGGGTCACATAGCCAGTAATTGTCTGAAGCCAAATTTGAATTCAGATCTTCCTGACTTGGCTGTACTCACGGGAATCACAGGACTTTAAATCAGGAAAGGACCTTGGGGGTCGTCTTTGTTCAACCCCACTAGTAAGCATCAGAAACAACATTTGACCCTATTAGGTCTTACTGACTGTAAGTCCCAAAGCCCAGGTACTATGCCAGGCTTTGTCATCTGCAGTGACTGTGCAGGGGGGCTCCCCATGCCGTCCGCCATCCCCACATCGCCTTTCTTTGCCAGCATAATATAATAGCAAGAGCCTTCCCGAATGTAGAGTCATGGGATCACAGATTCTGAGTGGAAAGGACCTTACAGGTCATCCAGTCTGACACTCTAATCTTACAGATGGGGAAATTGAGGCCCACAGAGGAGACTTGCCCAAAGTCAGACAGGCAGTATCAAAGCCAGGCCCTAAAATGCCAAATCCAGTGCTTTCCCACCATGCCACGCTGATACAGAAGACTTGAGTTCAAATCTACCATTTCATAGGTGTGTGACTCGGAACAAGTTTTTCTATCTTTCTGATTGTGGCCTCAGGCAAATGAGACTGTTGCTGCACCTGAGGAGGTTATCTGGAAGGACGTGCTTTGTAAATGGTAAAGTGTTGTGTCAATGGAGGCTGTTTTTGCCACTGGACCCCAGGTTAAAAGCAGAATCTACTCCCAGGAGCTTATGGTCAGTTTTTGGTGTGAGCGAACATTTACTCCTTAGAAATCGCACACTGCAATCGGGACTCTGTCGGGTTGTGGTTGTTGTTGTTGTTGATTGTTTGGGCTTTCTAAAGTGATGGAGAAAGTTCGAAGCCTGCAGATTAAACTTAAAAGGGTGGCTGGGTACTTTTAATCTCCCCCCGCCCCCCACCCCCACCAGAGAGCAACTTGTTAAACACTTAATGGTGTGGCACTGGTTTAAAAAAGGCAGCCTACATTCAGGGACAGTCATGTCACTTAAAGGCATGTTTGAAGGCCTGCTATAGAGGAGCTCCCTGTTTTCCTTCCCCTCCCCCCCCTGAACTGTGGGAATTCCAAGCCCTTCGTGTCCCTCTCATTCCCTTCCAGAGTGGGCATTAGCAGCGTAGCAGCGCTGCCCCAGCTGGAGCCGGGGAGAAGCCCGGCACCCTAATGGAAGGGCCAGAGGAGAGCTACTAAGACCAGCTCTCTTTTTCCTTCTTATTCGTTTGTTACAAATGGGATGGGCGAATATTTCTGGGACCTTGGGATGCCTAAAGAGAGTTTAGAAATGGAACCCCCTCCAACTTCTGGACTAAGCCAAGGTATTTTTTCCCTCTATAGCTGTTTTTTAATTTTTTTTTCTTTTTGGAGGGTGGAGGGCAGGGCAATTGAGATTGAGTGACTTGCCCAAGGTCACGTGGCTAGTAAGTGTTAAGTGTCTGAGGTCGGATCCGAACTCAAGTCCTCCCAACTTTTTTAGAAGCAAAGGAAGTCACATCAAACTGAATCTTCTTCCTCCTTTAAGGATAGGTCAGGAAGAGACATCAGAGGTCATCTAATCCACCACCTCATTTCACAGATAATGAAATTGAGGACTAGAGAAATTAAGCAATTTGAGCAAGGTCTCACAGGTAGTAAACCTCAGAGAGGGGAATCTAACACTGGTCTGCTAAGAGCAGAGAATATCCTTTCCAATTGTACCTTGCTGTGTGTAATTGGTTTTATGGGGAGGAAAGACAGGCAAATACAATCCACATCCCCAGGGAGTTCATCCCCACCCAGATCTCTTCTGGATGCCAGACGGAAAGTTTGGAGATTAAGGCTAACCCTTTAGTTTATGTAAGTATTTTCCTTTCCTTTCCTTTTTTCCTTTTTTTTATCATCTCCTCCTTGGCCTTGTACAAACACACCACCTACCTTCCTTCTTTTCACAAAGGTTGCTTGTCTATTCAGGAGGTTGTCCTCTTTTCCAGTTCCCAGGAAATTTATCAAGGAAGGATCTGGAGGGCTCTCAGAAAAGGATTTGGAGGGAAAGTGTGGAAAATAAACAAGCCAGTCCCAGCCTGACCTCCCCAAGTAAACAGTCTAGAGAAGAAAACCTCAGAGCCCAGCCTGGGAGTTCTGCATTTGGGTTCCAGCTCTCTCTTTGGCTGCTCCTCTCATCTTCAGGTGGCCACCC
Source organism: Pseudochirops cupreus (assembly GCA_028627135.1). Classification (NCBI taxonomy): domain Eukaryota; kingdom Metazoa; phylum Chordata; class Mammalia; order Diprotodontia; family Pseudocheiridae; genus Pseudochirops; species Pseudochirops cupreus. The sequence goes on from CM053582.1 coordinate 537,107,547, forward strand.
TGAGGAGGGGCAAGTCCTTCTTTTTCTCTTCTTGTGACTCAGACTTCAGCCCCTTCGGCTGGAAAATAGGCTGCCCTGGCCATATGCTCAAGTTAGGAGACAAGGGGTGGAAATAGACGATGGGGATTGGTCCGGGTAAGTCATCAAGGGTTCTCCCTTCCCGAGACAAACAGAGTTGGGTTTATGCCTTTGTTTGTGAGTTTGGCTTTGAAAGATCTAGGGCAAAGTTTTGTTTTCTTTTATTTTTAAGAATTCTGGTTTTGTGGAATCTAGAGAAGAATCCTTCTTTGGCCACACAGGCAAACATCTAAATGTTTCATAATGAAGTTGGATGAGTGGAGAGGGTTGGAAAGCATCAGAGTCTTCTTCAGTCTTGTCTTTTGAAGGGCCAGGCTGGGGAGTCATAGGAATATAGATCTAAATCTGGAAGAAGCCTCAGAAACCATCTAGCTCAGCCCTTTCATTTTACATATGAAGTAACTGATGCTCAAGGCAGTTAAGTCACTTGCCCAAGGTCACACAGAATGGAGCCCCAGAGGCATTTAGGAACACAGGACCTCTGATACCAAAGCCAATGCTCTTTCTGCTGTACCCCAACTGACCCTTGAGAGAGCCTATCTCCAGTTCAGGGGGCTGCTGACTTCTTCATTTGCCTGTCACATCTTTGGAGCCATTATTGTTCTCCCCTCTATGGGAGGCATGGTAGCCTGGGAGCCATCAGAACAACAGAGAAAGTGTCCCCTCATTCTAGTCTCTGGCAAAGGGATATCATGGGGTAACAACTGGAATACCAATTGTCATGAAGACTCCCATTCTCCCACATTCCAGCTTTATGCAGTTGGTTCAAGATCCTGGACCTTTCAAAAACTCCATAGTGAGTTTAGCCCTTCCTTAGGAAAAGAAAAATAATTTGGCTTGTTGGCCCTATTATCTGTTCTAAGGAACCCTGCTAAACCCTGGTAAACCCAAGTGTGGAAACTGCTGGACAGCCCCAGGTGTGTGTGGATTGTGGTAACAAAGGCAGCTCAGGCTGGAGGGGAAACCTCAGGGATGGCCGCAACTTTGTTCAACCAGATTACCAGGCTGCCTGGAATGTCAGATGCATCAGAGGCATGGGGAGGAGGAATAAGCACACACGTACTCACCTCACCGATAGACACGTCTGCAAACATACACATCCTTGCAGACGCTAACACGTATCAGTGTCCACAAATCTGCAAATCTACTTATGATATTTACCAACATACACATACTCATAAGCATTCTCACAGACTACTCAGTCCACAGAGTAGGCAAGTAGAGAGATGAACACTCTCAGCACAGATATATTTGAGCCAAGGTGAAGTGGCTGGACCCTGACTTTGAAAGGAGCCAGAGGTCTGAGGTTCAAATCCTGTTTTTGATGTTTAATACTTGTGTGAGCTTGGATAAATCATTCTACCTTGCTGGACCTTAGTTTCCTCAACTGCAACATGGTGAGAGTGGGGGTTGGAATAGAGAACCTCTTCAGTCCCTCCCAGGTCTGGATCCAGGATCTCATGAATTGACATCAGTGTATATGATCAATTAAGCTGGTATTTTTTAAGCTCTCAGATGTGCGATATTTAGATGTATAAAATTATTCAGAATTCATAGGATCATAGATTCAGAACTGGGAGAGACCTTAGATATTATCTAGTCTACCCCCACATATCTCCCACATTTTATTTAAAGCCTTAATATAAAGAAATTAAAGTTCAGAAATATTTTCCCCAAGAAGTTATGATATTGAAACACAGCATAGGCAATGTCAGGAAGAATAAAGGATTATTTTAAAACAGAAAAAAGAGTGATTTAAATTAATCAATGCAGAGATAGGAGAGTAGAGTAGGATAGAGGTATTGCCTAGGCTAAACCAGTTTGAAATGTAATTGGGAAATATTTAATAAAGATGCAATAAAATAGATAATATCACATTTTAGAATAAGTCAAGATGTGGCCCACCAGGATCCTTATCTATGGCTTTAGTGGTCCCTCATCTCTGTTTGAGTTTGATACCACTGGTGTAGTGGATGGTTAGACTGACTCATAGCCAGAAAGACCTGGGTTCTAGTTCAGCCTCACTGGCTGCATGACCCTGGGCAAGTCACAACCACTCAGGTCTCTAGGCAATTTTTCTACGATTATAAATTACAGTGCAGGTACATTGGGAGAAGTGGTTTCCTTATTGGGTTTCCCTATACCAATGAAATGACAAGTTAGTTCTAAATATATTTGTTGTTGTTACTGTCTAGTTGTTTTTAGTTATGTTCAAGTCTTCATGACTTCTTGGCAAAGATACTGGAGTAGTTTGCCATTTCCTTCTCCAGCTCATTTTACAGATGAGGAAACTGAGGCAAACAGGGTTAAGTGACTTCCCCAGGGTCATACAGCTAGTAAATGCCTGAAGCCCAATCTGAGCTTAAGTCTTCCTACTCCAGGCTCAGAGCTGTATCCATTGTGCCACCGAGCTGACCCTCTAAATGTATATAATAATGATTAAATTAATTAAGGTATTTATGCAGCAAAGTATTCCAGATGTGTGTGTGCACTAGGGGAAATTGCCTGAGAAGTTTCCTTTACAAGTGAGGAGACTGAGGAACTGAGCTGGCCATGATGACACACCTCCTAAGTGTCTGAGCCAGTATTCAGGCTTTCCTTGACTGCAAGTACAATGCCTTAGTCTGCTGTTGAGTGCCGCCTTGGGGTTGGACTATTTTTGTCTTCCACATTGGTGTTCACACATGTAAACATACATGCCCACACATGCCTGCTTCACACACAACTGAGCTTCATCAGATCTGTTCTTCCTTCCCCTTCTCATTCCCTTTCCCTCCTTTCTCATAGTCTGCAAGGCTCTGAAATGTGCTAACATGCCCAACTCAGCCAACTTGAACTCAGGAAATATGTTAGAAGCAAATGATTAACTTTTTCTTGCTTGTGTGATTTTTACCAGGAATTTCACAACTCCAGAGAACTACAGCCCTGGTTTTCCAGCTTAAGGGACAACTAGGAAGGGCAAAGCTAGGCCTGGGGTCGGGGATGGGGAGGATGAGATGAAAGGAAGAAAGAAAGAACCTAGCCCTGAAGGGGTAAGTGGTATTCATGAAAAGGAGGCAAGATTACAGGGACTGGAAGCCATCTTCTGCTTGAGAAAGAAAAAATGCCCATAACCACAATTGGTCTGCAGATGCCCATCCCTTCCTTGACTATTTCTAGAAATGTTATTCCTTCCCATATACCTCCTCTCTTTCTCTCTCTCTCTCTCTCTCTCTGTCTCTCTCTCTGTCTCTCTCTTTGTTTCTCTGTCTCTCTCTCTCTTTGTCTCTCTCTGTCTCTCTCTCTCTCAGAAGTACCAGAGGGAGGTAGACTAGAAGGGGGGACCCAGAAAAGGTTTCTAAGACTTCTCTTCTGTGGTTGAGAGCAGACAGGAAGAATGAGCTGCCCACTGAGAAGACAAGCGTCTAAGACAGCATGGGAACCTCTCTTATTCATGGCTGGACCCACATGGCTTCAGGAGATCTGGAGATCAGAGAGCTGACTCTGACTGTGGAAGGGGGGACCACTGAGGGCATGAAGTGTTTACAAGTCAGGGCACTGCAAGAAGGAAGCTTGTGAAACTTAGCTTTTCCTGAGCCTGATTCAGGTGCCCCCGGGTGACCCTGACCCAAATGTCTGAATCACTTTTTTAGTTGCATAGCCACGTCTTGTGCAAGACCTTCATTCTATCTCATGTGTGCACACAGAAGGACAAAACCAAAGGAAATGGGTTTAATTTGCTAGAGGTGTGGCTTAGGTCTGCTGTATGGGCACCTGGGGGGGAGAGGGAGAAGAAAGTTTCTTCCAATTTAAATAAAAATCTACTGACCTTGGATGACAAAAGGTTAAAGGCAGGAATATGGTATTGTGTGAAAAGCCCTGGCTTTGGAATCCAAGGACCTAGGTTCAAATCCTTCCTCTTATGTTTACTTCCTCTTATGTTTACTTTGGACAAATCGCCTAACTTCCCTGTATATCTACTTAGAAAGATTTAGTCCATATTTTTTATTTCACCAATGTGTGGAACTCCTTCTATGGAAATGCCTTCCATCAATGCAGTTGGGCAACGGGCAGGTAATTTATAGTTTTAGAAAGCTTCATGACTCACTGAGCAGTTAAGGGGCTTGTCCATGGACATAGTATGTGACAGAGGCAAGATTTGAAGTTAGGCCTTCTTGACTCCAAGCCCATCCTCTATACACTAAGCTAGGCTGTATCTTTTTACCGTTTATTAACTGAAAATTAAGCCTAACTGTGTAAGGGCTTCTTATGCACTTAAAGAAAAGGCATCTGGAATATTGATAACCCAATTCATAGACCTAGAAGGGACCTTGGAGGTAATCTAGTCAAACTCTCATTTTATAGATGGGGATATAGTGACCCAGAGAGATCTTACTTCCCATCCTCAGCCCCCACCATCTTACTCTTTATTTTCCTTTTACCTCTGATAGAAGCCAAGATCACACAGGCAGTAAGTGACAAAAGTACCCAGATCATTTCCACTATACAGCCATGATGTCCATGGTACCAGCCTTCAGGTGATCTTGGTAGCTTGATTTCACTCTGGGTTGTTCAGACAACATACCTTGGCCACCCATGTTTCTTTAGATTTGGTTCTCAACCTTCCTAATGCTGCAACCCTTTAATACAGTTCCTCATGTTGCCGTGACCCCCAACCATGAAATTATTTTTGTTGCTACTTCATAACTGTAAAATTGTAAACTGTAAAATTGCTACATGTAAACATCTGATACGCAGGATGTATTTTCATTGTTACAAATTTAACATAACCCACAGGTCGAGAACTGCTGCTTTAGAAACTTTAAAGGTGATTCTTTCTCTCTTCTGTTCTGTGGAAAGGAAGTCTACAGGAAATAATATACCATTCTTCATTTACAAAGATGACATTATCAAACCACCACCATATGTTGGGCAAGCATTATAGTCAGATTTGAATTGTGTTTGTGGAAATGGTGATAGGTTTTCCTGACCCATCTGTGCTCTTGTCTAGTTCCTTCATTCCATGCAGAATTCAAGTAATAGTCAGTGGTCCTGAAACACAATGCCAAGTATCGGCATTCATAGGGTTGGAACAAGAGTTGTGTGCATTACAGACTTCCTTCTGCTTCTTGTTGTATGTCACAAATTAGGGGTGAAAGTCGTTCTAGAGGTCACCCCATTTCCCGACTTTTGAAGAAGGAACCGAGACCCAGAGAGGTTAAGAGAGATGTCCGAGATCATTTAGGTGGTGAAACAGAGGAGGTGGAACTTTAGCCTCAGTGCTAGAGAGATAGACTTGACTCTTTGTAATCCTGCCTCAAATACTTCCTGTATGACTGTGAGAGGTCACTTAGCCCCTAGATCTCAGCTTCCTCTTTAAAATGAGAAAAATAAAGGTGTTGGGTTGAATGGTCTTTACAATATCTTCCGATTGTGGATGTCTGGTCCTTTGATCCTTCGGCTCTCAGGCTACTGCTTTGCTGATCATATTCCCCCCTACCCCCTTGAGTTGGATTTGAGCAAAGTGGAGAATGGAACAAAGCCATAAGAAGGGAGGGATGGAGACAAGTGCTCTGAGATAGAAGCTGAGGCAGCTGTCACTGCATCCTTTGGGAGAAAGTGTCTCATTCAACACCACTTTTCTTCCATTCTCCCTAGCAAACTTTGTGGCAGCAGGAACTTCCCAGCCAGTGAGGTGGCTTCTGCTCCCCCCTCTATTGGCTGTTAATCCATGGAGGGAGCTAGCCAGGGACCCCTTCTTTCTTGTCTAACAAATCTTGTTCCTCTCCCAGAGCATTCTTTATTTCCCATACTCCTTTTTGCAGCCGTCATGTGTGGCAGGTGACATCCATCTTGCATGCCTTTGGTACCAATGCATTCCTTGACCTCACCCCTGCCCATGCCCTCAAGAGCTGAGGCCTGGAACTTTCAGGAAGGGGAGCATGAGAGGAGAAAGAGGGCTAGATGGCCAAGCTGGGTCTCTCCTTACAAAGAGGCTCTGGAAAACTTCCAGGTCCCAAGAGGAGCAGGAATGGAAGAGAACTAAATGGCACATTGGTCCATATATAGTTTTCAGTATTCTGCAGTGTTTCTTTCAGGGGCATGGAAAGCAGGAGAAATCTGAGGCCATGTTGGGGTTTGAGCTGGCCAATCAAAGTCAGTTCAGGCTGCCCGCCAGCTTGAGATTTCAATTTTATTTTAAAAAAGTGATTGTTTGAGAGGTACACAGCTGTAGGCTGCAGGCTACAACTTATTACTAAAGATGGCTTGCATACCAGAAATGTGGTGAATAGGTATTATCAAGGAGCTCTGGGATCAGAAAGAGAGGTGGGCGGGTCATGTAGTGAGAAAGGGGGGAAACAGAGGAACAGCCCAGGGGCTGAACTGCAGAGGACTTAGGGAATGTAAAAAGGCCCAGATGGTCTTAACCTTGAGCACATGAAGGTCTCATTTTAACATTTTGATAACTGTATTTCAATATGACTGGTTTCTTTGAAGTTCTATATATTTTATTTTATTCATTTTAAAACATGGTTCTGAGAAAAGGTCCTACAGGCTTTGCTAGAAGGGTTCATGGCACAAAAAAAGTTAAGGTGCCTTTTTTTTTCTTTTTTGAGGGGAGAGGGGCAATTGGAATTAAGTGACTTGCCCAAGGTCACATGGTTAGTAAGTATTAAGTGTCTGAGGACGGATTTGAACTCAGATCCTCTTGACTCCAGGGCTGGTGCTCTATTCACTGTACCACCTAGCCGCCCAAAAGTTAAGTCTTGATGCAAGAATATGTAACAGAGAGGGGGGATGGGTTCAATCTTTTTCAGTCATGTTCAAATCTTCATGACCCCATTTAGGGTTTTCTTGGCAAAGATCCTGGAGCAGTTTGCCATTTCCTTCTCCAGCTCATTTTACAGATGAGGAAACTGAGGCAAGCAGGGTTAAGTGACTTGCTCAAGGTCACACAGCTAGTGTCTGAGGCCAGAGTTGAACTCAGATCTCCCTGACCCCAGGCCTGGCACTGTACCACCTCACTGCCCTCATAGGAGAGGGAGTTTGCTATAATAAAAAGGATAATGACATTTACATAGCACTTAATATGTGCTGAGTACTTTACAGACATTATCCCATTTGATCCCCACAACAGCACTGGGATGTAAATGTTGTTGTGATCTCCGTTTTACAGATCAGGAATAAAACTGAGTCTATGTGACCTGACTCGCGCAGGATCATACAGCTAGTTAAGTGTCTGAGGCCAGATTTGAACTCAGATCTTCCTAACCATTCTGTTGGTGTATAGTGGGATAATGTGCCTTGAGACCCCTTTTCTCTAAAACAAATCTTGGAAGTATACTGCATGCATTCCACTGATGTAGCCATTTTACAGCTGTAGAAACTGAGGCAGACATTGAAGGTGTGACTTAAGAGAGTTAGACATAGTCCTGGGGTCTTCTGGCAGCAGCAGTGGGTTAGAGGAGATTATATTGCAAGCTCAGCATGAGTCTCCCTGGGGGAAGTGGAGAATTAATATTTCATGATCCATTAAACCAAAATGGGAAAGAGAAGAAACAAAGCCACGCTCTTGAAATCCTATCCTCAGCTGAAAAGTTAACTCGATGTTGTAGGTCAGTGGTTCTCAACCTTCCTAATGCCATGACCCTTTAATACTCGTATGTGGGCATATCTGCATGTGGGCAGACCCGCCTGGAGACGGATAGAGGAGCGGTGTCTTGGTTCCTAAGACCATTGGAAATATGTGAAAGGGTCGTTCGACCCCCAAAGGGGTCGCAACCCCCAGGTTGAGAACCACTGATTGTAGCAGTTACTGAAAGGGTGGAGACCAAGACTCTGAATTCAGCCCCCTACTAGTCCAGGGTTCCTGTACCTTATGTTCTCCAGGGAGATGTTGCCAGGTTTGGCAACGTGGATAAAAATCAAGGGGGGGGGGGGAAGAAGCGTGAGCTAGTAGCTAGTTCTAGAGAGAATGCCAGCCTCAGAGAGAGAGAGAGACAGAGAGACAGAGACAGAGACAGACACACACACACACACACACAGAGAAAGAGAGAGAGAGAGAGAGGAGGATCATGGGATTTAGAAGCCCAAGGATGGGCCTCAGAGATCTTCTTGGCCAAGGCTCTCATTCCACAGATGAGGAAGCTGAGATCGGGATTTGCCCAGGGTTGCCCAGACAGTAAGTTGCAGGGCTGAGAAGGGAACCCAAGCCTTTTAACTCCAATGCAGTAACCTGGTGGAACTCAAAAGTAAATATGATGAGAGGGTTGGGAGAGCATCAGAAGAACCCCGCCACTTTACCGATAATATGTCTGTGACCTGGGCAAGTCTCAGTTTTCTCATCTGTGAACTGAGGACAATCACATCTCTCTTGTAAGGATCAAAGGAGATCGTAGAATCATAGATCCAGATCTGACAGGACTTCAAAGGTTATCGGGGCCAGATGACCAGGGAGGTAAAGGAGTTACCTAAGATCACACAAACAGTAAGAGTTAGAAGTAGGATTTGAACCTGGGTCTTCTGTCGCCAGAAGTGCTTTTGTAAAAGCACTTTCATTGTTGTTGTTTATTTGTGTCCAATTCTTTCAGATCCAAGGTTTACTGTCCATGGGGTTTTCTTGGCAAAGATACTGGAATGGTTTGCCTTTTCATTCTGCAGTGGATTAAGGCAAACAGCAGTTAAGTGACTCACCCAGGGTCACACAGCTATTAAATCTCTGAGGCTGGATTTAAACTCAGGTCTTCCTGGCTCTAGGCACAGCACTCTATCTGCTGAATCACCTTTTAAGTACTTTATAAGCCTCAAATGACTTTATCAGAGCTCACAGTCTCCTAACCATTATCTTTGCCACCTTGCGGGAATACATAGATAAGAAATGTTGATCTAACTTGCCTTCCCTCTGTCAAATGCTGTGACTCACTCAGAGTATTCACCAAATGCTATGACTCACTCAGGTATTGTTACCATAATAATGGTGATACCAACTCGGGAAGGAGCCTGGAGTCGAGATTTCTTTAGTCTGGAGCAATCCTTCCGCTATGGTTAGTCAACGACCTTTCTATGATAATCCTCCGGATTTATCCGAGACATATCAGCACATAGAAATAAAGTGGCCTGGTTAGGACCACACAGCTAGTAAGGGTCAGAGATGGGATTTGAACTCATACCTCTCTGACTCCAAGTCCAGCACTCTAGTCATTACCCTTATACTCCCCCCCTCCCAGCTTCATACATGTATGTGCTTCTAAATCCAAGACTAAGGTTGAGGTTAGCAAGGACAGACTTGGAGTGTGGGAATGGCACTCACAAAGATTTACACAGAGGTTGGGTCTGATCCCAGGTCTTTCCACCTCCAATCCCACCACTAGGCTATTGTCTTTACATCGTTAATGACCGATGCACAATTTTATAGTAGGGATCTGGTAAGAAACAAACTTTACAAACGTTGTCTCATTAGATATTTAAAATAATACAATGAAGTCAAGCCAGTAAGCATTATTAAGTCCCTACTGTGTGCCAGACACTTGACAAGCCTTGGGGACACAAAGAAAGGCAAAAAACAATCCTGTTCTCAAGGAGTTTACAGTCTAATGTGAGTATCATTGTCCCCATTTTACAGGTAAGAACACTGAGGCTCAGTGGGGATAAGTGATTTTTACATACATCCAAATGAAGCTGGGACTCAGTACCATATAGAGTGCTCCACTTTCTGGGAAAGCATCAGGAGATTGCCACTATTATCCTTATAAGTGGTAATACAGCCACATGCCCATACAGGTCCTGAGCTTATATGTGTAACATTCTCCTGATGGCTTGGCTTAGCTTGGCCTCCATGATGAAATTCCCCAAGCTTATCTCCTCCTTCTCCTTCCTTCTCCTCTTCCTCTTTCTCTTCCTCTTCTAAATGGCCAAGGATGGAGGGGGTTGGGAAAGCAGACAAGGTGCCTTCCTCCCCATCCATGCACATGCAGCTGGGTGGCTCTGAGCCTGATCTTTTGGGGGCTGGAGAGGAAGCCTATTCTAGGAGGAAAAGGACCCACACTGTCAATCTAGACTTAGGAGGCCTCTTTTGAGTCCCATCTCAGACACTAACTTGTTCTGTGATCACAGGCAAGGCACCTAAACTCTCCTAGTCTCAGTTTACTCATCTGTAAGATGGGGACAGTGGTTAGAAGGGCTGTTGACTAGCGACAGTGGAAGGATGACTACAGGCTAAAGAAATTGCAGATGCTTCCTGAAAGCAGTATCGCTGTTGATGTGGCTGCAGCATCATTAGAAGTGCCGTGGATCTGAACGAGCCCTGGCATATGGCCCTCGTATGCACAGTGTTGTTGTGACATGCAAAGTGCTTTGTAAACCTATGTAAACAATGATAGTGATGATTGAGTTGGAGGCTTGACTCCGCCATTGTGTGACTATATGGAGGTTGAACTCTCTGGGACTGAGTTCCCTTCTATAAAACACGGAGATTGGATGAGATGCCCCCAGGTCTCCTTCCCAAGCTAAAAGCTCTACCTCCATTCAATGGCTCACTGAGTCCTTGCTTCATCTTCTAAGGCAGTGGTTCTCTACCTGTGGGTCGCAACCCCTTTGGGGGTCGAACGACCCTTTCGCAGGGGTCACAGGGGTTGCCTAAGACCATCAGAAAACACATATTTCCGATGGTCTTAGGAACTGAGACATGGCTCCTCTATCTGTCTCCAGGCGGGTCTGTCCACGTGCAGATACACCCACATAGAAGTATTAAAGAATCCTGACATTGGGAAGGTTGAGAACCACTATTCTAAGGCCTTATATTAGGCACAAAGAAATAGGAATCCAAAGACTTGTCTTCAGAGAGTTTATAATCTAGTTAAAGCTGGGAACTTCAACTGACATGACAAGATGACTGAACCTATAAGACCACATATGGTGAGCACCAGCAGGAATGCTGGGAAGGCAGAGCTCACAGTGAGTTGGTATTCTTAGAGGTTCAATGCCTCAGTGTTAGCCCATGAACGAATTTTTCTTGTTGTTGTCAGTGTCGTGTCTGACTCTTCCTGACCCCTTGGCAGAGACACTGGAGTGGTTTGCAATTTCCTTCTCCAGCTCATTTTACAGATGAGGAAACTGAGGAAAACAGGGTTAAGTGACTTGCCCAGGGTGATAGAGTTAGTAAGTATCTGAGGCCAGATTTAAACTCAGGAAGATGAGTATTCCTAACTCCAGGCCCAGCCCTCTATCCACTGCACCATCATGCTGTCCCCAAATCATTTAGGACTAAGTTTTGAAGGTGTATCAGGTTGGCATGTCCTGATCTGAACATGTGCACATTAAGGTATATGTCCATTAATGTCTGCATTATGTTCAAAACTGAGGTGACTCAATAACTCAGTAAAGCAATTTTTAAAATGAGCTTCATCCCATATAGGGGCTGTCCATCAAAGTGAAGCTTTTAATCATGAACTTACATCTCCCTGCTACCCAGAATGCTTCTGAACTGTTCTTTTCTCCACTTCCGAGTGTCAAAGTTTGCTCAAGAAATGCAGATTCATTAACGTTTTATTTAGGCACAGCAATTGGGAATCTGTAAGACAGCATTATGCCAAAACCAAGTAAAAATTCATTTTTTTGCTCTCTATTGTTTGGAATTACCAAGGCCTCCCTGATTCCCCCTGGGCAGTTTTGAAAACTGACAGAAATTTAGAACTCAGGTGTTCTTAGAAATATGGGAGCACAGATTTTGAGCTGGAAGGGGCCATCAAGGCCCACCCCCTTATTTTAAAGATGAGGAAACTAAGATGGAAAGAGATGAAGAACGTGACTGAGATCCCCAGATAGATATCAGTAACTACAGGGCTAGTGCCTGACTACTTGATGACATTAAGATGCCTTACCTCTTTTCCCAGGGACATCCCTGGAGGCAGCTCGCCCTCTCCGGTTTCCCCAAAGGAAAGTCCCTCTCCAAGAGTGTTCAGGACTCGGGAGGGCAGGGTAGCCAGCACAGGAACAGGTACAAGGCTAGTGCATTTGCATGTACCCACAACCTGCTCTCCTTGCTTAGGTCTGTGACATGGTCTGGTTTGAGAGAGAGATCATGGGATCAGTGATTTAGAAGTAGGAAAGGACCTTAGAGATGGATTATCTGAACCAAACCTGCTTTTTCATACATAAGGAAGTAAAGATTCAGAGAAGTGAGCTGGCCATGGTCACACAGCTAACATCAGAACCCAGGGCCCCAGACTCCAAATCTCAGGTTGCTTCTTCTTAAGGCTACTTTGAGGACCAAAAAAAGGCACCTTGTTCTGCCTGGTTCAGAGACCAAAACCAAGTGATCTCTAACATAATTCACCAATTCCTATACATACCTTCTCACCTGGAGATTAGTTCCCCTCCCCTCCAACTCCCTTTCCAGGTTACCCTCTCCAATGCACCTTAAGAACTTTCAGTAACCCAAAGGAGCCAGGGACTGGTTGAATACCACAGGAGGTCAAAAAGTAGTTGACTTTTCAGCCTTCAAGGTCTGGTTGGTGATTAGGGTGAGATGGCCTCCCTGAAGAAAATTCCAAGGAAGCCAGCTCACTAAGGCAGAGTGTCCAGCAGCTGCAGTCATAGCCTATTCCTCACCCTGGAAAAAGTCCAAGTAGTACAAGGTACAGATGGAACACCAGGCATGGTGGGGCACAGGGCTTTCCAGGAGAGTCTCTTCTGGTCCTTCTGGTCAGTGATTCTTGGAGCTATGTGTCCAATGCAAATGGATAGGCCTAGATGGTTTTACAAGGACCATGTTTTTTCCTGAAGATAGAATGATGCCTCTAAAGAAAGGAAAGGGCTGAGCTAGCTGTTAGATTCACTGTCTGTTTGTCTGCAGGCACATACAGTAAGGCCCTGTCTTACATGAGAATCATGTAATGCTAGAAATTGAAAGAGGCCTTAAAAATCCCAGGTGGGATAACTCCCAAGGTAATGTAGCTAATGGCAGATCCAGGATTAATTGGGCAGAGAGAGTAGTTTAAGCAAGAGTTTCCACTAGTAAAATCTAAGTATAGAATATTTTTTAAAATTCAATTTTTAAAGCAAAGATCTATTTTTCTCCCCTGCCCCCACCATTGAAAAAAAAAAGAAAAAGAAAAAAACACCATATAAAAATATGCATGGTCAAATAAACAAATGCCTCCATTGTCCATGTATACAAAATATTTGCCTCATTCTGCATCTGAGCCTCTTCTTCTAAGAGGTGAGAGACGTGTGCTCCTCATTAGCCCTTAAGAATCACGGCTTGGGCAGCTGGGTAGTGCAGTGAATAGAGCACCAGCCCTGGAGTCAGGAGGACCTGAGTTCAAATCTGACCTCAGACACTTAACACTAGCTGTGTGACCTTGGGCAAGTCACTTAACCCCAACTGTCCTGCCTTCCCCCCTCCAAAAAAAAAAAAGCAAAAACAAACAGAAAAAAGGAAAGAAAAAAAACCAGTAGAGGGAAAGTACCTACTTATGCTGTACAGTGTGCATTTCCAGTTGTGTTCTTTTGATGGATGGGATGGGGATGAAGGGGAGCAGAGTATGGTGCACCTAGCCAGCCCTGAGCAGAGATGTCCCCATCGGTTCATGGCTGACCCCAGGTGGGTTTCCTGACTCAGCCCTCTTGTGCTTGTAGGCTAGCACCAGGAGTGGGGAACCTATGACCTCAAGGCCACACGTGGCCCTCTAGGTCCTCAAGTGCAGCCCTTGGTAGCCCCTTTCCAGCCTATTTACTTGCTAGCGCCCTCCTCCTGAGGCTGGCCGAATTACCGACTGATGACAGTGCTCCTTGAGATCAGGGGCCTGGCAGTCCCTACTCCCAACACCACATAAAGACATACAGCCCCCTGCCCCTCCCAGCCCAGGGCAAGGGCCTCCTCCCCATCAGACCAACTCCCAGGCTCGTGGTTAAAAATTCCTCATTTAGGAGCGGGCCCTCAGCTGGGAGCAGCTTACTGGAGGAGGGGAGTGTTAAATGGTGCACAGAGACCCTCTGTTCCCATTAACAATGGACCATTTATGACTTACTTCTGCCCTATGGTCCCCGTGAGCTCTGAATGAACTTCTAGGAAAGGAGGAATGGGGTTCCCCCTCCCGTTGCCCCCTACACACCTCAGGCGGCAGTGTTGCTGTGAGGATGGGCTAGCTCCTGTCCTTAAATCTTCCGAAAGCTCCTGCTGTCTCCTCCGCCTTGCACTGGCCTGCTTTAATCCTTTTGACAGCAGCAAGGAGCAGCAGCTGATCACTCCCAGAGAGCCCAGGGCAGGAGGTTAGCTCACGCCTAACAGCAAGCCTCCTAGGGGATGTCTGGGTCTCAGGAGCAGGAGAAGAGACTACTTGAGGTTTTTTTTTTTTATCTCAGTTTCTCCAATCAACTGTCAGATAGCAACTGAAAAATACCTACTATGCACAAGATACTCTGTTACATGTTCTGGGGCATACAAAGATCACTAAGGGAAAGACCTGGCCCCTGAGCCAGCTAGGGTAGGACAAATGGGTTTTTGCCTCAGGGTGCCAACATTTAGAAAGCATTGATCAAACTGGAAGGTCCTTCGTTAGATTGTAAACCCCTGGTGGTCAGGAACTGTCTCTTGCCTCTTTTTGTATCCCCAGGGCTTACACAGTGCCTGGTGCTCATAGTAAACACTTAATAAAGGCTTGACTGATAGCACACTCTTTCAGCAGATAGAAATAAACGAGCTTAACAATTAGCAAAAATAATTAGTTAAAAATAGGAAAACTACCTTCCTTCCCCATCATGGCCGGCTCTCAGGTCAGCTCAGGCCTGCCCAGGGCAGTGACTCCCCCCAGTAATAATTCTTGTGGGAGCTCTCCCTTTGGGGCCTTGTCTCTCCCCTAGGTCTCATCTCCACCCCCCACCCCCAGCTCAACTGCTGATGGTGTTTCTACCCCAGGCAGAGGAACTCCCCATTAGTATTTTCCCCACCCCTCAGGATGCTTAAAGCCTAGCTGAGGAGATAAGATAACCACAAAAATTCAACAAAAAAAATCACAAAAAAACATTTCCCACCGAAAAACTAAGAGTACGAGTCAGGATGTGGTAGGCCCCTGATGAAGACTGTATTCAGGAAGGTCCAGAAGTTCAGAAGGAAGAAGTTCAAAGGTGAGAAAGGGAAATCTGGAAGAAATAAGACTTGGGCAGGATTTAGATAGGTGGAGAGGAGGCCACTTTCAGTGTAAAGAGGTGTTGATGAGACAATCAATAAGCATTGATTAAGAGCCTTCTATGGGCCAGGTGCTGGACGTTGGAAAGGACATGCATTTAGAGCTTTTCAGAACTGGATTGACTGCCTCGGGAGGTAATGAGCTCCCCAAATCTAGAAGTCTTCAATTCAAGCCAAGAGACGTTTGCTAAGCACTGTGCTAGTGCTATGGGAAACAGGGAATTAACCTGATTCCATGGTACAGAGAACTCCTGGGTGAGGTCAGTAAGACATATAGTGTTAACCTGGGCTGGGGAACCTGCAGCCTCGAGGCCACACATGAACCTCTAGGTTCTCAAGCTCGGGCCTCGGACTGAATCCAAACTTCACAGAACAAATCCCCTTAATCAGCAGAAGCAGATTTGTTCTGTAAAACCTGGACTCAGTCACAAGGCTGCACTGGAAGACCTAGGAGGCCACACGTGTCCTCGAGGCCACAGGTTCCCTACCCCTGCCTTAGATAGTAGCCTGGACCAGAGGTCTCAAACTCAAATAGAGACGATCCCTGCCTGCTGTAGATCAACTTAGAAAACCATAAACTGATGCCATCTGTGATGTATTTTTATTTCTTCTGTTGAACATTTCCCAAAAATTGCATTCTAACACATGAGGCCTATGGGCCCCCAAGTCTGACACTGCTGAGAGGTTAAGGGACTTGCCCAGGGTCACACAACTAATATGTGTCAGAAGAGGGACTTGAAGTCCAAGCCAACTCTCTATCCACTGCCCCTCAGAGATACAAAGACAAAATGGAAACAAGCCCTGCCCTCATGGAGCTTATATTCTATTCCTCCAAGCGAAGCCTTGATGACTCCTTGTCATGGCTGTACTAGAAGGGATTCATGTGCAAGTGCGGGTTGAACTAGATGTCTTCTGAGGTCTCTTCCAGCTTTGAAATGCTGTGTTGGGGATGGGGGCAATTAAATTAATTCAACAAACATTTATTAAGCACCTACTGTGTATAGAGCACACTGCTAAGCCTTGGGAAAGATACAGACACTGCTTCTACTCTCACAGAGCTTACGATCTAGTCAGGGAATGAGACAAATAATTGAAATACAGAAGAAGCACACATTAACAAACAAGTGTATGAGACCTAAGGGGAGAAAGACTAGGGCATCAGGGAAGGCTTCTTAGAGCATTTGGCACTGGAGTTGCACTTTAAAGGCTGGGTAGAAATTCAGCAGGGCAGCTAGGTAGTGCAGTAGATAGAGTGCCAGGCCTGGAGTCAGGAAGACTTATCTTCCTGAATTCAAATCTGGCCTCAGACACCTACTAGCTGTGTGACCCTGGGCAAGTCACTTAACCCTGTTTGCCTCAGTTTCCTCATCTGTAAAATAAGCTGGAGAAGAAAATGGCAAACCCCTTCAGCATCTCTGCCAAGAAAATCCCAAATGAGGTCATGAAGAGTCAGATATGACTAAAAAATGACTTAACAACAACAAGAAATTCATCAGACAGTGGGAAGAGGGGAACATCATGATCACAGGCCTGGAAATACAAGATACATTCAGGGGCTGTCTGCAGCGTAGGATACAAGCAGGGTAGCAAAATGAGAAAGACTGAAAAGACAGAGGTAGGTACTGAACTTTGGAGGTCCTTAAATATACAGCTAAGGAATTCCACCTTTTCTCACCAGGCTTTTCTCACTGGGCCAGTTTGGCTGAAAAGGATGGCTTGTGTAAGGGAGTGGTGGAAAGGCAGGTGGACGCTAGATTATGGAGAGCCTTGCATGCCAAGCTCAGAATTTTGGTCTTTCTCACGTAGGTAACAAGGTCAAGGGTTCCTAATATGGCTCCTCTTTTATCTAATGAAGTGCTAGATCTGGAGTCAGGAAAAGCTAGTTTCAAATCTCATCTCTGATACAATCTGAGTAACCTAAGGCAAGCCTCCGTGGGCTTCACTTTACTCATCTAGAAAATGAGGAGCGTAGACTAAACGGCCTTGAAGCTTTGCCCAGCTCCTCATCTGTGTATGAGCCCAAGCTTCAGTTTGTCAGGATTTGTTTGAAACATTTTCACCTATGCCCGATGGAAGAATCTGAGCTTAGTAAATGAGTCTATAAAGACCCTGACAAGCCGTCAGGCTTTTTTTTCCCTGCTGAGAACACCTGGAGTCAGCTCAGGGGAAAACATTCCTACAAATTGTTATTTCCACAATTCTTTGTCTTAGAGAGGTGGGGCAGTGTAATGCATAGAGACCTACTCTCAGAGTCAGTAAGACCTGGATTCAAGTCCCCCCCCCATGACAAGATACTAGCTGTGTAACCCTGGGCAAGTAATTTAACCTCTGAGTATCCACAGGCCACTAAGTCACAGAGCAGATCTCCCTTGATGGAGCTCACTAGAACCAGACTCAGTTCAGCTAGGCTCACCAGTACTAATAAAACCACACGTCTAGTGTCTACATTTTTGAAAGTCCTCCTTGGTTTAATTCAGTATGTGAGCCTGTTTTAAGTGAGTCATTTTGTAGGCAAAATGATCCTTCAAACTAGAAGAACCCAGAAATTTCCCAAGCACTTATTTTCAATCTCCCCCTGCCAGGATGGCCCCTTTGGTGCCCCTCCTTGATGCATGACTCACAATTTGCCCTTGCCAGGCTTGATTCTGAGCCCTGTCAGTAATTAAACATCCACTCCAGCAGCAGCAGCCTGTTCAGCCTTGGTTATGTCAGCCTAGATTTGCCTGACAAGTGGAGGATGAGAGCTGTCTAAACCTGTCTTCCCAGAGGATGTTGAAAAGGGGTCACCTTAACCATCAACCAGCTAAAGAGAGAACCCATCCAAGGTCACACATCTAGAAACAACATTGCAAAGGGTGGAAATGGGAAATGGTCAGGGTGGGGACAAGGGTTAGGCCTGAATTCCAAGAAGCCACCTGGGCAAGGGGATTATTGGGGTTGGGGGGAGTTGGGTACTGGTGTGAGGTGACTCAGGCAAGATGGCAGCCAGTGGGGAGCCCTGGACTGGGCTATTAGTCAAAGGACTAAAACAGGATGGTGAGGGCTTGGTAGTAATCTATTCACAGTTTTACCATGAAATAATGTGGGGTGGGGCAACATCAAGGGGAATTTTGTCTGTGTGTTGACTCATGTTTATGAGAAAAACCTGAAACTTGAAAAAGGTTTTAGAAAGAAACTTATCTGTTCATTTGGCAGGGGACAGCAAGCCAGAAAGGGTGGGAGTTTACATTATATGGGATTTAGACAAGGGCACCTTCATGTGGACCCCCAAATAAACAGTTGAGCAATTTTACATAGGGCAGCTTGAAGGTAAAGTTGATTGAGATGGATATTGGTAAGTATAGACATTCAATAAAACATGGGCCAAAACTCAAGCTTGGGTGGACCCAAAACAAAACCTGAGAGGACCTACAACATAAATATTTTGGGTGGATCTATGACTTGGGGGAAATCTAAATTCTTTGTAACCCTCTCCATAATTATTGGAGAGTTAAAGAGATCAGAGCAACATTCTGAGTTCAGACAATCTCTAGTCATATAAAGTTAGATTTAAACAGTATAATAATAAGTTTCCTGAACAATATAATAAAGCATTTTCCAAATTTCCCTCTTGGGCTTATTAAAGCCTAACATTCTCATATAAACAGAAGCATAATTACAGAAACTAAAAAGCTGGGTTATGGTATCAAAGGGAGTTCAAAAAAATAGCCTGAATCATGAAAGGATCCTCATTATCCAACTTGTCAAAAGCTTGATATAATCCCTTTAAGGAGAGATAGTGACAATATTGGTGACAAACTTCTCCCAGCATCTCGTGACCAGAGGAATCAAATTGAGTAAGCATCAGTAGCTGTCTAGTTAGGAGGCCTAGAATTGCACAGGGAAGTCCCAGGCGTTGAAAGCAATAGCAAAGCGCAATGTATATGCTCACAAATATCACAAACCCCATTAGAATCCGTTTATGCCGTTCAGTGCCAGCCAGTCATAACCACAGCAAGACCCACAGAGCATGGACAATGGAGGATTGCTGTAGGTCCCCTGGGGGATTTCAGGAAGATGACTTTTATCTAATATTAAAGTAACGCATACCCTGACAGTCTTGGCCACCAGGGTTATACTTGAGAAAAAGATCTTCAATAGGGGCATCTGTATTTTCTAATGCTGCTCTTATTTCTCCAAATTCTGTGTTCAGGGCAGATGTTATAGAGGAAGTAAGATTGATAGATTTGGTGAGGGCACAGGCAAGATTGGTTAGGTGGCTGTAAGTAACTATGGATAGGCCTGGTATGCCAACCAAAAAGGAGGCATGAGAAATATACTCACCTTTGGAAAGGAGATTGATCCTATGCTCACAGCTCTCCAGTGGTAGCAAGGAGTTCCTTTTCCATCTGAATATGGGGGCATCAGTAGCTCTCTTGGAATAAGGGGAAAGGATTGTCTTGACTCTCCCCAAGGCACAGGGTCCACCAGTGCCATTTGGTGATGTGTGGGTATAAGCTGTCTTGCTGCACAGGAGGAACCATTCTATAGGAAGATGTGTGTGTGGTATAGGCAGGGGTGACATTGATGGTTTGGTCATGTCATTATTAGTATGACTGACACTTTGTGTCACACAATGCACAAATCTGATACTTGTATTAGACAGATGAAACTTAATCATTGTCTGAACCCATTTTTTAGCAACAGAACCTAAATTATAGACATTTCTATAGGACACAGGTTCTTAATAAGTTCACTAGAGAAGGGAACCTCTAAGAATATGTTGTCATAATGTCACCTGCCAACAGTTCTTCTCACTCCTTTCCAGTTGTTGGGACTCCATTCTCTCCTCTCTACAATAGGTTCTACCATACTCTCCAGCTCTAATATGTTAGAACTTCTTACTTCCATGGCAAGGTTCCCTCCCAGCTGGAGCATCCAAATTGCTACCCAATTTGGCTTTTCTCTCTTCTCCCGTTTCAAAAACTCTGACACTGGGTAGTCATGTTGGAGATGCTGAACAGGGCTCAGGAAAGCTGCCCAGCTCAGGTGGAATGCCAAAAAGCCATCAATCCCAGAGCTTCCTAACAGCTTCCCAGACACACATTCTATCTGAAAGGTTTGCTGACAACTTACACTAACAAGGTGTTAAGACACACAAACAAGTATGGAACTCTTTCAGTGTGTAGAGTGGCTAGTGTCAACAGACTGGGATAGGGGCGAGGCAGGAATGAGGACAGGGAGGTATTCCAGTGTCTGAGGACAGGGCAACAGTTCTCAGACACTGCTCCCTGGCTCAGTGTCAGACTCACAGCCCTTAGAACAGCCACTTGCAGTCTCTGTCAGCAGAGAATTGTGAAGCTTCCACCACGGTAGGTTATAAAAACTCTTAAAAACCATTCTGTGATCATCACCTTTCTGAAGTGCATTTGCATTCAATTCAACAGTGTTTCCATTCCTTTCCAGCACTCAATCCTATGGTTCCATTTGGGGCCCCGTATTTTAGGCAGGACCCTGGTAAAATGGTGAATGTGGGGGCTGAAGCATGGAGGCAACATTAACTGTCTTCAGCTACTTGAAGAAGGATCCCAGACATAATCTACCTCTCAATGGACTCATCTCATTTTTCTTGCCTGTAGCATTTCCCCTCTACTCTTCCATAGCCCTTTACTCTGGCACTCCTACATGTGTTCTTCACCATTACAATGCAACCGCCTTAAGGACAGACAATATCTTGCTTATATTTGCACACACAGCACTTAGCACGGTACCTGGTAGGTGTTTAGTAAGTGCTTCATATATCAATCTATCTCTCCATCCATCCATTTATCCTTCTATCTATCATGGAGAAAGAAATGGCAAACCACTGCAGTATCTTTGCCAAGAAAACCCCAAATGGGGTCGCAAAGAGTCAAACACAAGTGAAAAGACTTAATAACAACCAAGTCTAGTGAAGGTCTTGAAACAGAGGCTGGACAGCTACTCATGAGTTATGTCATCAAGGAGATTACAGTTTTATATTTGAATCCCTTATCACCCAGCATAGTACTTGGCATAGAGAAGGTCCCCAACAAACACTTGTTAATTGTCAGGGAAGAGTTGACCTGGATGGCTTCTGAGATTCCCTCTGACTGAGGGAGATCCTCCTTTCCTAATGACAACTCCATGAAATAAGATGTCTAAGCATTATTGTGCTTATTCTGTGGATGAGGAAATTGAAGCCTGGAGAAGAAAAGTGACTGGCTTTCAGTCACTCATCTAGTCCCAGTATCAAACCTGGACCTTGAACCCAGGTCCTCTCATGCCACAGTCAGTGATCTTTCCTTTAAGGCACACCACCTCTTGTTTCAAGGAGTCTAACAATCATGGGCAATCTGTGTTACCATCAGCCTTCTTTATCCTTTTAGTTGAGTGTTTCATGGGACCTAAAGTATTTACTTTGAAAAAAAAAATCAGAGTATTCAACAACAGGCTTAAATTGTCTAGATGCTCCAGCCAGTAACAATGGAAGAAGACTCACTAGGGGCTCTGTTTTATTGGTTTTTGTAACCATACTTTGTTCTTGGCTAGACACCCCCATTGGGAGTATTGTATTCTGTTCTGAGTTCCAGGGTTTACAGAGAACATAGAGGAAGAATGACCCAAGAAGGGTAGCCAAGAGAGGGAAGGGACTCTAGCACAGATAGTGTCATAGTTAAAGCACCCCACTCCCTGGGGCAGACTTAATCTAAAACTATACCCTTGACCTTAACATAGCTTGGAAGAAATCAGGATCCAGAGCAGAAGTCCAACCTTCTGTCTTTGGTGAGAAAGTCCCACCATGAAAGATTAACTGGAGTTTTTTCCTGAAAGGCTCTTTTCCTGGGGGGTCAGAGTCCTGGCTTGACCTAGCTTTGGTCTCCAAAAACTGAGATGGTTAATGAATTATAGCCTAGAGAGACAACCTGAGCTACACAAGCAAACAGAGTTCATTATGCCTGTTTTGCTATTAAATATTATAGCTAGGATTGTCTCCATCACAATATGAAGGAGCTGGGTGTGTTGATCCTGGAAAAGAGAAAACACAGGGAGGGTATTACTAATGTGTCTAAGTCATTGAATGGTTGTCATGTGGAAGGGCAGCTAGACATATTCCCTAGAGGAAAGAGCCAGCAGCAATTGGCAGAAGTTGCAAAAACACAAATTTAAGTTTAACATCAGGCACAATTTCTTACCAAATGAGAGCTGCCCACAAGGGGAGTGGGCTGGGTTCCCCCCTTGCAGTATTCTAGCAGAGGCTTGTTGTCCTGTTAATGTGGGGGCTCCTTTCATGTGTGGGCTGGACCAGATGGATGCTGAGGTCCCTTCCAACTCACAACTTCCATGATTCTGTGATCATGCTGAGCATAGAGCAGATGCAAAGATACAGTAAAGATAATAAAAGAAAATAGAAGATTAGGAGTCTCTTGGTATAAGATACAGACATGTGAAAAGATGCTAAGCAAACCCCATAAATGGTGAGCCCCAATGGAGACCACAGCAAAGCAGCAATCTGGGAGTCTGGTGGCAGTCAGGAAGGATTCCATGGAGTAGCCAAGTCCTGAAGACTGGACAGGATTTGGATGGGTGAAATAGAGGTGAAAGGGTAAAGATAAAAGGTAAAAGGCACAGGAAACAGGTGTAATACAGTTTGAAATAGAAGATTCAGGTAGGAGAGTAGAGACAGAGATGGAAAAATAGACCATCAGTCAATTAACACTTAGTTAATTGCCTAGAATCCAGGCTGCAAAGGCCTTTGAATTACATTCTCAGGAATCTGAACATTATTCTCGGTACAGAAATGAGTTACATTTTATTATTCCCATTTTAGGAGGCAGCTGGGTGGCTCAGCGGGTAGTCCATTGGACCTGGAGTCAGGAAGACCTGAGTTCAAATCTGGTTTCAGACATTTACTAGCTGTGTGACTCTGGGCAAGCCCCTTAATCGTTGTTTCTCTTAATCTACTAGAGAAAGAAATGACAAACCACTCCGGTATCTTTGCCAAGAAAAACCCAGGGACAGTGTGATCATGAAGAGTCAGACTCAACTGAACAGCAACATTCCCATTTTATGGATGAGGATACCAAGAATCAGAAAAGTTAGATGACTGTCCAAAGTCACACAGCTGGTGAGAGCTAGAATTAAGACTTGAACTTGGTCATCGGAGTCTGAGTCACTTTCCACTAAATCATCGTTTTGAATTTGAACTACAATGAAAAGAACTCTGGTCTGGGAGCCAAAGAGCTTGCTTTCTGTCCTGTGTGACTTTGGGCAAGCCATCTTGGCTCTCTAAGCCTCAGTTTCCCCCATGGGGCTAAATGATCTCCAAGCTCCCTTTGTCCTTCTCTACTTTTGTGATACCAGCAGAGTTTTGAGCCCATGACACAGGTGACAGGATGCACGATTTATTGGAGGGGACTTTTTAGAATGCTGTGTGTTACCCCTCAGGGGGAAGACATCCCCCTCTCCAGGTTGTCTCTTGGGAGAGGAGAGAGTTAGAATGGAGTAATTGGGCTACCAGGGGCTACCTGGAAATATGGGTCTTGGGGCTGTCACTAACACCATGCCCTAAGTCCCCACATTTCAGCTTGTTCTTAGCTCAGAAGGGTGGGGACCTTGGCCTGGCATTCTGGGCACCTCATGTACTCATTCTTCTGCCAAGAGTCAGAAGGGAGAGTTTACTCTGAGTTTTCACAGGTGTCTGATGGATTGGCTTTTGCTGGCAATGCTGGAGCTGTACCAAGCTCAAACAAACAATCTGACTCCATCTGGCCGATGAATGCCACATGGACTCTGTGAACTCCCCCCAAACTACCCTGGTGTGCTGCCAGCTGGGAAAGGATGGTTGTATCAAAGCAGTAATGGGTACAAGGAGCCAGTTTTTCCTAGGCATTCTTTTCCTGCTGTTCTTCAAGTCATTTGTGAGCATTCACTTGTGGAATCTCTAAAAGCCCAAGTCTGGGAAGAAGGCAAGTGTGGTCCTAATGGGACCATAATGGGACTCCTAATGGGGCAATGAAGGTTAGGTAAACCGTGGATAAGGGAGTCTCCTGGGCCCTTAGCTCACAGACACTCCATGACCTACAGTGCTGTGGTCAAGTCGTGATTCTGCCTGGGATACATTTATAACTTAGGGTCCAGCTAGGTGGCTCAGTGGCTAGGACTCTAGACTGATAGATAGAGTATATGTCAGGCAGCTGGTGGCCCAATGGGTAGTGCTCTGGACCTAGAGTCAGGAAGACCTGACTTTGAATCCCATCTCAAATACTTACTAGCTGTGTGAACATAGACAAGCCACTTAGTTTCTTTGGGTCTTAAATGGAGATAATAAGAGTACCTACCTCTGGTGGTTATTTCGAGGATAGAATCTGTAAAGCATTTTGCAAGCCTGAAGGCAAGATATAAATACTGGGTATCATCATCATCATCCCACCATCATCATCATCACCACCACCACCACCATCATCATCGTTATTTAGCTTTTTTTCCCTCTTTATTGATTTATCTGACCCCTTCCTTCCATGGACCTTGGGCTATTTTTATAGAAATAGTCATGTCTACAAAGCTGGAAGGTGACAAGGCAGAATATTTCTGGACAGAAGGATCATGGTATGGTGTACAGAATACTGTATTTGGAGGCAGGAGACCTGGATTCTAGTCCTCACTCAATACTTTTCTTACTGTATGACCTTGGATAAGTCACTTCCACTCTTTCTGGTCCTTGGCTTCTTCAGCTATAAAATGAAGGGTTTTCTCTAAGTTGATTTCGAAGGTTCCTTCCACTTCTGGATCCTTTGACTATAATTATTTACTTACTGTGTGACCTTACTGTGTGAGCTCCCTCCTGAGCCTCAGTCCCTTACCCCATAAAAGGGACAGAGCATTTTACCCATCAGAAGGCATAGAGCCCAACCAGTGTTCTCTTGAGGTCCCTTCTGGCTCTCAGATAGCAGATAGAAGCGTGGGCACCTATGGACACTTGGACGATGTGACCAAGAGTCCCGTACCCAGGCCAAGGCTCTCACCATTGGATCACGTAGTCGCTGGACAGAGATCACTTAAGAGATTCTCTCCATGCAGATCACAGGCTTCTCATCTTGGAGGTCTCTTTGCCCAACCCCCTCATTCCTAACCTGGTATCTGTGAACTGAGTCATTTTTTAAATGTGTCACTCATTATATTTCAATATCATTGGTTTCCTCTGTAATTCTACACATTTGATTTTATGCATTTAAAAACATAGTTCTAAGAACAGAGCCATAAGACTTCACCGGAAGCTGACCAAGAGGGTCCATGGCACAAAACAGGTTAAGAAGCCCAGATGGGGCAATAGATAGGCCACAATGAGATAGCGTAGGGCACTGAGTGCCTGACCTAGAGTCAAGGGGAGAGGAGTTCAAATCCTGCCTCAGATACTTAATAGCTAGGACCCTGGGCAAATCACCTAATGCCTTTCAGCCTCAATTTTTACATCTGTAAAATGGGGATAATAATAGCACTTATAAGGACCCTGAGTGATCACATTTAGGTGCTACATAAATGTTAGTTATTATTGTTAGAAGGCACCTCAGAGGTCACTGAATGCAGCTCCTCCCTTTATAGTTGAGGAAAGGGAGGCTTGAGCGACCACTAGATTGTGAGCTCCCTGGGGATGTTGTTGTTCTTCAGTCCTGTCCAATTTTCTGTGACCCCACTTGAGGTTTGCTGGGCAGTGGTTTTGCCATTTCCTTCTCCAACTCATTTTACAGATAAGGAAATAGGGGCAGACTGGGTTAAGTAACTTGCCCAGGGTCATGCAGCTAATAAGTGTTTGAGGCTGGATTTGAACTCAGGAAGATGAGTCTTCCTGACTCCAAGCTTGCCACGCTATCCATTACTCCTCCTCCTCAAGGACAGACACTGTCTTTTGCCTGTGTCTTAGTACCTGGCACATAAATGCTTCACAAACATTATATAAAATCACACAGGTAATAAGTATCAAAAGTGGGACTTCTTCGCAGTCACTGTGTGATGGAGAGAGGAATATAAACTTCTCAAAGACGAGAATGGCCTTTCATTTTGTCTTTGTCCTCCTAGTGCCTGTATAATGCTGTGTACACAGCAGGCATTTATTAAATGTGTTAGATTGCGTTAGACTGGTAAGGGAAGGCATCAAAGAGGAGAATGGTTTTGAGCTGGGTCTGTAATGGCAAAGTTAAAGTGTGTTGCTTTAGAAATCCCAGTTTACCTGATGAACTAACAAATTGGAGTGGAGAGAGAATTGGAGTGAGAGTTAAGAGACACGAGTTCAGTGGATAGAGTACCAGCTCTAGATTCAGGAAGACATGAGTTCAAATCTGGCCTCAGACACTTACTAGCTGTGTGACCTTAGGCAAGTCACTTAACCTCAATTGTCAGAGAGAGACAGAGAGAGAAAGAGACAGAGACAGAGAAACAGAGAAAGACAGAGAGAGAAAGAGAGAGAGAGAGAGAGAGAGAGAGAGAGCTGAGTTTTAGTTGCAGAGTTCTAGTCACTACCCATGGGACCATGAGCAAGCCACACCCTCACTCTTCCCTAGCCCCCCGTTTCTTTATCTGTAGAATGAGAAACTTGGTCTAGAGGCAGTGTGGTGCAGTGGATAGAGAAATGGCCCTGGAGTCCAGAAGGCTTGGGTTCTCATCCTACCCTAGATACTCACTAGCTGTGTGGCTCTGGACAAGTCACTTAAACGGTCTCTGACTTGTCTGTTTTCATCTATCAAATGGAGGAACTGGTTGAACTTGGATTCAGTGGTCTCTAAAGGTTTCTTCCTGCCCCTGGTCTCTTGCTAATTCTTGAGCCACAGGCTAGGCCCTGACTCTTGAGGCCCCTGGAAGGTGACAAGCTAGTCTATTGGGGCTCCAGGTCTGAGGTTGACAGAGGATGTGAAACCCCTGCAGCTGAGCAGGCCCAGATGAAGCCACTAACATGTCATCTGCAAAGAGAAAGAAGACACCCTAAAGTCCCACCCACTCTTGCCCCCAAACCAAACCAAAGTCTCGGTTAGAAAAGCGTCTTTCACAGAAGAGGCCTGGGCTCAGGCGCTCTTGCTAGGGAGCTCAGAGCAGCTTGATTCTCCAAGTTGTTCCAGCTTTCGTCTTCCTCTGTTCACTTCAAGGCCAAGCAGCCTTCAACCTCTGTTTCCAAGGGTCAAGAGCGGCCACCCTGCCTTTCCTGCCAGAGCCAGCCTTCAGAACTCATCATAGGCTAGCTCCAACCAGCATCATCCCCTAATGAAAGGTACTCACATTTCTTGTAAAACCTGGGCCTTTTATGGATCTTCCAAACTGCTTCTCTGTGATGGCTATATTCTTTCTTAAGAGGAATGGGCAGGTCAGGGCTTATACTCCCTACTGTCTAGATGGGGAAACTGAGACTTGAGGAGGGTGCGGATGCTTGGGGCCCGTCTCTCCAAAGGGTGGCCATCTTCCATGAGATTTTAAGGCAGCAAGGAGTAATGTACAGAATGTTAGCCCTGGTGATAGGAGACCTGGTTTCATTCCAGATTAGGGCCTAGTGCCTATACATAAATCCCTTCTCTCTGGGACAAGAATTCCTCAGCTGCAGAATGAGGCAGCTGGGTCAGATGATTGCCCTTCCAGGTCTGTGGTCCTGAGAACAGACCGGTTCAGCCATTCTGGTTTCCCCCCAAATCATCTCTAGATGCTAGGTGAGAGAGAATCCAGGCTGGATCATTCTCATTTCCTAGCATTAATAGAGTGTAACTTTTATTCTCAACAAAGCACTTTTCATATTTGTTGTTCCCTGTAATCCTTGTGAGGTAGAAGCTGTTATCACCACTATTTTACAGATAAAGAAACAAAAGGTAAGTGACTTTCCCAAGGTCACTCAGCTAGTATCTGAGGCAGGGTTTGAACCTGGGTCTTCCTGACTCCAGGCCCAATGCTGTATCCACTGAACTTCTTTCTGCCCAGAATTCCCTCTCTTTAATTCAATTTGCAAACCATTTGGCTGAACTGGCTCCATTCATTCCATTTCGGACAATGGTATTAAAGAAACACATTTAACTTCGCCCTATCTGGTACCTTAGGAAATAAGATCCATGGTCTAGTACAGCGGTTCTCAACCTGTGGGTCACAACCCTTTGGGAGTCAAACGACCCTTTCACAGGGGTCGCCTAAGACCATCAGAAAACACCTATTTCTGATGGTCTTAGGAAACGAGACACCGCTCCTCTATCCATCTCCAGGTGGGTCTGCCCACATGCAGATATGCCCACATACAAGTATTAAAGGGTCGCAGCATTAGGAAGGTTGAGAACCACTGGTCTAGTAGGTCAGATGCTTCGGGAAGACCTGGGTCCAAGAGCTGTCCCAGACAGTTACTAGCTGTGTGTCTCTGGGCAACTCATTTAAGCTTTCTTCCTCTGTAAGACCGAGATAGGAAGGGTCCACACCTCCCAACAATATCATTGTTGGCATCAACTGAGATCATGTATAACCCTTTGATCTTTGGATGGAGCAGGGAACGCTACCAGCTTTCCAGGATTACAGTGCAGAAAGTGCATGGTCAACCTTAAATTCTATAGAAATGTGAATTCTCATTGTCATTACCATCAGTCACTCTTGTAACTCAAAACCTATTGTCCTAGAGCACACAACAATTATTTTTATATCTATTGTGTCACACAACTAGACGGTCAGGGACAGCGTCACATCTACAGGTCATCTTCCCCCTCTCTCCCTCCATGACTTCACACAGGGGCTGTAGCAGGCATTTAATACGTGTTTGTGGGATGGATGTGACCCTGAATCTGCTGAGCCCCACACGTCTCCATCATCCTTTGGCCCCTTTCCCTCTCTGTTCTCTGATCTTTCTTCCCAGGCCATCGGAAAAGACACATATAGCCAACAACAGCTGATAACACAATCTAAAATGTATTTCCTGCCTTTTGGACTGAGTTGAGGAGTTTTCTTGACTGATGCAATGCCTGGCAGGGTTTCTCTTACTTTATCAGGGTCCTGGGACACATTCATAAACTAACGGTTAAAAAGCCAGTCTTTTTTAAATTGGTAGTGCGATAGGAGGGGGGAGCCTGTCCCCAGCCCTGCAATGAAAGAGTTGGCCTCTGGTGATGTGTCAGACACACGAGCGAACCTGGCACCAGCCAGGGCACCTAGATAGAGGGCTTTGGCGCCTACACCACATGTTTTTATCAGTCAGGGAACTAAATCCTAGCTAAAGATCTGGGTGCTGAGTGGCCACTTGTTGGATAGAAGGGCCAGGAATCTTTCTGGGACAGTTCTGGACAATTATAGAATCCACTTGATTTTATTTTAAAGATTTTTTTTTTGCTATAAACAGTAACAATTAACAAAACAATCAAATAATCATACAAAATAAGCAATAGAATATTTTTATTTTACCCTTGTCTATTTTTTGTTAAAAATCTCCATGCTACAAGTCTATAATTTTCTCTGGATATGCAGCAAGCAAGTCTAGAAATTAGAATGAATAATGAGAATGATGGTGATAACTCATATTTCCATAGCACTTTAAGGATGACAGAACATTTTCCTCACTGCAAGATTGTAAAGTAGGTATAACCCCTGCCTCCTTTTTCATTATTTATCTAAAGATCAAAAGATAACTCAAAACGCTTACTATTTAACAAAATAAAAACAAATACATGAACAAAACAACATAAACAAAGAAGTGCTTTTGATCTGGTTACCATTTTAAGTTTATCTGAAGCTTTCTTCTCTTTCTTTTCTTTCTTCTTCCCTCCCTCTCTTCCTTCCTTCCTCCTTTTTTCCTTTCTTCCCTCCTTTCTCCTTCTTTCCTTCCTTCCTTCTTTCCTTCTTTTCTTCCCATCTTCCTTTACTCTTCCTTTCTACCTCCCTCCCTTCTCTCTTCCTCTCTCTTTTTCTCTTTCTCTCTCTCTCTCTCTCTCTCCCCTTTTCTTCCTTTCTTGGCCTTGATGATAGAGAAGATGTTGTCATCAACAGAAATAAAAAAGTTGTAGGGAGGGCTGGCTTTAGGAGAAAGATGATGAGTTCAGTTCAGAACAAATTGAATTTGAGGTTCTGGCAGGACATCACAATTTCAGAAGCCCAAAAGGCAATTAGTTGGTGATATAGGACTACAACCCAAGGAATTGAGTGGGGGTGGATTGGTAGATTTTGGAGTCATATGTGTAAAAGGGATCATTAAAGCAATGGGAGCTGATGAGATCACCAAAGATTCACCAAAGAAGAAGACCAAGGACAGATCCCTGAGGGGCACCTGTACATTGCAAGTGGGAGAGGATGTTGAACCTGCCAAAGGTGGCCAAGAAGGAGAGGTCGGTCTCTTGGAGTGGAAAACCAGAAGAGAAAAGTGTAATAAAAGCAATTGGATGCAAGAATATCGTGAAGGTCCATGGTATTGGATGTTGCAAGCTCCAGGGAGATGAATAGGATCTAGGATCAAAGAAGTACAAGAGAGGAATTATTGTCAGGGTGTGGAAAAGCATCCAGATGGAGTGGTAAAGAAGAGAGAAAATTTTAAAATGACTTTCAAGGCAAGCCTAGGGAGCCTCCAATGGGAATGCCATTGGTTGGTTGATTGACTGATGCTCACTGAGAAGTTTGGGCTAATTATAAGATTAGAGAGGAAGATAAGCTTATTTATCCAACTAAATATTGAACTGTTCTAGAGATGACAGTGGAGCTGTACCCCCAGTGAAAGAGTAGCAGATCTGTGTGAGGGAACTTGAAGAGAGATTAAGGAATAGAACTGTACCTGGGGGTTCAGGCTGGGGTGAGGGTAGGGGTGAGGAAATCAGAAGCTGGACATGATACAGACAGAAGGGATTCTTATTCACATGTGGGTTGGAATAGATGGTCTCTGCTGTTCTTTCTAGTGGAATGAAGATTGTGTCTGGTGTCAGAGTGCCTGGGTTTGAATCCTGTTTTTCTGGTGGTTGTGTGATCTTGGGCTGATAATTTCTGGGCCTTGTTTGTTTTTTTTTTTTTAATGGGAAAATGGGGAGGGAAGGGTTTAAGTCAATTCTGAAAACATTTATTAAATGCCTAATATGCGCCAGGCACTGGGATACAAATGCAAAATTAAAAGAGTCTGCCCTCAAGGAGCTTACAGTCTACTGGATTGTATTCTGCAGGAATCATTCCTAATATATTATTAATGATGTCTAACCTTGGTTGGTAGGGTCCTCACTCTGCCACTGACCGTATGACCTCGGGCAAGTCATTTCCCCTTTCTGGTCCTCAGTTCCTTCTTCCGTAAAATGAGGTGGTTGGGCTACATGGCCTTTGAGGTTTCTTCCAGTATTAAATCTATGATACTACAATCCCTGTTCACAAAAGGAGGTCAGAATAGAGGAAAGTGCAATAATTAGCCTAGAAGGGGGAGGACAAGGCACAAAACTCTAACCTAACAACTTTATCCTTTCCATTATTGTCATAAAAGCCAACCATCTCTGTATCATTTTATGTATCACCCATTTCCATACCTCCTATAGGATTTGGCATTCTTATCCACAAGTCTGTTATTAGGGCAGAATTATGAAAGACGATCTTTTCAAAAGCAATTCAGTAAAGTGATTGATTCCCTCCAAGGAGCCAGGTCCTTTGGTTCACCACTTCAGATACATGATATGAAAGTTCTGCCTTCAAGAGGTTTCCAATCTAGTAGGAGCAGCAAGACAAGTTTCTAGTTCTCTTACCTCCCTTGGACCTTCACCCCCTTATCCATTTGCAATACATTGCCCAACATTGAAAACAATCCTCCAGATGTACTTTGACCAGTGCAGGGTACAGAAGAATAATTATCTCCTTACCTCTGTTCTCACTGGGCTTCTTTCTGTCAGTAGATCTAAGATTGAGTTCATTTTGAGGGCAGCTATGACACACTGTTTATTTATATTTAGCTTGCAGTAGACTAAAAAATCTCTCATCTTTCCCCCAGGAACTGCTTCCTCATTCAAGTTTACCTCTTCCTAGCTTTGTACAATTGATTTTTTAAACCCACGTGTAAGACTTGACATTTATCCCTGGTGATTTCATATTACTAGTGTTATCCCACAGAGCCTGCTGAGATTTTTTGGAATCTTGGTTTTGTCACAACTTCCGGTGACCCCTGAGATGTTAACCATCCTTCTTAGCCTTGTGCCACCTGAAGATCTTCTATGCCTTTGTCTGAGTCCCTAAGGACTGAGGACAGGAGGGAGGGTCAAAGAAACAGTGGTCCAATGGAGATTGTGCTACAAGGGATCTGATACAAGGAGAGGGAAAGATAGGAAGAAAAAACACCAGCCAGTGATATTTTGCTGGTCCTGCCAGAGAAAAATATCTGCTAATATTACTAATTTATCTCCTTAAGGGCAGAGACTACTTAATTTTTGTCTTATTTTCTCAAGGACTAGCCCAGTGGCTTGACTATAGTAGGTGCTTAATAAATGCTTGTTAAATGAATGATGGCATGAGATGTAGGAAGGATGGAAACAACATTAATAGCAGCACCTAGAATAGTACAATGGAAAGAACACTGACTCCCACTGGCTCTACTATCACCCTTATTATCCTGACCTGAGGATAGAACCCTGGGTGAATACCCAGCTCATCCATCTGCCCATCACTGCCAGGAGCCTGAGATACATCCATCCTCCCATCATCTGCCCGTCTCCCTGCTAAACTTCCCTCTTCTTCAGAGGTGTCTGCAGGAAATATGGGTTTACTACTTACCCTTTTTCTCTCCTCTCTAGGTTATCCTCATATGAAAAAATGCTAAATGCTTTATAGTCCTTCAAAAAAAAGAAATAAAGGAAGGAAGGAAGAAAGGAAGGAAGGAAGGAAGGAAGGAGGGAAGGAAGGAAGGAAGAAAGGGAGGAAAAATAGAGAGAAAGAAAGAGCACTGACTATGGAGTCACAGGTCCTGGGTTCAAATCCCACCTTAGACACTGGGCAAGTCACTTCTCTCTGAGTCTCTGTAAATATGTAAAACAAAAGGGTTGGATCTAATGGCCTCTGAAGGCCCTTCTCCTTCTAGATCTATGATGCCACCTGTGTAACTTTCATCAAGATATTTTTCCTAGCTGGGCCTCAGTTTCCTCATCTGTAAAATGACTCAGTGGCCACTAAGGTCCCTTCCAGTTCTTGATCTACAAGCTTATGGATAGTAACAACACAGCAACAATTACATGTGTGTTGCACGTTGTTTTCAAAGTGTGCATGTGAACGTGTCATTTGACTCTTATGCAACGCAGGAATTACTTGGGAATCCTTATCCCATTCCACATAAGAAGGAACCATCAATATTTAAGCACGTCCTCCCCTGTAGTTCTGTTTTGGGTCCCTGACTCTGATATGTTCTTGTTTCACCCACATGTCCTGCCGGCCTTGTCCCCTGTGGCCCATGGCATTTGTTCCCCTCTATCTTTCCTCCGGGCTTCTGGGACCTGCAGTTTCCTTCTGCACCCTTTAATCTCCCTCAATCTGATTCCTTTCAGGTTTGGAAAGCCCAGTCTCAGCACAGTCCGCCCTCCAGCAGAGCCGAAGGTCAAAACAGTTTGGGTTGGAGGCTGTGTTGGCCGGCTCTCTTGTGTTTTCTCTTTTGTTTTTCCTTCTAAAGCAATGCTGAGAAGGAGTTTATTTTTGCCCCAGGGGAGCAGAAGGATCCTGGGGATTCTGAAACCAGGTTGAAAATAGAAACAGCCCCTAGAGAAGGAGGCAGGAACTTGGTCTGTGGGCAGGGAGCTCAGACAGACAAAGAGAAACTTCCCTCTGCTGGACCAACTTGCTAAACCTTCTTATAGAATTTTAACACTGGCAGAAACCTTGGGGATCAGCTAGGGCAGGGTCCTTAACCTTTTGGGGGTCGTGGACCCCTAGTGAGGTCATTGGGCCTCACCCCAGAATAAACAGGATGCATAAAAATACACAAGATCACAAAGGCATCAAAGGTTAATGACAATAAAGGTGTAATATATTTTCCCAGTCAAGTTCACAGATCTCCTGAATTCTGTCTATGGACCTTCAGGTGAAGAATATTTGATTTGGGAGGAGTACACTCTCATGGTTCTCCCCCTTTTCTCCTTTGTTGACACCTCTTCTTCTTTCACGGGGAAAGTGCCGTTCCCTCTTCCCTCTACAACTTTGTTCCTTCAGGGATCTTGGCCCTTCCCAGATCTTCAATGATCACCCTATTCAAATTTATTCAGAAAAGATCTCAATCTGTGTGTCTAGCCCTTACCTCTCTCCAAAGCTCCAGATCTCCATTTCCAACTGTACATCTAGTACAGCCTGTACATCTATCTCCACCAGGATCAATCATTCAATTGACACACATTTATTAAGCACCTAGTATATACCAGACACTAGGTTAGAGTTAAGAATACAAGTACACAGAGTAAAACAGTCCCTTCTCATCAGGGCCATTCTAACAGGTAAGACAATATGGAAATAAATAAATAAATGTGTGTGTGTGTGTGTGTGTGTGTGTGTGTGTACACAAAGTAACTGTGATGTGGATACCGAGGTGCCCTAAGGGTTAAAAATCATATTAAGGGCTGCATTCTCAGCACCTTGGGAGGCCCTCCTGAGTCTGAGATTGTCATAAAGTAAACTTTCCCCTTGTCCTGGATCATAAAATTCCTTGTCTCCCCCCCACCCTGGGTCATAAAATTTCTCCTGTCTCCCTAATCTTGTGTCGTCCATCTTCCTCATCCTGTCCCTAGATCTTCAACCCTAATTAAAACTCCCACTAGAAACCCTATAGGGCGGCTAGGTGGCACAGTGAATAGAGCACCGGCCCTGGAGTCAGGAGGGCCTGAGTTCAAATCTGAACTCAGATACTTCACACACAAAAACTAGCTGTGTGACCTTGGGCAAGTCACTTAGCCCCAATTGCCCTACCTTCCCCCTCCAAAAAGGAAAAAAAAAAGCGAATGACCTTCAGAGGCCATTAGATCCAACCCTTTCATTTTACAGATTTACAAACTGAGATCCAGAGAGAAGTGACTTGTCCAGCATCTCAGGTGGGATTTGAACCCGGAACCTGTGATTCCATAGTCAGTGCTTTTTCTCTCTCTACTTCTTCATCCAGAAATCAACATCCTCCTGGGGTTGTCTATTCGGCTTTGGGACAGCTCTAAGTATTTGGAAGCTTTTTAAAATCCAAATCTCTTATACCTTCTACCCAGTTCTGCCCCCTAGGGCCAAACTGAAAAAGTCTACTCCCTTTCCCACAGGTCAGTTCTTCAGATACTTACAGAAAACTATCTTGTTTTCCACCTCCCAAAGTTTCTCTTCTCTAGGCTAAATACTCTAAGCTCCTCCAGCCTGGCACCCAGTAGGTGTTAACGCATAATTGTTGACTACGTGGCTTGACCTCCCCTTGGTGTGATCCTGAGGTCCTTTGTTGTTTGACTACTTCCCTCTGGACAAAATTATCCTTTCTCTGTTGGAACCTTCCCTGACTTTTCCCTCCCCACAAAATGTCCTGCTTCTCCTCTGAGCCTCCACTACACTTTCACATCCTACCTGGATTACAATGGCTTGTATATGTGGCCTCATTTCTACTGCCACACTGTAAGCCCCTAGAGGGCAGAGACCGTGTCTCATTCTTTTTATCAGTGGAATAGGCCTTTGCATGTTGTCGGTCCTCAACAAGCACCATTGATGGATGGATGGATGGATGGATGGATGGATGGATGGATGGATGGACGGACAGATGGGTTGATGGATGGATGGATGAATTTAGTCCAAATTTCTAATTTTATAGATAGTTCCCAGAAAGACTATGTGGTTTGCCTAAAGTCATATAGCTAATTAGAGGCAGAACTAGGA
Organism: Pseudochirops cupreus; assembly: GCA_028627135.1. Lineage (NCBI taxonomy): Eukaryota > Metazoa > Chordata > Mammalia > Diprotodontia > Pseudocheiridae > Pseudochirops > Pseudochirops cupreus. The sequence continues at coordinate 537,143,614 of CM053582.1, forward strand.
TTAGACACTAGATCTTCCTTATTCCTAGTCTAGTCATCTGTTCTCTTATCCATCCTGCCTCAGTTCAAGTCAGGTCTCCATAGCAGGGTGGATGTAAAGAAATCCCACTTAGAAAAATGATTATTCCTTTCTTATATTAATAATTAATTATTGAAATAGGACCGAGGGTTTTTCCTCCTTTCTACTTCCTCATCCAGAAATCAACTAGTGTGGGAAATTTGTGCAAAGACTTACTGTGGCTAAAATCTAATCAGACAGTAAAATAAATTCTAAATTTAGGCAAATAGGTGAATTCTTGCTCATTGTTTACAGGTCTAGGATAATGTGGATTCTCCCTTTTGTCAGATGAGTGATACTGAAATTGATAGGTCTTTTTGACTAAGACTTGAGTGATCCATGTCACATATCCCCAAGATCCTCATTAGAATGAGCCCACATCTCATTATAACATTCACTTTCTCATCAATTGTTAACCAATCAGAGTTGATTGCCACCCTCAAGAGTGCCCCCTTCCAAGAGCACGTAAGTGTTGAGTGGGTTTCATGAGGGGTCTTTGGCATTTGAGAGTACCACTGATCTCTTTTATTAATAACACTCTAGTATTTTTAATAAAATGATTAATGCCCAGAAACTGTGTCTCTTGGACCTTTTAAATATCTCACCACAGTGGGATGGATGTAACAGAAAAAGAGACTCTATGTCTAAACCTATCACCTTTCACCGTGCTGGTAACAACCACACATCCACAGAAGATGGATTGAGTCATAACTCTTGGTGGGAATCATCCCCTTACTTGTCAGGAGGTCACACATGATATCATAAAGCCCAGTACGGCTTGTTCCCCTTTCCCAGAGTGTCACAGGAAGAGGAATGCACTTTTTCTCTAGGGAAATCTACTCTAGCTTTTGCCTCCCTTCTAAGGCAAAACAATATCCCCAAGAAATTCTTCCTCCAGTTAAAGCAGCCTCGGGACAGGAAAGATCGTCCTTGCAATATGAGTCAGAAATGAGGGCAGAGTTAGATTCATCTTGTTCTTGACTCTATGCTTAGAAATTACTTGTCAAAAAAAAATTACTTGTCATGGAATCATAGACCTAGGATTGGGAGGCGCTGTCGAAATCATCTAATCTGTCCACTTCATTTGTTGTTGTTGCTGCTCAGTTGGTCATGTCCAACTCATCATGACTCCATCTGGGATTTGCTTGGCAAAGATATTGAGCGGTTTGCCATTTCCTTCTCCAGATCATTTTACAGATGAGGAAACTGAGGTAAACAGGGGTCACACAGGGTCACACAGCCAGTGACTGTCTTTGTTTTTCATAGATGAGGAAACTGAGGCCCATGGAGATTTAAGTGATTTGCCCAGGGTCACACAGAACAGTAAGTGTCAGAGACAAGATTTCATTACCAGGGACTCTGATTTCAGAGCCAGAATGCTTTCCACTATACCATACATGGTACTGAGTCAAATTGCTATAAAAAAAAATACAATATTGAAAATACATGTGGCCACCTGTATAAAGGAAGCATAATATAGGTTAAAAAAACAACATGGTAGTAAATGGTATTTATAGATTCCACTTCCTGAACATTCTACCCTCCCTTGGCACCTGCAGCACAACACACCTATCTCCTACTTGTCTATTCATCTTTCTTCTCATTCATACCAGGCTTCTTAACTGTGGGCACCCCCAAGGCTCTGTGTTAGGCTCTCTTTCTCCATCATCTATCTCAGGAATCCATCAGTTCCTAGGGGGTCAGTGATTATCTCTATGTAAATGACTCCCAGATCCATATATCCAACTCTCCTAACCTCTGGTTCTGGATTACCAACTGCTTGCTGGACATTTCCACCTGGATACTCCGTTCACTGACTCTAGGGCTCACCATGTCCAAAACAGATTCTCTTCTCTTCTCTCTCTCTCTCTCTGTCTCTGTCTCTCTCTCCCCCTCCCATCTTCTTTCCCTTCCTCCTTCCTCCATCTCTCTCTCTCTCAGAGATATATATGATAATATATATGATATATATTATATGTGTATATATCATATGTATATGTTATATATAAAATATTATATATAAATATATATGCATATATATTATATATATAATGATATATATACAGGTATATCTATATATTTACTTTTTCTATTATAAACTTAGTAAACATAAACAAACCTGAACATTCCCATATGCGAAGGAAAAACAAAGGAGATTATACACCAAACTATGAACTTCTGTTATATACAGTTTGTTGGTTTTTGCTCACTGTGTATTGCTTGGTAGGTTTTTTGCCATAATTCAAATTTAATCGGGTAACTTCAGCTTCTCTGTTTGTCTTTGTCTCCCTCTGAACTTCTGCTCTCTTCTGTTTCTTTTTTAATGTTTCATTAGTGAGCTTTTCTTTTTCGTTTCACTATTACTACCCCTTAATTTTCCTCAATTATCCCCCCAAAAAAGAAAAGGTTCCCCCCCACCCACACCCCCAGGCTTGTAACAAATAAATACAGTCATGCAAAGGGAATCCACACATTGGCAGCAACCCAAAATGCCAGAGTCCCCCGCGTGTCCAGCCCAGCACCCCTGTGCCAAAAGGAGGGAAAGCGCGTTTGTTGCCAGTGCTCTGGATCTGGAGTCAATCATTGCGCCCACCAGCCTTCTTCAGTCTTTCTCAGATGTTTTTCTTTACTGTTACAGTCCCTGCAGAAATTGTCCTCTGATCCCGTTCACATCACTCTCTGTCAGCGTACAAGACCTCCCAGGTGTTTTTGAGATTGTCCCTTTCATAATTTCTTCTGGTGAAATAAGAATTCACTGTATTATTTTGCTGCACCAGAATTTGTTCAGCCAACACCATTTCTGTATCTACAAAATGATGGGGTTAGACTGGATGACTGTTCACATTCCTTCTAGCTCTAAGTCCCAAGTTCCTGTGAAATATCACTGAGGCAAGAAAATCCAGCCAGCTGTTTCTCTTCCTCTCTCTCCAGAAAGCCACAGAAAACTCTCAAGCCACACCTCAGCAATTTCTAGCAGGACAAGGAGGTAGATGGGAAGGATCTATTCTGTTTCACTCGATTACATGGTTTCATAGTTTTATGCCTAGAAGGCACCTCAGAGAATCATCTAATACAATGCTGTCATCTTACAGATGAGGAAACGGAGGCCAAAGAGGTAACTTGACCACAGTCACAGTATTGCAAATGGCAGAACGGGAGCTTGATTGAAGGTCACCTGGCTTCTTGGTCTTTGGGCATGTTCCCCCTATACTGAAAACCAAACGAAAAAGCCAGTGTGTTTTCCATACTAAAGATCATATCATGCTGGGAAAGTAGGAACTCACTCCTCCTTACTTCCCTCCCAAACTTGCTCAGTACATGACCTTGGACTCTTAGGGGGTCTCCTCCTGAACGCTGCTTCCTGTGAGCTGGCTGACAGGGTGTTCCCAGAGGTAGTGGGGAAATATCTCCCTAAGAAGTAACAATAGTCCCTAGGAGCCATGCTATCACTGGTACTACTAGTGCTGTGTGCATGTCCTAATGGGAACAGGTTTCTATAGATTTCCTGCCAGGTGACTTGAAATGCTGTTTTTAGTAGGGGATTTTGAGGAAAGGAAGTTGGACAGTCTTCTCAGAAGCAAAATACAGCTGTCGGTGCTTCCCCAAGACGGTTTGTAGATGGATACACTGACAGATGCATCCTCAGACAGTTCAGCACTAGGGGAAGTACCCCTCCCCCCCTGCCCCAGCAGGATGCCTTCAACCAAGGGTGACCCCAACATGATATAGTGGAAAAAGCACCAGAATGGGAATAAGAATAGACCTGGGTTCAAACCTCCCATTAAGCACTTGCTCATAAGATTGGAGCTAGCAGGGACCTATGAGGCAGTTCTGTGACCACGTGCAAGCCAATCTCTCTGAGCCTCAGTTTACCCATCTGTCAAATGAGGATAATACCTCACAGGGTTGTTACAAAGAATGAGTTCAGTCAACAAGAATTAATGAAGCTATTACTATGTGCTGGGCACTGTAAAAATGACATAATGTATGTAAAGTACTTTGTGAATCTTAAAGCATGATATGCAAGGTTCTACACGTACCTGAGTAGAGCTGTTGTTATAGAAATGCCAACATTTTCATTCTCTCTGCCTTCCTACCGACTTGGAACTGTAGGCTGTCCCCATTCCACTCCTGTCCAATCCCTGACATGATGATACCAGAAGCAGCCATCAGAGAGAGGAAAGCTGTCTACACCCTAGCTCCAAGTGATGTTAACCAACATCTAACCCACTTATAAATCTACAAGCATTTATATCAGATTCCCACTAGGTGCCAGATGGTGGAAACACAAAGACAAAAGTGAGACAATCCCTGCCCTCAAGGAGCTTATATTCTATAGGGAGAGAATACAGCATATTCATAAATAAGTAAATACAAGGTACAGAATAATAATAATAGACATTTATATAGCGGTGTAAGGTTTGTAAAACACTACATGCATTCATTGAATCCCTACAACAACCCTGGGTATAGGAACTATTATTATCATCATGTTACAAGTTAAGTGACTTGCCCAGGGTCACACAGCTAGTAAGTGTCTGAGGCAGGATTTGAACTTGGACCTTTCTGACTCCAGTCTGGCACTTTAACTACTCCTCTGCCTTCCTTTCTTTGGAATTCCTTTGACTTCCATATGTACATGCCCCCTAATGAGACCTCTTTGTCAAAGAACAGTTTAGTGTCTTTTCTCAGGCATTTTCCAATTGTTTTCCCGAACTGTTGGAACAAGTCAGTTTCACCAACAGCATATTAGTGTGTTCAGGCAAGTGTGGCCTGTTTTCAGCCTGAGTTTAGTACTTCTCTCCTTTGGGCTGTGAGCCCTCCAGGCAGGAGTCATGTTCTCTCCTCCTTTTGGCTCAAGGATTGGTGTCCAATCAATGCTCATTATAGTATTAACAACCCTCTAAATGAGCCCAGTGCTGTTCTCAAGGACTCCTAGACACTCAAGTCAATGTTGTTTGCTGTAACTTTTTTAGGTGATCTTGACATTGTAAATTTAAACATGAATTTGGAAGATCATGAAACAGGCAAGACCACCATTGGCTGATGTCTTGGTTTCATGACATGTTCATCATAGGACAAGTCTGGAGTGGAAGATGGCGGCCTTCCATTTGGTCTCTTCATAGATCTAAACTTCTGAAAATTGGGGCACTATCCCCTCAAACCCCCTAGGGTCTCAGTCCCCATGCTTGGTGCCACACCCTTTAGCCTTTACTTGCAACCCAGCTGTGCCAGCATCTTATGGAAGTAGGTCTAGAAAAGCTCCAGTCCTCCCATGCTTACATTTTTCTAGCATTCATCAATGAGCTGTTTTTAGCACTTGGAAAGCTTACATTCCCACAGGGTCATTTCGCACTCTATAGGCAAAGAGCCAACTATATTTCTTTGGAAGGGACAAAGACTCTCCTGCATTCCAGGAAAGTAGTAAAACATTCAAAACTCAGAAGGTTTCGTTCATGCTCTTGCCTTGTTCCCCTCTTTATATCACCTCCTAAGGAAGGGTTTGGATTCCATTCCCTGACTCCTTCAAACTCCTTTTGTTGTTCTTTCTTAGTCCTTAAATTTCAAATATTTCCACTAATCTCTCTCTCTCTCTCTCTCTCTCTCTCTCTCTCTCTCTCTCTCTCTTTCTCCCTCTCTCTTTCTTTCTGCTACCTCTTTCTCCCTCTCTCTTTCTCTCTGCTACCTCTTTCTCTCTGTCTCTATGTCTCTCTCTGTCTCTCTGTTTCTGTCCCTCCTCCCACTCCTACAATTTCATTCATGTAGAGTATACCTTCTAAGGAAACTCCTTCTGCCAAAACAGATCCACACCTGCTCTGCAGTTTAAAGTCTTAGGAGCTACCCAGGTACACTGAGAGGTTGGGTGATTTACGCAGAGTCAAACAGTCAGTACATGTTAGAGGCAGCAATTGACTACTCTTGGTCTTCCTAACTCACTCCAAAAGGCTATCCATCCATAATGCCAAGATTCCTTCTTCCCCTCCCCCATTTTATACACAAGGAAATACAGGCTCAGAACAGTGAGGGGACTGGTCAAAGTAGAAGTTACAAAGAGGCAAGTGTAGAAAGTTAACTGTCTCTAGAGTCAGAGGACCCAGGTACAAAACTATCTCTGATGCCTTTGTTACCTTGGGCAAGCTAAAAACCCTAGCTGGGCCTTGGTTCCCTCATCTATGAAAGGAGAGGGTTAAGTTGGGTAGCGGCTGGCATTGCTTTCAACTCAAAATCTATGATCCTATGATTCGGTGTAAGCCAATTATAAGGGAAAACTTTAGAACAATTAGAGCCACTGGAGAGTGGAAGGGGAAGCCTTGGGAGTTGGTGAGTGTCTGCAGTCAATTCTTCTCACCCTCTTCTTATTTCTCTCTGTCTGGCTTCCAACATCATCGCTCAACCAAAACTTCTGTCTCCAAAGTTATTGACTGATATCTTAATTGACAATGGCCTTTTCTCAGTCTTTGTCCATCTTGTCCTCTCTACACTCTTTGCCATGGTCAATAGCCCTCTTCTCCTTGATATTCTTTGTGCTTTAGCTTTCAGGGACACTACTCTATCTTGCTTCTTCTCCTCCTCCTCTTTATCTGACTGCTCCGTCTCAGTCTCCATTGGTGAATCTTCATTTAAGTCATACCTCCTAATAGCTGTTGTCCCACTGGGCTCACTCCTAGGCTCCCTTCTCATCCCCCTCTTTATGTGTTGATCTTATCAACTCCTATGGATTCAGTTTTCATCTCTAAGCTGATGATTGCAATTCTATGTATTTACTAACTTGTCTCCTGACCTCCAGTTGCCTGTTGCACATTCTAAAAGGAATGTCCTAGGTTTTATCCTCAGCTTCTCCCTTACCACCCCTTCCCCATGTCCAATCTGTTGCTTTTATCTTAGCAACATCTCTTATATGCTCCCTTCTGACCTCTGACACTGCCACTACTCTAGTACAGGTCCCTCATCACCTTACCTACTTAGATTGTTAGGATAACCTGCTGGTGGGTGTGCCTGCCTTAGGTCTCCCCCAAACCAGTCCGTCTTCCATCTATCAAAGCTGATCTCCCTATCAAAGTGATCTCCCTAAAGCACTGGTCTGACTCTTTTATCATTCAAATCCAGTGGCTCCCTCTCATCTCCAGGAATAAATATAAAATCCTCTCTTAGACATTCAAAGCCCTTCATACCCTTCCTCCCCTCTTTGGTCTTCTTATACCTTTCTCACTCCCACCTCCTTTTAGATCTAGGCACTGGCTTCTTTGCTGTTGCTCCCACAAGATACTCTACCTCCCAGTTCTCCCTACCTTGGCTGACTGTCCCCCTAGGCTAGGAATTCTCTCCCTCATCTGTGTCTCTTCTATTCCTTGGCTTTCTTCTAGTCTCATCTAGTTTTACCTTCTGCAAGAAGCATTTCCAAAACCTCCTTAATCTTAGTGGCTTCCCTCCGAGGCTATCCCTAATTTATACTGTATATATCCTGTTTGGATATATGCATGACAGATGAGGAAACTGAGGCAAATGGGGTGAAGTGACTTGCCCAGAATCACACAGTTGGCAAGTATTTGTAGCTAGATTTGAACTCAGGAAGATGAGTCTTCCCTACTTCAGACCTGGCACTCTATCCATAGAACCACGTTGTTGCCCCAGCTCCTTGAGAACAAGGACTGCCTTTTGCCTTTCTTTATAATCTCAGTACTCCAGGGAAGGTAGGTGGCACAGTGAATAGAGCACCAGCCCTGGAATCAGGAGGACCTGAGTTCAAATACAGCTTCAAACACTTAACACTTACTAGCTGTGTGATCTTGGCCTTCCCCCCCTCCAAAAAAGCAAAATAATTATAATAATAATAATCTCAGTACTCAACACAGTGCCTGGCATATAGTAGACACTTAAGTATGGAAAAACACTATTTGCAATTAAATGATACTATCTGCAAAACACTGTGCTAAATACTAGAAATACACATTAAAAAGTGATACACGTAAGCATCTTTGCTCTCAAGGACTTTCTATTGCAATTGGGGGAGACAGCACAACATGCAAATGCCCTGTGGTCTTTAGGGTGTAACAGCAAGGCAGATGGCAAAGTCCTTAGGGTCCATTGTTGGAAAGGGGAGATCCTGGTCAGATCTGAGTGGGCAAAGTTTAAGCTGTAACTATTAGAAGATAAAAGAAAGGGTCACAGACTGGCCCGATGGGTACTGCCATCTGAGCAGGTTTGACTTTAGATGACTTTTGATACCTTCAAAACCCAAGTTTCTATGATTCTGTGACCAGAGTTGTTTCTCCATAAAGCTAGATTCCAGGGACCAGAAATATGATGGGCTGTGTGAGCTGTGAGAATATTTGAACATGGAGAGTTGGCAGGAGCAGACACTATCCCTACAGAATGCAGAACTTCGTGTAAAACCTGGTCCACT
>CM053582.1:537152574-537194648 GCA_028627135.1 Pseudochirops cupreus
ACGTTCAGTTGAACAAAATGTTGAGGAATTTACTTGCTTATGAAATGAAGCAGGCCTTATGCACAGAACAGATTTTGTGTGTAGAAATGTAAGGGCACACCAACCCTTTCAATCAACAAGTATTTATTAAGAGCCTACTGTGTGCTGTGTGCTGAGCACTGTACTAGACACTGGGGATGCAATGACAAAAATTCCTTAAAGGAACTTATATTCTATTGGGGAGGCATAAGTAATATAACATACTCAGTATAATGAATGCCTTTTTATCTATTCATATTATATACTATATAATATTATCTATAATAAGTGTTATATAGTCCCTTAAGCACTGGATTGAGAATCAGAAAGACTTGAATTCAAATCTTATCTCAAACTTACTAGCTGAGTGATGTCATGCAAAACACTTAACTTCTCTCTCTGGGCCTCAGTTTCCTCATCTGTTCAATAAGAGGGCTGGACTTTATGATTTCTAGAGTATCTTTTCAATTTTAGATTTTAATTTTTTGTTAAATATTTTATTTCCCCCCAATTACCTGTAAAAACAATTTTTAACATTCATTTAAAAAAAATTTCCAGGCATCCAGAATTCCAAATTCTGTCCCTCTCTTCCTCCCCTCCCTTCTCACTGAGAAGACAAGCGATTTGATATAGGTTATACATATGCAGTCATGCAAAATGTATTTCCATATTTTTCATGTTGTAAAAGAAAACAAAGACTAAAAAAAATCCCAAGAAAAATAAAAATCGTTTTTTAAAAATATGCTCTTTTTCTGGAGGTGAATAACATTTTTTTTATCATGAGTCCTTTGTAGTTTTCCTGGATCATTGCATTGCTGAGAATAGCTACATTATTCACAGTTGATCATCCTTATAATACTTCTGTTGCTGTGTACAATGTTCTCCTGGTTCTATTCACTTCACTTTGCATCAGTTCATGTAAGTCTTTCCAGGTTTTTCTGAACGGATCCTGCTCGCCTTTTCTTATAGCACAATCGTATTTCTTTACAAACGTATACCATAACTTGTTCAGTCTTCCCCTAATTGATGGGTATCCTTTCCATTTCCAATTCTTTGCCACCAGTAAAAAGCTGCTATAAATATTTTTGTACTTGTGGATCCTTTTTCTTTTTGTCTTATATCTCTTTGGGATATAGACCTAGCAGTGGTATGGCTGGGTCAAAGAGTGTGCATGGTTTTATAGCCCTTTCAGCATAGTTTTAATTGCTCTCCAGAATGACTGAATTAGTTCACAACTCCACTAACAGTGCATTAGTGTCTCATAGATTTATAATTCTATGAATATAAAGTGTTGGCATTTCCCAAAGTCATAAGTTCACTTGAAACTTTCACCCTGACTCTCCTCCCCCACCTCTCCATCATGTCTAGTTTTCTAATATCTAGAAGTGACTGATTTCCCATGGGAAGCATCAAAGACCAAGTGAAGGATGTGAACCCCAAGGGAAGGAGGAACATCTGCTGGGGAATTATAATGTCAGTGTGGCCAAGGTTACAAATTACAGGGCTGGCAAACAGACTGGTGTTTGGGATAGATAAAAATAACCTTCTGATTAGGGTGTTTACAATTTCATTTGGAGAGCTAGTGGGGAACATGAGGAAGTTACAAATTTGTCCTTAACTGGGAATGGATGGCCCCCATACCACCGGAGGAAGTTTCCATCCCTTCAGTTTAGAAGAGCATTCATTGCCAAAGAGGACAGGCCTCCTGTGTGTGTTCCTATTTGAGCCAGTGGAGCCTGAGACCCTCCGTCTATATCCAAAGGACGCCTCCCTTTCACCCCCCCAAAACAGGCCATTGGCATTAGCAGCTGGTAGTTTTGGTCAGGCTAGAAGATAGCCACCTGCTGGAAGAATTTGTGCCTGGTTCAGAATGCCAATTTTATTTATCTTACTACCCGAGAGAATTTCCTGTGCCTGTTTTTGTTTGCTTTTTAAAAGATCCTTGAGGTTTCCCTTAATAAAAAATGAGCTTTGCACGTGGAAATGCCACATGCAATCAGTCTTTGATATAGTAAATTCTTTTTGATTACTATGACAATGAATCTTCGGAGTAGCCATAAGATTACTTGACATTTTTTTTCCCACCCATCCAATGACAACCTTCTGTCAAAGGTTGAGCCAAAGGGTAGTCTTCATTGGCTCAATGTCAGTCTAGAACAGTGGTTCTCAACCTTCCTAATGCTGCCACCCTTTAATACTCGTATGTGGGCATACCTACATGTGGGCGGACCCGCCTGGAGACGGATAGAGGAGCTGTGTCTCGGTTCCTAAGAACATCGGAAATATGTGTTTTCTGTTACTCTTTGGCCACCACTGTGAAAGGGTTGTTTGACCCCCAAAGGGGTTGCAACCCACAGGTTGAGAACCACTGGTCTAAAAGGAGCTCTTTTGTTGGAATGCTCAGGAATTGAGGTTGGTAATCCATTCTTTCTTTTTTCAATGATTTCGATAAAGGCATTGATGGATCATAGAGACATAGATTTTGAGCTGAAAGGGACTGCTCAGCTTGTCTAGTCTAACCCTCCCATTTTACAAATGAGGAAACTAGATCCCAGAGAGGTTAAATGCTCAAGGTCATGCAGAGGAGGAGATGGAGGATCCGAGTCATCTGAGTCCAAATCCAGCAGAGCACCAAGCTGTGCTTATCACATTTTCAGATGCCACAAAATTAGATGACAGAGTAAGAATTCAAAAGTGACCTAACAGACTAGAACACTAGACTGAATCAACCAAAATGAAATTTAATGGGGATAAATATAGTCATCAGCATCTGGGAATTGGAAGGGATGTCAGGGGCCCATCTAAGGTGACTCATTCTGAAATATGAAGCACCACAACCACATGCCTGGAAAGTGGACATCAAGTCACCATTCAAAGACCTCCAATGAAGGGGAACATTTGCACTACCCCATCCTCACCAGCACAAACACGCACGCACATGCACGCACACACACACACATACACACATACACAAACACTCCCAGCATCCCATTCCAAATCATAACCTTAATTATTGGTAAGTTATTCCTTATATTCCTGAATACACAGCTTTGTTCTACCCATTGTTCCAAGTGCTGTCCACTGGAGCCCAACAGAACAAGTTTAATTCATGCTGTGTGTGACACACCTACCAAATACTTCAAGGAACCAAGGAAGCCATCAAGTGCCCTCTGAGTGCTTTCTTTTTTTGGCTAAATATCCTGAGTTTCCTCAACTAGTCCTCAAATGTCATGATTTCAAGATGCTTCACCATATTGGTTGCCTTCCCCAAGATGGAATTCCTGCCCTCCCCCTGCCCCAGCTTGTCAGTGTTCTAAACTATAGAACCCATAACTGAACACAGTGCTTCATCTGTGGTCTGACTAGGGCAGAACACATCAGTTCAATTTCTGGAAGCCATGCCTTTCTTAATGCAACATTGGATCTTGTTAGCCTTTTGGTGCTATCCTATTCCCCTTTGCTGCTGTCCAAAACCAACCTCTCTCCTTGTTCCCTTGATCTCACTTCCTCCTGATTCCTCAAGGATTTTGTTCTTTTGATTATCATGCCCCCCTCACACAACTTTCATCTTCTCCTCATTCACTGACTCCTTCCCTGCTGCCTATTTCTATCTTCAGAGCCACCCCATTCTTAAACAAAGCAAAGCAAAATAAAAACAAACCTTTTGCCCTCTCACCCTCTCATTCCCTTAAGCTACTGTCCTATAGCTCTTTTCCCTTTCACAGTCAAATGCCTAGAAAAAGATATCTATACTCAGAGACTCCACTTTTTCACCTCTCGTTAACATCTCAACACCTTGAAATCTGACTTCCGTCCTCACTGGACTGAAATTGTTTTCTCCAAGATTACCAAAGACCTTTTTACTGTTAAATATAAAGACTTTTTTCTTTGTTCTCATCCTTCTTGACCTCAGTGTTCAACACTCTTAGCTATCCCTTTATCCTGGATCTTTTCTCCTCCCTAGGTTGCTCTGTCATGATTGTCTTTCTCTCTTTCAAACCAGTTCTTTTTGGTTTCTTTTAAAGGTTCACCATCAATATGTTCTACCCCAACTCCCTGCTGTGGGGGTCTGTCCTAGGCCCCCAGTCTACCTTCTGTAATCTCTTCATAATCTATGGATTCAACCACCATCTCTTTGCAGATGACTACCAGATCTTCATATACATTTCTCATTTGTAGTCCCGTGTTTCCAATTGCCTACATATCTAAAAGTCCCATAGGCTTCTCAAATTCATCATGTCCAAAAGAAAATTCATCGCCTTTCCCCATAAACCCTCCTCTCCTTCCATCTTCCCTATTTATGCTTAGGGCATCAACAGTCTTCCAGGTCATCCGGTTTCACAACCTAGGAACCATCTTTAACACTTCACTCTCCTTCAGCCCCCTCTAATTAGTTGTCTCATCTTGCAAATTCATCCTCAACATTGCCTACATCTGTCTCCTTTGATCTACTCACACTATAACTAACCCAGCCCAGGTCCTCATCACTTTTGCTTAGCCTATTGTAATAAGTTCCTAACTGATTTCCTTATATCCAGCTTTTCCCTTCTCCAAACCATGCCTCACATCATTGACAAATCAATATTCCTAAGGCACACATCAGACCAGGTCATTCCCCTACTTGAGAAGTAACAACCACTGCAAGGATGACTTGTGTCAGAGTGATGTTACCCCACACTGAGTTTACCTAGGTGAGAAAGAAAGGAAAGATTATTGGTATAATCTGATCCCAGGGCTCCAAGAAGGCAGTGAGAAAGAGCCAGGGAGCAAATCCCTTAGATGAACCATTCACTGAGAACTAGATTTCTAATCAGAAGACCTGGGCATTCAGCTCTGCTACTTGCTACCTGTATGACTTTGAGTTAATCATTGAAACTCTCTGGCCTCAGTTTCTTTCATGTAAAATGAGACGGTTGGACCAGATGCCCTATAAGATTCTTTTCATCTCTAATTCTCAGATCCTATGAACACAAGATATTTCTGGGCCTCATAGACATCTCAAAGCAGTACCTGCAGGACTTAGAAACACATATTCCCTTTCTCCCCGTTCATGTGCAGCTGTTGAATACAAAAGTTTGTGATAGTTATAACTGATGAACCACAAACAATGAGATACAGCAAGGCAGAGTAAGTGCTGGGCTGTTCTTGAGTCTACAACCATTGGTCACTCACACATTCCTCCCTCCTGGTGTCCAACCCTATTGTCTTAATATTGGAAGGAAAGCAAACAAACAAAAATGAGATTGCTCTACTCTGAGGCCAAAAGCCATAATAATACTCTTTGGAGCTTATTCCAAAAGACAACTCCAGCTGTCCCAGACTGTTTGTCTTGGAAGCTCTCCTTCCACTGTTTAGCCTGGATTCCTTTTCAGCCCTGGCAGCTTGGCAAGGTACCAGCAGCACCATGTTATCAGGGCAATGAATGGTTAGAGGACATCATCCGTGGCCATTGGATAAAGCAGGGGACTTGCAGGGTCTGCATGGCCAAAACTGATCCTGATAGTTGAGATAGAAAATAGACACACTTTGTAAGCTTTGGTCTCAGATTGTAAGGGCCTGTCCTAGCAGGGACATATGTGGTGAAGCACTTCATGTATGGGTTTTTTTTTTTGATGAATAGGAATGAGAAGAAGAGGAAGAGGAAGAAAAAGAGTAGGAAGAAGAGAAAAAAGAGAAAGGGGAAAGTACAGAAGGAAAAAGATAGTTGTATATATGTCAAGTACCCTCGTGAGGAGAGTCATCACTTGGTCCAGAGGAAGCATGCAATCACTGTTATGAAATGAGCGGTGTTGTGAAATGAACACTGGTAGGGAGCCCAAGGGGCTTGAAAAATATTGGAGAAAGTTGGTATCACATAGAAATGCTTTAAAATCTTGACTAAAGAAGAAATAGGATAGTGAGTTAACCTCACTACAAGTCTACAACAACATTAACTAGAAATATCTCAAGCAAAACACCTGAGACAAAAGACCTGTAATAAAGAAACCAACACATTGAAGCAATCTTGGACAAGAGTGGCTAACTCAGAGGCTTGCCATGCTGCAAAAAGAATGATAGAGGGAGGTACTGCTTTGAGTAAATCAAACAAGGCAAATAGAGCCCCAATAGTCTGGCCTATGACTAAACAGGCTGCTGGTCCAGGTTAGGGAAGATGGGCTGTAGGAGGGCTGTGCTGGAGCCGGCTACAACCTACTTGGGAGAGTTGGCTGTTAAATTTTCAGGCTTTCATTTACATCTCAGAGGCTACAAATCAGGATTGATTTGTTGGTTTGAAAATAATCCAGGATTAAGGAAGTGATGGAGAAAATGTTCATAATTCAGATTAAGCTTAAAAGCATTGCCTGGGTACATTTTCTTTTTTTTTTTTTTCCCACAGTTGTTTGACAAAACCATTACTGGACTGAATCCAGAGGCAGTCTCTTGCTTGAGCATTTCTTCAGTTGAAGAATCCTTTAGAATAAAGAAACAAGGCATAGAAGGTTAAAAAAAAACACCCAAAACAAAACAGCGAACAACCAAACAACTGATTATGAGCCTGTAACATCCAGTCATTTGTCGCTGTAGAAAAATCAATAGGTCAGAAGACCTATCCCTTCTGTAAATAGGCTACATTGTGATTGGTGCTGTAATAATCACTCCATCAACTACTTGTAATTCATTGTTGAATGATATGCTATGTCTCACTTAACACATGTTAAGTATGTGTTACTATTCTTGTTCAGTTGTGTCCAATTTTTTGTGACCCCATTTGGGATCTTCTTGGAGTGGTTTACCATTTCCTTCTCTAGTTCAGTTTACAGATCAGGAAACGGAGGCAAATAAGGTCAAGTGACTTTTCCAGGGTCACACAGCTAGTAAGTATCTGGGACTGGGTTTGAACTAAGGAAAATGAGTCTTTCTGACCCCACTCCCAGCATTTTATCCACTACACCACCTAGCTGCACTATTAATATTTTATTTAACTATTATTAATATTGTTATACTCTGTTGTATTTTATTATTATGATTACTTTGCTGCATTGTTCCTATATATCTTCTTCTTCTTCTTCATCATCATCATCATCATCATCATTTGAGATTGAGTCTCCCTCTCTCACCTAGGCTAAAAGTATAGCATTGACTCACTGGCCTGACCCCAATACTGATGAGCATTAAAGCTTGAACCTATTCCATTTTTCTGACCTGGGTTGATTCATGTCTCTTTAGGTAGCCTGGTGGCCCTCCAGTCCTAGAAGTTCATGATCTTGGTGCCAGTCTTCATGTGGGTGACAGAAAAGATTATTTCTCTCTAATAATAATAACCAATGATTAACTGAAATAAGATTTCCCCTTTTTTATTTCCTCATTCAGAAATCAGCCCCTTTTAGGTAATTCAGCCAGCATCTGAAGGACATTGCAGTTGGATGAGATAGCCCAAATCTTCCCCTGTACTTGCTTTTGGATCATGTTCCAGACCTCACCCAACTGGGCAAGCTTAATTCTGATTAATGAGTAAAAATAAACTAATTTGGATAAAATTCAGACCCATTGTGTTTTTTTCAGGCAAGCTTGGGTAGAGGTCTATCCCTTTGTCTAGTTTGCTAGGCTGGGTAGAGAGGAGTAAAAGTGACATAATCCAAACCCCCTCCTTCTCCCCCTCCCCCAGTCCCTCATTAGAATAGGTCCTCCTCTCGTTATAGTACTCATTCTCTCATTAATTGTTAGCCAATCAAAGTTGATTTCTTCCTGTTGGGAACATCCACTCTTCCAAGGATATATTAGCATCAAGAGACTTCCATGAGGGGTTTATGAAAGCCAAATGACCATTAAAAATATTATTCCCTAGCCATAATTAATAAAATGACTAATTACCCAGAAATTATGTTTCTCGAATTTTCCATCTGTCACAGTGGGTCTCTGATCAACTTTAGCCTGACTACAGTTTGAAACTCCTCAATTCACATCCCTTGCTAGCCTCAGCCTTCCCAGCAACCTATACATGGGCATATACCACTTTACCTACCTTGTTCCTCAATATTTAAAGCCATCAGACCAATGGTGCTTTGCATTATTATATATATTGAATATAATATTAAGATGGGTTTGATGAGCTCCTAATTAGCTTTTTAGGGTACTGAAACTTTTTAATGGTGCTTAGGTAGCATAGCGGATAGAATACTGGGCCTGAAGTCAAGAAGACCTGAGTTCAAATTCAGCCTCAGATATTTACTAGCTATGTGACTCTGGGTAAGTCACTTAACCTCTGTTTGCCCCAATTTCCTCATCTTTGAAATGGGGGTAGTGATGACAGTTCCATGGTTGTGGTGAGGATAAAATGAGATAGTGTTTGTAAAGAGCTTAGCAAACCTTAAAGCAGTATCTAAATGCTTACTCTTACTTTGGCCTCAGAGGAAAATGTAGCCCCTGTTTCAAATGTCTGTTTCATAGTGACTAAAGATAGTTACTAAAACTTCAAAAGGCAGAGAAGAGCTCAAATGCAAAGATTTGTTAAGAATAAAACTTGATATTAAATATCCTTTGTAGTTACAGAGAAAGCATGTATTTCATCTGTAATGAACAAGGGTATATAAAGATTCTAAGGTAAAGAGAGAGAAAGAAGGTTAGGACGGACTTCTTTTCTTCTGAGAACTGTCTTTGCTTATGAAGAAATCCTATAAAGGGAATTCTGCGGAGAGCTTGAGAGAACCTGAAAAACTGTTACTTGTATTTACTGACGAGAAGACAAAGCAAACCCTTCCCCAAAAACAAACAAACCAATCTTGAAGAGAAATATGAAGATTCTTTTTTTTTTTTTTGCTTTTTGGAGGGGGGAAATGTAAGGCAGTTGCAGTTAAGTGACTTGCCCAAGGTCACTTGGCTAGGAAGTGCTAAGTGTCTGAGGCCAGATTTGAACTCAGGTCCTCCTGACTCCAAGCTGGTTCTCTATTCACTGAGCCACCTAGCTGCCCCTGAAGATTCTTAAAAGACTTTAATTCAGGGAACTGAATGAAGACTAAGTTTCTAGACGAATGAAGAAGAATCAGCTACCATTATGTAGAGGGGTTTGAGGAGACTCAAGCTGTGAAATTGGCTACAAATAATACATATAATTACATATGCCTTTATATTTGCTTTTCTTGCTCTCATTCACTAATAATTAAGATTATTACAGTAATCTTAATATTTACCTAATTATAGGTAAACAAGAGTGATTGCTATTAGGAAAAAGAAGCTTTTCTAGGTCATTAAACAACTAAATAACTAATATTTAATGAACCGGAGTGTGATATCTAACTGATTAACTAACGAGAAGAGATCACTAAGCTTTTAATGATAAAATAAATTGTACAAATGTACTTCTAAATTGCCACTGAGTTCAGGAGGATAAAATTAAATATACTGAAAATATGAAGTGGAAGGTCAATGCTGGGTGATCTATAGGGTGAGATGAAGTTGGTGTTCATTTATACTTAGCCATACATGACCAGTTCTATTATATATCTTTTTTTTGTTTCACACACCTCTTGAAAAATTTTTTAGATAAAGAAGAGGAGGAGAGGTGGTAGAAGAAGAGGTGGGCTTGAGGAAGACAAAGAGGGATGGATGCAGGAAGAAGATAAGGAGGAATGGAAAAAAAGGAAAGAGGAGGGGGCAGCTGGATGGAGTAATGAATAGAGCATCAGCCCTGGAGTCAGAAGGACCTGAGTTCAAATCCTAATACTTACTAGCCATGTGACTTTGGGTGAGTCACTTAACCCCAATTGCCATGCCTTCCCCCCTCCAAAAAAAAAAAAGAAAAGAAAAGAGGAGGAAGAGATTCCTTACAGCCTGGAGCCTGAACAAGAAAATGAAAGAACAGAAGTCATTGAAGATGGAAAAGCTGGCAGGCCTATGCCAATCATGAGTTACATACCTCAGCATTCTTCCGTTTTAAAAAAATGGCAGAGACTCATATCATCTCTGCTTCCAACATAGTCTGTAGGCCAAGCTTCTTTACTGGCTACATACCAAGGTAAGTTATCTTCTATAAGAAAAAGGATTGGCTTTTTATGAACTTGGTTCATTTTTTTTTCCAGTTGTGTTCAACTCTTCATGCCACCATTTAGGGTTTTCTTTGGCAAACACTAGAACTAGAGTGTTTTGTCATTTTCTTCTCCAGTTCCTTTTACAGATGAGGAAACTGAGGCAAACAGGATTAGGTGACTTGTCTGGGGTCACACAGCTAGTAAGTGGCTGAGGCCAGATTTGAACTCAGGAAGAGGAGCCTTTCTGACTTCAGACCTGGCACTCTATGCCTGGTGCCACCTAGATGCCCCTTTTATGAACTTTAGGCATCATCAACTTGTAGGGTTAAACTGGTACATTTTCTTTTGAGGTTTTCCTGATTTGTATTCCCTTTTGCTTGGGGGGAGGCAGAATTTAGAGAGTCAGTGATTAGGCTGGACTGTGGATTAAGCACCTAAAAGTTCCCATACCTTCAGGAAGCCTTCTGAATGACTAAGAGTGAGGCTGGTATTGTAGAATTGACTATCTCTCTATAGGGAAAAGGAGAGAGCTGGATGCTTTAGGCCTAGAGAGGATCACAGCCACCTAAGGCTTGGGAACTGTTACTAGGTGCTTAATTCTCCTCCAAATTTCCCTCTTTCTCCTGAGGGCACCACTGTACACACCCCATCACCTAGGTTCATAACCTCACGGTCACTCTGGATTCTCCCTTCTCCCTCCCCCCCGACTTCCATATCCAATTGGCTGTCAATCCTCGTCAGCTGCATCTCCAGATCCTTCACATTGGAAACCTTCCTTCCACTCATGAGGCCCCTGTCCTAGTTCATGCCCTCAGCACTTCTTGCCTAGACTCTTGTAACAGTCTCTTCACTGAGGCTCCTGCCTCTCTGATCCATTGTCCACATAGCCACCAAATCATTTTCCTAACACACAGATCTGGCTCAGTCATTCTCTAGTTTAATCTTCAGTGGCTTCCTGTTGTCTCTACTGACCACATAAACCCCTCAGTCTGGCATTGGAGGTCCTTTTCAAACTGCTTCCAAGCTACCTTCCCCATCTTGTTTCATACTATTCCCCTCCATTAGTACTATTCCCCTATGTAATTATTAGCCATTTGGACTACTAGCCATTTCCTGAAATAGATACTCCATATCCTGTCTCCACAAATTTGTTGAAGTCATCCCTCAGGAGATGGACTTCATAATTACCTGGAGAGGCTTATACAAATGGGTGCTGAGTGAGAAGAGCAGAACCACGCAAAATTTGTACCCAATCACAGACACATTGTATGTGTGACGACCAACCTTGATAAACTGGACTCTTCTCAGCAACGCACAGTTATAAGACAACTCTACAAGTCTCAGGATGGAAGGAGATACCAACATTCAGAGAAAGATCTAGAAAGAACAGAGTTTAAATGGAGACTGAAGCAACCTACATGCTATCGCTCTTTTCCATGTTTGGTTTCGTTTCTTTTTTCCCATTGTCCACTCCATTGGTTACAACCCTTCTATACAACCAGACTGTTGTACAATGTGAAAGTATTTGCAGATCCTATACCTGATTGCACGCCACCATGGGAGGAAGGGAGGGGAGAAAATCTGAAACTCAAGGGATTGTGGAACTGAATCTTGTAAACTAAAAGTAAATGAACAAGTCATTGGAAAAAAAAAAAGAAGTCATCCCTCATTCCAGCACTGTATTCCCTCCTTAACTCAGCCTCCCTGTCTTCTTCAAGGCCACCCTTGGATGTTCCCTCCTACAAAAAGTTTTCATTAATTTCCCAGTTGTCTGAGCTTTCTCTCCTCAAGTTGTTTTGATTTTCCTATACATATCTAAATCTATATTGCATTCTCCCTACTCCCCCCTCCCTCTATGGAACTTAAGTTTTTTTATGGTAGCAGCTTTCACCTTTACATTCTTGCATCCTTAGCACCTAGCACAAGATTTTGTATATTTTTTCCCTCTGTCCAGATCTAGGATTGTGTGTGTGTGTGTGTGTGTGTGTGTAGGGCACTCCCAATTCGGAAATTCTCTCTACCAAGACAGATCTGCTTGATTCTTACAGAATTTCCTGGGGCCACTGAACAGTTAAGTGACTTGCCTAGGGTAACCCAGACACCTCAGAGGCAGCTTTTCAAATCAGGTCTTCTGACTCTGAGGTCAGCTCTTTGGTCACTTAGTCCATGCTGCCATTCTCCTTGTACAAAGTGAGTGCTTAACGAATGTTTAATTTAATTGTCATGAATTGCTAGAGAGGGGCAGCTAGGAGGTACAGTGGATAGAGCACAGTGCTTCAAGTCTGGAAGATCTGAGTTCAAATCCAGCCTCAGACATTTACTAGCTGTGTGACCCTGGGCAAGTCACTTCACCCTGCTTGCCTCAGTTTCTCATCTGTAAAATGAGCTGAAGAAGGAAATGGCAAACCACTCCAGTATCTTTGCCAAGAAAACCCCAAATGGGCTCACATAGAGCTGGATAGGACTGAACAGTAACAGTAATAGTTAGCATTTATGTATATTATTTCAATTGATTCTCACATCTCTATAAACTAAGTGCTTTTATCATCCTATTTTGCATATAAGGAAACTGAGAGAAAGGTTAAATGATGTGCTTGGGGTCACAGAGTTAGTAAGTGTCAAAAACCCAATTCAGACTTGTGGCTCCCTGAATCTAGATTCAACATGATATCAATTGTGCCACCTAATGGTCAGATTAGGCCTAGACTTCTTTAGCAGGTTGGGATAACTGAGCTTAGAATTGACAGTTGTTTTGTGTTTTTAATTTTTTGCCTTTCTTTTTTTTGGAGGGGGGAAGGCAGGGCAATTGGCGTTAAGTGACTTGCCCAAGGTCACATGGCTAGTAAGTGTTAAGTGTCTGAAGCTGGATTTGAACTCAGGTCTTCCTGATTCCAGGACCTATGCTCTATTCACTGTGCCATCTAGCTGCCCATTTTTTATTTTTTGGAAACTCATTCCGTGCTTTCACCTCATGGGGAACTTCCAGGGAAGAACTTCCGCCAGCACCTATCAACATATTCTCTGCAATTTCTACTCCTAGGGACTTGTCTTGGGCACTGAGATGCTCAGAGTCACATGACCAGTGGCAGTGGCAGGATTTGAACCTAGATTTTCCTAGCTCCAAAGCCAGCTCTCTATCCAGGATACCATGGGGATTCTTGAGCACTTATTTAGCCTGACTTATTAGTTGAGAAAGGAAGTTATGAGATGACCTGCTTCCTCTCTTACTTTGGCCAAACTCTAGGAGAACGCTTCTCCAGCTTGGTCTTATCCCTGTGTTGGTGACAGCCTCTCTTGAAGGGGCCTTGAGATCTCTCTGCCCACAGGACTCTGCTGTTGTTGTTTGTCCTTCAAGTTTGAAGAGGACCAATGACTTCACAAGGATGATGTCTTGACTTGCATGTGAATTAGATTTAAGTGAGGCAGAATCATGAATCTCAATTTCTCCTCCAGAGTCATTGAAAAGCCCAGGATGACTTGTGATAGCCCAGGATACAGTGGGTGACCTGGGCCTTTCTAAATCAAGTCTTTCCCAGGTCTTAGTTTGTTTGAGGCAATGCCTTTTCAATGATTAATGGCTAGGTAAGAATTGAGACAAAAGATGGCCCAGTCCAAGGTCTCTCTCCCTACCCTTCACCCCCACCCCTGCCACTGCCAGAATGGCTACTTATGACTCTGAGTGGAGCCCTATGGTATATCAATGTCATGGAATACTATTATGCTGCAAGAAATGAAGAAATAGATCATTTCTTTCTTTTTAAAAATCCATACAATTTTAAAAATTTATTTTCAGTTCCAACATTCACATTTATAAGATTTTTTGAGTTCTAAAATTTCCCCCCTCTCCTCTTTCTCCTCCCCAAGATGGCCTGTGATCTGACACAGGTTATACATGTATAATCATATTACACAGAGAAAGAGATGATTTCAAAGTAACATAGAAAAGCTTGTAAGACCCAAAGCAGAGGGAAGGAAGCAGAACCAAGTGAACAGTTTATGCATTAATGACAACATTGCAAAGACAAAACGAAAGCTGTAAATGCTCTCGTTGGCCATCCATGAATGACCAGCCACGGTGCCAGAGGATCCATTTCCTGACAGGTGACGGACTTAGGATGCAGAATGAGGCATAAAGTTAGGTCCTGATCAGCGTGGAGAATGAATGCTGGGAAGCAGATGGAGAATTTGAATTTGCATTTCATTCCTTCCTGCCAATCAGGACCTGACCATATATTTTTGAGCACAACCAGTGAGGGAAGTTTTTGTATTTTTTGTAGGGGATTTGTTTTTCTTTTCTTTTGTCTCTAATGGGGTGAGGATTGAAGGGAGGGGAAGTAGATTTCTATTAATTTTTAATAAATTTTTAAATGAAAAACTACTATACCCATGCCCACTTGTATTCCTAGTTTACCAGCCCACTATGTTTTACAAGCTTATTATTCCCTGCAGGTCAAAATGATTACTTTTAAAAAATTTGTCCAGCATTTATAATTTCCCACATTTCCCACATGTAGGAAGATACATTCGTAGTAAGTTTTGAGGCTGTTAAGATAAGGATGAAGAGCCAGTGTGGCATGGCGGATGGAGAACCAGAGTCAGAATGTCCTGGGTTCAAGTCCCACCACTGACACATACTGGCTGTGTGACCCTGGGCAAGTTACTGAACTCCTCAGTGCCCCTCCTCCCCTTAGGCAGCCATCTAAGAGGGTAGATTGTAAAACAATTGCTTATCTTCTTAAGCAGGAGTTTCTTCATCTGGGAGCTCCTTATACTGATAAAATCAAATGGATCAAAAACGGATGAGGATGAATGGGTTCTACAGCTTTGAGGGTTGGGTCAGGACATAAAGTACTACCCCCATTATACAGGTGATGAAAATGAGGCAAAGCGACAAGAAGGAATGCAAGGCTTGGCAGAAAATCAAAGGGGGAATAAATCCCATTCTAATCTCTGTTCCCTCTTATGACTCCCAGAGTACAAAGAGTTAAATTCTCTCCATCTGTTGCTTGGCTCTGTATTGGGAGGGCCTACCATAGGCTTTTTTCTCCCTTGGTTACCCAGGTGGAAAAACAATACATTTATTTAATTGGTAATAAAATACCAGGCAGAAGTATTTAGACTTGGGGCTCCCAAGCTCATAGGTCACCTCACTAGCCCAGTTTGAAATTGGTATTCCATAGCAATGAAAAGAAAAAGCAACTTATCCAAGGCCTCGTTTGACTTGGAAGGTGTTGGTGCCAGGGGTACGTAAAGTATTTCTATTTTCTGTGATCAGCCTGAAAAAGTAGGAATTTGAAAAATGAGGGGGACTTGGATCGCCTTCCTCTGCCTATGAAGCCTTCTCTGATCCAGCTTTTCTCCTCTGCCGGGCTCCTAACAAGAAGTATTTCCTGCCCACTCAGGTTTTCCTAAGGAACTTCATCTGGAACTCTCCTTTCCCCCTTCTTTGGATTACACTGATCAGTATACCAGTCAGATGGCTAGATGGTGTAGTAAGCTAAGTGTCCGACTTGTAGCCAGGAAGACCTGAGTTCAAATTCCACCTCAGATGCTTGCCAACTGTGTGACCTATTCAGGTCACTTAATCTTTCAAAGTCTCAGTTTCCTCATCTGTAAAATGGAGATAATAGCACCCATCTCATCTCATTGTGAGGAATAATGTATACACACACAAAGTGCTTTGAAAATCTCAAAGTGCTATTTAAATTCTAGTTCTTATTAATTATATTTTCCCCTCATCATACTCCTGCCTTCTACTACCAGGACTGTGGAGCAGGCTGTTTGGTAGCTTCCAGTTTTAACTAATTAGCCTTGCTCAGTTGTATCTAGGCTAAAGAAGAAATGGAAGTAAAGTCCTCACCCTCTAAATTTTGGTGCCCTGAGGCAAAGTCCCAGTCACCCCATCCTAGTTACAGTTCTGTTTGGGGCCTATATGGTCATGAGTGACTCCTACAGAGTTAATCCTAAGGATCCAGAATGTCTAGTCTTCTCCCATTCTGCTCTTCAGGCAGTCGTTATGTTTCCAATGGGATGTTTTATGAAATGTGGGAAAAGAGATGGATTTATTTTGCTTTTCCCGAAGGCCTTGAAGGGGGAAGGGGAATGAGACTCAGAGACTGAAAAAGAGAGACATTGTCATCATGTGTCAGTGTGTGTCAGCAAAGCAGGCTGGGAGTGGAGTGAGCCCAGAAGAAATCCTCCCAAGTCTGTTGTTGGGTGACTAAGCAGACGGCAGGGCTGACAACCGTCTTGGCTTCCCTCGGAGTCCTGACTCACTGTCCTGGGTGGATTCCCTGGAGTGCTGAAGCACAGAGCCCCACACAGCAAGAGTTTCAGCTCCTTTGGGACCATGTTGTCCCATAGTTATTGGCAGGTTCCTGAGATTCTCCCCTGAGCCTTTTTTTTTCTTTTTGGAGGGGGGAAAGCAGGGCCATTGGGGTTAAGTGACTTGCCCAAGGTCACTTGGCTAGTAAGTGATAAGTGTCTGAGACTGAATTCAAACTCAGGTCCTCCTGACTCCAGGGCCGGTGCTCTATTCACTGCACCACCTTGCCACCCCTATCCCTGAGTCTTCAGCAGAAGATGGGCAGAATGGTCTGTTTTGGGAGGTAGTGAGTTCCCTGTCACTGGACGTGCTCCTAATGATAGGACCCATCTCTCCAGATCTGTGCTTTAAGTCCAAAGCAATCCCAAGATTTAAGTCCTCAGTGTCTTCCCTTGGAATCTGTCCCCGGTTTATCCAGTCAACATCTTGTTTGTACATTATTGTTTTCATGCTGCCTTTCCATTAGATTGGGAGTTTTTGGAGATCAGGGTCTGGCTTGCCTTCCTTTGGATCCCCAGCATTTACTTTAGGTGCTTAATTAAGGTGCTTAATTAAGAAGACTAACTGACTGATCCTGGAGAAGTTATTAATCTATCAGTTTATTCATCTGTAAAATGGGAATAAAGATAGCTCCTACCTCACAGGGTAATTATAAGGCTAAAATGACTATACACTCATATACAAATACATATACATATATACACACATACGTCTTTACACACACACATATGTAAATGTGTGTACATGCATGTATATAGAGAGGGCTATATTACTGTGAACTAATGCTATCATTACTCTCTAATATTAACAGCATATCATATGTTAATATATTAACAGCAATAACATATACTGCTTTAAGTTTTGCAAGTGCTTTTACATTGTTTATCTCATTTGAGCTTTACAACAACTCTGTGAGGTAGGTACTATTATTATCCCCATTTTACAGATGAAGAAACTGAAGCAGACAGAAATTAAATTACTTGCTCAGGACCACATAGCTAAGGCAGGATTTGAACTCAGATCCTCCTGACTCCAACTCTAGTATTCTCTCCACTGCTGTCATAGTGGCTTCAGCCCTTAGCATTTAATAAAGAGTAGCTGATATTAACAGCTAGGTGGCACCATATTTCGTCCAAAACTGTGACTTCCTTAGAGGAAGGACTCCCTGCGCCAACCATCAACAGCTCTCTGTAACAGTCCCAGAGAATCCCCTGGAACACTGAGACGTCGCCTTGGTCACATAGCCAGTCTATGGCCAAGTTATATTTGGACACATGCCTTCCTGACATTTCTATAGCTCTTTCAAGTTTACTAAACACTGTATATACAAGATATCATTTGAACTTCAGCACAATCTCCAAGGGCAGATATTAAAGGTTTTATTAACTTTATTAGCTTTTTGTTACAGATATGAAAACTGAGGCAAAGGGGGCAAACTTGGTTTTGCCACAAAGTTCCTATCAAAGGCTAGATTTGAACTCAGGTCCAGCTGACTCCAGGTCTAGCCCTTTTTCCACTATGGCCTCAACATGGTGACTCAGTAGAATCGATAAATACGGAAGGTATAGTAAATACCTTCCGTAGAACAAATAAATGGTGTGTTTCACCTACATATTACAACTTTTCATGTATGTAGATCTTATTGGGACTAACAAAATACATTTTTTTTTGAGGCTGATTCTCCCTATCTTGCCTTGGCTAGAAAACCAGGGGCCACTCAGAGTCCTGACCCTGTCGCTGATCAGTGGAAGTTTTGGGTCTGCTCCATTTCCATCCCGGGCTTGTTCACCCCCTTTAGGTAGCCTAGTGAGGCCCAAAGAGGTTAACCCTGTCCAAGGTCACATAGTAGTAAATATCAGATACAAGATTTGTACACAGGTCTTCCATGATTCCAAATCCAGCCTTTTATCTACAACCTAAACTTGCTTTAGCAAAGTATTAGGAAGTAGTAGGTATGGAACAGTAAAGACTTGCCATGGTATCAGAAAGTTTTCTGATTGGCTGAGGGTTTGGTCTTGGATTGGGAGAATGAACTGATGGGTTCAATTCATGGAGTCCAGGTTGAGGAATCCCAAAGTCCATGGAGCTGAGTAGATATGTCCTGGGGTTGAATTCCCAGCCTAAATAGAACAATCAGCTCTATGAAGCCTGCGAGACTTAAGCTAAGAATTAGGTCAGAAGGCGTTGGTGCCACTAGGTCTGGGACTGGATAGATTTCCTTTACATGGACTTCTAATTACCTTAGCCTGATGTATTATTTCTAAATTTGTATATTCTTTTCTCCTTTTGTAAATAAGCTCTAGAAAATAGACTCTTGTGGTCTGGGATATGTGGAAACATGATATAGAGGAAAACAGGAAAAGATGCTAAAACCAGGATACCAGGACACGGTGGTGGGAGCTGGTTGTGGCCAGAGGTAATTGGCCTTCAGCTGCTCCACACATATGAACTGAAGATCCTGGCTAGCTCAGGGCATTTGGCGGGGGGTGGAGGTGTCCCTATAGAAGGCATGTCCAAAGGAAGGGATTCCCTTACTAAGGAGGTTTAGCTGAAAATTGAATGATGAACAATTATACAAAGTAATCTGGGAATGGAGATTCCCCTTAAAACAAGAGACAAGTGGATCAAGAAAGACCTCCTTTAGGAGCTGATACCTGAGCTGAGCTTCTAAAGACACTTCTTTCTTTATACTGTCCAGCAAAGCTCTTAACCACTATAAAGAGTCTCTAGATTAAGATTCGGGGGATGATACTTCTCCACTCTGCCAAAGCAAACCCTTGCACTAGAGAAAATTCTGGACTGGATCCAAGAGAATATAAACTTGAGGGCAGTGACTATTTTGTCTTTATATTCTCATTTATGAGCACAGTGCCCTATACATAGCAGGTGCTTGTGTGAGGAGAGGGAGTTGATTAAGATGTTGGATCAATTGACTTCCTTCCAACCCTGTTGATGAAATTGTAGGGGCAGTAATAGAGACAAGGGGGTATGAATGCCTTAAAGAAGGTAAAAATAGGTATCTTATTTTGTTGCCTCTTTATCAGATTTGAAGACCTTTAGTCAAGCATGATGGCTTCTAACTGGTTGAAGGTTGGGGTCACAACTCTGTTGAGCCTTAAAAAAATCAAGACATGCTTTTGAGTGCAGTTGAAGTAAGATATTGTTCTGAGTTCTATGAGTCAAGAAGAGAACCAGCTATGGAAAAAATACTGTGTCCTTGAGGGGAAATTATTTCTTGACTCTTGGGGGAAGGAGAGGGAGGGAATTTCTCCCCACTGGTATCATCAGTCATGGTGTTGTGCAGCAGAGCTACTCAAACCGAGCCATGAGTTGTCTTGGTCTCATTTGTTCCTTGAGTATGTGCCTCTTGACTAAGGTATACTACAGGTATGGCTACTTCTCCCACTGATGCTATATACACTTGTGGGAATATGCATTCTAGATTTATGGGTGGGATGTTTTATTACTATTGTTCTTGTGACGCCACCATAGTAAATGCTTTTGCTTTGAGTTAATTGTATCTTGGGGGATGGCTATTAAATGTAAATGCATTGATAGGGGCTCAAGAGCTATAATTTTAGGAATGTAAAATGACAGAATCTACTCTCAGATAATGAGGTAGTCTGGTAAAAAGGTCAAACATTCCTAAACAATAAAACCAGTGACTCAATAAATACTGTGACTTTAATATTCTTGGAATTCTAGATACTTTATTCCTGCTTATTGAAAGAAAAATGTGCTTATAATTTTTAAAATACTTATTAAGTGTTAGAATGTTCACATACATTAATGACAAATTGAATATACAAAAAGTATCTGTTTCAGGAATTTTTAAGATGTTTCCTGATAAGATTTTGATGTATACACATGGGGGTAGAACCAAGGCAGTGGAGTGAAGCCAAAATTTTTTCACAACTCTCCCAACACACCCCCTCTACAACAACTTAAAAACATTCCAAACCAAATTCTGAGAATGAAAGCCAAGAATAAGTCATAGTGATTCTTTTTTTTTCCATCCTAGGGCAGCTTAGGAAGACAAAAGGAAAGGTCTGTTGTCCATGAGGTAGGGGCTATTTGAGATTACAACATGGCAGAAGTGGTACTGGCTGTAGGCTATAGGCTGGTGGTGGTACAGGGCCCAGTGCCCAGGGATGGTAAGGGGACTCAACAACTTGTCAAAAAGAGATGTCAGGGGACTCCTGTCCTAGTTCTGAGGGATTTGACTCCACTTCATAGGTCTGTCACTTTTTCCTGGGATTCTGAGTCATGGTTCCAGGGCAAGAGGAGCAGTCATGGTTGTGAGGGAGCAGGTACCCTACCTTGGTAAAGACCAAAGTACAGATCAGGAGGACAGTAACCAGACCTCTCTCCAGATCACATAACTTTAAAAGCACCAAAAGCTTACAGGCCCCCACAGAGCTGGGAAAATAGCAGAAGAACATAAAAAACAGAAGCTCCAGCCAGCCATTTCACCCCACACCCTTAAAAGCTATCAGAGCCCAACTCTAACATAAAGTCCAAAGTCAAGAAATACAGCTGAAAAATGATGAAAAAAAGCAAGGAAAAAAAAGAACTTGACCATAAGTCTTCTATGGTAACAGGGAAGAAACAAAATCAGAAGAAGATAGTGACTTAAAAAACATCTACAAGCAAAGCCTCAAAGAAAAAAATGCCAATTGGACACAAACCCAACAAGAAGAGCTAAAGAAAGAGATTGAAAAAAATTTTTTTAAGTATTTTAAAAATAAATAAGAATGTTAGAGGAAAAATTGATGGGAAATGAGAGAAATTATGACAAGAGAATTTATAGATTGGTAAAAGAGGCACAAAAAAAAACCTCTGAAGAAAATAACTCTTTAACAACCAGATTTGGTCAAATGGTAAAAGAGGTACAAAACCTCAATGAAGAAAATAATTCCTTAAAAATGAAAATTTATCAAGTGGAATATAATGAATCCATGAGACACTGAGAAACAATTAAAAAATCAAAAGACTGAAAAAAAGGAGAAAATGTGAAATATCTTCCATTTACAAAACAATTGACCTGGAAGATAGAACAAGGAGACATAATTTAAGAATTATGATACTACCCAAAAGCCATGAACAAAAGAAGAGTCTAGACATCATGTTCAAGAAATTATACAGGAAAACTGCCCAGATATCTTAGAACCAGAGGATAAAGTAGAAAAGTGGAAGGATTCACTGGTCACTCCTGAAAGAAATCCCAAAATGAAAACTCCCAGGAATATTATAGCCAAAATCCAGAGTCTCAGGTCAAGGAGAAAATACACTAGCAACCAGAAAGAAATAATTCAAATATACCATAGAACTACACTCAGGATCACACAAGATTTAGGAGCTATTACCATAAAGGAGCAGAAGGCTTAGAATATGATATTCTGGAAAGCAATGGAGGTAGGATTACAATCAAGAATAAACTTACCCACCAAAACTGAGTGTAATACTGTGGGGGGAGAGGGGACAAGGGATGAATATTTAATGAAATAAAGGTTTTTTAAAGCATTCCTAATGAAAAGATCTGAGTTGGAGAAAAAATTTGACATTCAAACACAAGACTCAAGAAAAGCATTAAAAAAAAAAGGTAAATATGAGTAAGAAATCAGAAGGGACTTAAAGTTAAACTGTTCACATTTCTGTATGGCAAGATAATGTATATAAACCCTAAGAATTTTATCATCATTTGGGCTGTTTGAAGGAGTATGCTTAGAGGGCACGGGAATGAGTCTATTATGTTGGAATGATCTCAAAAGAAGAATGGAAGGGTGAGAAAACGGGATACACTTGGAGAAGGAAGGGAGAAAAACAGGGGAAATGATCTCACCTAAAAGAGGCATACAAGGAAGAGTTTTCACAATAGAAAGGAAAATGGTGGGAGAGGGGAGGAGTGAGCAGTGTTTGAAGCTCACTCTTATCTGAACTTCTTCAAGGAGGGAAGACTATATGTGCCCAGCCAGATGCATATAAAAATTCATCTTACTCAACAGGGAAGTATGAGGGGAAGGGGTTAAGAGAAAGGTACAAATAAGAAGGCAGGTAGACTAAGGGAGGCAATGATCAGAAACAAAATAGACTTTTGGGGGGCAGGGTGAAAAAGAAAAGGACTAAAAGAAAAGAATAAGATGGCAGGAAATACACAGAGAGCAGTAATAACTGTGAATATGAATAGGATAAACTCACTCATAAAGTAGAAATGGAGAATAGATTAGAAACCAGAATCCAACAATGTGTTATTTACAGGGGACATCCTTGAAACAGAAACACACAGGGTTAAAATAAGGGGCTGGAACAGAATCTATTATGCTTCAGCATAATATTTTTTAAAAAGATAGGGGCAGCAATAATGATCTTAGATAAAGCAAAAGTAAAACTAGAACTAACTAAAAGAAATAATCAGGGAAAATACATTTCACTAAATGGTACCATAGGCAATGAATTAATATTAATACTGAAAATTTTTGAAGGAAAAGTTAAATAAGTTACAGGAGGAAGTAGAGGGTAAAACTATACTAGTGGGGGGGGGGCTCAATTTACCCCTCTCAGACCTTAATAAATCTAACTATTGAGTAAATAAGAAAGAAGTTAAGGAGATAAATAGAATTTTAGAAAAATTAGATATGATAGACCTCTGGAGAGTATTGAAAGGGAATAGAAAGAAATACACTTATTTCACAGCTATGTATGTTACCTTCACAAAAATTGATCATGTATTAAGGCATTAAAAACCTCACAAATTAATGCAGAAAAGTAGGAATATTTAATGCACCCTTTGGGGGCCATAATGCAAGAAAAACTATATTGAATAAAAGGTTTTTGAAGCATAGATTAAAAATTTATTAAAAACTAAATCTAATTCCAAAGAATGAATTGGTCAAATAAGAAATCACATAAATGTTCAATAATTTTTATTAAAGATATGACAACAAGACAACTTGCCAAAATGCATGGGATGCAGCCAAATCAGTACTTTGGAGAAAATGTATATTTCTAAATGTTTATATCACTTTAGAAAAAAAGAAAGATCAGATCAATGAATTGGGCATATAATTTTTTAAAAAACTAGAAAAACAACCAATTAACAATCCCCAATTAAACACTAAAATAGAAATTCTGAAAATCGAAGGAGAGAGGAATAAAATTGAAAGTAAAAAACCGTTGAAATAAAAAATAGAACTAGGAGCTGTTTTTTGGGAGTAGGGAGAACCCCACAACAATTGAGTAAACAAACCATTGGCTAATTTGAGTTTTAAAAGATACATGCATACATACATATAGTGTGTGAGTGTGTGTGTGTGTGTGTGTGTGTGTGTGTGTGTGTGTGCGCGCGCGCGCGCCCAGATCATCCCATAAATCTTAGTGTAATTTTAAGTGTTAATAGCTTTTAAGCTTTAGTGGCTTAAAACCACACTAAGAATTTTGGGACACCCTGCATGTACACATGTATAAATATAAATTTATAACATATTTGAAAAGGAACTATAATATTGAAATCAAATTTTAAAATTATTTCTTTAATTTTATTCAGCATTGAGCAAGTTCTCTGTCATTCTGAAACCTATTTCCCTATAGCATCTCATATTTCTTCATCTTAGAGATATCCATTGCTAAGATGTCTTGATAAAAATCTCTTGGTGTGCTAGATTTAGGAATTATAGAAAAAAATCAAAACCTTTTCTTAAGGCTCTTCATCGTTAGCACTATAGGCTAACCTCTGTTTTAAAAAAATGTATATCCATTATGAATGTCTGATTTTTTCCAAAAGCTGATTGCACAAAATCTATCTTAAAAGATTATTAAATATTCCTATCAGTTAAAAACAAACAAAAACTTTTGAACCTGGTGGTGGGTTCCCGTAACCCCTGCCCCATCCAAGGTACAACTTGCAAGAATGAATTGGGTGGGGGTGGCTAGGTGGCACAGTGAATAGAGCACTGGCCCTGGAGTTAGAGGGATCTAAGTTCAAATTCAGCCTCAGACACTTAACACACACACACACACACACACACACACACATACAAAACTAGCCGTGTGACCTTGGGCAAGCCACTTAACCCCAATTGCCCTACCTTCCCCCCTCCAAAAAGCAAAAAAAAAAAAAAAAAAGAAAAGAAAAGAAAAAAGAATGAATTGGGTGAGAGAAAATGCTATATTTGAATTAATTAATTAATTAATTAATCCTTGGGTGAGTGCTTTCATTATGACTCAGATGATTCTATTTTATTTTTGGTGTTGTTGAGTTGTTTCAGTCATGTCCAAGTCTCCATGAGTCCATTTGGGGTTTTCTTGGGAAAGATACTGGACTGCTTGGACATTTTCTTCTCCATTTGATTTTATAGTTGAGGAAATTGAGGCAAGAGATTAAAATGAGTCTCAGAGAACAGAAGTGATTTGCCTGGAATCATATAGTACATTGGTTCTGGGGAGAGAGCCTGAGCCCTTGTCTATGGACAGTCCTGTTCCCAGGATCCCCTGCAGTTGTCCTGGCCCAATAGGTCTATCTGTAGAAGAACTGGGAGGTAGTCCAAGTTGTCTTCTAGCTCAAGGAAGGATAACTGGATACCGCATCGGAAAGTTAGTTCTTAGTTCTGTTCCTCATGGCCTGCAGGACCTTAGACAAGGCACTTAAACCCCTAATACCTCAGTTTTCTCACCTCTGAAATGAAGGATTTGACCTAGATGATCTCTAATATTTCCTCTGCCTCCAGATTTTGTGATTTCAGGTACTTAGCAATACATATATTAGGTAATAATCTTGCACTCTTTCAAGGGATACCCTTTCAGTTCTAGAGAACTGGAGATCCCTTCCCCCAAGGACTTTACATTTAAAAGAAGGCAAAAAAAAAAAAAAAGCACAGGGGAGTGGAGGAGGGAGTGGGCAGCTAGGTGGTGTAGTGGACTCAAGAAGACCTGAGTTCAAATCTGACCTTAGACACTTGGCTGTGTGACCCTGGGCAAGTCACTTAACCCCAATCACCTGACAAAAATTTTTAAAAGTCCAAAGAATGTAACTAGAATCACATTTTTAAAATCTTTTAGAATCTAGTTCAACCTCCTCCCCTTTTTTTTTTCAGAAAAGGAACTTGAAGTCCCAAAGGGTAAGTTATTTTAATCTTCATATCTTTGATCCCCTAATTGATCTCCCAAGTCTCCAGTCCATCCTCTGAAGCGCTGTCAAACTCATCTTCCTTAGGGACAGGCCAGACCTGATCACCCCCCCAGCTCAGAAACCTTGAAGAATTCCTGTTCTATTTTTTCTAGGGTAAAAGACATCCTCCTTAGTTGCTAATCTTTTAAGGCTCTCAACAATCTGGTTCCATTCTAGCCTTATTTCACAGTGGCCCCTTCCCTCAATTTACATCCTAGCCAAATAGGACTGTTGTCCAGACCTGACATTCAATTCCCTCCTCACCCAGGGCATTTTCAAGAACCATTCCTCATGCCTGAAGTTTCTGCCTCTCTTATTTCATATCTTTCTTAAAAGTTCAGGAGGAAAATTCTCTGTGCAACCCTTCCTGGTGCCTCCAAACATTAATATCAATGAGGTAACAAAATTTAGCTACAACTGGTAGCTTCCCAAATAGTTAGGTAAGTCAAATCTTGTATTCTTCTGCCCTCTTGTGGCTAACATCAGTACTTTAACACATGGCCTCCTTATCCAGGAATCGGAAGAAGTAGGGGAAATTGCCACTTTCCTGAATACACTGGAGTCTGTATTTAGAGACAGACAGGGTGTTGTGACAGAGATCTCACCATATCCTAGATGTTGCAACTCCCTTAGGTGGGCACAAGGAGTAAAGACCTTGGCCATTCTACCCATGGCCAGATGGAGAAAACTGTTTCTGTGTGATACCACCATTTGTAAAGTATCGGGAAGATGAGTCCTGTTATTAATTGAATACCTATCATATGCATAGTAGAGAGGCAAAGAAATAGATGATAATATAATCTCTGAGTTCAGGAAGCTTCAAGTCTTGCTTATTTTTAAAATTTAATTTAATTAAAAACCATTTTAAAGTCCAGCATCAGTCTCTTGCCTTTGTGTTCATTTGCCTGCTAGACAATTGACCCTTAAACTCAACATGTCCAAAACAGAACTCGTAGTATCCTCCCCCAAATCCATCCTTTCTCTAAATTGTCCCACTTCTGTTTCCCACCATCTTTATTGTCTCCTGGATTTGCAACCTTGGAGTCATACTTGGTTCTTCTCAATCTCTTGCAACCTATCAGCCACTATCTTATATTCTATCTCCATATCTCTTGCCTCTATCCCTTTGGGAACAGAGATTCCAAGGCAGGTAAGTGTTAAAGTAGTTAGAGCCCTGGACCTAGAACCAGGAAGACCTGAATTTAAACCCAATCTGAGACAGCTGTGTGACCCTGTACAATTCGCAACCTCTCTGAGTCTCTATATACTTATCTGTATAAGAAAACATAGCACCTATCCCCCAGGATGTTATGAGGATCAAATGCAATAATATTTGTGAAGTACTTTGTAAACCTCAAATTGCCATATACAAACAATCCTCCTCCTCCTCCTCCTCCTCATCATCATCGATGCTCTCACAGCTACCACACTAGTTGAAGCTTCCATAGCTTTTGACTTGGACTATTGTAATACCCACCTAAATGGTCTTCTGTCCATTCCCTTCCATTTTAGACTGTTCCTCTACAGAGCTGATAAATTGATCTTTTAAAAAAACATAGATCTAGGGGTGGCTAGGTGGTGCAGTAAATAGATCACCAGCCCCAGAGTCAGAAGGACCTGAGTTCAAATCTAGCCTCACATACTTAACACAAAACTAGCTGTGTGACCTTGGGCAAGTCGTTAACCCCAACTGCCCCTCCAAAAAAAAAAGCAAAAAAAAACCCAACCCAAACCCATAGATCTAATCATTTCACTTCCCTCCTCAAAGATTTTTTCAATATTTTCTTTTATCTAATATAATTGTAAAATCCTCAACCTAGTGGTTATAGCCCTCTACAAATCGGCTCCCACTTATCCTTCCAGTCTTCACAATACATCCCTTCATATACTCTTCATTCCTCAAAGTGACCAACTAGCGATTCCTTATACACAATGTTCCATTTTCTGCCTTTAGGGCAAGTCATTTAACCCAATCTGCCTCAGTTTCCTTATCTATAAAATGAGCTGGAGAAGGAAATGGCAAAACACTTCAGTATCTTTGCTAAGAAAACCCCAAATGGGGTCACAAAGAATCGGACAAGACTGAAATGACTGAACAACAAAAAGAGATAGTGTTCTTGTGCCTAGGTTGGAGCTTTCACAAATTAAACATTTGTTCAATTGAATTTGTTTGGATTGGATTGGGCTCATTTCCAATTGATCTGTATGATCCCTGAGGTCTCTTCCTTCTTTAAGAATCCTGACACATAGTAGTGAAATGTTTAATCCACACTTGTTTATTAGAATTAGGTACAGTTGGGGGCAGCTAGGTGATACAGTGAATAGAGCACTGGCCCTGTAGTCAGGAGGACCTGAGTTCAAATCTGGCCTCAGACACTTGACACACTTACTAGCCTGTGTGACTTTGGGCAAGTCACTTAACCCCAATTGCCCTCCAAAAAGCAAATAAACAAACAAAAGAATTAGGTACAGTGTGTCCTGCTGTGACCAATATATCATGATGTCGTTTTGGTCCTGTCTGAGTTCAAAGGACAAACAACAACAACAATTAGAATTGTACAAATGTGAGTAATAACACCTTAGAACCATATAAATGTCGTGTAGTTGTTATAAAAAAGAAATAGTTATTATACATTTGCTTCTGTGGGTAGTCGTGAATGATGATGTCTGATATTTCCGTGTGGCTTTATACTAATTATCTCTTTTTATCCTCATAGCAACTGTATGATACAGGCATTATATGTGTTATTATTACTTTATAGATAAGCAAACTGGAAAGCAAAGAGATGAAGCTCCCCTTTCTCTCCCAAGATCTCACAGATAGCCTAGCTGGGACAAGATACTGGGCTTCCTGTCTCCTAGGCAATTCCTCATGCTCCAATACCATGCTGTTTGCTGTTCAGTCACGTCTGAATCTTTGTTATTCCATTTGGGGTTTTCTTGGCAAAGATACTAGAGTGATTTGCCATTTCCTTCTCCAGTTCATTTTACTGATGAGGAAACTGAGGCAAACAGGGTGAAGTGACTTACCCAGGGTCACATAGCTAGTAAGTGTCTGAGGCCAGATCTGAATCTTCCTGACTCCAGACATGGCGCTCTGTCTCCTGTGCCACACCATGCCTTGGTAACTCCAATAATACTTCCCACTCTCTTACTACAAAGGCCGGACACACCTAGCTTCTTATAAGTATACACTGGGACTCTGAACTATGACTGGGTGGCTTTTAAAAAAAAGTATCGCTTTATTTATTTTGCCAGAGACCTTTATTGGAATACGATGCTCTAATTCTTGCACATAGAGCAATAAATCAATCAGCAAGTAATTATTAAGTGTAGGTACCAGAAACTGTCCTAGCTGCTTGAGACACAAAGGCAAAGAAAGCAAGCAAAAAGCATTTATTAAGTTTTTATTATGTGTCAGATTTGTGCTAAGTGCTGGGGCTATAAAGAAAGGCAAAACACAGTCCTTGCCTTCAAGGAGCTCCCAGTCTAATGGAGGAGACAACATGTACTCATATGAGTATGTTCAAAATAAGTATATGCAAAATATATTCAAATAAATACAAGGCAACTGGCATTTTGGAGGGGGAGGGACAAAGCATTAACACCTGGGGTTATCAGGAGAGGCTTCATGTAAGAGATGACACTTGAGTTGAGTCCTGAAGGAAACGGGATTTTTAGAAGTGGAGGAGAAAAGGACGTGATTTCAAGCATGGGGATTAATCTGGGTGACATGTGTGACATGGAATGTTGGATGAGAGTGACAGAAGAAAGACAATTTGGTTCAACTAATGCATGAGGGGAAGTGATGCATAATAAACCTGGAAAGGCAGGTTTGAGTTAGGTTGTAAAGGGCTTAAATGCCAAAGGAACTTGTATTTGATCCTCTAGTTGATAGGGAGTCACCAGAGTTAATTGTCCTTTAGGGATATCATTTTTAGACTGTGAACTACTTGAGTGCACGGACTGTCTTTGCCTTTCTTTGTATCCCCAGAGATTAGCACAGTGTCTGGCACATAGTAGGTATTTAAATGCTTATTGATTGCCTGATTGGAGAATGGGTTGGAAAGGGGAGAGATGTGAAGCAGGGAGACCAATTAAGAGGCTATTGCAATAGTCCAGATTAGAAGTGATAAAGTCCTGAACTAGGGAGTGGTCATATGAATAGAGAGAAGAGCATGCATAGGAGATGTGTTGCTGAGGCTGAATCAACAAGATTTGGCATCTGGAGATGTGAAGAGAAGGAGAGTGAGGAGTCAAAGTTTGTGAACCTGGATGACTTGAAGGGTGGCAGAAGAAACTTGAAGGTTGGAACACATGTGAATTTTTGGATAAAGATAATGAGTTCTGCTTTGGCTGTATCGAATTTGAGATGCTCATGGGACATCAAGTTTGAAATGTCTAATAGGCATGTATGTCTAGGATAGGAAATGTCTAATAGTGGTTTGGTTCTGGAATCCCAATTTATCATCAGAGGTACTGCGTTGGAGGAATGTCCTCATTAGTCTTTCTGCCTCAAATCTCTCCCCGTTCCAATCCATCCTCCACACTGGTGCCACAGTGAGTTTCCTAAGGCACAAACTTGATCATGCCACTTCCCTGCTCAAAAACTCCCTTTATTTTCAGGTTTAAATACAAACTCCTCTGTTTGGCATTTAAAAGCTTTTACAACCTGGCTCCAACCTAGTTATTAATTACTTCCTTTACTTGCTCTAAAATCTGGCCAAACTGGCCTTCCTGCAGTTCTTTATACATGATACACCTTTGCCTGTTTCTGTGCCCTCTCACAGGCTGTCCTGGATGTCTGCAATGCTCAACTCTGCCTCTTAGAATCCTTTATTTCCTCTAAGACTCATTTTAAAAGCAGTCTTCCACATGAAGCTGGTCTTGATCCCCAGAAAGGCGAGTGCCCTGCCCAAAATTATCTTGTATTTATTTTGAATATACTGATTTGTGTACATGTTGTCTCCCTCAATAAAATGTAAGCTTCTTGAAGGCAGGCACTGTTTCCCTTCTGTGAAGATATACACACATGCTGTGATTAACCAATGCATTATCTCAATACTAGACCCAAAACCCTTTGAGGGCAAGGACTGTTTCATTTTGTCTTAGTATCCACAGTGCCTGACACATAATAGACATTTTATAAATGGTGATCAATTGAATCTCTAAAGTGATGTCATAACTGCCATTCAGAGCTATAAGCAAGGACAGTGTGGGGGTTCCTGGAAGGATTTGGGGGGAGCAGGAGGGATGACCAATGGATCCTGTCCATTTTCTTCAGCATAGCAGGAAATTTTCTCTATGTAGATGATTTTTGATAGTAAATCAATCAGAGAAATAAAAGGCAGCACATATACATATATCTTAGAGAGATTTATTGAAAGGTCCCCTTTTAAAAATAGCCAGCTGAGGCTCCAGGTGTGGAGATGTTGGGGTGTTGCAGATGTAAGTTGGCAACTTGTTTTGAACCTATAAATCAGGTCTTTGAGGAAGCAGGAAAAAATGCCTTCTGAGCAACACACACATGTATATGCACACACATGCACATGTGTATATATGCACATATATATATATATATATATATATATATGTATATGTATATATAGTAAATGCCCTATCTCAGAAGTCTCAGTGACGTATTTGCCAATTTTCTCACTTTCCAAGAGTTTTAGGGCAATGATTGCTGAGGTATTAAGGTATTATCTTTTTTTCTCTGCTCTCAAATCTCTTTATTCTTTTTGGGGGGTTTCTTTGGTTCTTTGGGCATTTTAATTAAAAGAAGGATTAAAGTCATGACTGACTTCACCAATTTATTATTCATCACATGTTCTCAGTTGGGTATGTCTGATTCTTCATGACACCATTTGGGGTTTTCTTGGCAAAGACACTGGAGTGGCT
This sequence comes from Pseudochirops cupreus, assembly GCA_028627135.1. Classification (NCBI taxonomy): domain Eukaryota; kingdom Metazoa; phylum Chordata; class Mammalia; order Diprotodontia; family Pseudocheiridae; genus Pseudochirops; species Pseudochirops cupreus. Next base: position 537,183,986 of record CM053582.1, read on the forward strand.
TGCCACTTCCTTCTCCACTCATTTTACAGATGAGGAAACCAAGGCACACAGGATTAAGTGACCTGCCAGGATCATAGTTAGTAAATGTCCTGAGGTCAGATTTGAACTCAGAACAGTAAACCTTCCTGACTCGAGGCCTGGCACTTTATCCACTGCCTACACATATGAAGGGTTAGAAACCTATTCTCTTGGCCTTAGCTGGGGTCAGATGTTCACTCTTTCGCGTGGGGGAAGGGAAAGGAATCAGCATTTATATGATACCTACTATGTACCAAGCGCAAGTATTACTTCATTTGATCCTCACAACCTTGCAGAGTGGGTGCTATTGTTAACCTCATCTTACAGCTGAGGAAACTGAGGCAAGTAGAGGTTAAGTCGCTCGCCCAGGGTCACACAGCTAGTAAATTTCTGAGGCTGGATTTGAACTCAGGTCTTTTTGATTCCAAGTCTAGAGTGCTAATGGCTGCCCTTGAGTCACACAGCTATTGCTTATATAACACTAAGGTTTCATGGCTCAGGGGATGCTTGGTTAATCAGAGATGGCTAAACATGTGCCATTAAATTTGTTCATTACCTGCTATTCTAACAACTATTTACTATCTCCAGCTGGTCTCTAGATTCCAAAGCCCGCTCTCTTGATAGGTGCCACAGACTGATTGACATTTACAAAGGGATTCTGTTCAGCTCTTCATATTTTGGGGTGTTTTGCATCTATGGGATGGGTGAGCAGGAAAGTCAAAGAACAGTGATAGGAACTTTTGTCCAGGGTGCTGAATTCAGAGAGTGCTATGTTGGGAGGATGCTGATAGATTTTGAAGTCCTCCATTTGTATTGAAGCAACAGGGCTCAGCTTCTAGTTATTGAGAATAATTATCTCAAGTTGGAGGTCTCCAGATGGTTGGCTTGAATGAATGACCTTGCATAATAACAGTAATAGCCTTACACCCATGCCCCCAAATCTCTGTGTCTCTGCCCCAATGGTGCAATATTTTTTCCCCACTGAGGCCAGTCTTTGGTCCAGAGAGTGCTTTGTTGCCCTTTCTCGGGGCACAAAGTATCTCAAGGCATGTCTGGAAACTCAGGGGAAAAGCTAGAATCAAAAATTAGAAAAGGTGGTCAGGGCATCAGCCCTGAAGTGAAGCTAACTACTCAGAGTAAGCATTCTGGTCTGCCACTTTAAAGATGCAATGCCTTATGTTACTGCTTGGTATGGAACTGTTTGTTCACTAGGGGGCATCAGGTTCCATGCTTGCTTTTTGTCAATAGCCACCCACTGCCTCCATTACCAGAATTTCAACAGGTCTTAGGGATGTGGCTTTATATTCATGTACCTAGAACACATCTCCCAGATGAAACCTAATGTAGTGAATTTTAGGGTGTCTTTTTATTGTGACTTTCTGGAAGCTGAAAATAGTCTGAGAGGCAGAACAACATATCACTAACAATCCTGGTTGGAATACTGTCCATTTCATTCTCCTTTCTTAGCGACTCATTCAAATGACATTGAAATGTTTGCTGTGTGTAGAATACCCCTCTGATTAACCCTACCCAAATTGTTTTCCCTGGTACACTTTTTTTTAAAAAGAATAAATATTAATTGAATATTAACTTTAATCTGAATATTAACTTTTTTGTATAATTTTTTTTCCATTAAGAAGTATTTATTTCCTCCCCCTCCTAGTACTCTCTTTCCACACTGGGAATAAAATGAAAAATAAACTGATTTTAACAAATATATGTAGGCAAAGAAAACCAAACCAGTTTCAACCACAGCCATGTCTAAAGACATTTGTCTCAGTCTGCATATTTAGTCCATCATTACTCTATCAGTGGGTAGCCTTCTTTATTATTGGTCCTCTGGAATCATGGAGAAAAAGAATCCCACCCAACAACAATGTCTCACTGAATATACTCTCAACAGACTAGTCATCAATTTGCACTAATGCTTAGTCAGTTAATAATACCTCCTCCCTCATCAGCTCCTTCCAAAATTGTTACTACTTACACAACACTTTAAGGTTTGAAAACTATTTTACAAATATTCTCTTGTTTTATCCTCACAGCATTCCTAGGAGTTAGGTGCTATTATGATCCCACATTTGAACTCAGATCCATTGTGCTACCTAGCCACTTAGGTAAAAGGCGCTATCCTACACACTGCAGGAATATGGAGAAGATGCAGTGCCTGCCTTCAACAAGCTTACAGTCTATCTCCTAAGGGATGGTGCCAGTACAAAAGAGGATTTTTAGCTAGAAATGATTTTTTTTTTCCTTTGGTCAACTGTAGTGTTTTGCAATTCACTTCATTACATTTTCTTATACTACCTGGTAAGTATGGTTATGCTGTATCTCCCCTACTAGACTATAAACTTCTGGAGGGTAGGGGGTAGATCTTCTTTCTGTCTCTTACCCCTTCCCCTAGCTTAGGTACCAAATAAAAATATTTTAAATTGAATTGAATTTGTTGAAGAAGGGATAAATGACAGCTACAGACAGTACTGGAGGAAATCAGAGGTTACTATGGGCTCTGGTCATGATGAGTTAGAAGAGACTTCAGAAGTGGTCTAACGCAACCCCCTCAATTTGTAATTGAGGAAGCTGAGACTGAAAGAGATGATATGACTTCCTTTTTTTTCTAAAGCATAGGTCTGGCTGTGCCACCCTCCCATCCCTACCCACCAACTAAGTAAACTCTGATGACTCCCTATATTACCCCTAGGATCAAACACATTACTCTTCCACCCTCTGGCTGTTCCAGGAATAAGCCACTCCATCTCTTGGCTCTGGGCATTTTCTCTGGCTGTCCTCCATGCCTGGAATGCTGCCAACCTCTGCACTCCCTGGATTCTTTTAAGTACCAACTAAAAAGGGGCAGGTAGGAGGCCAAGTAGATAGAGTGTCAGGTCTAGAGTCAGAAGGATTCCTCTTCCTCAGTTCAAATCTGGCATCAGACACTTGCTATCTGGGTGGCCCTGGGCAAGTCACTTAACCCTGTTTGTCTCAGTTTCCTCATCAGTAAAATTGAGCTCAAGAAGGAAATGTCAAAGATCTCTAGTCTCTAGAAAACCCCAAATGGGCTCACAGAGAGTCAGACTTGACTGAAAAATGATTGAACAACAACAAAATCCCGCCTTTCTACAGGAAGCCTTTCCCAAACTCTCTTAATCCTAGTGACCTCTCTCTCTTAATTATCTCCCATTTATCCTATATATAGTTGTTTGCTTCTTGTCTTCTCCCATTAGCCTGTAAGCTCCTTGAGGGTAAGGACTGCAGTCTTCTGCCTCTTCTTCTGCCTGGCACATAGTAGGTGCTTAATAAATGTTGACTGACTGACTGGAAGTGAGATTTAAGTTGAGCCTTGAAAACAGGACAGGTTTAGAGACCAGAACTGAGTATATATCACCTTGTACTTTATTAATTACATGTCAGTTACACTATCTGCATGTCTTCTACCCACAGCCGTATTATCAGCCTCTCCTTGGCAGGGGATCATTGTCCTATCTCACCCCTGTGTCCCCAGAGCTGGAGACTGTGGTCTGCTCCATATGTGAGGAATACAATTAATATTGTTAGATAATTAGTCTGTCTGCACTCCACTCCTTTCCATGTTCCTCAATTGCCCATCTGAAATAACTCAGCACAGTTTTTCTTCCTCTTTTGCTTCTGCTTTTCTGTACCCCTACAAGATCTGGAGAAGTGGCATTATATTTTGTAAGATTATACTTTTAAAACAACAACTAATCTTCAGCTTGCCTTACATGAGTCTGCACTTATGAAATCTCAGAAGCTGCATGTGACCTGATCTTGTGCAAGCCTTAGACTTAAGGAGAATTAGAGAACTGGTCTCCTAAAGTGGCAGAGAAAACTTCCCCTAAAGTCCCTTATATGGTCTAAGGGTAGAAACCTTAATTGACACCATTCCTCAATTGAGTTCCAGTATTGGTATCCTTTACAACCTGGCCCCAGTCTAACTTTCCAGACTTTTAAACATAAACTTTAAACTTTCAAAATAAAAAGTTATGTTCCTCATTGTATTCTATGGTCTCATTTGGGAGTTGTTACCCTGGCGGGGGAGGGGAGATCCTATGAATTTTTTTTCAGTATTTTGATAACTATATTTCAATGTAATTTATTTTCTTAGTAATCCTATTTTATTTTTATGTATTTAAAAACTTTATTCTGAGAAGGGATCCACAAGCTTTGTTACACTGCCAAAGGAATGCATGACATAGTAAAGGTTAAGAATCCTTGGTCTAGCCCAGCTGGCCTTGTCATTCATAACACCCAATAGTCTATCTCCCACTTCTGTACCTTTGCACAGGCTATCACCCTGCCTGGAATGCCCTCCCCCATTTACTGCTGCTTCTTAGAATAACTCAAATATTCAGGGGAAAATATGATCATTCAATGAAATAGAGGACTTTCAAGTATTCTTGATGAAAAAGCGAGAGCTGAACAGAAAATTTGACTTTCAAATACAAGAAGCTAGAGAAGCATGAGAAGGTAAACAGAAAAAGGAAATCATAAGGAACTTATTAAAGTTGAACTATTTACATTCCTATGTGGAAAAATGATAATTATAACTCATGAGAATTTTCTCAGTATGAGTATAGTTGAAGGGAGTATATATGTATATGTATATATGTATGTATATGTATACATACATATATGTATGTATAGGAAGGTATATGTGTATATAAATGCATGTGTAAGTGTGTGTATGTGTGTGTACATGTATACATAGACAAAGGGCACAGGATCAGTTGAATAGGAAGGGATCATATCTAAGAAATAAAATTAAGAGGTGAGAGAGGAATATAATGAGAGAAGGAGAAAAGGAGAGATACAATAGGGTAAATTATCTCATACAAAAGAGACAAGAGAAAATTGTTACTTACAATGGAGGGGAAGTGCAAGAAGGTGAAAGGGAAAGGGTCAACTTTACTCTCATTGAATTTGGCTTAAGGAAGGAATAACCTACACACTCATTTGGGTATCTTGCCCTACAGGAGAGTAGTGCGGAAGGGGATAAGAGAAGGGAGGATAGAAGGGAGGGCAGATTGGGGGAGGGGATAGTCAGAGGCAAACACTTTTGAAAAGAGACAAGGTGGAGGGGAGGGCAGGTTAGGGGAGAGGGTAGTTAGAATCCATAAGATTAGAAAGTGACAGGATCAAGGGAGAGAATGGAATGGGTGGGAGATGGGTTAGGATGGAGGGAAATGTGGTTAGTCTTTTACAATATAACTACTTTGGAAATGTTTTGCATAACTACACATGTACAACCTACATTGAATTGCTTTTCTTCCCAGTGGGGTGTGTGAGGAGGAAAGAAGGGAAAGAATCTGGAAATCAAAGTTTTAAAAACAAGTGTTTAAAAAATTGTTTTATATATGCAACTGGGAAATAAGATATACAGGCAATGGGATATAGAAATTTGTCTTTACTAGAAAGTTAGAGGAGGTATGTGGGAGGATATAGGAGAGAGCAGATTGGTGGAAGGGGTATTCAGTAGGCTTGCTATCTTGGGGTGGGGGGTAGGAGAGAGATGGGGAGAAAATTTGTAACTCAAAATCTGGTAGAAATGAATGTTGAAAACTAAAAATAAATTTTAAAAAAGAATCACTCAAATACTCATTTCAAGACTTAGCTCAAGCATTACCTTCTGCCTCAAGCCTTTCCTGATCCCCACAGCTGCTAGTGACCCCTACCCAATTAAGTTGTTTTAATTTTATATGCCTGTATACCTGCAGGTATTTTCCCCAGTTGAATGTAAGCTCTATGAGGGCAGAGACTGTTTCCCTTTTTGGCACAGTATCCCTAGCACCTAGCTTGAGGCCTGGAAGACAGTAGGTACTTAATTAAATACTTGAGATTGATTGATAGGTTACTGAATACCCAGGTCTATAAGCAGAAGTGTGTTGGTAAATGTTTAACATTAATAATAGCTAGTATTTATATAGCTCTACATGCCAGGCACAGTGTTAAGTGCTTTACAATTGTTATCTCATTTGATCCTTAAACAACTCTGGGAGATAGGTGGCATTATTATCCGTATTTTATAGATAAGGAAACGAAGCAAATAGGAGTTGAGTGACTTGCCCAGGGTAACACATTAAGTGTCTGAGGTTAGATTTGAACTCTGGTCTGTTCTGACTATACGTTCAGTACTCTGTCTACTGGGCCACCTAGCTGTCCAAACAAATGTTCACCAGAGGTGAAATACATGCACATGCATACACACACACACACGTGTATGCAGACACATATTTATGTACATGCTGGACACATTGTTAAATTTTAATCCGTATTATTAAGAGGAATATCTGACTAGAGTTATATCTACCACCCTTTTTGTGTTTCTGGTCTAGGGTAATGAATCTGGGTCCAAAAGGAAAGCTGCTTCTCTGATGGCTCAAGGGAAAGATAGCCCTTAGTCTGTACTTGGCATCTTAAGCAAAGGACTATCAGAAACAGCAAGTAGACCCAATCACCCAAGCAAAAGAGCAAACAGACTCTGGAGAGTTCCACAGGTTAGAATATACCAGGAAATACTGGAGGTATGGGAGCTCTTTGTTTGGTAGCAAAAAATGATCTCAGCTCAAACCAGGAGAGAGAGAAAGATCTCATGCAGGAGAGGTCCTCTCTCCTCAGAAGTTCTAAAACATTGTAGGCACTGGAGACAGAAACTTGATGGTGTAATTTCCTGTATGTTTGCAACTCAGAGGGTTCTAGACCTCTGCTCAAATATCTGTCTCTCTCCTCTACTTCCCAGGAGATCTTTTCTCCATATGTCTCTTCAAAGAGTTTCTGGAACCAACTGAAATAATCCCCTTATGAAAGACATGTGGCTTCATGCTAATAATTCTCCTAACTAAAAAGTAATCATCTCTTCCATATAAGAGCATAGCAAAACCACCCCAGGCATGGTTGGAAACTGGGTTAGAGAGATAAGAAAACTGAGCCCAGAGACATTAAATGATTTACCTAGAGGCACACAGCTATTTAGAAACAGAACTGGGAGGCTAGGTGGTGCAGTGAATAGAGCACGGGCCCTGGAGTCAGGAGGACCTGAATTCAAATCCAGCCTCAGACATTAACAGACAACTAGCTGTGTGACCTTGGGTAAGTCACTTAACCCCAACTGCCCTACCTTCCCCCTTCCAAAAAGCAAAAAAAAAAAAAAAAAAAAAAAAAGAATGATTCCTAAACCTTAGTTCAAGGGTACTTCCAATGCAACATTTACCCCCACCCCCCCCAGCTGGTGAGATAAAATACTAAAAGGATTCTGATAAATCATTTCAAATGGTTGAAATCACTGGAAGGGAAGGGAGATCTGGAAAGAGGAAGAGAGGGATAGAAGGATGGAGGAGGATAAGAGAGCTAGGAGCAGTGAGATAAGGAAAGGGAAAAGAAAGGAAAGAAGATTGTAAAGAAGTAGAGAGAGAGTGGGAGAGGAACTGAGAAGGGGAAGGCCTATTCAAGTCTTTGGCAGAATCATTCAATCAGGATGATTTCATTGAGTTAAACCTAAATATGGATAGTGAAGAGATTAACCAACAAAGGATATTTTGTTAAGAAGATAGCTCTTAAGAGTACATAAGGCTGGGAGATCACCAGTTTTAATTCTAACTTGATCCTAGGAAGAGATGATACAAAGGACCAGAGATAAAACAGAGAAAGGGGAGCTTTGTTGTGGTTTAATCCTTTTTTAATTTAGTCACATCAATTAGTCATTTAGTGCCTGATTTTTCTTGACTTCGTTTGGGGTTTTCTTGGCAAAGATACTAGTGTGGTTTGCTCTTTCTCCTCAAACTCATTTTACAGAAGGTGTTTAATAATCAATAATATCTGAGGATCTCAGGTAAACAGAGTTAAGTGACTTGCCCAGGGTCACCCAGCTAGTAAGTGTCTGAGGCCAGGTTTGAACTCAGGAACATGAGTCTTCCTGACTCTGGGCCCAGTGCTCCAGCCACTGTACCTCCTGAAAGTGCTGTCCAAGTACTAGCTGTTGTTATCCTTTAGCATTCTACTTTCAGTGGGGCATCATACTATCTGTTTCTTATCCGATTCATGTTTATGTTCTCTGGGTACCTTTTTTGTTTTTTCCTTTGGTCTGGAGACCCCTTGGATTCCAAGCCTATAACTATTTCTGTAATTAGCAGTTCAAATGAGCTTTCCATAGAGTGCCCAGAATGAAGACAGGAACCAAGGAATGCCAGAACTGGGGAACTCATTTCCCATACTCAGAAGTCAGGAAACTTCAGGAACAATGAATCCAGACAAACCAGGAGGGCAGATAAAGGATGGGGAGTGGCCTTGGAGCAAATTGCCAGCCCCCAGGGCCTCAGTTTAGTAGTACCTGGCTATCCATTATTCCAGATTGAGACAAAAAGGACCTTTTGAAGGACCTCACTTCTACTGTGGGTGAAAGGTAGGGCAACATATAGAGCTCAGCTGAGTGCAGTAAAAATAAAAGTCATTATTGTGGCAGCTGTGTGGAGGCTGGGTTAGAGAAGGGAAAGGCTGGAGCTGGGAGACAATAGGAAGCTATAATAATGGTCCACTCAGGTGGTGCTGAGGGACTATATGAGGGGTGGTAGCTGAAGAGTGAAGATAAGCAGGGAAATAGGTGAGAGATAAGGGGAAGAATAAGAGAGATATCAGATAGACAGAATCAATAACCCTTGGCAATTGATTGGATATGGAATCAAAGTTGAGTCCCAAGTTTTGATCCAGGTGACTGAGATAACAGCCTTCCACAGAAATGGAAAGTCTGAGGGAGTCTGGGTTTGAGGGAAGAGAATGGGTATCATTTTGGATATATTGATTATTAAGCACCTTCTGTATGCCAGGCATTATACTAAGTGTTGCAGATACAAAAAGAGGCAAAAGACTGTCCCTATTCTCAAGGAGCTCACAAACTAGAGGGGGAGGTTGATGACATTGATTTGGCAATTATCTGTCTAATTTGACCCAGGGGGGCAGATGCCATCAAAAAGGGAACTAATGTAAAAAGGAGGGAAAAAGAAAGCTGGAAACAGAGGCTTGGAATCTACCAACCCTTATGGGGCAGGAATGTTAGAGGGGACTAAGGAGGGATGGGAAGACGGGCCAGGAAATAACAATGTCATGAAACCCCAAAGAAAGGAAAATATTCTCAAGAAGGTGGAGGTCAACAGTGCCAAATACTACAGGGTGGACAAGAAGGATGTGGTCAGGGAAAGGGCTGTTGAATTGAGTGGGTGAGGTCATTGGTAACCCTTGAAAGAACAATATTCACCAGATGATGGCTGGGTGACTGGTGGCCTGGAAACCAGTTTGGAAGAGGTTGAAAAGTGACTGGGTGATGAGGAAATAGAGGCAGTGTTTGTCAATGACTGTTCTGGAAGCAAATCATATGACAAAGGTCAAGGAATATCAAGACTTGAAAGAGGTCGCTGGGGCAGTGTCCAGTCATCAAACTGGGTTTAGATGGCATCAGGGACTTTTAAGAGTGCAATTTCAGCAGAGTTATGGGGATAGAGGCTACATTGTAAGGATTCAAATAACTAGTGGCTGGTAAGGAAATGAAAGCAGAGAACAGACTCCTCTTTCACTAAGTTTGGCACTGACATAAATAGTCAGCATGGAGGGATTAGAAGAAAAGCACACTAATACACTTTTGGTGGAGTTGTCTTTGGTCCCCCATTCTGGAAAGCAATTTGGAATGATGCTTTTTACAAACTGCAGAAAATGTCCATAGCTTTTGACCCAGAGATCCCTTACTAGGCAAATGCCTCAAGGGTGTGAAAGACAGAAAAAAAAGTTCCCCAAATATTTGTAGTAACACTTTTTTGTTAGTGATAGGAAAGAACTGGAAACAAAGTTGCTATCCAACAATTGGTGAAATGTAGCACATATCCTTGCTTTGTTGCAAAATCCGAAGAAACACAGGAATATTTATATGAACTGATACAGAATGTCGGGAAGTAGATAACGTATATCATAAAATGAAACTACGTATAATTATACCAGCCACACTTGGCCTTCTAGTATAGCAGAGAAAACATACCTCCCTCCTTTCATAGGAAAGGTGGGGGACTATGGATGTGGAATGCTACATAAAGTTTCCAAATGTGGTGCTCACTTTTATTTCTTCCTCTTTAGAGAGCAGTCCCAACTTTTCTCTAATGCTTTCTCTTTATGCTATGTATTCCCAAACCACTAAGATATCCTGCTGATACCTACAAAATGTGTTTGTTATCTGCCTCCATAATCAGCTAACCCCACGACTCTTGACTCTAAATTCCAGGCTCTTTTCATAGTCTCACTCTGTCTCCAAGTCAGTGACTACTTTGTTTTATAAACAAAGCATCTAGCTTTGTATTTTGAAGCTTTTAGCAAGAATGCTGCTAAGGGTTACTGAGAAGGAGCCAAAATGTCGAAAAGAGGGCAGCTGGAAAGTAAAGAATTTCCAATGAGGAATCAATCGGGAGATCTGAGTTCTATTACATGCCAAGTCATGTAATTCCCTGAATATGTGATCTCAATTACTCAAAAAGCACTTATTAGGCACTAGGGACACAAGTACCACAAGTGAAGTAACTCCTGTGAGCAAAGAGCTTACTTTCCAACAATGCAGGAAACAAATGAACATATAAGTACACATAGAATAAATATAGAG
>CM053582.1:537195148-537238204 GCA_028627135.1 Pseudochirops cupreus
TAACTTGCCTCTTCTCCATGATGAGTCATGGGGAAGACCGCCCTCTTCTCCCAGGGAAGAGAATAAAGTCCTGTTCTTATCCTAAGAGATCTCTGTGTTTCTTTCTTTTCACTAAATTAAGGATGAAGGATATTTTTCATCCCAAACAGTTGTAAAACATTTTTGATAATACTTAGAAGTTCTGTGGATATAAGCCAGCAAAAGGCTGGATCCCATGAATGATGTAGAAAATGAAAGGGGGAAGTTTACTTGGATTTGGAGAATTTACTCAGTAATAGGATAGCACAGGAATAATTATAATAGCTGACATTTATATGTAGTACCTGAGTCACAATTCTCCCCGCCTAACCCAGGCCTCTAAAAGCTCCCCCAAGCTTCCAGGATCAACACCCTCAAAACCGTAACTCAAGAGTCCCCACCAGTGTATATTATTGTTAAACCAGATAACCAGATGATACCTTGGTTCAAAGTAGGAGAGCTTTAATTAAATAGTAAAACAAAGTGATAATGGAGTTTCTCCCCCATAAATATTAGCATAAAAGTTAGCATTAGTGGCCAGGAGCCATTTTCAGTCATTCTGATCTATACCTGGCCACTAGACCCAGATAGCTGTGGAGGAGAAAGCGAGGCTGGTGACTTTGCACAGCCCTCCCTCACTTTAATCCAATTCACTTGCTAGTTATGGCATCACCTTCCTGATGTCAGGGTCCTCATTGAAGGACAAACAACAACATTTGTGGTGAGGGCAATTCAAGATCTTAAGTTGATAGTCAATAAACATTTATCAAGCACTACTACATGCTAACCTCTGTGCTAATTATTCTAGTTGGGATACTTTTCTGCTTCCAAACCTGCTAATACTTTCCTGAAGAGCCACCAGTGTCTTCTGGAGATGTACTTGGGCTGTGAACTGTGCAAATTAGGTGAGAGCAATAGCAACAGAGATGAGAAAGTGATACAGGCAGCTGTTCAGCAAGTAAAGTCATGCATAGACCTTCCTTAGATTCTCAGTATGATTTGAGAGCATGGGAATATGGGGGAGGGACACGTGGGAGAAAGCTGGAAATGATCAGAGTGGAAGAAGAGGGGGGAAAGTGTGGAGCCTCTGCTTCTGAACCATCCAGCTCTCTCAGCAGGAGGAAAGGACGGGGAAGCCGGCATTTAGGAATCCCTTTGGGATTTAAAAAGCTCATGCACTTTTTAAAATGTAACTCCTTCTCAATCCTGGACTAAGAAATGCCCAGGGCTTGCCCCTGAGACAAAAATGTTGGTTGGGTAGGTGAGTGGAGAGTATGCCCAAAACAGTCTACTGGGAGTCCCTTCTTCCACCAGCGAGTATGGGAAGAGAAGTCAGTCTCCAGTGAGGGAGCATCACAGGGGTAGAGGAAAGGGAGGAGGGTCATAGAATCATAGCATCATAGTAACTCCTTATGATATGGCTAGGGTTAGGGTTGCTCTGGAGACCCCAAAATACCAACAGGCCGGGTTCTGCTGAATGAATTCGACTCGTCTTCTCAGCCAAAGAAAAATAAAGTTCATTGAGAGTTCGTTAAAAGTTCACCATATTGGATAGACTCTTAAGAAGCCTAAGTATCTGTGATGCTTGCATTGGGCAAGTGGGCCAGAGCAAGTCTGACACAGAGTAAGACTGTGCTAGGTCATTCTATGTCGCTTTCATCCCATATTGAGGAAAGATGGGATCTTATACACAGAAAGGTTGTGGGAATCTAGGGGTAGTAGTTTGGGGAGGGTCTTCAGGAGTCAGATGAGGTCAGACTCCAGTAATGAGTGATTAAGGGTGGGAAGTTGCTGGAGGCTACCTGGAGACCACAGACAATGGTGGGTTAGGCCAGTTCAAGGGTGGGAAAGGAAGATCAAGGGTGGGAAATTGCTGGAGAGAGGGCTAGCTAAAGACTTTGGCAGAGCCACAATGAAAGGCCTATGGCCTCAGGCAAATGTCTTCCATGGGAAGATTCAAGGAGAGCTCAAGGGGGCTTCCAGAGCCTGTATCTCATCATTTATATTTCATGTTGTACCAGGGCAGCAGAGATCTATAAGTTGAGAGATGGTGCATGGAGGGTCTCTCCCCACTAGTCCTTTTAATAAAGAACCATCTTCCCCATCTTGATACTTTGGGGAAAAAACCTGGTTATACAACCCTAGTTATAGCTCTATATAGAATTATTTAGAACTGAAAGGGGTCTCCGAGGCCCAGACTGCTTATTTTACACATAAGTAAACTAAAACCGATGGAAGTTAAGTATTTGTCCAACGTCCCCCAGAATTTCAAATATTCACCCCCAGAACCCATTCCAAATCTAGTACTGAAGAGGTGCTGAATGGCCTATGTAATATATTTTGGGGTAACTTTATGATTTTATTAATTCAGTTTTGTGTTAAGTTGTAAAAGCCACATTTCTTAACTGTTTCTCCCCTTCCCACGGTGCCTTTCCCTGCCCCAGCCTAGAGGTATTTCCTCTCAAACCATTAACTCTTCATTCAAGGTACTACCTTCTTTTGTCCTAGCAAACCAAACCCATCCACTTGCAAATCAGGATGGGCACATCTCATTTAACTCCCTGGAATCTGACGGCTGGTGACCTTATGATGTTTCAGGGCTCAAACCACACCCCCTTCCCTTCCCTCCTGCTGGTTGTCCCAGTGTATTATGGGTAAAACACACTCGCAGTTGATGTCAAGGGTGCATGTCCCTTTAAGTATTAACCACTCCCTGATCCCTCCCTAACTCCACCTCTGTACACCTCATTAGCCTAATGAGCTTATGATTGACAGCCATATGTCTTAAAAACTGTGTTTCACTTCCTGTTCTTTGCAGATGGCCCTTTCTAGCTTTTTCTAGCAGGTAGGCATTCTAGGTGGCCATCTACCCGCTGCAGAGCGTCACACTTCCAGACTTTCTCTGACTCCTCCCCCCCTTGCCCCTTTCGAGCTTTTCCTAGCCAGGTTTCCTCACCCTACCCCTTTTGTCCTGTGAATCAATAAACTTTTGTAAATCTACCAAAAGACAGCTGAGCCTGTAATTCTTTTCAGACGTGAACCTAGAAAGGATTTCTCATTAGAAATCCCCCCCAAACCTATCCCTCATCAGTACTTTCTAATATATGATCCCAGGGTCTCCTGTTCTGGAGGGAGAAGAGGGGGGAAGTACAAGTGACACACTTAAGTTCGATCTGCATAATTAACATTATTAACATAATGAACATTTTCTCCATCACTTTAAGTATAGACGATAAAATAATAGATCAAAACCTGATGTGTACAGTTTGCTGATTTCTAAGGTGTAAATACTCACACTGGAAATTTACTAATTGACCCTGATAGGCAAGAAGAATGGGATCCATCATATCCTTGAACCATTTGTCTACTCCTTTAGAACTCGGTTCCCTCCATGGACCATTTCATTCTGATGTATAGTAGACTCTTGGTTCTAGAGATACAACATCTCAAGGAAGATGGCAGCAGGAGCGGTTTACTCTGAAAAGCTCAGCTGCATAGCACTTTTGAAGAGGGTACCCACAAAGAGGGTTAGGGTTGCCTGAGACCCCAAAATACTAACATGCTGGGTCCTGCAGGAAGAATTCCACTCAAGTCTTCTCAAAGAAAAACAAAGTTTATTAATAGTTCACCATATGAGGTAGACTCTCAAGGAGCCAGTCTATGCTAGGTCATTCTATGGCGCTCTCACAGGGCAAGTTTGTTAGAGAGTTAGTCTGTGCTAAATCATTCTATGGTGCTCTCATACCACATGGAGAGAAGATGGGATCTTATATACAGAAAGGTTATGGGAAGGAATCTAGGGATGGTCTAGAGGAGGAGTTTGGGGAGGGTCTTCAGGAGGAGTCAGATGAGGTCAGACTTCAGTAATGAGTGATTAAGGGGGGGAAGTTGCTGGAGGCTACCTGGAGACCACAGACAATGGTGGGCCAGGCCAGTTCACGGGTGGGAACTGGAGCATCAAGGGTGGGAAACAGTTGGAACAAAGGAGGGCTAAAGACTTGGGCTGAGCCACAACTTAAGGCCCAGGACCTCAGGCAAATGCCTTCAGTGAGAAGATTCAAGGAGAGCTCAAGGGGCTCCCAGAGCTGCACCTCATCACTTTGACCATTGCTACAATGTGTAGTTCTCGGTTTGGGAAATCCCCTGTCTGTTCCTACGACTGTCCTCTAATTTATCATCCCTGGTCAGACTTAGCCTTTATATGACAGATGGTCACTTGAAGTCCCCCTCCCCTTCATCCCTCTTCTGGTTTAAACCAAATTCTTCCACGGCATTACTAAACTCATATCTCACCATTGACTCAGAATCACTTCCTCATTTCAGCAAGCCCTTCCTCCATCTAGCCCCTTCCAGTGGGAAGTGAAAAGTCAGCCCTGTGACCAAAACTTTGAAAGAAAGCCATGCTGTGGAAGGGAGGGGAGGCCCATGTATGACTTAGCCTTTTTGTGTTGTGTTTAAGAATGGGTGGCTTGGTGGTTTTTATAAAGGACTCAAAAAATGCTTTATAAACATTAGTTATCGTTACTGATATCTGTCCTGGTTATCTGACTTTGGGCAAAGCACTTCTCCCTGGGTCTCAGTTTCTCTCTTTTAAAATGAGGGGATTGAACTAAATGACTTCTAAGTCTCTAGCATGAACAAAAAATCCTCTAAGGAATAGCTTATACCTGCTGGCCTTGTGATTCCAGGTCTGTCTGCTTCCATAGAGAAGCTAGATTTCTTTTTTTTTTTAAATCTGAAAAGCATGATATCTATTTTACAGAGGAGAATAAGAAGTAAAGAAAATAGTATCACTTAGGAGGAGGATGGAAAAGGAATGGGTCAGTAGGGATAATCCCAGTGCTGCACCAGGACTCTCAGGATGTTAGCAGAAAGGCCCCTCCAGAGATCTGAGTAGACTTAGGCAAGAATCCACACTGGATGGGAAGCTGTGGATGGATTGCAATTAGTAGCTGTGATTGCTCACATTAATGAGACCATTGATCCATATCCTGAGAGGTGGATAATTTTTTTTTAAACCCTTTCTCTGTAACCTGGAGGAGAGAAACCTCTATGCTGTACTTTAGGCTTTGAGGAATATAGAAGCATTGTCTTTGGGAACGTCTTTAGCGTACTTTCTGATGCTTATATGCAGTCAATGAGAGGCGGAGTGGTAGAGGAGCTAACCTTATTTGACACTCGGGCAGGTTATGTAATCGGGATCAAAACTGCTTAACTTCTTAGGGCTTCCAGCTACTCTTTTTTTTCCTTTGCTTTTTGAAGGGAGCAATTGGGGTTAAGTGACTTGCCCAAGGTCCCATGGCTAGTAAGTGTTAAGTGTCTGACACCGCACTTGAACTGAGGTCCTACTGACTCCAGAGCCGGTGCTCTATTCACTGCACCACCTAGCCGCCCCTCCAGCAACTCTTTAAGAAAATAATTTGGGGCGGGGCTCTCTACAACGCAGGGGCGCTTTATATTGGTCTTTGTATCCCTAATATTTAGCACAGTAGGAGCCTGGCCTATCAATTGGCCAAAAGAAAATTAACAAATTATTTTTTGGGGGTGGGTGTTTGATAGACCTTGACCGGCACACCCTACTTTCCCTTCCCACTCCACAACTCCCATTCTCTCAAATCTTACTGAGAATTTAAGGAGGGTCTATGCAAACATCTCCGAAGCATCTCAGGCCAGCCAGACTTCTAGCCCGGATGGACATTAAGGAAGCATGGACAACTGTGCCCGAACAGAACTAATAATAAGAGCATTAATAAAGCAGAAGCTTTGCATTTATCTTGTTTGATCGTCACAACTCTGGACGGCAGGTGCTGCTCTTCTCACCTCCATTTTACGGCTGAGGACACTGAGGCAGAGCTTGAAGTGACTCGCACAGGGTCTCACGGCCAGTGAGTGTCCAAGGTCGTCCTGACCAGCGCTAGACCAGCCTCGCCTCCCGGTCTATGCAACGCTGTAAGGTCGGTTACGTGACGCCCGAGAAGGCGGTGCCGGGAGCACTGGGGCAAGCCCTGGGCATTTCCTTAGTCCAAGATTGAGAAGGAGTTACATTTTAACAAGAGCATGAGCTGACTTTCCAAGGTGATTTCTAAATGCCGGCTTCCCGGTCCTCTTTCCTTCCGCTGAGAGAGCTGAATGGTTCAGAAACAGAGGCTCCAAGCTTCCCCCCGCCCCTTCTGCCACAAGGATCATTCCCATTTTTCTCCCACGAGCCCCTCCCCCAGCCTTCCATCCCCTCCTTTCCGCCCACTCCCTCCACCGCCCGCCCTCCTCGCGCAGGCGCTCTGGGATGCTGACTCAAGATCAGGCGGGCGGGAGAGGGGCGGGGGGGCGGAGGCGAGGGCCGGGCCGAGATCGCACCTGCGTAGTGCGCGGCTCTGGCTACGCCGGGTTTTTAGCCGCGGCGGATCAGCTGACTCTCCGCATTGCAGATCGGCGGCGTCCACTGAAGTCATGTTGTGCGCTCTGCTCCTCCTGCCCAGTCTCCTGGGTGCGGGTAAGCCGGCTGGGGGCACACGGCTGGGGTCCTCGCGAGGTCGCAGCGGCCCCCGCCCCCTCCCACTCCGCGGCTGGTTTGGGTCCGGGCTGGAGGCGCGCTCTGCGCATGCGCCCCTCCAGGAGATATGTGTGTGTGTTGGGGGGGGGGTCCTGAGCTGATGGAACGCGGGCGACCCCCGACCCCTACCCCAGCCGGAGCAGGCTGGCTTCCTTGTCCTTTGCGGACCTCCCGGCCTGGCCGACGCCACCCTTGTTTCCCTGGGAAGGGGCGGGGCGGGAGGAGCGTGACAGACGGAGTGGGGGGCGACAGATGGGTGCTGGGGGCGGGGGGGAAGGGGATTCCATCCGGGCCCTGGAATGCATAGTGTCCATTTGGGGGTGGGGTCCTGGCGTCTGTCCTTTGATGTCAGATCCCTTCCTAGAAACCCCCGCCTTCGGGTTGCGCGACCTTCCCCCCCCTCCCCGCCCTTCAGAGGCCCGACGTTCACTGTTGTCCGCTTGCGGGATCCCCTTTCCCCTCCGCGTCCCGCGGCCCTCCTGCCCTTGTGCACTGCGGCCAGCCAGCCCTTTAAGGTTTAATATTTATTAATCACCATCTCCGTGCAGGGGCACTACGTTCTTTCCCCTGGGTAGGTTGGGAGCCTTCCATGCGGGGTAGGGAGGGGCTGTGTCCTCTTATGAGGTTGGAGCCGCTCCAACACCTATCCTGGTGCTGCGCCGCATGCAGCAGGCGCACGCTAAATGCTGATTTAATGGGGGCATTGTTCCCCTAGGGTCGGCGACTTCTAAACCTCCCCTCCTACTTCTCGGTGCAGCCATGGTGTGGGTATTAATAACTACCTGACCCAGCATCCTTTCTGCAATCTCTGCCTTCCCCCTTCCCGGGACCTGCCTTAATCAGCTGTTGACTGCAGGCCAGTCTCGGGAGAAGTAGCTTGAGCTGTATCCGTAGGTGGCTTAGGGCTCCCGAGTTTCAAAATCTCTTTTGATGAGAGGCTTGGAAGGTGTCAGAAGTTTATTTTCTGTTCCCAAACGCTACAAAATGCTGACTCATTTCATGGGCTCCAGTGTTGCAGAACCCTTGGAATTTGGGTATGCAACTTTGTTTCAGAGGAAAGGTGGATACTGGGAAGTTGATGTGTGCTGAACACTTATCATTCCTACGTGGTGGAGTTTATCCGTACAGTATGGCAGATTGTTTCATCCAGAGTTTACTAATTGTTGTACGCTGCAGTACAAGTGGCTCTTGAGATGGAGAGTCCTAGCAGGGAGCTCGTAGGATCCTTAGCAGTTCTTTTTTGATATGGCCCCTACTATGATATATGAGGGAAAGTGGACCTTTCACCTCTCTTATACATAGGGCCAGCAGCTAAAGTCATTGTGATAGGAGGAAAGACTAGGAATGAGGAAGTCCATTCCCTGAGATTCGGTTCAGATAATTATGTGCCTAGTGTACCATACCCAGAATAGAAAGATGGGGTAGAAGGATGAACAAGGGGGAAGCTAGATAGTATTGGGATAGAGAACCGGCCCTGGAGTCAGTATGACCTGAGTTCAAATACAGCCTCAAATACTTGTTAGCTGTATGACCCTGGGAGAGTCACTTAATTCCAATTTCCGCCAAAAAAACCCAACCCATAAATAAGACAGGGTCCCTTAATGAAGTTTATAGTTCCTTACTGGAGTTTATAATCCAGTAAAATGTGGCTATTGGAGAGCAAGATTGCCCATCAGCAGGTAGAAGACCCCCAAAATGTGAGATTAAGCTGCAGGCCATGCAACAGCCTTTCCAGGGCTTACTTAAAAGAGGTAAGTAAATATGGGTTACTTTAGATGCTGAAACTTCAGTTCTTTTCTTGATTTACTAGCATGGACCTTTTGAGACAGTTCAGTTTAATTGTTTCTGACTGTGATCCTATTTGAGGTTTTCTTGGCAAAGATACTGGAGTGGTTTGCCATTTCCTTCTCCAGCTGATTTACAGATGAGGAAGGTGAGGCAAACAGGGTTAATTAAGTGACTTGCCCAGGGTCTCAGCTGAAAGTCTTAGACCTTTGAGTCTTCCTGACTTCAAGCCTGGCTCTCTATCCACTAAGCCTACCTAGCTGCCTCATAGTAGCATGCTCTAAATGTTTGCTGCTTAAAAATAGGTAGAAAGACTGAATGGGAGTTAGTACAGTCCCGTCCTTGTTTTATTCCTCCTTAGCCACATGGCAAGAAAATGACTTGGATTTACTTGACAGTAAATCCTTGAGGTAGAAGTAAAGTGATTTACTATGATAGGGATAAGATAATGAAAAATCTGCTGTAACTTCTGAATTGAATGAATAACAGTATTAACATGTACATGTGGCTCATTAATGCTGCTGATTGACTCTAGAAGAAAAGGTCACCTTCGTTCACCATTCCTTTGAAAACCTTAGCTCTTGTCTTCCTTAGATGCCTAATTATTTCTACACAGTAGTCTATTTAATCTCATGTTTGGAATCTCCAAATGAGGGAAATCCCCCCTCCCAACAACACAACTTTTTGTTGTACTTAATTCTTTGCAGTGATGACCCTGACATATATATGATCCTTAGCTATCTTTTAAAAAAAATACTCTTAAGCAGTAGTTTGGGGGTTAAATTGTATTAGATCGTAAGCTTCCTGAATTCAGGGATTTCTTTTGCGCTTTTGTGTCCCTGATGTTTAAAGCTGTGCCTAGCATGTTAATTGATGAATTGAAATGTGGCAGTCATTAGTCAAGAATATTTCATTGCCCACTGAGGCTAAAGGGGCATCCCCTTGGCTACCCTCAGGGTTAATTAAATTCATGGGTATGTAGTATTGGACTTAATACAGGAATTCTGACTTGGCATGATGACTTTTTGACCTTCCAGGCACAGTGCCTGGAACATACTAGATGATTTTGCTTTTATCCTTCTGTCAGTCAGGGAGAAGCTGCCATCTGAGTTGGGTTTTAAAGGATGTGAGAGGGGGAGGAAAGACATTCCTCCAGGAACAGGAGATGACCAGAGGAACCCAGGTGGGAGATCAGGGCAAGGAGTGAACCAGTTGGGCTAGAGAAGTATATGGCGTCAGGTAGTGACATGTCTGGAAAGGTGGGGTGCAGTACTGATAGTATAGGCAGAGTTTGCATGTTACTAGGTCTTGGCAGTACCAGAATTTCTTCTGCCCATGACCTGATCTCTGCATAATAAGGAAGACCTTTGCCATGTCACTAGGAAGGATGCCAAAGGCATTTGGAGTGGGTCAGAGAGCCCAGATGGGAAGACCTGTGGGTTTTAGGAGATGCATCCTGAGGTAGTGGTAGCATAAAAGGAGATAAATGGTGGAGTGTTGGGCTGGAGGTGGGCTTAAGAATTGATTTCTTGATTTAGAAGTATAGAAGTAGGAAGAGTTAGATAACTGATGAGCTAAATTGAATAACAGAGAGATTATGAAGTGGAAGGCCTGGGGCTTGGTTTGGAGTGGTGGTTCTGTTGGAGTAGAGGAACAGGCCTGAGGGGAGAAAGATAAGCTCTGCTGCCCACTGGTTTCCTTTGCTGGTGGAAGTCTTAAGTAGTCAGTTTGAAATGCTGTTTTGAGACATGACGTTTCGTAGAAGTGATTGAGGCCAGAGAATAATGAAGTTAAGTCAAGGTATATAGTGAGAGGCAAGGACCAAGGAGAGTGCCCTGTGGGAACCTCTGTCTTCTGGGCTAAGACACTGAACAAAGGAGGAGGGATTAAGAAGGGAGGACACAAACAGGTTAGTGCTTTCTGTGTTAGTCTGAGGCTAAGGAAAACAGTTATCCAGAAGGAAAGGTGGTTAGCTGTGCCAAATGCCCCAAAAGTCAATGAAGAGGGAGGGCATTGGCAGCCAAGCCACTTTGTGTAGGTATTAGGTCATCTCCACTTCTAAAATCGATTTCACTTCTTTGATGGGGGTGGAAACCAAGGGATTCAGTAAAGGTAGGGAGCAGTTATAGGCATTAGGTGGAGATAAGTTTATTTGGAGAAATTTGTCAGTGAAGGAGAGAAGAGAATAGAATAGCCAGACTTGGGACAAGACTGGAGGAAAAAATCTTTTTGTTAGATATTTATTTGTAGATAAATGAAAAGGAGCCATGGCAGGTCACCTGTTACAGGTAACCATGGGATGATGGCTGGAGCCTGGTCCTCTGAGGGGGCAGAGAATGAGCTTAAAGCTGCAGGCACTGACTATTTCAGGAAGGTGCGCACATGGTTGTCATTTACAGACTTTTCATATAGCTCCTGTTTATATGATACTTTATGGCTAGGATGGGCTTTGCCTGTGGAATCAAATGTAGTCCTTACAACCCTGATGGATGTTTTAGTGTTGGTTTCCAAATCTTAATTTCATTGTCGTGTAGGCAGCTTCCATCAGAGCAGGTAAGCATCTGTTGAGAAACTTAAGTCTTTGAGAATTGACTGAGACACTCAGAAGTTTAAGAATCTAACCCTGTGACACATAGGATGTGGCAAGGACTTCAACCCAGGGCTTCTACTCCTCTTAGACACTGTCACTTTATAACTAAGGAAAGGTTCCATGGCCTGCCGCAATAGCTGTGTCACCTAAGCGGGAGAGGCAGGGCTCTAATTCCTGCCTTTTTATTCTAGAGGCTAGTAGAAAAACATGGATTAGAGTTAGTTTCAGAGAGATAGTTTCATTTAAATCTTTAGTAAACCCAGAATCAGACTCTCAAAAGGGAAGTCAGGTTATATTTATTTTTTCTTTAAAGGAAAATTAATGAACAGCTAAAATGATACTTGTATACACAGAGCAGGAGAGGCACAGAAGTGAAACCAAAACTGTTTTGTACAGTTTGTTTTTCTTTTTAAGTATACAAGAAATTCAGCATGGTTCCCCAGTCTAGGCAGAATTGTCATTTTTACTATGTTGGCTCTGCCCACCCATGGACAATCTATGTTTTTCCAGTTATTTAAATCTGACTTTATTTGGATAAAAATTTGTATTATTTATCATTATGTCCATTTAGTTCCTGGGGTTGTATTGGCAGGTAGACTCAAGTACTATGTATTGTCTATGGTTATTTTAAATGAAATATCTCTTACTATCTCTTTTTGCGGGGCTTTGTTGGTAATATATAGTAATGCTGATTTTTTTTTTGTGGGTTTGTTTTATATCGTGCTACTTTAATAAAATTGTTGTTTCAACTAATTTTTTTAGTTGAGTCTCTGGGATTTTGCAAGTATACTGTCATATCTTCTGCAAAAAGAGATAGTTTTATTTCCTCATTGTCCATTCTGATTCCTTCAATTTCTTTTTCCATTGCTACCATTTCTAGTGCGATACTGGACAATATTGGTGATAAAGGACATCCATGTTTCACTCCTATTCTTATTGGGAAGACTTCTAGCTAATCTGCATGAAAGATAATGCTCCATGGCGAATGTTTCTCATATTTTAAGGAAAAACCCATTTATACCTATGTTTTCAAGTGTTTTTAAAACAAGAACGAGGATTGTATTTTGCCCAAAACCTTTTCTGCTTTTATTGATAGAAGCATAGGATTTTTACTGATTTTGTTATTAACCAGTTATGTTAATAGTTTTCCTGATATTGAGCCAGCCTTGCATTCCAGGTATAGATTCGACTTGGTTACAATGGATAATCTGGATTTTTTGGCATCAATATTCATTAGTGAATTTAGTGTTTCTAGTTGTCTTTCTGTTTTTGTTCTTTGTGGTTTAGGTATCAACACTGTTGTTTTGTAAAAGGAATTTGGTAGGATTCTTTATTATTCCAAATTCCTTAGTGTTGGAATTAGTTGATCTTCAAATGTTTGGTAGAATTTACTTGCAAATCCATCTGGTCCTGATGCAGGGAAGCTCATTTATGGCCTGTTCGATTTCTTAAAATAGATTTATTTAGATAATTCTGACATAGTGTTCCCAAAGCTGTCTTGCATGTCTGATTCCTTCTGACTTTAGTTCTCTTCTGTGCATTTTAAAAGCATCTTTCAATGATCTTCCTTCCTGTTGCAACCCTACCATAGTTCCCCTTTCACTCTCTACTTCTTTTTTACCCCTCCCTTCAACAAGTGGGGAAAAAAAAAGCCCAGAGCCTCAGTAACCATCAGGCAGTCAAGTGAAACAAGCAAATTCCCACATTGCCAGACGGTGTCTCCTTCTGCACCTTGAGTCCATCTACTTTGTGAGGAGTTGTATTCCTCGTCCATCCTCTGGAGTTGTAGGTGGTCATTGCCTTGTTTAAGCTTGCTTTTCAATGCACTTCTCTTTTTTTTTCTTTTTGGAGGGAAGGAGGCAAGGCACAGTTGGGGTTAAGTGACTTGCCCAAGGTCACATGGCTAGTGTTAAGTGTCTGAGGTTGCATTTGAATTCAGGTCTTGACTCGAGGGCCTGTGCTCTGGTCACCACTGTGCTACCTAGCGGTCCCAGCACTTCACTTTTCATCAGCTCATGTACATCTTCCCAGGTTTCCGCCAAATTAGCCCTTTGGTCATTCCTAACAGTACAACACTTTTCCATCATTTATGTATGACGTTCTATACCATAATGTGTATGCTCACTGGCTCCTGTCGATGTAGCCAGGCTTTATAATGGGAACAAGTCTAATCAAAACATGGAACTGTATAAGTGGGGGGGGGGGGTGAAGAAGGAGGGGCCCAAACCAGACACACTGATCTCCTCTACTGGGCCTGTTGACTGTAAATCATGGGGTTACTTCTTAGTGGAACCTGGCCAGGCCTTCCTGTTGAAGAATGTTGGTTCAGGTGTCCTTTATGAGCACATCCAAGAACACAACACTTTGAATTTTATCTCCATTTTGTCACCTGGTTTCTTTGCTTTTTTTTTGCCAGGAGATGTTTTTGTTGGACTGGACTGTAATATGGCTGAGTGGGCAAATTGAGGAGATTGTGCTTCGAGTTATTAATACATCTTTTCAACTTCACTTAGAGGTCTCATGAAATCTTTCCTCTTAAATTCCTTTTACTAGGCCTGGTATCATTTATCCCTCTTGTATCCATAAGAGGTCACTGTACAGTTTATCACCCTGTCCCACTTACTCTTCTCCATCAAAACAAGCAAGTAATATGGATCTACATAAAGAAGTTCTCAAAATTTTGTGTACTTATGTGAACCTGTTTCCCAGGTTCTAGCATGTTTCATAAACGAGGCTCCAGATTGGCAGGGACCTCAGGCCTTATAGAGTTCAGAGTCAAAAGAAATCTTAAATCATCTGGTTAAACCTCATTTTTACAGATGAGGAAACTGAGGCTTAGAGGTAAAGTGATAGCGATTGTTCCAAGACCACTTGATGAATCGGCAGGCATTTAATAAGTGCCTACTGTACACCAGGGACTGTGTTGGAATACAACTCCTGCTTTCAGGAGCTTACATTCTTTTGGAAGGAATGAAAAATATTTGTGTATAAATACAAAGTTTGCCAACACCAGTTTTCTGATTGCCTGCCCTGATCTGTTCTAGCCACTTCCTGATGGAGACCCCCTTCTCCAGCATTGCTTGGGCCTGTTTGAAGACCTTTAGTGATTGGATCCTCTTGTTTATCAGGCATCTGGTTTGCTTTGGGACATTTCTAGTTATAAGGAATTAAAAAAAAAAACAACGAATTCAGAATTAGCTTCTGAGACTTGTGTTGCCTTTTTCTGAATGTCCTTACCCTGTATTGGTCTGGGAGAAGACAGGAAGAAGTTAAAAACTGGGGCAGAGAACAAAGGGGAGAGAAGTAATGAACCTTTCATCCCTCCTCTGTGGCTGTTGTTGCTAGTAATAAAAAAACCTCAGAAGTGCCAAAGGACAGGAAGGCAGGGAGGCTTTAATTTAAGCCTTCCCTTGGTTCTTGCCTGCCATGGATTCTCAAGGTCTGACCAGTTGAGTTGGGGCATTGGAGATGGATTGGGCTCTGTGTGGCAAGGGAGTTGGCTTGGGGCTGATAGATACACTAGTAACTACTGTGCTTATAGTTACCATCTCTTAGTGAACTGAAATAGCTAATAAGCCCCTCTGTGGCATGTATGGTCTTTTTGGCCCCTTGGAGACCTCATTTATCACAGTTTCATCTGTCCTACTGGTTTCTGGAATGAAGCATCACCTAGGCAGCCAACTCTGCATTGTTCCACTTCTTATGATACCTGCTCACTGAATAGTCTGCAAGGGGTTTTAGCACACATTTCCTGAAATGTATCCTAAAAGGTTCTTTTTTTTCAGCCGGTACGTATTTTCCTGAAATATGTGCTAAAAGGTTTTGTAAAGTTTTATGTATATGATCTGACTTTTCAGATAGCTATAGTAGGTTCAAGAAACATTGAATATGCATTCTCCTTCTAAGTCTGTTGAATCTGGCCATTTATCCTGCCTGTGTCTTTCCTCCCTTTTGTGACTAAACTGAGAAGGTCAACTCCATAAGCTGCCTTCGCTTCCTTTTCTGTCATCTCACCTAAGTCTGAACTGAACTGGCTCTCTCCAAAGTTACTAATGATCTCTTGTTTAATAGTATTTTATTTTTTTTTTTCAATTATATGTAAAGACAATTTTTAGCATTCATTTTCACAAAATTTTGAATTTCAAATTTTTCTTTCTTCCCTTCCTAAAATGGTAAGCAATATGATATGAGTTATATATGTGCAGTCATGTAAAGCACATTTTCATTTTAATCATAGTTGTGAAAGAATAAACAGACCAAAAGGAAAAACTGCAAAAAAAAAAAGATGAACCTTGCATGCTTCAATCTGTGTTCAGTCCATCAGTTCTTTCTCTGGATGTAGATAACATTTTCCATCATGAGTCTTTGTAATTATCTTGGATCATTCATTGTATTGCTGAGAAGATCTAAGTCTGTCTTAGTTGGTCATTACATGATGTTGCTGTTAACTGTGTACAGTGTTCTCCTGGTTCTGCTCATTTCATTTTGCTTCAGCTCATAAAGTCTTTACAGGTTTTTCTAAAATCTAATTGCTCATCATTTCTTATTGCACAATAGTGTTCCATTACATTCATCTTCCACAGCTTGTTCAACCATTCACCAATTGATGGGCCTCCCCTCAATTTCCAATTTTTTGCCATTATAAAAAGAGCTGCTTATAAATATTTTTGTGCATGTAGGTTCTTTCCCCTTTTTTATGATCTCTTTGGGATACACACCTAGTAGTGGTATTGCTGGATTAAAGGGTATGCACAGTTTGGTTACACTTTTGTGGGCATAGTTCCAAATTGTTCTCCAGAATGGTTGGATCAGTTCACAACTCTACCAGTAGCGCATAAGTGTTCCAATTTTCCCACATCTTCTTCAGTCTTTATCATTTTTCTTTTCTGCCATATTAACTAGCCATAATAGCTAGATAGGTGTGAGGTGGTACCTCAGTTTTTATTTGCATTTCTCTGTTTCTCTAAAAGTGATGTACAATATTTCTTCATATGACTGTAGATAGCTTTGATTTCTTCATCTGAAAACTGCCTGTTCATATCCATTGAGCATTTATCAATTGGGGAATGATTTATATTCTTAAAATTTTGATTCTGTTCTGTATATATTTGAGAAATGAGGCCTTTATCAGAGATAACCTGCTGTAAAAATTGTTTCCCAGCTTTCTGCTTTCCTTCTAATATTTGGCCATAAATCCTTCCCTTTTTCATAGATCTGACAGGTAGACGGTTTCTTGGCACCTCTAATTTGCTTACGCTACCGCCTTTCTGTCTAAATCATGCACCCTTTTTGGCCATATCTTGGTAGATGGTGTAAGCTGTTGGTCTTTACTCACCTTTCGCCATCTTTTCCAGTTTTCCCAGCAGTTTTGTCAAATAGTGAATTCTTGTCCCAGAGGCTAGGTAGGGTCTTTGGGCTTGTCAAGTACCAGGTCACTGTGGCCGTTTTCTGTCGTGTCTTGTATACCTGGCCTGCCCCGCTGGTCTCACCATTCTGTCTCCGAGCCAGTACCAGATCCAGTTTGGTGATCGCTGCTTTGTAACGTAGTTGGAGATCTGACGTGGGTAGGCCACCTTTCTTTGCATTTTTCATTAATTCCTTTGGTATTCTCGATCTTCTGTCCTTCCAGATGAATTTTCTTCATCTTTTTTCTAGCTCTATAAAATAACTTTTTGGTAATTTGATTGGTATGGCACGGAATAAGTAAATTAGTTTGGGCAGAATTGCAACTTTTACTGCCCAGGAGCAATTGCTCTTTTTTAATTCTTTAGATCTGACTTTATTTGTGTGAAGGGTTTTGTGATTGAGTGATTGTGTGAGTTTGTCTTGGCTGGTAGACTCCCAAGTATTTTGTATTGTTTACTGTTACCTAATGATCTCTTAATTGTCAAATCTAATGGCCTTTTCTCACCCCTCTTTTTTTTTTTTTTTTTTTTTTTTTTTTTGCCCAAGGTCACATGGCTAATAAGTGTCAAGTGCCTGAGGCCGGATTTTGAACTCCTGGGTCTCTGCTGTATTCCCAGAGCCTAGCTGCCCCCAGCCCTCCCTTTTGTTGACCATATGCAAATTTAGACATTGTAATCACCCTCTTCTCCTTCCTACTGTCTTCTCTAGGTTTTGAAAGCATTGATCTCTCCTGGTTCTCCTTACTTGTCTGACCTCTTCTGTCTTTGGCAAGTCTTCATCTGTCTCATGCAGCTCTGTCCTGGTCCACTTACCCTCTGTCTACTGTTTTACTTGGTTATCTATCATCAGCTCCCATGTTTTCCGTTACTATTCCATGCGGATGACTCTCAGGGCCCTTTGTCCAGCCCTCACTTCCCTCTTAAGAGAGACACCTCCATCCTCAAATCTCCAACTGCCTTAAGACATCATTAGGCAACAGCCTCTCTGCCCATCTCATCCCACTTTAATGCTTCCTCCACTCAGCTGTCAAATTGATCTTTTAAAAGTGTGTAACTGACCGGATGCCCCTTCAGTAGCTCCCTGTTACTGCCAGGATTAAAAAGAAAATTCTCTTTGAAAGCTCTTTATAACCTAGGGCCCCCCCCCCACCTTGCCAATGTCCTCATACCTCACTCTCTTCCAAGTAGTTCTGAAGCCCAGTGACACTGCCCTCCTTGCTGTCCCTCAGATAAGGCCCCACTCCCCATCTGTCTACTCCAAGCATTTTCAGGGGCTGTCCTCCCCTTCCCAGCCCCCACCCAGCCACCCTCTCTGGAAGTCTCTCCCTCATCTCTCCTCCTGGAATCCCAAGAAGCCTTTCCCTGCCCCCCTTATATTTCAGTGTCTTCTTCCTGAGGCCACCTTCAGTTTATCCTCTGTGTGTTTTATTTGTACTTAATTTCCTCTTGTCTCCCCCACCAGAGTGGGAGCTCCATCATGGAAGGGGCTGTGGTTTTTTTTTTTTTTTTGCCTTAGTGTTCTAAGGGCTTAACACAGTGCCAGGGACAGTGTACATTTTAAAAAAAGATAAATGTGTAAAATAAAATGCTGTTAAGGGTGGGATTACAAAGGAAACCAGTTCTATTGAACTGTGGTTTTTAAAATATTTAAAAGACTGAGTTCTTTGACCCCAGGTTAAGAACCCCCCTGCGTTAGTGTGTATATATGGGATTGTTGTGTAGTGCCTGGGGTGCTCATTAAGGCAAAGGTATTGAAACTGTACCTTTGCTGTAACATAGCGTTCCTTCAGCATAATTTTCGAGCCCCAAGTTTTCATTTGCTTTTAGTTAGTGGCATTATGACAGTTCCATTATAGCAACACATTTCACATTGTCAATCCTTTATTATACAGAATAGCACTGGAATTCTCCCCCCTTGTGTGTATATGGGTGAAGAATAAATAGGGGAAACCCATTCCTCTACCTTGCCCTTTAACCAAACGAACAGCTGTCCCTAACTCCCTGCGCAAAGGCTTGATCTCTGAGTTTACATATTTTTTAATAAAACAGTCCTAGTCAGAGACAGATTCTTATGTAGTCTCTGGTCACTATGCTGCATGTTTTGTACTGTACTCTGTTGCAATTCAGGACTACCCTCTCTGTGACCTTCCTGACTGACCCTATTGAGGGAGCTGGTGAAGAAAGGGTGTGTCTTGCTGCACTTCTAAGGCTTTACTCACACTCTGGGTAACTTGACCGCTCCAGGGCTCCCCCTCTTCCCCCATCTGTTGTCTCCCTTCTCTTCCTCAGGAAACTTAGGTTCCTTTTGGCCTAGGACTGACTAGCTTGGCTTTTGTTTTTATGCCTCAGGGGTATTGGCCCTGTGCTTTAAATAAATGGCTTCCACATTTATTCATTAGAGTATCTATGAATTTGGATACATTAACCTGAATTTTGGGGGGTAGGGTGCTGTTTTTTTCAAACTTTAATTACCGCAGTATATTTTGATGAAGTGAATTTTTTCAAAATGTGACGTATTTTTTGGAGGAAAGGAGTTTTTGGGGGTAGATAATTGAATATGGAGGCTTTTCCTGAGTCCAGTTTAGAGATAGCATGCTTTTTTTTTAAAGTATGGGAATGCCTAGGCATTAATTTACATAGTGGCATAAGATTGTGTTGGGGATTTTGTGTAAAAACCAGCAAGTCATACATAATCTAAATGAAAAGGTGTTGGTTGGCTCCCTGAAGGTAATTCTTGAAATGGAAAAAGTTCAATATCTTTTAAAGCTAAGCTTTGTTACTTTAATTTCACAGCATTCACTTTCACTTGTGTTGTCCGTTTATATTGTTGAAGGAAACAAGCATGCATTGTTCAGTTCTTTCAGTCTCTGTCTGACTATTTGTGACTCCTTTTGGGATTTTCTTGGCAGAGACACTGGAGTGGTTTGCCATTTCCTTCTCCATCTGATTTTACAGATGAGGAAACATGGGGTTCAGTGACTTGCCCAGGGTCACACAGTGTCTAAGGCTAGATTTGAATCCAGGAAGAAGAGCCTTCCTGGCTCTTTCTGGCCTTGTGCTCTGTCCCCTATGGCGCCACCTAGCTGCTTAAGCATTTTTAAAAATCTGCCATTTGCCAGGTACCATATGCCAAATATTCCATTTAATCCTCACAACAACCATCCTATTATTAACATCATTTTATAGTCAGTTAGACTATAAGACTGATGCAGACAGGGTCAATTCAGTAAAGAAGCCCCTTATTAGTAAGCCTCTGCTCTTGTGCCAGGTGCAGTGCTATGCCCCAGTAAGGGTCTGAGGTAGGGTTTGAATAGACAGCAGGCCCAGGGTGCGGCCACTTCAGCTCCTGGCTGCCTCTGGCACCATTCACTGCACCAGTTCATGTAAGAGTTCTCTAGCTTCTGTCATTTTTCAGTGGTTACAGCACAGTATTTCGTGACATTCATGTACTATAATCAGTGAGTGTCCACTTTGTTTCTGGTTCTTTGCTGCCATCATACTGGGGAGCTTTTAAACTCCTCTTTCCTGAAAGTCTGTACCTAGCTCTGGAGTTCTGGGTCAAAGGCCTTTTCTTATCAGCTCCTTGTAAGATGAGGAATAGATTTTCTCTACTCTAATGGACACTGTCTCCAGCCAGTATCAGATGATGTCTCTTTTCTAATAAGAGGAGTCAGAATGAGATTTTTAGTTAGATTTAGTAAATCAGCCTATAACCTAGCTGTTCTGGGTTTGTACCTGACCTGTTTTAGATAAAAGACTTGAGCCCAAAACTTAATTTATTGTTTCAGGTTTCTAGAACAGAGAGGTGGTAAAGTGCTTTTCCCTTTGTGGAAGCATAATCTTATTTTGTCAGTTCTGGTTAATTACTGACTCATCAAGTATAAGAGCTTCAGGAGATCCTGGTGGTCAGCCAGGTCATTTTATAGATGGGGAAACTCACAAATTGAGGCTCAGGTGATTTGCCTGCTCACACCCAGAAGTATTTGAGCCAGGACTAGAACCCAGGAGTTAGGAACCCTAACTCCCTCTTTCAGAGCTGGCTGAGTGTTTGATCTCTTAACGCAATCTGAGAAGCAGAATTAGACTAGTACTAGAAGGAGACAGATGCAAGGGAGATATTACAGAGGCAGAAATGCCAAATTTGGCATCTTCTTGGAGTTGAAATATTGCACTTTCATGTGGTGATTCCATGGCCAACTCTCTGCTGTTGAGTCTTATATCTACCCATCCGGCCCTACCCTCTCTGCTGACTTCCAGGCTTGCATCTAGTAGACAGGATGTCCAGAAGACATCTTAAATGCAACGTGTCCCCAACTGAACTCATTATATTTCTCTTCCTGCCCAATTCCCTTCCGTTGAGGAGACCACCATTCTCTCCATTCTCCCAGGATCAAACTGTAGGTTTCATCCTCAACTCATCACTCTCACACCTCCCATGGCAATCTGTTACCAAGGCCAGTTGATTCTACCTTCCTAATGTTGCCCCTAATGCTCTGACACTGCCAGGTCCTCATCACCTTATTCTTGCATTGATGGATTTGCAATATGTTACCCACCATCTGGGCACTCAACAGCATCAGGTTGTGGGCTCTGATTCCAGGGCAGTGACCTAGCCCTTACCTATCCCCACAGGATGAGCTGTGGGTTCATAGATGCGCTAAAGATTTTATTATATTATCCTCCCCCATCTTCTGAATCCCTCTCTTTGTAGGACTCACTGCCATCCTTCCCAGCCTCAGTGACATCTTCCACCTCTCACTCCACATTCCAATAAGTCAGTTACTCAGTAAACATTTAAGCACCTACTCTGTACCATACACTATGTTAAGCCTTAGGGAAAGGGGACGTGAAGAAAAGCAAAACAGTTCCTGGCCTGTAAGGGCTTACAGTTTATTAGAGAGGAAGGAAACATGCAAAGAGTTTTGAATAAATAACCTATATGCAGAATATATTGGAAATAAGAGAGAAGGCACTAGAATTAAGAGGGATTGGCAAGGCTTCTCCAGGAGACAGAGAGGAATGCACTCCAGACTGGAACAATGTCTTGTACAAGGAAGGGCCACGAGGCCAGTGTCACTTGATGGAAGAGTATAGTTGAGGAGGAAGGTGTAAGGAGACTGGAAAGCGTAGGAGGGGCCTAGGTTACAAAGGGTTTTGAGGGATTTTTTTGGAGGATTTTTTATTTGGTCCCAGAGGTAACAGTGAGCCACTGGAGCTTTTCGAGTAGCTCCAGACCTGTACGATCACTGGTGGTTGAATGGAGGATTATTGGAGTGGGGAGAGACTTGAGGCAGGCAGACCCATGAGTAGATTATTGTAATCATCAAGATGTTAGATGGTGAGGATGAGCTTGTGAGAGATTGCGTCACAAAGCGTTCTTCTGTGTGTGTGTTTTATTAACTGCATTGCATTCGCTTATTTATGGATGATATTCCGGAAACCACTAATGCGTTAGCAGCGGTTCTCAACCTGTGGGTTATGTTCAGTTTGTAACAATGAAAATACATCCTGCTTATCAGATATTTATTAACATTATGATTCATAACAGTAGCAAAATTACAGTTATGAAGTAGCAACAAAAATAATTTTGTGGTTGGGGGTCACCACAACATGAGGAACTGTATTAAAGGGTTGCAGCATTAGGAGGGTTGAGAACCACTGCGTTATGGTATCTGTGGTGCTGAGCAGTATAGATGAGAAGAGAGGAGACAGTCTGAAGGGACTGGAGGAAATGAATGGGGGCTCAATTAGAACTTCCTCCCCTCCACGTTTGGTGGAGAGCCTTAGGTACTTTTGTTCTGTGTATGTCATCTATAATCTTTTAGTCCTTAAGAAGCTTCTTTGTCTCCTATAGACTTTTTCATTTGTCCTCAGGATCTGGTGCTTCGATGATTTTTCTCTGTTCAGATAGAACTCAGTTGGGTGTTTTTACTTGGGAAAACTTCAAAGTCCTCCCTACAAAGCTAGACTACTGTATAAACAATGTCTACCTTAAATATTTAATGGTAACCGTATCTACTTCTTGACCACATCTGGAAATGAGCTATATAGGGAAGGCATATGAACAGGCATTTTCTGGGGCTTTGCCCATTGCCCTTGCTCACACCTCCTGTCTCAGCAGTCCTTAAACTCTAGAGCCCCAAACAGTCCAAGACTCCAGATTCATTCTCATTCATTCTCTCTGTGTCTGTCTCTCTTTCTCAACAAGGTGGAGTACTGGGCTTTTCTAGCTCTCTTGAATGTAGCCCTCCCCATCTCTTGGCCCATGTATATGGCCTACTGCATATCTCTCCCTTGCATAGATTTTCGTTCTGAGCTGGGACTAGTTTGTTTTAACCACACTGAACATTTTTTCTGTATAAACATGGGAACCTACCTATCATTTTATAATGTTTCTATGAGAGTATATTCTGAATGTGGAGCTTCTGATGTATAAAGAAACCATTTGGAATACACCCTGTTCCTAAATGTGTTCCTTTCTTTTCATTGCTCCTCTCCCCCAGCAATCAAAGACCCTCTAAGCCAAAGAAATCATAAGCTCAGGAAGGGGGGGTGTGGTAAGTAGCCGGTGATGATCTGAGGAGACATTAAATGAGTAATGGAAACAATCTGAAAATTCATTTGATGTCTCCTTTAGTAATCTAGTCTTAACGGCAGCCTCTCAAAATAGCCATTACTGTTTTGGCTAAGTAGTCTGTGAACTAGCACTTGTGATTTATTGTTTTCTTTGAGAAGACTTAAGCCAGGGGTTGGGAGGGAAAAAGGAAACTGATTCCTGTATGTCATTTCATAGAGAAATGTGATCACTTTATAACCTGCTCCCCTCCTGCACTTCCACCTTACTCTCCCCAGCCAGCTCTGATTCCACCACCTTGGCCTCTGCTGCTCCTCACACAGGATACTCCATTCCTGGACTCCTGTACATTCTCGCTGGCTCTCTGCCGTGACTCCTCTCTGACTCCTGGCTTCCTTAAGTACCAGCTCAAGTCTGATGTTCTGCAAGAAACCTTCCTTGTTCCCCCATTAATGCTAGGCCTGTTGTTTAGTTCTGCCACTTTTGGGGTCTTCTTGGCAAAGATACTGGGGTGGTTATTTCCTCCTCCAGCTCATTTTACAAATGAGGAAACTGAGGCAAACAGGGGTAAGTTGATTCTCCAGCTCACTTTTACAGATGAGGAAGCTGAGGCCAACAGAGCCAGTCTGTGTCTGAGGACAAGATTTGAACTCAGGTCTTCCTGACTCCAGGCCCAGTGTTCTGTCTGCTGTGCCACCTAGCTGTCCTAAATGCTGTACATCACCACATCAGTCTAAAAATTGGGTATCACGGAACTCTTTAAGCCATAAATTAGTGAAAAATTTAGTCCCAGGCTTACGTAAAATTAAGACCAGGCCACAGAAACCCAAGTTCAAAGCATGCTTATGCCTTTAAGGAAAAAAAAATAAAAAATTGACAGTGGCTTTTGCTTTTCTGATTTTTTTTGTGGTTAACAAGAATGGCTTCTGACAAATCTCCAAAGCATAATTTTTATGGGCCTGGCCCCTTTGTGTTTAAGATCTCCATTTCACCTTTTAAATTTATTCACATTTTCCCCTTAATCCCTTTTCCAGCCTCTGGACACTGGGAATCTTTAGTGTTCAGAAGAAGCCTTCAGGGTTAAACTTATTTATCAATTAGTCCATTCATTCATAAATTCATTTTTGGACAGTAGATTGCAGGCTAAGCCATTCAAAATGCAGCTTGTGTCCAGTTCCTCATATTTGAGCATCTGGATGTGTTCCTGGTCTGCCAGTTGCTGAGGCCCCAGGAAGGATGGAATTACCCAGGGGGGAGGGTTTCAGGTGCCTCTTCCTCCGACACTGTGAGGGGCCACCAGGCATATGACATGCATCAGCATGGCCTCCAGTGGAGGTCTAGCCTCCAACCTGTTACTTGGAACTTCCTTTTCCTTATTTTCAGTAAGAAAACTCAGCTGGTTTGCTCTTGTGCAAAGGAAGTTGGCATTATCACTT
This sequence comes from Pseudochirops cupreus, assembly GCA_028627135.1. Classification (NCBI taxonomy): domain Eukaryota; kingdom Metazoa; phylum Chordata; class Mammalia; order Diprotodontia; family Pseudocheiridae; genus Pseudochirops; species Pseudochirops cupreus. The sequence continues at coordinate 537,219,507 of CM053582.1, forward strand.
AGATATTTTTGAACCCTCTGGCTTCTGGATTTGATACTTTGATGGTTGGTATTACTGTTTTAGAGCAGGAAAAGAAATCACTATCAGGAGAATGCCTTAGAACAGGCTTTTCATGGGATTTCTTATAACAAGATTGTCCATTTAGGTCAGGAAAGTTCTTTTAAGGTTCTTGAATCTGACACTCACTGTACAGATGAAAAACCTGAAACAGAGTGTTGAAGGGACTTGCCCAGAATCAGGAAGTTGAGCAGATATCTGACGCCAGATTTGATCCCAAATCCTCCTCCAAGTTCAGTGATCTGTTATACCCTACCTTTCAAGATTTAAAACCAAGCAAGCATTGGTTAGATGCCTGGGATACACCAGGGGCTGTGTTGACAGAACAGAGATACTAAAGATGAAACTAGTTAAGCATTTTGGTAATGGCCTAAGCAAGTCACTGTCAGTCCTGGGCTGCTTCTACCAAGGAAGTGCTAGGAATCAATCCCCTGAACTCTTGTGATTAAATAGTCTTGTGTATATCTTTTTCAGCTCTGGCTGGCCCTGTGTTTAAAAAGGAAGAATGTGCAAAGGGTCCTGAGGTCTGGTGTCGGGATTTGAAGACGGCATCTGAGTGTGGGGCTGTCAAGCACTGCCGGCAGGCTGTTTGGAGTAAGCCCACTGTGGTGAGTGTTTGCTCAGTCCTCACTATTTCAGAGTTCCCCAAATGCTTTCTGGAGTAATCAGATTATTTATGTTATACAGGTGTAGATCCTAGGGCAAAGTAGCTTCCAGGCTTAAATTGTATCTCTAGTCTTGGGGGGGACGGGGAGGGGCGGGGAAGGAGATCCTTCTGTATTGACCAGGAGTTGTCATTTATTTGATAACTGTCAAATGATATCAGTGCAGAATTTTCTTGATTACTGTGGAAATACTCTGTTTGCAGAAACTCAGTGAGATCATTGTAAACTTCATGAACCTCGTAGACATGCCTAAGCTTCATGGACTCTTTGCTGGTACAAAATAGGTTTATACTCTTGATCCACCCATCCCTGGTAAATCATCAGTACAAAGAGGATTACCAGGATTACACCAATGCTTTTCTATTCAATAATAAAGCTAATGTTAGAAATAATCATTTTCAGATTTAATTTTTAATCTGCTTTTGGTCTTGGACTTAATAGTGTTCCTTCTTTACACTTTTGTGAGATACAAGGAATGTGGCCTTCAGAATCTGTGGGTGGGTGGGTCAGCCTGCTAGTGTGCTACTGTTCCAAGATTTTAAGATTGTATAGATATAGAGCTGGGGAACCTTAGAGGTCCCTGACTCATTTTAGAAATGATGAAGCTGAGATGCTGTGGGGAGTGACGTCTAACATCACACAGTGTGTTGTAGAAACCCAAGTTGGCACACTTGGGGAGAGAGTGGGCTTTCACCCCATCAGCTCCCTTCCCCAGTCTTTTTGGGCCCAGAGCCAAACTTTGCCCCTACTAAGAATCTCTGAAGGACAGAGGGTCCCGCACTTAACTATGGTCTAACCTAGGCAGGCATTCTTTTCATTGACAAAAACTATCATTTGAGGAAGAAGGGACAGGAGACAAGAAGGGGGCATTAAAGCTATCTCTTTGTGCCACCCTGCCTTCTCCATTTTTTGGGCACAGAATCCTGATTTCCCCAATTCTAAGAAAATGGCTTCTGCAGAAAGATATCTACCCTGAATGGCTTTGTCTAGGAAATTTCCTTTTGGTCTTGACTCCCTCTGACTCTTAGCTCACAGGAGGAGGCTTTCTGAGTCTTCGTTGGCTGTGTGGCCTTTTGTCTCCTTTTGGGCACCAAGGAACAGTTGCTGTAGCTTCATTTCTACAGGACCATGGTCAGACACTGAGCCTGCAGGCTGGCCCATCTTACCTACCTTCAGGGACCCTGGGTGACTTCATGACATGGGTCCATCAAATAGTGCCTTGGAAATTAGAATTCCCAGACAAAAATCCAGTGTGTTAGACAACTTCATTTGATTTGAATTTTCCATCCATCCAATCCAGATCATGGTGGCTGTGGTTTACTGGCTCTGAGGTCACTTTGTCTCCCTTTTTTCTCAAGATACTAAGAACTTGCCTCAGAATTTTCCTCCTGAACTTCTCCTACCTTTACGTTCTCGGCCCTAGAACCTAGGTCCCTTTTAGGAAGGAGATTTCTTCTGTGAAGTCTGGATTCAGTCAAAGGGCTGCCCTTGAGGACTTAGAGTGCCACATGTAGCCTGGAGGCCTCAGGTTTCCTACCCCTGGTCTGGGGCATGTCCAGCCCTCCCAGTCCCTCAGTCTCACGACCTCCTTCTCTCTGCCTCAACCATGCTCAGGGATGATCACACATGCCCTGGCACGCCTCTGTCCGATCATGATTTTCTCCTTGAGCCTTATCCCATCTAGATCTGTGCTTTGACATCGTTTTGACTACAGTCCATGATCCTTCAGTCCCTTCTTGAACCTGCTCTGACTTATTTTTGTTTTTTCCCTTTACAGTCTTAAACCAGTTAGCCAATTCAGCTCTTCTCTTCTTCCCTACTCTTGACCATCCCCCCCCACCCTTCTTTGTCTTTTGCTCTGTCATCCCTTGCCAGTCCCCAGCCTTGTGACTCTCCCACTGTTTGCCGCCCCAATCCCTTCCCCTTACTGCCTGATAGAGCTGGAAGAAGTAGCAAAGCCATGCCAGCTGGGCACCGCAAGACAGTCTTTTAGTCCTTCCTAGTTGAGTCTCTGAAGAAAGTCCACCAAGCCTTCTTTTCCACAGTAACTGTCCCCTGGGCTGTGGATCTTGTCTCTGTGCAAAGACTAGCCTCTGGTGTATGTTCTGGCTCCCATCCTCTGATTTCTCTGCATGTCTTCTCATTCTTCCCCCACTTTTATACTGCCTTCAGGCCTGCCCTGGTCTCCTCAAGGTCATGTCCTGTGTCTCCTCCTCTTCTCAGCCAGATTCCTGGGAAGAGCTGTCTGTCAGCTTCCACTTTGTTACACTCCTCAGCCCTTTGAAGTCTGGCTCAGTTGAAACTGCCCTTTCTTCCCTGGATAATCTTGGGATTTTCATGCACTCTAGGCATTGCTCTTGGTTGTTTGGTCTGTCTGACTGCTGTATGCTGGCTCAGCATCTATTTCATGGCATCTAAGTGGGTTTTCCCTGGGCCCCCTCATCTCTTTTTGTTTTGTCATCCTAAGCTGCTTTTTAATTAAAGATGTGCATCAAAGGATCTCAGAATTGGGAGGGACCTAGGACATTAATCTAGTTCCCTCCCCTCTGTGAACAACAGTCCATTCTCCACCAAACCAAATGAGTCCCCGAACCTCTTTAGCTTGAAGGCCTCCAGGGAAGGCCTAGTCAACCAGTTCTTCTTTGGGCTAGCTCTAGTTCTTAGGAAGGTTTTTGTTGCCACACCCAAATTTGCTTTTCTTCCTCTTCTAACTACCTGTTCTATCTCTGCTCTGTAGGTCCAAGCAGAACTCATCCGAAGGCTTTTCCAGATGGTTTCATAGAAATATGGCCCACTCTTCAAAAAGCTCAGTCCCTTAAAAATTGAATGTAACAAAAAGAGAGAAAAGGTCCCAGTTAATAAACATTTATTAAGCACCTCCTGTGTACACCAGGCCCTGTCCTGTGTGGGGCCTGCTAGGTGCCTTTTATCTCTATACATTATTAGGGATTCACTGGGCAGGTGACTCACAGATGAATCTCTGCACCTCTAGCCTGTCTGCTGAGCTTCTGCCATCACCACCTGTCTATTGGACACTTCAAACCAAATGTCCCAGAGACATCTCCAACTCAGCATGTTTAAACTTCTGCATCTCCAGGTTCATCACCTGAGCGTTGGCCTCTGTTCTGTGCCCTGCATGTTCAGCCAGCTGCTAGATCTTGCCGGTTCTCCCTTCATATCGGGCGCTATTTTACGATGATGAAACAGGTCTAGAGAGAGATGCAGTGTTTATAACTAATGTGGGCTATGCTTGGTGAGGTGGTGTCATCTGGCTGAGGGATATTGTCTTCATTTTAAATAATCGTGGAAAACATACTCAGAAACACGTGGAACAGATGTGGATATGTTTGTAGGCAAAGACAGCTCAGAAAGAGTTTAGACAGCAACCTATACATTGTAGCATTCACTTTTGCATTTTAAGCCCTTCACTAGAATTAATCTCTGCTTTCTCTTTCAGAAATCTATGCCCTGTGAAGCATGCAAGAAGGTGGTTACAAAGATTGAGGACTTTTTGAAACAAAATGGCACCGAGGTAAGCAGGCTGTTGCTGTCCTGGGTAGGGTCATGATGTGGAGAAATGGAGGTGAGAGCTAAGTGAGGTCTCATTGGTTCCTTTAAATAACTTTGCCAGGATGATGAAAGCATCTTACAGATTCCCCCTCCTCTATCCCCTCAAGGTGACTCTGCTTGAATTTTTTTCCCCCCTCAGCAGCTAAAGGGAAGTGAGAATTAATATTTGAGAGAATTCATAATGCTGACATTGGTTCCCCATTGACATACGTCTGCTTGATGGTGTTTGTGCTCATATGAGATGAGGGAGGGATGAGTTGAAGACTGGGGAGGCAGGGTTAGGCTCCAGCCTGAGGGACAGGCCTTACCGGGAATTCTTCTTTTTCCCACCCACCCAGTCCTGATGAGGACTGATAGTGACTTGTAATCAGCTGTCTCTGGGTTTGCTTCCCTATCTTTAGCATGCTGTTCTCTGGGGAACACCGGAGCTGTAAAGCCAAGCTCTAGCAGCTTTCCAGAAGAATGCTACTGTGGACAGCTTTTAAGATTCTGATTACACAGTATAGTGAATACTCTATTTATTCCATAACAAAGAATCCCCCACTAGAATTTTTTCTACTTTGAACAGATGGGGTGGGAGCCCATCTCAGGCCTTAATGGTTTACTTGTGACTTCTCTTCCCAGGCTGAAATTGAGAGTTACCTGGAGAAGGAGTGTGAGATGCTTCCTCAGAAGGATTGGGTATCTAAGTGCAAGGAGATAATAGAGTCCTACCTGCCCGTTATCATCAATGCACTTGAAGGGGAAATGGTAAGAAGACTGGGGCTGGGGTGGGTCAGGCAGGCTCTTGGTTTCTGGACAGTGATCTTCGAACATTCCTTGGGTAGAGGAGTAGAGCAGGCAAGGGCCCTACAACAGAACACAGATCCCGTTTTCAGGCTCAGTCATTCACCAACATTAATCATTTACTGTGTATCGGGCAGGGCAGTGGAGAGCAGACAGGAGGTTCATGGGTTCAGAAGGCACTTACTGGTGTGACCCAGGTCACCTTGTCCATCTTGGTTTCTTCATAAAATGAACTGGAGAAGGAAATGGCAAACCCCATGTAGGGTCATGAAGGACTAAATCACAACCAGAATGGCCTAGGGCATTGTCAAGGCCTAGGCATGCAGAGATAAAAGTGAATCCCTGCTCTTGGGAGCTTACATACGAAGCGTGAGGCAGCTGATAAACTGGGGACAGAGCCAGGGCAGCAGGCACATAGCCGAGGGAGGGTATCACAGAAAGGCCCTCGGGCTGGGCGTTAGGGGCAGCCAGGGCTTCCAAGAGAAGGGAGCAGAGGGTCAGAGGCACCGAGCCAGCAGGCCTGTATGACTGGACCATGGATGGAGTCATGGATTGTGAGAGGGAGGACAGAGGATCTCAGGTTTAATCCTCTAGGGGCAGTGCTTGGTGCCCCAGGACCCTTGGGCCAAATGTGGCCTGTCCTGGGCACCATCCCCTTCTGTGCCTCCTGTGGCCTTTACATTGTTGTGTTTAGAAATGTAGAGACCATTCCCCTCCCAGCCTCTGGATTGAGCCCCCTGCTGTAGTTTGCCAACCCTTGCATAGGAAGAGGGAGCCCTTGGCATCTGGGGTAGAGGGAGGATGGTCATATCTGGGCGGCTGTCTGAGAGGAGAGAAGGCTCTGCTGAGGTGGAGACTGAGCTCAGAAGATGGCCTCAGATGGGAGCAGTCAGTGAGGGATCAAGGACCTGAGGCTGCCTGCCTTGGTGTTGAGGGGAATTGTTCCCTCAGTGGTAACTGGGAATTTCAGTAGAGGGAGGGGTGAGTTCTGTTTGGGAAGTGTCAAATTTGACGTCCAATTCAGAACATCTTAGTAGAAGCTTGTGAGGTGATTAGATAGAGATTGAGAAGTTGTCTGCAGGAGACAATTGGCCCTTGGGAGCTGATGAAGTCACCCAGTGAGGATGCAGAGAGAAGTGTGCAGGACAGCCTTGGGCAACATCCCCATTTAGTGGGTGGGACGTGGGGTGGGTGATGAGGCAGTCAGGGGCCTGAGGAATACTTAGACAGGTATAAGGACACCTGAACATAGCAGTGCCACAAAAATCCAGAGAAGAGGGTGGGAAACTGTGCAGCCGGGAGGTCAGCTGAGGTTGACCAAGAGGCCATTGGAAAGGAAGACATCCTTGGTAACATGTGAAGGTGCTTTCATTTGATGGAGGTTGGAATCTGGGTTCTAGAGGGTTTAGAAGAGAGTAAAAGGAGAGGAAGTGGAGGCCCCGTGGGGAGATGGTGTTTGGAGATGTCTTTTCATCGAGTTAATATACAGAGAAAAACAAACACTGGGGCTGCCTCTGAAATGTTTTCCCCCAACTTCTGGACAGGTTGGGCTTTGTGGGATGGGGCAGCAGGCCCTAGATTCAAGCCCCTTGCCTGCCGGTGGCCCTTTGGACTTTTGCCCTCACTAGAAGCTTTTTCATTGGCTCTCATTTCTTTTTTAGTGATTCATGCATGTTCCCTTGGCTTCCTTTCTTTTTCTTTGTCCCTTTGCTCTTGCTCTTTCACTCTTTCTTCCCCCCAAAAAAGTTAAAGAAGAGTCCTCCCTTGTATCAGACAAGTACAATCCTGCAAAGCCATCACATAGTTTTTAAGGAATTTATCTGAAAAAGGGAGGAGAGATAAAAAGGGTAGATTCTAGTTTGCATATATTTTATAGGCAGAAAGAAGGAACCAGAAGAGAGGGGGAGGTTGAAGATGAGAAACACACACACACACACACACACACACCCCATATATGTGTGCAATGTATATGCATGTGTGTGTATATACACACATGTAGAATAATTTGCCACTGGAGTAAAGAGGGAAATGTAACTTTATTAAGGGATAGAGACATGAGGAGGGGAAGAAAAGTGGGTTGGAGGTGAATGGCCTCAGTTTTCTTGGTAAAGTATGAAGCAGGGCTCTCAGTAGGTGGCGGGGAGGATGCCATAGGACCTTGAAGAGGAACTCTGGAGAGGGACTAGGGCATCAGTTGGGGGAGGGCTTGGAGAGCCTTCCTGAGGTGAAGGCCCACCACTAGACAACCAGTCAGCAGGTGAACCAGGCAAAATGTTTGTGTGGCCTTCTCCATCTTGAATCTGCAGCCCGTTCCTAGGAGGAGAGAGGGGGCTCCCTGAAAGCTTGGGCTTTGTCAGGTATAAGCTGGGCTAGCGAGGGCAGCGAGGCATTCCAAAGGAGAGTCTGTTATGGAGCTGAACTGGTTTGCCCAGTTGGACCTCCCTAACAACTCGTGGTGTGACTGTATTGCTTCATCTTTCTACATTTTTTTGACCCTAGAATTTTTGTACCTGATGAAATGTTCATCCTGATTTGAGTCAGATTTCCCCCTGAAATGTAGAAAAATCTTCAGTCTTTACAGAACCCAAAGGTCCATCTTCCGTTAGTATTTATAGAATCGAAATTCTTTAAAGATTTACGTGTTTTTTTTTTTTTTTTTGTGCTGGCTGGGTAGGTTGTTAGCAAGAGGCAAAACCCCTACTCTCTGGGGCATCCCAGGAAGAAGCAAGGAAAGAGGAGGATCTAGGTTGCTCTTCTCCATAGTGAGCTCGGGAGGTTACCCTCCTAGTTTGGAAGTGTACTGCTTGGGGGAGCAGAGGGATGCACCTTGCATGAGCCGCATGGGGGAGGGGAAAGAGCCAGAGACACAGGCTAGCCACAGACCCAGCCTGAGAAGCATGCCTAAGGGTGGGACATTGACAGGAGGCACCCAGCTGATCTCGCACAGTACTTGAGTCCCTCAGCCTTCTGAAGCCTTTGTTTCCTGATCCCTCTGTTCCCTCTGCCCTGCAGGAGTCCTGACTCCAGGCTGGGGGAGGGGAGTACTGGAGAGACAGGGTATTACAGGGGTGAGGGTACTTACCTTGGAATTAGTCACCCGTGTGATTGTAGGCAGATCTCAGTTTCCTTTTCTGTAAAGTGGGAAAAATGATACAGTATGACTCTCAGACTTGGGAAGAAAGCACTTAAAAACCGTAAACCTCTGTAACTTCTCATTGTTGAGTTGCTTTGGGCACATAAAAGCTCTCTGTGATCACAAAGCCAGGATGTATCAGGCAGGTCTAGAACCCAGATCTCTGTGACTCCTCGTCCTGCACCCCCAGCCATGCCACAGTGACCAGCACTAGCTTGGGGACTAGGTCACATTGGTTTTCTGCTGGGGGTATGGGTTCCCCTCATGGCACCCAGCAGGGCAGAGTGGGCCTGGTGTCCTGAGCACGGACTCACAACTTTTTTGCTTACATGTGGTGTCTGCCACCCTGGAATTCTTGGTTCACTGTCTCACTTGAACTGTGTTAAGGGTTAGAGTTTTGGTTCATAGCTCAGGAGCCTAACTGCTATTTGTACTGTTTTCTCTTTGGGGGAAAGTATTTCAGAGTCAAAGACTTGAAGGAATGTTGGGGACCACCTGGGTATAGTAAGGGTTCTAATATTCCTTGAGTCCCAATGCCTGTTTGGCGCAGGTGAGGGCTGAGCTCTGGAACACCTGGACACCTCTTAGTCTGTGGACTAGGTTGGTTTTGGCAACTCCCAGTTCCTAGAAGAGATAGATAGTGGATGAAACCAGTCTCCACCAAGAGCAGAACCCCAGGCCTGATGGTTGTGCTGGTCTTGAGATACTTAAGTGTTGATCCAGCCACACCTGTAATATGTACAGAATGAGGGAGATGTGGCTAGACAGAAGGTCATATGAGAGCAAAGTTACTCTTGTGTTGGGCTGCATTAGTAACAGTAGAATATTAAGAGAAACAGTAGGAGCGGGGAAGTACAGGGATCATTCGCTAGCTGAGGGATGGTTCAGTTAGGCACACCTTATTTTGGGAAGGATGTAGACAGGCTGGAATAGGTCCAGAGAGGACTGGACACAGAAGAGCATTGAGGAAACTAGGAATGTCTTTACTCCAGAATAGATGAGAAGGGGGAATGGTTCACAGCCTTCAGCTATTGGAAGGGCTGGCAGATGGCAGAAAGTCCAGACCTAAACTTGCTTGACCTCAGGGCCAGAAAGAGGGTATATGGTGATAAGATTAGGGATCTGTGTGACAGAGAACTGACGGACTATTAGAGCAAACCTACAATGGAGTAGGTCACTCTAGAGGCAGTGAGCTTCCTTTCTTAAAGTGAAGGTATCTAACAAGCAGGACATTTTGCTGGGGCTGTTGGCATTCCTGTGTCAGAGGAGTGTTGGCCTGGATGACCTTGAAAATCCCTTCTCAGGGGTGGTGGCTATGTGGTGCAGTGAATAGAGTACCAGCCCTGGAGTCAGGAGGGCCTGAGTTCAAATCCAGCCTCAGACACATAACAGAACCAGCTGTGTGACCTTGGGCAAGTCACTTAGCCCCAATTGCCCTACCCTCCAAAAAAGCAAAAAATAAGAAAAGAAAAAAAAACCCTTCTCTTTCTGAGTATCCATGAACATAGTGCCCAGGACTTGTCTCATTTGATGACTGCACCCCAGTGCTACCAGGTGTAGAGGAGAGAGCAGTGGATTCCACCTGCCCCATCTTAACACATGCCCACATCGCCATAAAAGCTATTGCCAGCTGGGTGCTGTCTTTGGTTTTGCCTCAGATTTCTTGAGTGGTTTGCACGTGGGCAGAAGGTCCCTTTTTTGGGGGTGGTGGCGTAGGATTAAATCAGACCAATTCCAAGGAAGCGGAGGTGTTGTCTCAGATGATGTTAGCAGCAAAAGTCATTTCTCGTTTGCTTTTTCCCCCGGTCAATCTTAGAGCAATCCTGAGGAAGCGTGCAGTGCCCTCATGTTTTGCCAGTCCCTTCAGAGACATCTGGCTACTGTGAGTGAGCATCAGAAGGAACTGGAATCTAACTCCATCTCTGAAGTGGACATGTCCCAAGTGGTGGCTCCCTTCATGGCCAATGTTCCCCTCCTCCTTTACCCTCAAGGAGAGACTCAGAAAAAGTCCTCTCAGCCAAAGGTAAGAAAGCCAAGCCATTCATATGATGCTGGCTGGGGGAGAGGGAGAGGGCCTGAATGGGAATGATGGGCACTCCGCGGCTTGCTCAGGCTTTCTGAAGAAGGCTCCTGGGACCTGGCCTGTCTTCAGGCAGGGTGAAGAGTTATATGTACCCTGGGGGTTTGCGAGAAGAAAGGAGAACATTCAGAGATCTGGTTTTCCTCCCACCAGTTCTTTCATATCAAAGGGATAGGGCCTCTGCACCACAACAAGTCACCCCGCTTCTCAGCAACTTCAAGTCTTGGAGAGGTGCCCATGACTCAGGCAGGATGTGTTGGCTGGCTCTGCCTGCCGGACACGCCGCTTCTTATGAATCTTCTCATGGTTTTTAGCTTTTAGAGATTTTTAGACTCCAAATTCCCAACAGTTTGAAATTAAATGACTTTTCATCGTAATGAAAATATGGTTGGAAAAAATCACTTTCCCCTGTCATGGGTGAAGAAAACTAGCTGGGAGCATTCTGTTTCTCTGGGGTGCCCATGTTGTTTTTTTGATTGTTGGTTGGGGTGGGGGTGGGAGACAGGGACATTTAGGACCCTGAGTTGTCAGTTCCCTTTCTGCAGGCTGGAGAGGATGTGTGCCAAGACTGTGTCCGGTTAGTGACAGATGTTCAGAATGCTGTAAAGACCAATTCCAGCTTTGTTGAATCCTTGGTGGATCATCTCAAGAGTGAGTGTGATCAGCTTGGGCCTGGCGTGTCAGACATGGTAAGCTCTTTGGCTTTTCATAGAAGGAAAGCTTTCTAGTCCATAGTTTTCCCAAGGGCCAGGAAATCCTAATGGTTTGGTTGCAATTTAAAGTTCTGTCCAAACTTAGGAATTTGTTGAGGTGGTGGCCTTCCTGCCATTTTTTTTTAGGGTATTAATGACACAATTTCAAATGATTCAAGAAAAATAAACAGGTGAGCTAAGTTACAAAGATAGCAAACCTTGGGGTGGTTCAGGTAAGGTTTTCTTGTTTTTTTTTTTTTACCTGTATTATATAATTTTATTCAAATCATTTCTTTTTTTTAAAAATTAAATTGGTTTATTTACTTTTAGTTTACAACATTCAGTTCCACAGTCTCTGGAGTTTCAGATTTTTTCCCCCTCCCTCTTCCCCCCGCCCCCCCATGGCAGCATGCACTCAGATACAGAATCTACAAATATCTTCCCATTAATCATGAGTCAGGTTGTAAAGAAGGATTGTAACTGATGGATGATCAGTGGGAAAGAGGAAACAGAACAAAACAAGAAAAAGAAACACAGCAAGTAGTTTGTTTGAATCTGCATTCAGACTTCGCATCTCTTTCTGGATTAGATACCCCTTTCAATCATGAGTCTTTTGGAGTTGTCTTATAACTTTGCATTGCTGAGAGGAGCCCAGTCTATTGAAGTTGGTCATCACACATTGTGTCTGTGATTGTGGACAAATTTCTCCTGGTTCTGCTCTTCTCACTCAACATCAGTTTACATAAGTCTCTTCAGGTTATTATGAAGTCCGTCTGCTCCTCATTTCTTATAGCACAGTAGTATTCTATTATGTTCATATACCACAACTTGGTCAGCCATTCCCCATTTGATGGACATCCCCTTGTTTTCCAGTTCTTTGCCAAGGGTTTTCTTGTTTAGTCCCCTATCAAGACCGATAATGAGACCTGGCCCAAATCACACATGGAGGAGGGGAGGGTCATGCTAGAGAAGGCTGGAATTGGAGTTTGAGGCCAAGGCCCCAGAAGTGTTTGAAATCTGGAGATTTATTTAAGAATTTAGGGACAAAAGAGGCACACAATAGATTTATCAAGGAAAAAAGTTCCTACAGAGATGAAACAAAATCATCTCTCTCCTTGAGGAATAAATTACGTGTCTAAATTGATAATACAAAATAATCTGAAGAAGAGGGGGGAGAGCATTAAGTCATGGGGCAGCGGCAGAAGGCGGGTAGGGAGGAGAATCAGCATAGGCTCTCTGACTCTTCAGCTGATCTTGAAGGAAGGTGAAGATTCTGAGAAATGGAATTGAGGAGTGACTCTACGGTTGGCAGATGGCCCATGCACAGGCATGGAGGAAGTAGCTGGAATCTGAGTTCAGGGCACATTCTTGATCCTTCTGGAATGCACTATGTGTGAGAGGAGTCTGGAAAGGCAGGTTGGAACTGGACTGGGGAGACTTTTCCAAGCTAGCTCCTAGAGCCAGTAGGAAGCCACTGATGGCTTTGATTTGAATAAAATTTGAAGGGGGTGAGCTGATGGATGGCCATTGGAGAGGATGGTGGGACTGGCTGAAGGTTTTTGTTCATATAGGGAGGGGCCTGCTGATAGTTGTTAGACAGTGGAGAAGCAGCCTAGATAGGGGGACAGTGAAGACTACTTAGTGCCAAAGATGAGGGAAGAGGAGATGGGCTTCAGGGCATGAGCAAAGTGATTGGTGTTGGCAAGGAGGTTGGCCCCCTCTTCCTCACAGGATGGGCAAAGATGGGAGGAGGCAAGGGAGGCAGCCGTCAGGGCATGGAGAGGGTCTCTGCTGAGGATCTGGAGTGGCAAAAGGGGCCTGAGGATTGGAGGTGGTGTAGAAGAGATGCTGGGAGGACGCAGGGTGGAAAGCCAATGAATGTCCTCCTTAAATACTGCAGGAGGAGAGCATGTAGATGGGAGGGGGGCGGGGTTCCAGGGTTGAACACTGGTCAATCCTGAGCAAGGGAAGGGCAAAGCCTATCCAAAACTCTCCGTGTTTCCAGTAGCCGTCCATAGAATGAGATTTTGTGCCTTCTGCTAAGGCCTGGCAGAATGGGAGCACCTTTGGGGCAGGCCCAGTTTCTTTGTTGTCTCTGTATATCCAGAGCTTAGAAAGTGGGAGCTGGGAAATTCTGGATTTGATACCTTGTTAGATAGTTAATTCATCTTTCAAGTAGACTTGACTTTTCTCTCCTTTCTTCTCACCTGCAGTGCAAGAACTATATCAGCCAGTACTCCGATATTGCTGTCCAAATGATGATGCATGTGGTAAGTGGAGGGAGGAGCTACTTTCAAGTGTTGCCTTTTGACCCCCCCCCCCCAATCATCTTCAGCCAGAAGCTGAATAATCCTTCAGACCTCTCAACCTCAGAATTGTCTCTACTCCCTCTGTTGGACCTTAAACTTGGTGGATTTTGGCAAAATTAACCACCCTTTACTAATTTGCTTCAGGATCTCTTTCCTTATTTACAAAGGAGGGAGCATAGCACTTATGATGGATTTGGCTCCTCTCATGGGGGTTATAGGTGAGCCTGACTGCCAAATTGCCATTTGCTGATGGTTAGTTCTGAGATGGACCCTACCATCTGCTTTAGAATCCCTGGATCCTTGAATTGCCGAGCTTGAGCCTCATGCTGAAACGGACGTGGGGTGGGGCAGGGCAGGGCAGGGCGGGGTGGGCAGGTGGGATGGAGCAGGTGGTGAGCCTGCTGCCCCAAGCTTGTTCTTCCCCATTGTAACTGACATCAGGCCCGGTGCTGCTTAAACCCAGATAAAGCATGCTCACCATGACTGCTCTGCAAAGGCTGTGGGAGGGAAAGGATTCACCAGGATTTCCAAAGGAACTTTTTTTTTTTATGATGCCGAGTGCTCAGTTCTGCTAAGAGGGTGAAGGATGGACAGTGTCCTGTCCTTCATATGAGATGAGTTGTTCATTGCTAAAGATGGGTTTGTCCTGAGCCATCCATCCTTCCATCCCCATTCCTTTTCCATATCGCCCCACTTTTCTAAGAATAAGGGGTTACAGTCTGCACCCAGCACAAATACTATACAAGAGCTGAATGACTATTATTAGTCTCCTACTGTAACTGGGTGAACTCAGTACCCCACAGGTAGGAATGCACTTTTCTGAATATTAGCATGCTCACCAGTATTAACTTGATTTGGTTGGGTACTTCTCTCCTTTTCCTTTGTAAGACACCTGGGCCTCAGTGGGCATTCCTCTGCCTTGCATTCTGTGGTTCAGAATTCTTAAGTCTTCTCAGTGAGGAGATTTAAGGGTGTAGGCTTTCTATCCATTATAGAATTGGAGATTTTAGTCCTCACCACATACAGTATTCAAGGGAGAGTGTTGGTGGACTCCGGTCATATGTCCTTAGTATGAATGGGTCTTTAGATTTAGAGTTCAGTTGGGCATGTTGAGGTACTTACTATGCAGTGTCTGGAGAATGTGCTCAGTCTGTCCGGGAGCCCTCTGGGCCACGTGGCTGCCAGGCAGGTCACCTTCCCCAGCACAGACTGGCTGCTCAGCTTCTTTGTGACACCTTTGTGTTTATGTGTGGTTCTCAGCTTGATTTTGTTTTATTTAACATTTTTTTCTTACCTCTTATGTCCTTTCCTTTCTCTGATTTTTCCACTCCGATCTCCTGTTTTTATTCTCAACCGCAGGATCAGGTATGTGATGGGAACCTTGTTAGTAGTAGTGGTAGTGCTGGATGATGGCTGCTTTTCTCTTTCAAATTCCTTTTCCCAGCTTTGTGTCTCAAGGGATGTCCTTTTTTACTTTTTGCTTATCCAGTCAGAAACCGGGGGAGAAAGGAGAATGGCAGGGTCCCGTGTGGGTACCCACCGACTGCAGTGATTTGGGGGAAGATCTTGGGTCAGGTGATGAGAACTCACCTAGATCCTTCTGCCACTTCCAGATGTGGGTTCAGATTGAGAGGCTTAACGGTGACCAGAATGAGCAACAGCTCACTTCTTCCTCAAAGATGGAGACGTTATATTTTTGAAGCTGAGCAGTGCATGCCTGTAGATCTGCTTTATCATAACCCTAGAAATGCTTCTGCTGCATGAATGATGATGTAAAACCACATAGCAGGTCTCTTGGATCCAGGGAATTGGGACCCCAGGTTCTGGCTTCTGCTGCCTTTGGGTACTAGGGGAATCATGCTCAGGCTGGGCCAGCATTGATTCTGGATGACAGTTTGTTGTAACTGGGCCAATCATTCCCCCTTCTGAAGAAAGGCTTTCTAGATGTGATGTTTCATTTTCCTATCAAAGAATAGAGATCTACTGGCTAATTCCACCTGACCAGAAAATACTCTTCACCTGAAAGAAGGGTTGGGGACCTTCCACCTTTTATGCCTCTAGGGATAGAGTCACAGGAAGCATCTGTAGAGTTGTGTCTATATGTTGATGAGGGGTGCTTAATCCTCTCCCCCATCTGGATGGGAAAAGAATGACATCTTTATTTTGAAATTGAATTTGGAAATATATTGAAATATGTTGAAATGGATCATTTCCTTAAATTAAGAACTTACAACAAGAACAGGAACATGCTGAGGAAGGGGTCCCTAGGGAATCACCAGGCCAGCCAAGGGTGCAATACTTGAGGTGGCCCAGGCTGAGGAACCCCCCATTTAGGTAGCCAAGAGCATTTGGGGTCCAGAGCAGAGGAAGCCTTCTTCATGGGAGTGGTCCTGGGAGTTGGAGTTTGGCCTTCCTTTGGGCTCTGGGCCATGCACTCTATCTCCTTTCCTTACTTGTCAGATTCCTGTCTTGCTAAAGCAGATTAAGGACAGATTTTAGTATCCTTATGGGAGGTGTAACCATCCTCAAATATTTAGGAATCTGGCTTCAAAAGAAGGCTTCCTGTTTTCAATCTCCTTTTGTGGCCTCTAACTGCCAGAGCTGTCTAGGAGCTTCCTCATAATAAGGCAAGGGGAGGGGAGGCCTCTGGTATTTGCCTCTGAGGAATGTCATAAGTGAGGTCCTGAGTGAATCTCTGGCTCTGTTGGGAATGGCCACCTCTGGTTTTCTGTCTTAGACTAACACATTGACACCTCGGCTCTGTCTGGTTCTCTGGGTTTACTGCTTAAATGGTACAAAGGAAGTGAACTCCCAGGGCCTCCTGAATAGATAGATGCTCAGCATTTGGCAGAACCAGGGAAATGTTAATTTGTAGCCTTCGGGTGATTGGCAGCTTGGTGGCAAAGAGTTTTGGCATTTCCCTCCCATTTAAAAAAAATGGCAACACCTTAAAACAACAGGGATAAGGCCCCAGCCCATTTAGCCAGCTAGACAGATCTCTGGTGACTTAACGGGGCTCTTGGGAGTATTTGGGAAGTAAAGCATCTGTTAGTGTTTACTAGCTTAGAGGAGTATTGGTCCTTGTCCCCAACATCCTGAGGACAAGAAAAAGTCCAAATAGGACTAATATGGGCAGACAGGGCAGTGTTTCTTCCACCAGTGTGTTGCCAGAGCAGACCTTTGTCTCACTTCTTTGCTACCCTAGTGCTTCCACCTTTGGTCGGTCCCCATGTATGGGAGACCTGTGGGCTGGGGCGAGGGAAGCAGTAGTGTGTACATTTGTTGGGATGCATGCTGGCCTGACTCCCCACTGTGCTTCTCTAAAGCAGCCCAAGGAGATCTGTGAATATGCTGGGTTCTGTTCAGGGAAGGAGATGCCTCTGCAGGCCCTGGTCCCAGCTCATGCGTCCTCCTCCAAAGTGATCCCTGCGCTGGAGCTGGTGGAACCAATCAAGGTAAACGTGGGCCTTTCCTCTGTTATGTCCTTCTGTGACAGAGGGGATGGCTCAGACACACACAGAAGACTTGGAGATGGTCACGGCTTTCAAACCAGTTAGCTAAGTGACTGAGAATATGAGTCTCCTGGGGTTTCTTCTGTAAAAAGCTCACCTTCCTTGGCAGTGAGTCTCAAGGGACAGAGGTTGCACATATATGAGCTGGCCCCTTTGGTTGGGTACTTGCTTTCCCAGAGCCAAAGACTTGAGTTTCCTGGTCTCAGTGCTTCTTTTGTAGCTTCTGGATTATTTTTCTTAAAGTCTTAGCATCCAGTGTGGGCTGACTCACTCTGGAGATGAATAAGGTGGTGAATATTCCTGAATTACATCTCCAGGAAGTCATAGCACCATAGATGTAGGGCTGGAAGGAACTGCAGAGGCCATCTTGGGTCACATGGCTAGGAAGTGGATTGGCACCAGCATCCAGGCCTCGGGCTTTCCTCCCTTGGAGCCTCACAGCTTCCCCTGTGATTTCAGAATCAGGAGACCCCAATCTAGTCTTGAGTTCAGCATTCCCCTCTAGTGGGACCCTGAGTCCCCAGCTCCCTGTGCCTCTGTTTCCCCATGCCTATGATAGGTACTGCATGCACAGCCTGGACTCTGGAGCAGTGTGTGTGCTAGGTGCTGGAGAACTGAGGCTGTCTGGGGAAAGGTTCACACCATCCCCCCTGACCTTGGGGTCTCTATGTGTTCACTTAACAGAAGAACTTGGTCCAGATGAGGGCTGGTCCCACCTGTGAGCTGTGCCAGTATGTTATCAAAGAGATCATGAAATTGCTAGAGGGCAACAAGACTAAGGTATGTATGCTTAGTGGTCATCTCCTTCCCAGGATCTAGCAACATTTCTTGAGTCTCCCTCCAAGGGGCCTGGCACTGTAGGTCTGGGCCCCTTCTCTGTTCCCTTAAAGCCAGGTTGCTTCAGTGTGAGAATGAGATGGGCGTCCTAGGTTTGCCCTCTGCAGAGATTTTGGTATCAATTTAATTTATAGGTCTTTAAAGACAGTGAGTGTCCTGCCTCCTGGGATCTAGACTGGACTCCCGTAGGGACCAGGAATGTCTGTGGCATCTCCTTCCATCTCTCTCCCTCCCCTCATCTCTACTTCAGCAAAATCATAACAAAAAACCACAGCACCAAACTCCTACAACCCACAGCATCAGATCCTGACTCAGTCTTAACTCCATTCCTCATCTTTTAGGAGGATTTGGTTCATGCAGTTGAGAAAGTGTGCTCTGTGATCCCCAAGTCCATGGCTGAGGAGTGCCGGGATCTGGTGGAGTCTTACGGCCCAGCCATCGTGGATCTGCTTCTGGATGAGACCAGCCCTCACTTGGTTTGCAGTTTGCTTAATCTTTGCCAAAACAAAAAGTCAGGTAAGGATGGAAGAGCCCAGGTGGACCCTTTGCTCAGGGCTTACGATCCTGTATGTGGCTGGCTATCACACATATCACGTTGCCTTTTGTGTCCCCTCTGCTCCACAGTTAACATGGCCAGGCTTAAGAGCGGCGTCTTCTGTGAGGTGTGCAAAAAGGTTGATGGGTATTTGGACCGGAACCTGGATAAGAACAGCACACAGGCCATGATTCTCGCTGCCTTTGAGAAGGCTTGTAGCATGTTGCCAGGAATTTACAAGGATGAGGTAATGCTGGGTGTTAAGACTCCTTGAGTTAGAAAGATCTGGATTAACTGTGGGGCCCAAAGGGTTGACACTGATTATCTCCCTCCCATCCTCATTAGATAGAGGGTTTTACTTTAAGATGGTCTTTGAGGACTCAGTGCTTAAGGCGGGGTAGCTGACAGGCCCAAGGAGGAGGTGGCCAGGCCTCTGAATTGAGCAGGGAGATCCTGTGACTCTCCTGGGAGGGAGGTCTGAGGTGGATGGGATGGCTCTTCAGCACAGAGAGCCAGGGACTC
>CM053582.1:537238704-537265562 GCA_028627135.1 Pseudochirops cupreus
GGGGTGGATCCCAAAGAGATCATAGAAGCAGGAGGAAGACCCGTATGTACAAAAGTATTTATTGCAGCTCTCTTTGTGGTGGCAAAAAACTGGAAATTAAGGGGATGCCCATCAATTGCGGAATGGCTAAACAAGTTGTGGTATACGAATGTAATGGAATACTATTGTGCTATAAGAAATGGGGATGAGATGGACTTCATAATTACCTGGAGAGGCTTATACAAACTGATGCTAAGTGAGAAGAGCAGAACCAGGAGAAATTTGTACAGAATCACAGACACATCATATGTGTGACGACCAACCTTGATAAACTGGACTCTTCTCAGCAATGCACAGTTATAAGACAACTCTACAAGTCTCAGCATAGAAGGAGATGTCTACATTCAGAGAAAGATCTAGAAAGAACAGAGTTTAAATGTAGAGACTGAAGGAATCTACATGCTATCGTTCTTTTCCATATTTGTCTTTGTTCCTTCTTTCCGGTTGTTCACTCCATTTGTTACAACCCTTCTATACAACCAGACTAATGTCCAATGTGAAAGTATTTGCAGATCCTATACTAGATTGCATGCCACCATGGGAGGGAGGAGAGAGAGAGAGAGAGAGAGAGAGAGGAGAAAATTTGAAACTCAAGGGATTGTGGAACTGAATTTTGTAAACTAAAAGTAAATAAATCAATTAATTAAGAAAAAAAGAAACCAGGGTTAAGTGACTTGCCCAAGGTCATACAGCCAGTAAGTGTCAAGTGTTTGAGGCTGAATTTGAACTCAAGTCTCCCCTATTCCTTGACCAGTACTCTATTCATTGTGCCGTCTAGTTGCCTGCCGACATCACTTTCTTTCCTGATTCCCACCACCCCTCCCATTACTATTACTCTTTCTCTCTTACTACCTCGTTCTCAATTCCCCTGTATTTCTTCTGTATATGCTTATATGTGTATATGTAGCCTGTATATCAATAGACTGTAAGTGCCTTGAGGGCAGGGACTGCTTCACTCTGTGTCTTTGTATCCCCAGTGCCTAGCAAGGTATGGCTGTGCCAAGTGTGTCTATGGATGCATGTGTTCCCAAGTGTGCACACACCTGTGCCATTGTTTAATGGTGCCTTTGCCTGTAGGAGGGATTTTCTATGTCAATAGCTGCTGGGTGCTCCACCCTTACAGGCTCAAACCTCCTTCAAATAAGCCTACTTCAGGCTGATTCCAGCAGCAGCAACAGCTTCAGGTACCAGGCACTGGGAGCCTGGCTTCTCTCCTCTCACCTCCTCCTAAGAGTAAAGGCCCTCTATCATTCTGACTCTTGCTGGCAGGTTGGGTCAGACCCATATAGGGATCAGTCACTCAGGGAGGCTTTCTGCACGTCCGCCCAGCTGCTGCCAGTGAAGTCTCTGCTGTGGTCCCTGGCTCACTTCTAGTGAGAAAAGAAGAGGAGAGAGAGAGAGAGAGAGAGGGAGAGGGAGACAGAGAGACAGAGAGACAGAGAAAAAGAGAGAGTGAGAGAGAGAGACAGAGACAGAGAGAGACAGAGAGTGTCTAGACAGCATCCCCAGAGAGTGTCCCCCAAGATGAATTTGCTGCTTGGATACTGGAGGCTCCAACTTCTTGCTCTCTGCCTACTTTTCTTCCCAGGTAAGTTCACAGTGTTTGTCTTTCCTAGCAAGGTAGAGAAAAGTCTACCCTAGACTCCTGAGAGATGAGAATGATGAGTCTGGAGGGAGATTCTCCAGCTTGGGGCCATCCTTGCCTCGTGACTGAATACTGAGTAGACTCAATGTGTCCAGGTCTACCCTAACAGTTCAGCAACCCTCTTCCTGGGCCTGAGAGAGGTTGCCATGACCTGGAGCCTGTTGGGTATGGGGTCATCTGTCCCAGACTATGGGACCTTTAGCTGCTGCAGGTGACACTGCATCTACTCTCCTGTTCTTCCTTCTGCTTCCTCTTCCAAAGTCTCTGATACTGAAGAAAGAAGGAAGCCCATCTAGGGACTTGGTTGTTCTGCCGTCCCTGGACCCTCTATGACCTGCTTCTAGTTGTCTCTGTAAGGAATGTGGCCTAGACTGTTCAACTGGCACTTTGGCATGGCAGAGTACAGTTTCTAGTGGGGGTAGGTAGACTATTTGCCCCTCTCTTCTTGTACCTGGGATACCTCCATAATCTTACCCAGGGACTTCAGCTTGCTTCAGTGGAGTAAGGAAAAATAACTTGAGATATCTAAGACTCTCTTAACTTGAGAGATCAGCTGGGATGGGGGAGGAGTGAGAAGGAGGTTGTGAAATTGGATAGGGAAAAAATAACATCTTTTCCATAATTTTGAGCTAAAATTTAGCTTTTCTCTCCATCATGAAACTAGGGCAGCAGCCAGCAATTTACAACCCCTGGACCAAATGTAGCCCACTGCCTATGGTGTGTGTGTGTGTGTGTGTGTGTGTGTGTGTGTGTGTGTGTGTGTGTGTGTGTGTGTGTGTGGCTGAGGAGCTAAGAATGGTTTTTGCATTAATTTTAATTAATTTTTACCAGGCCATAACAAACAGGTGACTGTCCAGATTTGGCTCTCAGGCCATAAGTTACTGACCCCTAAACCATTATTCTGAGAAGGGCTCCCCAGACTTCACTAGACTGCCCAAAGAGTCCATAACTCAAAGAAAGGAAGAATCCTTGACAATGTTTTCCCCTTTGACTCCTCAGGCCATTTTGTCTTTCATGGCCCATTCCATAGATTTGTGCCCATGGCAATCTAGTTGGTATGGGCAAAGAGAGCAAGAGTTAGATTTCTGATTTTAAAAGGATGTACATTTGGTCAATGGGCCTTAAATCTCATGGCAAAGTGTGAGGTTAGGAGAGCAGGGTCAGTTTGGAAAGATGCTTTTTTAGCTACGAAGAAAAAACTGAATAGCTTGGTATGTATTTTAGGGGGAGGGTTTGACCAATAGGTACCCTTTGCAATAGTAATACTTTTAAAGTTGAGTTTACTTATTAATTAAAAATTTTTTAAAAATGAAGTTGTTTCATCAGTTTGATGAATAACATGTTTATGTTCATAATGATGAGCTCAGACTCCTGATGAGTGGCCAGGGAACCACAGCTCTTGAGGTAATTCCCTCTTCCCAAATGAAGGTTGATCAGAGCATGATTGTGCTTGGGAGGGCAGAGGGGGTCATGTCCAGAGATCAGATGAAGGAGGTAGGAGAAAGAATAACTGCAAAGATAATGGACCTTTTAATTTATGACTCTTGAAACTCTTTTGCAGCCCAGATGGGCTGAATGGGCAGGTACAGAGAGATGAGCAGTATTGGGGTCTGATCTCCAGTTTATATAGTCACAGAGAGAGTGGGGAAGACCAAGGACGAGGCAGGTAAAAAGCATATGCTTCTGCATCTGAAGTCTCTCGCTAACCTTTTGTACGACCAACCACAGAATCTCAGGGGTAGGAAGGGACTTCTGAAGTCACCTTGTCAGTCAACAAACTTTTTAAAAGTGCCTACTATGTGTCAGGTGCTAAGTGCTGGGAATACAAAGGAAGGCACAAGACAGTCCCTGCCCTGGAGCCCCTCATAGTCTAATGGAGGAAAGTACAAGCAAACTAATTATAGATAAGCTAAAGACAGCATCAATTGGGCATCATCCACAGAGGGAAGGCCCTCGCACTAATAGGAAGATGGAGAAAAGCTTCCTGTAGAAGGTGGGACTTTAGCTGGGATTTGAAGGGAGCCAGGAGGTACAGATGAGAAGGAAGAGTTTTTACTGTTCACAACTTACCAGACAAGTGATCATCTGAGGCCCCCCAGGGATGGGGAACAAATTACCTCCTGAGGCAGCTCTTTCTACATTTGGATGGTTCTAACTGTTGGGAAATTTTCCTTTCATCAAACCTAGGTTTTCCTCCTGTATCTTTCACCTGTTGTTCTACCTCCTGGAGCCAAGGGGAACAAGGCTCTTCCACGAGATGGTCTTTTATGTTCTTGAAAATTGCCAATACCTATCTGTCTCCTCCTCCTCCCCAAGTCTTCTTTGTGTCAGATTAAACACATGGAGTACCTCTAATTGATCCTCATAAAGTACATTATCTTGGGAATCTGCCACCATCCTGAATGTCCTCCAGTTTACTATTGTTATTTTAAATTTTACATCCCTCCTTTGTTATAGTGAGCAACAACAACAAAAAAGGGAGTGGGGTTAAAATTGATGAGGACTCAGGCGGCCGGTGTGGGTGGCTGGACATGCTGTAGAATGCAATGGGACACCAAGACACATTCTGATATGATCTAGGGACATTTCACTGCCGAAGAACAGAGCAGAAGCTATCAAATGCATAGTGGTATGTACTCATCCACTCCTTTGGAATCAAGGCACTCTCCCCTCTCTGGTGTGACTTGAGATCTCTGATGACTACTGTTTGGGACAGTTTGATTTCAAAAGCTACTAACAACAGCCAGTCTAGAAGAAGGGTCTTTTGTGAAAATAAATCCAAAAGTAGGACATCCTCCCAACCTACATTTTTCTTGGGTTAGGAAAGAAACATGATCCAATCAAGACTTCTGTGATTTGTTAAATGACCCTCCAGGTTATAGTCAGCTTCCTACAGCAGGCCCTGAGAGGGCTCTCCTTCTGGAAAGGCAGGCTCATAGGAATCACTGAAACATTTGCTTCTTTCAAATTCCTACACTGGTCACTTCTTACTATGTCCCCATCTCTGACCCAGCAACCAGGTCTTTATGAACCAAACCACCCAGCAGGTATTTTGAGTAATGTGGTTGAGGGAAAGGGCACAGGAGAGAAAGGAATTAGTCTGAAATAGGGAAAAAATGGGACAAGGACCCATCACTTCCCCACCTGCAGCTATGTGTTGTGATTCCTAAGTGTATGGAGTAGGCTGGGAGAAATGGGGTGGGGCCATGAGAAGGGAAGGACTGGCTGCTCCTGGTATGTGTTGGTAACCTGCTTTCACTTCTTGGCCTTGGGCTGGCATGGCCTCCAAGGCTTTGCACAAGGTCTCTTTATCCCTGAGGACTTGATGGGTTTCAGATTCTTGTCCAACTCATACATGTCAGTGGGCAGACTCAGCTCCATAATTGCTTCTTCAGATATTTGACAATCCTGCAAAGGCTATTGCCATGGGTCATGATCAGAACATGTTTTCCTTTCTTGTTTTGGGGGACATTGTCTTCATTCCAGAGCCCTGGAAAGAGTTCCTTAGTTTCTAAGTGGTGGAAGAGTAAGTCCCATTGTGTCTTTCAGGCTCTGACAGGAGGGCAGTTGGTCCTTAGAGATCTGCATGGTGTCAGTCCTTGCTGATGTCACTGAAGAAGGGGTGGTTGGCCTCCATTGGAGGTGGGGAATGTCATAGAATGTCTCCAGATCTTCACCTGGGCCTTCCTGTGCTTAGCAGCTGTCTCTGCTTTGTCAAGGCCCATTAAACTTCCATGGTGCCTGTCACTGAGGTGCTAAGTCTTCATTATGGCCAAACACATCTGGTCAGTCCATTTAGTACTGTCTCAAGGCTATGAGTTGCTTTCTTCTGGACACAGCTGAAGCAGATATCAAATTCATAGTCAGCATCTCGAGGCTCTTGGCCATCATGCTTGGTCTCCTAGTGCAGTGGAGCTCAGGACCTTGTGACAGCTGTCGAGATGTTTCTCCAGGTTCTAGGCTCTCTCTCCCTGCTCAATCAACACAAGGTTGTAGGGAACCATGGCAGGCAGAGGCTCGGGGCAGCAGGTATATAGGAGACTGGCAGACTGAAGGGTGTGCACTCTGCCCTCCACTTTATTAAAGTGCTTCCTAAAGTTAAGCTAAAGCTCCATGCCTCCAGACCTGAATATCACACTCCATGTGTGTTCTGACTAGGACAAGATAAAGCCAGATAAAATCTTCTCAGTCTGGACACAGTGCCTCTGTGGAAAGCACAAGGTTCCATGAGCTCTTTTGACTGTTAGATTACAATTTTAATTAGATTACAAATTTAATTTACAATTTTAATTCAAACTATTGTCCAACATTACTTCCATTTCATCTTCATCATCATCATCATCATCTTCTTCTTCTTCTTCTTCTTCTTCTTCTTCGAGGTTATGTGACTTGCCCAAGGTCACATAGCTAGTAAGTATCTGAGGCCAGATTTGAACTCCACTATATCACCTAGCTGCCCCACTTTCATATCTTTTTGAGAAGAGCTGCTATCCATCCTGCTGAAGGAGAGAAGTAATAGGAAACCTGGAACTCTGCTGGATTCTAGAGATCCAAACTCTGTGGGCGTGTTAGACATTGTCTAGAATAGAGTCCAGAGAAGCTGTTGTCCCTACCCTTCACCTTCTTCTACTCTGAGCTTACTCAGAGACCTGCTCAGGATGACTGGGCTCTGCCTGAGCAATAGGCCCACACCCTGAGGCTATGAGAGGTGTGGCACCTTATCTTTGGAGAACCACCTCCACTTCGGCAGCTGACATTGTGAAACTCAGTGATGTAAGGCTTGCTGTGGTGTAGGCAAGAGCAAGGAAGGCAGGGAACAACAATGGACCAAAATGGTAGAGAACTGAGAGGCTATGCTACTTCTGAGAGGATAGCCCAGGCAGGTGACATTGCAACATCTAAAATTTGCCAATGACTTTACATGCCTTATCTTATTAGCTCACATCAATCCTTACAGACAAGTAAGCAAATATCCTATTTTATGAACAGAGAGACTGAGCTCAGAGAGGGCAGACTGACTGTACAGCTATTAAGCAAGAGAAATAAAACTGTTACCAGGTCTTATGACTTGGAGGCCAATGTGCTTCCTATTACATCACACTCCCTGAAGGCTGAGGTGGCCAGTGGAGTGACAGAAATGGGGTTAAGAACCAGCTGTCTGGTGTTTAGGAGAGCAAGCCTTCAGGGGCAGTATAACCTCATAAGGAAGGGAACTAGGGGTTAGGGATCCTGTTGGCCATCAATGCCAACATAGTAATTACTGCCATTATCGACCTCTCAACTAATATTACCAGCATCATTGTCATTGATGTTGCTGCTACCACCATCATCACCATTACCACTAATATCCTCACCATTGCTGTTACCATCATCACCAATATTAACACCATCACCATCATTGTTATAACCATTAACCCCATTATAACAGCCATCATCATCATCAATATCACTCTTACCATTATGATCAGGGACAGCTCCTCTCTCAGAGCCTAAAAAGGAAGCGGGGAAGCTGGGCAGCCCTCTTCGCGCTACCTTAACTGATTCCTTGGAGATATGTTCAGCTGTCCTCACCTGCCTTGGGCCAGGCAAGGCTGGAGTACTGGTCCTCTGCAGTGATCTATGGGTGGGTGGGTGGGGCAAAGGAGCTTCTCCCAGATGGCCAGGAGTGATTCCATGGCATCCTCCCAAGTCTCGGTAGGAAGCCCTCTGACCAAAGGAGGAGACTAGCCTCTGTTGTGTCTGTGAGTTCAGGATAAGATTGCTGCAGAGGGGAGGGAGCCTCACCTTTCAAGATGGCCCCTTCACTGAAAGAGGTGGAGGGATGATGCAATCATAGGACCTTAGAGGCCATCTAGGCAAACTCTTTCATTTATAGGTGAGGAACTGAGACTCAAAACAGTGAAATGAGCCACCCAGGTCACTCAGCTAGTAGCTAACATGTATCTGAGGTGGAATTTGAACTCAGATCTTTCTGTCTCAAAGCCTTACACTTAGGAACTAATGCTGAAGGGTGATTTTTAAACGTTTGGTTTTGAAATGAGCAGAACCAGGGAGGTGGGAAGCCATCCTGGAGTTCTCCAGCCCTCCCCATCAGAGCCAAATACCGAGGTATCAATTCAGGGTCAATGGGAAGTCAGTCTTTCTTTTCTCTCTTCTCTCTGCCAGCCCCCTCTTTCTGCCTCCTGCACCAGGCTCTGCTTTGGGCAATGTGAGAGAAAAGGAGATGGAGGCAGGAGGACCACACTTGTCCTGAACTGTCTTCTACCTTCCTTTCCTGGAAAGAAGGAAGGAGGCAGGTGGGAGGAGCCACCTCCACATTCCATAGGTGTGCCTTACAGGCTGGGCTGGGCTGGCTGGCTGGCCTGTGGCTGTCTGCTGAGGGCAATAGATTGACCTGGTTAACTTTGGGTCTGAGCCTGGTTAACTTTGGGTATGAACACAGAGATTGCTTTACTTCCCAAACTGCTTTCTCTCAAAACTCTGGATTCAGGCTCTCTTTTTCCCTTCCCCCTCTATTCAGATCCCACAATAATGTCTCAGGTACACAGAGCATGTAAGGCCTGGCCTGTCTTAAAAACCCTGTTGCTACCAATATGAGAATATGTCTGCAGACCCACTAATGAACTTTCTAGGTGTGTTACATGTTGCTTTTTGTTCTGTCTTCATCCCCTTCTCATACAGCCACCACCTTGCCACCTTTAGGTGGCACAGTGGATGGAGCTCTGTGCTTGGAATCAGGAAGGTTCTTCTTTCTGAGTTTAAATCTGGCCTCAGACTAGCTTGTGTGAGCTCGGGCAGGTCACTTAACTCTGCTTGCCTCAGTTTCCTCATTTGTAAAATGAGTCGGAGAAAGAAATGGCAAACCACTCCAATATCTTTTGTGACCCAAATGGGGTCATGAAGAGTCAGAGACAACTGAACAACAACCTCTCACATGGACTTTTGCAATAGGTTCCTATCTCTTCTCTCTGACCCATCACACCCAGAGGTGTCAGGCTATTGTCCAATGCAGTCAGTGTTATTGGGAAATATTTAGCAAAATAAATAAAAGTACAATTGACCATTTCTGGGTCAATATGCAGGGATCCTTGTATACAGTCACTGACCCATCTTTCCATTTTAAGTCTGATTCCATTGTTCTGCAGCTTAGTGCTGATTTAGAAAACCACATGTTAACATTATCTATGTTCCATTGTATTTTAATTTATTTTTGTTAAATATTTCCCAATTACATTTTATTCTGACTTCGTGGAGTTTCAATGGGCCTCTGCTCAGTGCAGCTATTAAAGTGATTTTCTTAAAGTGCAGGTCTGACTATGTCTTGCTCTTTCTGTCTCTGTGTTCTTCCCCAGATAAACTCCATGGCTCTCTATTGCTAGGGGATCCAATATGAACTTCTCCATATGGTATTTAAAGTTCTTTATAACCTGCCACCTTCCTACCTCCCCAGTCTCCTTCACATTACTTCTTCCTCATTTTTAACAGTTTATTTATACTGTCCTATGGCTGTTTCTCCTATAAGGTTCTCCATGTCCCATCTCCACACCTCTGAATTTACTGTGCCCCATTCCTAGAATGCTCTCTCTCCTTACTTCTACTTCTTAGAAGCCTTGGCTTCAAGATTCCATTCAAAAGTCAATGCCTTCTTGTTCTAGGTTACTTTGTGTCTGCTTTGTAGGCATCTTACACATATATGTATATGTTATCTCCCTCAATAGAGTATAAGCTCCTCAAGAGTAGAAACTGTATTTTTGTCTTTGTATCTGCCCTGAATACCTACCACAGGGCCTGGCATACAGTAAATGTTTAATAAATTCCTGTTGGTTGATGGATTGCTCTATATAAAAGATTATAGGGTTAGAGCTGGGAGGTCATCTAGCCCGGTCCCTTTATTTTATAGACAAAGAAGCTAAGGCTCAGAGAGGGGCCATGATTTGCCTATAGTCACACAGCAAAGGCAGTATTGGAATCCAGGTGTTCCTCACTCCAAGGCTATCTACTCTGGCACTTTGCCTTTCACACAGATTGTTGTTCAGTCATGTGCGACTCTCTGTGACCCCATTTGGGGTTTTCTTGGCAGAGATACTGGAGTGGTTTCCATTTCTTTCTCTAGCTCATTTTACAGATGAGGAAACTGAGGCACACAGGGATTGACTTGCCCAGAGTCACACAGCTAGGAAGTGTCTGAGGTCATCAGATCTTCCTAACTCCAGTCCCAGTGCTCCATGCACTGTAACTTCCCTTAGCTGCCTTTCACATAAACAGAGAGAGGTATTTAACATGATGTGGGGGAAAGATCATTGGATCTAAAGTCAGGAGATCTGGGTTTAAGTTCTGGACCCAATACTCACTGAATGCATCCACAATCCCTTCCAGCTTGAGATGTATGATGCTGTGAACCACGCGACCCCAGGCCAATCACTTAACCTCATTTTCTATGATCCTAAAATTCTATAATAAATTCTATAATTTCTATGATCCAATAATTCTATAGTGAAATAAGGAGGCAGCTGTGGTATGGTGGAAAAAACCCTACTTGGAGCTGATCGAGTTTGAATCTTATCTCCACTTTTTAATTTCTTTTTGATGCTTTTTTCTTCTGATGCTTTCTAAAATTGACTTTAAAAATTTGTGAGTTCCAAATTCTCTCCTTCCCTCCCTCTAGTCCCTCTCCTACCCATTGACAAGGCAAGCAAAAGGATACCCACTATACATGTGAAGTCATGTGAAACATATTTCTATATTAGCCATGTTGCAACAACAAAAAAATCAAGAAAATAAAGTAAACATATTTCAACCTATACTCAGAGTTCATCAGTTCTCTCTTTGGGGTACATGGAACTTTTAGAATTGTCATGGATCATTGTATTGATCAGAATCATTGCTAAGTTCTTCAAAATTGCTTATTGTTAACAATCTCCTGATTCTGCTCACTTCACTTTGAATCAGTTCATAGAAGTTTTACCAGATTCTTCTGAAACCATCCCCTTGTCATTTTTTATAGTACAATAGTATTCCATCACAATCATATACCACAACTTGTTCAGCCATTCCCTAACTGATGTGCATCCCCTCAATTTCCAGTTCTTTACCACTACAAAAAGAGCTGCTAAAAATATTTTTGTACAAATTAGTCTTTTTCCTTTTTCTTTGATCTGTTTGGAATACAGATCTAGTAGTGGTATCATAGAATCAAAGGGTATGCTCAGTTTTATTGCCATTTGGACATAGTTCCAAATTGCTGTCTAGAATAGTTGGATCAGTTCCCAACTCCACCAACAATGTATTAGTGTCCCAATTTTCCCACATCCCCTACACTAGCTCAACTTCTTACTAGCAGTGGGACCTTGGGACTTACCATGTTTTCACTAAATTTCCACCTCTATAAAATGAGGAGTCTGAATTAGATGATGCTTAAAGTCCTTTCCAACTTTAATATCCTATGGTTCTTACATTCTTTCAGTAGAGTAGAAGTTCCTTGAGGGCAGGAATTGTATTGTTTTTGGTTTAACATCCCCAGAGCCTAGCATAATTCCTGGTACATAGTAGACACCTGAGCAACAAGTGCTTATTGGCCTGAATTACTATTTTTTCTTTAAGCAGATTTTTGTTGGGATTTAAAATTTTTATATCACCTACATTTCACTCTGTATCTACTGCCTGCTCCCAGAGAGCTATATCTTAAAACTAAGAATTAAAAAAGAGAGGAAGGAATAAAATAAATTCATCAGGACCAATCAACACATTGAAAATATGTGACGTTATATACCATGTTTCCTACCAGTGCACACCCACCTCCTCACAGGAACCGGAGGATTTTTTTTTCTTGTTCTTCTTTAGGGTCAAGCTCGATGACTATAATTTCACAATGTTTCGCTTGAATTATTTTGTTGCTATTGTTCTTTCCATTTCCAGTGTTGTTGTCATTACACATATTATTTTCCTAACTTGGCTTACTTTACTTTGAATTAATTCACGCGTGTTTTTCTGTGCTTCTCTGTATTCATCATATTTGCTGTTTCTTATAACATAATAGTATTCCACCATAATTTGTTTAGTCATTCTCGAATTGATGGACTTCTGCTTTGTTTCCAATTCTTTGGAAACCAAGAGTATTGCTATCAAAATTGTGGTAGAGCCCTTCTTAGTGTTAATGACTTTTTCCTGGAGTATACGCCCACTAGTAGAACCTTTAAGGCAAAAGGTACGGAAATTTTAGCTGCTGCATTTGCATAGTTGCCAATTGATTTCAATTCATAGCTCCACCTACAATACACTAATGAGCTTATCTTTCCACAATCTCTTTAATATCAAATATTCCCAAATTCGGTCATTTTTGCCCATTCGCTTTGATGAGAAGTAGAACCTCAAGGCCTTTTGATTTGCATTTCTCATTTTAGTAGTAGTTTGGAGTCTTCTTTCATATGATTGATAATAGTTTGCAATTCTTCTTTTGAAGTTTGTTCATATCCTTTGACCATTTGTCTACTGGTTCCTGGTTCTATAAATGTCTTTTGGTTATTTTTAAGTTTTGGATATCACCTTATCAGAGATATTTGACACTTTGACTTTTCCCCCTAGAACTCTTCCCTACTTTTTCCGGATGTATAAATTTTCTTTGTCCATATTTTTGTACAAATTAGTCTTTTTCCTTTTTCTTTGGTCTCTTCGGAATACAGATCTAGTAGTGGTATCATAGAATCAAAGGGTATGCTCAGTTTTATTGCCATTTGGACATAGTTCCAAATTGCTCTCTAGCCTTTCAACTGCGAGTAATAAAAATAATTTATTTTATTTTTCATCTTTTCAAATGGCCCCTTTCCATGTTTGGTTAGGAATTCACCCCTTGCCCATAGGTGTGAACAGTTTCTCTTCTAAATTTTTTATGGCATGATTTTTAATATTCAGGTCATGTATTCATTTTGAATTTGTTGTGTTAACTGTGGAATATGGTATAATATATTGATCTAAGTCTAGAGTGCAGTGTAGGGCAGTCTTTATCTTCCTGAGTTCAAATCTGCCCTCAGACACTGTGATTCTGAGCAAGCCACTTAATCCTTTTTTTGGCCTTAGTTTCCTCTTCTGCAAAAAGAGCTAGAGAAGGAAATGGCAAATCACTCCAGTATCTTTGTCAAGAAAACCCCAAATGGGGTTAGTCACAAAGATTCGGACAGGACTGAAATGACTGAACAATCAGCTTGCCAGTTTTCCGAGCAGCTCTAAGCAACTGGGTAGAACTAAATTGAATTCTATGACTCTTTCAGGTCAAGATCTATTATTTGATGCTGCATGATGTACTGGGTATATGCAAGCCTTTGTCTAGGTGCATTTTACTTCCTGTTTCTTATCTCTCATCCCTTGGCCCCAGATCTGAGATTATTAAAGGGTGAAACAAATGAACAAAGTTGATACTTTCTTTTCTTTTCTTTTCGTTTGTCTTTTTGGAGGGGGGAAGGCAGGACAATTGGGGTTAAGTGACTTGCACAACGTCACACAGCTAGTAAGTGTTAAGTGTCTGTGGCTGGATTTGAATTCAGGTCCTCCTGACTCCAGGGCCGGTGCTCTATTCACTGCCACCTAGCCGCCCCTAAAGGTGGTATTTTCTGCCATTCAGGGCCAAACCCAGGAGTTCTTTTGGCCTTTAGGTAGAGCTATATATGGAAACTCCACCCTGGCCAAGGCAGTATTACAGCAATGCCTCACCCTTTTCCTCCTAGTGTTATTTCTTAATAAGTTGAAATCTCAAATGATTCTATTCCCGTGTCCGACTCCCTTCATCCACCTCCCCTATACCCTGCTCCTATCCCTCTTTCCCCTTCCCTCTAGTTCCACAAACCTTTATTTCAGTCTTTTCTCCTTCCTCTGAAAGGGAAAGTGGTCCCCTGGAAGTTGTGAAGGGTGGGATGAGTAGGGAAAGAGAATGGTAAGTGCCTAAAGGGGAGTGGAAAAAGCAATGGATTCTGAGTCACCGAGTTCAAATCCTGCCTCTGGCATTTACTTTGGGTCTGACTGCAAATCTCTTAATTGCTTTCGACCTCAGTTTCCTTCTCTGTAAAATAAGGAGGTTGGGCTAGAAGGTCTTTAAGGTCTTTACCGGCTCTAAATCAGTGATACCATGCTCTTTTCTCCTCTTCTTGTTCTGGTTCCTGGTCCTCACTACTGCCTCTCCAGAGGTGGATGGCGCAGGCGGGGCTCCCAGGAAAGAGCACTGGGGGTTTCCTTGGTTCCCATGGCCACCTCCTCTGGGTGCAGTCCCTCTGGTCCTTCCTCGAGCTAGTTCTTGATTGTTTATATTTGAGAATCATTCCTAGTCACCATCTGTTAGCTGTGTGGTTGGTTACATGCAAAGAAAGTTATGTGGGTTATATTATGAAAGTGGGTATGAACTTAAGATGTCACAGGGAGAGAAGGAAGAGGTGGGGCATGAGGTGGAAAGCTTACTAATAAGTGTGTGCTCTCTGCTGTGTAATTGTACCTGGCACGAATATTCCAAAGGCAAACCAATGATTTTTTTTTTTTTTTTGCATTATCTGATTACCTGTTGCTTTAGATTGTGGAAGAAATCAACAGGTAACTGCATTTCAGCCAAAACCTGTCAGATGTTTTATTAGAACAGAAGCATTCCTGCTTGGCTAGAGGTTCAGATGGGCAGAGTCTGAATCAGAATTTGAACTCGGGTCTTCCTGACTGTATGTGGAACATATTGCGCCACCTAGCTGCCTCTAAAACCAAGATACATGGTTTAGGGGGTTTTGATTTACGAAGCAGAACAATATTCATGTTAATGGTGGTCCACCTTGGGGGTAATCTAGCTTCTTGAAATGCCCTCTAAAGATGCCCCTTTGCATCTGGACAGAAGTGGACGAAGGGATACTTCTTTTTATTGGATTAAACAAAGATATTCCAACTCTTAGTTTGGTCACCATAAGTAAGACAGCCTTTAATGATTTTGGAATGGGAGAGAGGTGAGATTCTCTCTGAAAGTGATGAGGTCTTTGATTCAAGCGAGATAAAGGACTTCACGCCATTCATATGACACATAATTTTTAGGAAAGCTCTGAGGCTTTGGTGCTTCCACAGAATTTTCTATTCTCTTTCTGCCTGGACACCATTAGACTATAAAGGTAATAGGGGCTTATGGACTGGTTGGTACCTTGGTATTTGGTGGGATGGGCAATGCTCTCTGCCTGGTCTTGGTCTAGGCAGTATGCTTGCGTTATTACCTGGAATTCTTAAAAAGATACACGCAGTCTTTGAGAGAGAGACTGAGGAGAAGATGAGAATCCTCAAAAGCTGAGCAGCGACTGTAACCCATGACTTAACAAGTTGAGCAAGAAAGAAGGACTAAGGAGTCTGTGGCAGAGAAGGGAGAGATCAGAGAGGACCATAAAGCAGCACGGGCAGCTTTGGAGCATAAAGCTCCATGTAAATGCCATTATTATTGTTACTTTTTGCTTTTTTTTTTTGGAGGGGAGAAGGCAGGGCCATTGGGTTAAGTGACTTGCCCAAGGTCACACAGCTAGTTTTGTGTTAAGTGTCTGAGGACGGATTTGAACTCAGGTTTTCCTGATTCCAGGGCTGGTACTCTATTCACTGCACCACCTAGCTGCCCCTAGCTCCTTGTAAATGAAGCTACCTCTTTAAAGACTGTGGGGAGCTCTGAGAAAATGTCTACTCATTTCTCTACTTTCTCTCCCCGGGCCTGTCCATTAAGAGATATTGTAAACTATTCTGCTGTCTTTATCTAAATATTTCCAGCTAGAGATGAATATCAGTTTAAATTGGGACTGAGAACTAGCCTCAAAGTCCCTTCTTGACAGGGGGCTCTGAGCTCTTAAGATTTTATATTCAATGCAAGCTTCTTAAAGCAATTGGGAAGGGACCATATGGACCCAAGGGGAGCATTACATTACCTTTAGGCTGAAAAAAGGAGCTGATTGTTCTAACTGGGGTGTATTGCTACAGGGTGTGTCTCTGAAGACAAATATTAGCCAAGCACTGACCTCCATTCAACACCCACCAACACAGAGTTACGTAAGTTTCTTGAGGACAGGAGCTGTTTGACTTTTGTCTTTGTATATCCAGTCCTTTGCACAGTGTCTGGCACTGAGGAGGCACCCGATTGATTGATTGCTTTCCGCATTTTGACTCTAGGTTGCCTCATGCAAGGTTGAGCAAAATGCCTACCCTACTAGGTGAGATGTCCAGGGATGCAGGCTTCTGAGTCTTATAAAACTATGAGCAAGGCAAGTCCCTCCCATCACTGGACAGGCCATCAGACAAGTATACCCAGGTGCCCTCTGACCGAATGCAAACCTGGATTCAGTGGGATATCTGGGCTCCATGATAAGTCCTGGGCCACCTGGCCTGAGTCATCCTTATCTTGGCAGCCCCAGATCACTGACACCCAAGCCCTAGTCATCTGCTTCCATGCCAAGGCAGGCAGCTTGACACAGTGAGAGAAGAACTGGGGTGAGGATGAAGAGATCTGGGTTCTAGTGTCCAAGTTCTGACATTCACTTGCTCTTTGTCCCTCCTTAAATGATTTAATCTGGCTGGGCCTCACATGTAACATGAGAAGAGGTGGATGAGGTAATCTCTGAGGCCTCTTGCGTTCTATGACGATTTAGATCAAAGCTCTGTGTAAATTCTCCTCCTCGCCAAAGCAGAAGTAGTGGCACTTAGGGCGCAGGTCCCTGTGCATCCTATAAATTTTGCTTTCCTGCCCTGGTCCCATTTCTTTCTGTGACTTGGAAAACTACTTTTGGTCTCTGAGACTGCATTTTGTCACCTAAAAAAAGGGGGGAGGGGACAAAGGAAAAGCCCTGTCAAGCTGAGGTAGTGAGTTATCTCCGGAGGGAGACACTGGAGGCAGCATGAGTGATGTGGATGAGACCACTATCATGATGACCACCATCCACACTCCAGCCAAGAGCTGCAGCCTCACAGAGGCTACTGGCCCTGCCTCGATATCCCACTCTGTCTGATATCCTCCAGGTGACAACCCATTGGGGAGGAACTAAAGTCTCCCACTTCTCTGAAGTCACAGCTAGTAAAGAACCTAGAATGGAATCTTCTGGGCACCAAAATCCTTAGCATGTTAAAAATAGGTAAGATTTTATCAGCTGAATGACACCGAAGAAGATATATTTGTGTGCCCGTCTTGTCTCTCCATATATACTCTAGCCAAACTGGATCGTGTGAGGTCTGGACCCCTGGATTTTTTTATCTCCCCATAACTAAATCCTCCTGTATGGGTTGTCTCCCCCATAGAAGAAGTGAACTCCTTGAAAGCAGGGACTGTTTCAGTTTTCTATTTGTATCCCTAGACCTCAGCATAACACTTGCACACAGTAAGTGCTTAATTAATGCTCATTCATTCACTAAGCAGCAGTCTTAGAGATGGATCTCTTGAATCTTTGAGTTAACAAATAGAGATGTACTTATAAACAATCAGAATCCTTTTTTTTTTTTTTTGCTTTTTGTAAGGGGGAGGGCAGGGCAATTGGGGTTAAGTGACTTGCCCAAGATCACACAGCTAGTAAGTGTTAAGTGTCTGAGGCTGGATTTGAACTGGGGTCTTCCTGATTCCAGGGCTGGTGCTCTACTCACTGTGCCACCTAGTTGCCCCAATCAGAATCCTCTTACAAACATTCAATCAAAGCAGTCCTTAGGGTAAATTTTATATCTCTAAACACTTTTTGGTAAGAATTGGCCCATATAGAACTTACATGAACTGATACAAAGTGAAGTGAGCAGAACCAGGAGACCATTGTATACAATAACAGCGATATTATGCAATGATTGACTGTGAAAGACTTAGCTACTCTGATCAATACAGTGATCCAAGACAGTTCCAAAGAACTCATGATGAAAAATGCCATCGACTTCCAGAGAGAGAACTGATGGACTTATTTTTCACTAAAACATGTCTTATTATTTTTATAGTATTTCTCCTTATTACCTACTCCCTAAGACATTACTCCCACTCTTCTGAGATATTAGGAGAACAATTCATAAAGTCAGCTTTTCATGGAATTCCTCATAATGATAAGAAACTTTAAGAACCAAGGTTAACACAGTGTGCCTGTGGATGGTCTGGAAGCTATAGGGTTTGGAGAGCACATTAAAGCAAGTATCGGTCTCTCTTAGTTTGTAATTGTAAGAAAACACAATTCTTTTTTTTTTTTGTGCATTTTGGAGGGCAATTGGGGTTAAGTGACTTGCCTGAAGTCACAGGGCTAGTAAGTGTGTCAAGTGTCTGAGGCTGGATTTGAACCCAGGTCCTCCTGATTCCAGAACCAGTGCTCTATTTACTGCACCACCTAGCTGCCCCCAAAATCACAACTCTTTACTTCACACATAAAGCTTATTATATACTTTGATAATATATTAGGCAAATAGGTACTGATGCTGAGCTTCTTATATTAAAGAAATATTGTGAATAGTTTTTTTTTTTTGGTTGCTTTTTGCATGGGGAAGGCAGGGCAATTGGGGGTAAGTGACTTGCCCAAGGTCACATGGCTAGTAAGTGTTAAGTATCTGAGGCCAAATTTGAACTCGGGACTTCCTGACTCCAGGGCCGATGCTCTATTCGCTGTGCCATCTAGCAGCCTCCTGTGAATAGTTTTTAATGTTTATGATAGAACAAGGTCTTATGTGCTGGATAGGGTGTCATTTTTTGATGAGTTTATATTTAATTTTCAGCTCACACTAGCCCTATGCTCACTAATGAAGACTGTGCCAAGGGTTCTGAGGTCTGGTGTCAGAATTTCAAGACCGCATCTGAGTGTGGGGCCGTTGAACATTGCCAACAGACTCTCTGGAGCAAGGCAACAGAGGTGAGTGTGTTTACTCAATCATTATTTTGGAACTTTCCTAAATCTTTCTGGAGTAATCTAATTACTTACATTATTCATTTTAATGTAGTACCTTTTCAGGTGTCAAGTAGATATAGAGGCTGGAATGTTTCCCTGTTGGTTAGGACAGAAATTCCCATAGATTTTTTCCCTTTGATCCTTATAAAGCTTGAGGTGAGTTGACTGTGAAGGGAAGAGGGGGGCAGAACACACAGCCTTATTGCATAAATGTTGTTCAGTTGTGTCTGACTCTCTGTGACCCCAGTTGGGTTTTTCTCGGAAAAGGTACTAGAGGAGTTAGCCATTTCTTTCTCCAGCTCATTTTATAGATGAGGAAACTAAGATAAACAGAGTTTAGTGACTTGCCCAGGGTCACACCACTAGTAAGTGTCTACAGCCAGATTTGAACTCAGGAAGATGTTTTCTGACTTGAGATCCAGCACTCTATCCACTGTGCCACCTAGCAGCCCATAGCTTAGGTAAAACACAGCAGAAAGGAGGCCAGGTCACCTGGTTACTGGATATATTCATCTTCAAGTGCCTCTCTAACCCAGTGGCTTTGACAAACAGAGACTGGAGTTTGAGTGGCCTGGAGTTCCTCTGCCACAGTACTGAATAGGCAATAGGAAGCATGCCTTCCTGTAAGGGATTAGCATTACCACTGCCACTGTTACTGTAACTGTTAGGGAACTGAACTATGTGGAAGCCGTAAGGAGCCAATTGTAGCTGTCTGTATTTTCCTGGAATAATGGTGGTGCTGTTTCTCCTCTGCCAGGGAAAGTATTTGCTCCAAAGCTTATCTCCATTTAAAAAAAGTGTATCATTTATATTTCTGTTCACTAGATTCCACATGTTGGTATAAAACCATAGTTAACCTGAAGTAGTTTGATCTATAGATATTTCATTTTCTCAAGGGCAGTTGAGAGGGTGAGAGAGAGAGAAAGAAACAGAGGGACAAATTCAGACAGACAGACACATACATCACACACACACACACACACACACACACACACACACACACACAGACACACAGCCAGCATGAAGGAAGTTCTTTTTCTTAGTCACTGGGGTGTTTTCCTGCTTGGGACTTGAAACAAACCAAAGAGATTTTTTACAAATAAATAGTACTAACTCTCTCAAAACAGGGAAAAGAGTAAACTTTGTGAATCTGGACTATCAGAATAAGACAAACAGTGGTACTGGGGGAAGAAAGCTTGGGAAGTAGAAAGCAGGAATCACTTTCCTCAGACTGGCCTTAGGCAAATATCCTTTCTATTGTTCTCTCTCTTGAGGCAGGTTCAAGGGTCCACATTTACTTGCAGAGCGTCACAGTCTAAGGGAGAATCATGCCCAGGTGATAACCAAAGAGGAGATCTGGGAAAGAGCGTTGCGGTGGGGCATCCTTCTACACCAAACAACTCCAACCTCCCAACTCTGCTAAAGGTGGGGGGAGGGCTTGTTCAGGATTTTTTTCAAAGTTAACTTTTGATTTTTAATTTTAATTTTCTCTGTTTGGGAGTTTAAATAGTGCTTTAATTCTTTCTTCCTGTTACTTTTAAGCTGAATTTTCCAACGTTGCTGCTACAAGCATTAGAAATAACTGCATTAGAAAAATTATAATTTTTATTTTTTAAAAATTTATTTTTACACTTTTTCTTTCATTTTTTGCTTGATAGTTCAAGTTCAAAGCTGACTTTAGCCCACTGGTTTTGCCATTACTGGGAAAGTTCGTTGACTTTGGTGTAAAAATTTGTCCCTTTTGAGATATGCTTTTGTTTCTTTCTCATTTACTTCTGTCTCACAGACTTTTCCCATTTGATTTTTGTTTTGAACCTTATTCCTACTTTTGGTTTTCTTTTGGTTGTTTTTACTTTTGCTTACAATTGGCAATAAGTCTCTCTAGGTCTACTGGTTTCCCTTGTCCCTTAGTTGACTAGATTTACATGTGAAAGACTATTATTTAATAGTATTAAAATGTACCACAGTTATAGAGTTCCCTGCAAATCTAATCCTCTTGCTGTCTCACCTGCTAATTTGTATATTTATTTCAATGTCACTTGAGAGGGATCAATTTGTTATAGAATACCAATTTATAGAATCATTATGGTTGAAGACTGCATGTTTGGTTCAGTTTCATACAGTGATGGGTAGGTTATTGGCATTGTGAATTAGCACAATGAAACTATGAGTGATGCATGTGAAATACACACACACACACACTTTTTTTTTCTTTTTTTGGAGGGAGGAAGGCAGGGCAATTGAGATTAAGTGACTTGCCAAAGGTCACATGGCTAGTATGTGTTAAGTGTCTGAGGTAAGATTTGAACTCAGGTCCTCCTGACTCCAGGACCAGTGCTCTATTCACCAGGCCACCTAGCTGCCCCAATATATTTTTATCTAATGGATAAATAGAATTTTTATGGAATTCTAATGGAATTAGATTCCATTATATTGCAAATTGATATCCATGGGGACTTGGATTGGATCCATTTGATGGTAAACTCTTTAAGAGCAGAAACTGGTTTTTTTTTTTTGCCCTTCTAGTTGGGGAGACAATATGTAAAACTTGTGTATGTCCAAGATATCTATCTGTCGATCTGTCTATCTATCCAGATATATTTCTGCTTGTTGAGTCGTACCTGACTCTGACCCCATTTGGGATTTTCTTGGCAAAGATACTTGAATGGTTTGCTATTTCCTTCCTATGCTCTTTTTACAGATGAGGAAACTGAGGCAAACAGAGTTAAGTGACTTGCCCAGGGTCACACAGCTAGTACATGTGTGAGGTCAGAATTGAACTCAGGAAGATGAGTTTTCCTGCCTCCAGTCCCAGTGCTCTATGCACTATGGCGCCACCTAGCCGTCTTATAGCAAGCACTATGTGAGTGCTAGCTCTTACTGTTGTCATTGTTATTCCCAGACTGCCCTAAATGACTTTCTGGCATGAGTGTGGAAACCTCCAGTCCTCTCAAATATGTCAGGCAAATTATGATTCTCAGACAAAAATCTGGTGGATTGGAGAGGAATGGGAATCATCGTATACTCAGCCTATACAGAGAGGGAACCCAGCTCCCTACATGCTGGTGCATCCTTTAATTCTCGCCAGCCAGTCTGAATCCCTGGGTATAGAGGCTCCCAGGCTCTTCTGGCCTCAAAGCTGACTGGGAAGCTTTTATCTCCAGGCCACTTCCAAATGGAGAAGTTGGTGAAACCCATCAGCAAACTGAGGGATTTGTCATTCGAGTCTTCAGATGTGGTGAACACGAATGCTCTGGGGGGATAGATCTGTCTCCTACCTCCTACGGGACTCAAATTAGTAATGTGAGAGTAAAATTGGAAGTCTGTTGTTAGATTGTCTATCAATCTAGGAGTGTTCACAGAGATATCTTGTTCTGCACCATCCCATGGAAACTCGTCTATATTTAATGGCCATTTTAACCCTAAAACTGAGAATTTGGGGGTTCAGAGAAATGGGGATGCTTCTTAAGAACTACCCTTCTTACTTCTCTCACCCCACAGCCACAGTGGGGATGATAGCCAGACCTTCTCTCCATCGATCATTTCCTATTCATTCTGTCTATAGCTTATTTGTGTGTGTGTGTGTGTGTGTGTGTGTGTGTGTGTGTGTGTGTGTGTGTGAGAGAGAGAGAGAGAGAGAGCTAGGTGGTGCAGTGGATAGAGCTTGGGACCTGGAGTCAGCAAGAGCTGAGTTCAAATCAGGTCTCAGACACTTACTTACTCAGGCACTGTGACCCTGGGCAAGTCACTTAACCCTGTTTGCCTCAGTTTCTTCACCTGTAAAATGAGCTTAAGAAGGAAATGCAAACCACTCCAGTATCTTTGCCAAGAAAACCCCAAATGGGGTCCCAAAGAGTCGGACATGACCAAAATGACTAAATACCAACAAAGCTTGTTGGTACATAGTTGTTTGCATGTTCTTTCCCCCATTAGATTATGAGTTCCTAGAGGGCAAGGACTATCATCATTTGCCTTCTTTGTCTCTCCAGTGCTTATCAACTGCAGCCTGGTGCACTGTAGGTGGTTAATAAAAGCTTATTGGCCGACTGTCCCTGATTCTTTGAAACCAGCCTTCAGAGTGAGAGTAATGAATTCTATTATTCGACTCTGAAAAAAAAAATAAAAGGACAGTCTTTACTATTGAATCATAGAATTTAGAGTTGAACAGGACCTTTGGCATCATCTAGGCTAAGCCTTACTTTACAGATGAAGAAACTGAAGCCTTGAGAGAGAGATGAAACATTTATGATCAAATGTAGATTAGAAGACCTGAGTAAAACAAGTTGTGGTTCATCCTTTTTTGAAGAGGACCAATGACATCATGGGTGATGAATTGCTCATTAATTGAATTTAAGTGAGGCAGAGTTGCGTAGAGTCGTCAGCCTCACTCTCTCTTCTTGAGTCATTGAAATCCAGTAGAAAAACAAAAGTCAAGAAGCCTGGCCATCGCTCAGGATGCAGTGGATGAGTCTGGTGTATGATGCCTGACTAAGCCTGCTTCAGTCGTCTTCATGGTCATTGAAACAAATGGTTCTCATTTGCCCATTCCACCGGGGAAAGTGCTCACATGCTTGGGGCAGACATTCCTAATTCCTAACTCACCGATTGGTTTGAGGCCTGTTGGTTACCCTCAATCTGGTTTAACTTGTCTGTCAAGAGTTTCACTGGGGTGTGGCTGATGCACATGCTATAGAAAATTGGATGAATAGGATGAATGAGCAGTTCACACCAGAGGTGCTGGTCCTCCTGAACACACCTACCTGGTAAGAGTTGTTGATCTACATATCTGA
Organism: Pseudochirops cupreus; assembly: GCA_028627135.1. NCBI lineage: Eukaryota > Metazoa > Chordata > Mammalia > Diprotodontia > Pseudocheiridae > Pseudochirops > Pseudochirops cupreus. The sequence continues at coordinate 537,262,056 of CM053582.1, forward strand.
GCTTTCCTACTAAATTATAAACCCATTGTGAGGCACGTGTGAAAAGGAAGAGAGCAGAGATTGGCTGTCTGTCTGTTGGCTGCTCTTACTCCACTCTCTTCCTTGTTTTTCATGAGCTTGTCTGCTCTTCCACTTAGAGCTCGACTTTCCAGTCACTCCTTCAGCTTTTACTTTCTGTGGACTCAAAGGAAAAATTTCCTTTCAAATCAGGCCTTGGTAATGGTATATACATGCCTTGGGGCAGGGTCAGTCCAGCCCTCTGACTCATTTATCCTGAGAAATCCTGGTGAATGTAATCTCTCTATTCTAGGATGTTGTAGAAATTAATTAATAACTTTATAATAAATTAATATCATTAATACATTGATAACTCTTTTATAAATACTTATTATCAATAAATAAATTAATAACTCTAACTTTGAGCCCCCAGTCAGAAATGTCACTCTGGGAGATACAGCATTTTAAAATCTCTCTCTAACTTAGCTGTTTCTTATCTTCTCAATATTGCATTGAAACAATAGTATAGCTAGGTTATCAATTTGTTGGTCAAAAGGCTTTGATTATTTGCTGGCTTATTAAAACACAGTAAACTTTTAAAAATGGTGAACTTTTAAGAAATAAGTATTTCATGCATTTACAGGTAGTGAGGTAGCAAAGTGGATAGACAGAGTGCTGGGCCTGGAATCAGGAAGACTCGGTTTCCTGAGTTCAAATCTGGACTAAGATGTTTACTAGCTGGGTGACTTTGGGCAAGTCACTTAACCCTGTGTGCCTCAGTTTCCTCATATGTAAAATGAGCTGGAGAAGGAAAGGGCAAACTACTATAGTATCTCTGCCAAGAAAACCCCAAATGGGGTCACAAAGAGTCGGACACAGCTGAACTGACTGAACAACTGAAGTTGTGAATCTGGGGGACTGGAAGATGATGTATCCTGGCATTTTAACCTTTATATTAAACTTTTGGGAGCCTCACCCCCAAATACACACCAACACACCCAGGCCTGCTTCACACACTTGTTAGCATGGCATCTACCCATTTTGACAATTATTTTGCACATATAGGAGGTGGTTCACTCAGAGAACAGGACTGGCCCCTTGGTCTCTGTGTGTCTTTTGTAGCTTCTGACTGATTTTTCTTAAGGCCTTAGCGTCCAAGTGTGGGCTGACTCACTCTGGAGCTGAATGAGGTGGTGAAAATTTCCTGAGTTACACTTCCAGGAAGTCATAGGATCAGAAATGTAGAGCTGGGAAGGGACCTCAGAGGCTGTCTAGTTCTTACAGATGAAGAACTGAGGCCCAGTGAGGTTAAGTGACTTGCCTAAGGTCACACAAATAGTAAGCATCAGAGGGGGGATTTGAACCCAGGTCCTCTGACTTCCTGAGTCTGTGCTCTTTCCACTGCCTCTATACAGAAGGACTATCAAGTTCTGATTGGTTCATTAAGTCTACTTTCTCTCCTCTCCATTCTTCCAAATGTACTGACTTTTCCTAAAATTAGGCAATTTATCAAGGTTGGCTATGTCTCCAAAACACTCCTTCCCTTCCTGCTCCCCATCTCCCCAGCCCCAGGCATGCCATCCAACCACCCGCCCTCCAAAGAAAAAGAAAAGGTATTGTTTAAATTTAAGCTGTCATCATGTGCTCCATGGTGCCTGTTGGAGAGAAGCAGTGAGTAGAGTGTTTATCCCCATCTTACAGATGAGAAAACCCTGAAGCTTGGTTCACGTGGTTAGTGAGGTGTGGATTGGCACCAGCATCCAGACCTTTGGGCCCCACACTAGGGACCACATAGTTTCCCTGTGAATTCAGAATCAGGAGACCCCAATCTAGTCTGAGTTCAGCATTCCCCTCTAGTGGGATCCCAAGTCCCCAGCTCCCTGTGCCTCTGTTTCCCCATGCCTATGACAGGTACTCTATGCACAACCCTGACTCTGGAGCAGTGTGTGCTAGGTGCTGGAGAATTGGGGCTGTCTGGGGAAAAGGTCACACTATCCCCCTGACCTTGAGGTCCCCATGTGCTCTCTTAACAGAAGAACTTAGTTCAGAAGAAGGCTGGTCCCACCTGTGAGCTGTGCCAATATGTTGTCAAAGAGATCATCAAATTGCTGGAGAGCAACCCGTCTAAGGTATGTAAGCTCAGTGGTCATCCCCTTTCTAGGCTCTACCAACATTTCTTCAGTCCTTTCAAAGGGCCTGGCACTGTAGGTCTGGGCGCCTTCTTTGTTCTCTTGAAGCTAGGTTGCTACAGTGTGACAATGAGATGGGTGTGCTGGGTTTTTCCACATGAATAAACCAATTTCTAGCTCCTTGAAGATAGCCCTGTGCCCTGGGCACTTAGGACAGGTCCTCATAAGCCATAAAATCACAGCCATAGAGGAGGAAAAGAAATTTGCTACAGCAGGGCAGGACTTCAGCAAATGTTTAAAACTCAATCTGCTGACTTAACTTTGGGGCTCTGTAGAGATGAGACTGGGGCCCTCCTTCCCCTTCTCCCTATCCTTCTTCCCCTCCATTCCTCCAAAAAGCCCCAATCCTTTCAAGTCACAGCATCAGAACTTGAGCCAATCTTACACACTGTCTCCTGGGTTGTAGGAGGTGGTGATGAAGGCAGCAGAGGAAATGTGCTCAGTGATCCCCAGTTACGTAGCTGGGAGCTGCCGAGACTTGGTTGACACCTTTAGCCTGAGCATTCCCCATCTCCTCCTGGAGGAGATTGACCCTGACTTCCTGTGTAGTACTCTTAACATTTGCCAAAGCAAGAGATCAGTGCATGAAGGTAAGGAAGGGAAAAGTCCCAGGTGGACCCTTTGCTTGGGGTAAGTGGCTGGCTATTGCACATATCACCTTGCCTTTCATGTCCCCTCTGCTCCACAGTTAACATGGCCAGGCCTAAGAGCGGCATCTTCTGTGAGGTGTGCAAAAAGGTTGATGGGTATTTGGACCGGAACCTGGAAAAGAACAGCACACAGGCCATGATTCTCGCTGCCTTTGAGAAGGCTTGTAGCATGTTGCCAGGAATTTACAAGGATATGGTAATGCTGGGTGTTAAGACTCCTGGATTTAGAAAGGTCTGGACTAATTGTGGGGCCCAAAGGGCTGACACTGATTATCTCCCTCCCATCCTCATTAGATAGAGGGTTTTACTTTAAGGTGGTCTTTGAGGACTCAGTGCTTAAGGTGGGGTAGCTGACAGGCCCAAGGAGGAGGTGGCCAGGCCTCTGAATTGAGCAGGGAGATCCTGTGACTCTCCTGGGAGGGAGGTCTGAGGTGGATGGGATGGCTCTTCAGCACAGAGAGCCAGGGACTCGTTTAGGGCATTCTGGGAAGGTGGGCTGCTCTGTGGTGAGAGAGTATGTTGGCTCCTTGAGAGTCCCTGTGTGGCCCCAGCCCCCTTGGGCTGTCTGAGAGCTGTCCTTCCTTTGTTGTGCTGAACAGTGTAATGAGTTTGTGGAACAGTATGAGCCCGTCCTGATAGCAGCCCTGCATGATGAGATGAATCCTGAGAAT
>CM053582.1:537266062-537366743 GCA_028627135.1 Pseudochirops cupreus
TTTAGGGCATTCTGGGAAGGTGGGCTGCTCTGTGGTGAGAGAGTATGTTGGCTCCTTGAGAGTCCCTGTGTGGCCCCAGCCCCCTTGGGCTGTCTGAGAGCTGTCCTTCCTTTGTTGTGCTGAACAGTGTAATGAGTTTGTGGAACAGTATGAGCCCGTCCTGATAGCAGCCCTGCATGATGAGATGAATCCTGAGAATCTGTGTCCAGTAAGTATGGTAGTGTGAGCAGGTGCCTGTTATTGGAGCCTGTGAACACCTCCTGAGAGCTGACAGTGTTCTGGGGTCTGAGACCCTTCTAGGAGGGTGGTGTCATCCCCGTGGTCTGTGGGAGAATGCCTTTTCCTTTTCCCAGCCCAGTTGGACATCTCTGGGGTCTGGCCAGCATCCCTTCCTACCTCATGGAACCCAAAAGAGCCCCACAACTTTGGTCACCTCACTTCCTCTAGAACTCAATCACTTCACCGCAAGTGGGATGAAGGTGCTGAGAGAGAGGAGCACCTGGTTCCATCTCATTCTGCTTTTTCACATCCTTTTCTCTTCATATAGAAAATTGGAGCTTGCCCCAAAGCTCCTGCTAAGCCTCTGTTGGGAACGGAGCGATGTGTCTGGGGCCCAAGCTATTGGTGCAAGAACATGGAGACAGCCACTCAGTGTAATGTAAGTACCTCCTACTGTCCTCAGCTTTATCCTAAACTCTAGGAACTCCAGGTCAGCTCTAGATAATGGGTCTCTTCATTTGTTATTAGATTTCTTTGGGTTGAAGGTGCTGTTCATTTAGACTCCAGCTGGAAGAGACCTTAGGTCCTCTGGTCTTGTCTTTGCCCTACTTTCCTCACTGGACTGTTGTAAGGAAAGCAGATCATGAAACTGGTGGGGGATCTGGGGGTGAGTGATATTTAGTCTACCCCCATGAGAGTTATTTCAGATAGAGAAGGAATCAGAACCAAGTCTCCTGACTCCAAGGCAAGTGTTCTTCGTCTGTAACATGTTTCTCACTTTAGGGGTTAGAGCAGTCAACAGGCAGCAGATGTTTGGTGTGGCATGGGCCTCTTGTGTCTTAGAAGCATGTAGAAGTATTTTTCCTTCAGTTGGGTTCTGTTTTGGTTGTATTTTTACTTCCATCGTGGTCAAACCCAGCCTTGATTATCAAATCTCATATAGTGGGTGGGCTGGTGGCCCTGCAGACTTTAACAAGTGAGTCATATTTTCTGAGGCTGATGTCTCTACCTAGGAAGCATTGGCTGAACCTTGAATCCAAGGCTCTCCAAATTTTGTCCTTTAGTGGGGTCTATCTAGACTTAGGGCTTCCTTCCTTCCAAACCAGTGGGGCTTCATGGGACTAAGCAAAGAACTGGTTGTGGTTATCTATAAGGTTTGGAGGGGAAGGTTTATCTTTTATTTGACAACTCAGGGTAGAAGAGGAATGTGAGAATTCTCCTTGGCTCTGGGGAAATGACTTTGAGAGTCTGAGACTGGGCCAATGGAAATGCTGACTCTCAGTTTATACCTGCATCCATAGATGTAGAGGCAGATGCTTCCATTGGTCAAAATTCTGGCCCAAGGGAGATCTGGCAAGGTCCTTAGGAAACATGGATAAGCCCAAGAAACCCCCAGCACCATGTTTTATGCTACAGCTGCTGCCTGTTTACTGGCTCTGCTGCCGGGGCTAAATAAGACCAGTAGAGATAAGACCCCCTTCCCTTCTCCAAGACTAGGTCCAACTGACAAGGAGGTTGGAACCTTTCCTCTTGGCTAGTGCTCCCTCACGATCCTTTTGGTTTCTTCCTCAGTTCTCTTCCAGGGCTCAGCAACTGCAGGCTGGGGAGAGGGAAGGCTCCTAGGTCATCATCAGCTTTGGGTCTTTTGACGCAGAGCATGTTTGAAAAATGGATGGATTCTCCTCTCCGCTCAGTCTTGTGCTTTGTTTAGAGTTTAGTGACAATCAGCTCATAATGGCATAGTAGAAATTGCCTGGGATTTTGAGTCAGATGATTCGGGTTCATGGCTTGGCAGATGGGGATAATGTCCACTTTACTAAGTGCCCCCCAGGGGCGTCATAAGCATCATGTGGAAGTTGGGTGCATAAAGTTCTTTGTAAATGAGAAAGCATTAGACCAGGGCTTCTTAACCTGGGTCTGTTAACCTTTTTTTTTTTTTTTAAAGATCTATTTTGAGAACTCTGTCTCAATACAATTGGTTTCCTTTGCAACGCTTTGTATTTTATACATTAAGAATGTTATTCTGAGAAGGTGTTCATAGAAGGCTTCACTGGATGGCCAAAAGGATTCATGACCCCTGAATTAGACAAATGTCAGCTGTTTCATTGCTTAGCCAAACATTTGACTTTTTGAAACTCCCTCTTTAAGTAGGTGAAATTTGGTTTCTCTCTCTGAGCGGCATGGTCATGCTTCTTCCCCATGCCAGGGAGATCATGCAGGGTACCTGGGAAAGTGCTTATGGGCCCTGCTTGCCTCTCTCAAAGAAGAAACAGGGACTGGAAGCTTACTTTCAATTGGCAGTGAATTGTTTATGAAAGCCATATGCCAGGCATCTTGCCCTGCTCCCTGCATAAACTGCTTAGACCTCTTTTTACCTAATCAATTTCAAATCCTGGGGGTACCACTCTTATGGTTCAACAAAGAAGACCAAATCTTCTGTGTTATCAGCCAATCAGTTACCATGCATTTATTAAGCATTTACTACTGGTATTATTACCCCCACCACAACCTAAAGATGAATGCCTGGGCTGGGGCCAGCTTCTGATGTTGAGTCTTAGATCTCAGTTTGGAAAGGGAAGTAGTTTGGGGTGATTGGCTTTGGAAGGGCCCAATTTTTTTCTCTTTCTCTCTACTAGGCTGTTGAGCACTGCAAGAACCATGAATGGAGTTAGAAGATGGCTCTTCTGTCTTGGAGAAATTGCAGCTTCTTTCTTGGTTGTGTGTGTAGGCGAAGGGAATATACAGATGTGATTTTTTTTTCTGTTTTTAAAAGAGCCCATGTTCTCTTCTTCCTCCACTCCATCTCTCTTTTGTTCCATTTGTTCATTATTGCCAGGGGTCTGAGAGGCACCATACTTGGCCATGTCGCCATGCTTTTCCTATCTCTGCTACATAAATGATGTACCGTGAAGGCATCATGGACTAGAGTCTGGGGTGGGATGGTGGAGATGTGATTGAGTGGAAGGTGAGAGCCCGTGGATAGGGATGATAGAAACATGGGTCCAACACTAATGATGGCCAGATCAGGGGCTTCAAACTTATAATCACTTAGTTGCATTTAGAATTGTCCTAGGCTCAGGCTATTGGAGCCACTCTATTTCAGGTCCCCTTAACCTATTGGTTGCATTATATTAGGGGCAGAAGGCAAGGTTTATCCTTAAGTGTAAGAATTCAGAGTCCTTGGTTTTTTTAAACTGGTTTTCCTACAATGTAGAGGGGTCCCAGTTTCCTCACTGGAGGAAGTTGCTGTTGGCTTAGAAAGAGGAGGGAAAGATTTTGGATTCGCCGTGGTTGGATTGAGGGAGTTCAGCTTTTAATGTGGTTTCTTTGAACACCCCCATCCTTGGGTTCTAGCCTTCTCCTAGTTTCTATTTCTTTGGACCTTGCTTTGGAGTAGATTTGGGGAAGTGGGACAGAGTTGTAACTGGGGCTGTGTTTCAGGATGGGCTGCACTGGGGTGGAAGGGAGATGTGGTGAATTCTTTCTTCTCTGAGACCTTGACTTATGTCGGAACTGTAGCCATGCCTGTTTAGTTCAAAGACATTGAATCTTTGTCTTCTTGTTGTGAGTGAATGTTAGCTAGCATCTGTGGTATGCCTTAACATAGAACTCTGGGCACATATCAGATAGTCTCTAGTCAATGCTGTAGCCCCTTCTTAGAGGCTTTACTTTCATTATAAAAATTATTTTTTAAATTAATGTGGGGGAAAAAATTCTGCATTTCTTGTTTCCTAGTAGAAAAATAGTTCTCAGCTGCAGTCCCAGATGAGCACAAAGGAGGCTGGGATTTGGTTTCTCCTCTACCCTTGTGATAGCACCCTCTGTTTTACTATGAAATGGACTAAATATTGATGATTTTTTTGTTTTTGCCTTAAATATTCCTATGATTCACAATAAAAATCATGATAAATTAGAGGCTTTTGTTTGTGATAATTCATCCATCACAGATATATGGGAATCTTCCCCTTGGTTAGAATAGTGAAGCAAAGAGAGCTTAGCCCAGAGAAGGGTGACTTCTGAAGTCTTCCACATTCCTATCTAACTCCCTTCTCCCACCAGCTGAAGGCTCCTGAAGGTCAATGAAGAGGCCAAGGTGAAGTTTTCCCCCACTCCCATCCCTCTACCCACCACCCAAGACTACACAGATGAGATTGACCAAATCCAGAGTGTATTTCTGGTTCCTTTGTTTAAACAGACCATTCCAAAAACTTTCAACAACGACTACTGAGAAATGAAACAGAGGTGAGGAGGGGGCAATTAGAGGGATAAATTAATTTTTTAAAATTACACAACAAACACTCAACATTCAAAACCTGGGGAACCTCAGTTGTTTCGCTTTAACTGTGTGTTTGGTAAATCAGCAAAATAGAGGAAATGACCCTCCTCCCTGCGCCTCCCTTCCTCTTCCAGGGCTAGGACAGTGGGACAGACTCTGCTGCCATCATGGGCATGGATTCATGGATGGGTTAAAAGCAGTGAGATTTTAATTAAGAGTAAGGTGCTAGAATGGGGAGGGAGGTAGGTCAACCAGCTTTCAGGGCAATCACTGTTTCCCTCCTTTGGATGCCCCTTGCCTGGCCAATGGCTTTCTCCCCATACAAGGGGATGGATAAGCCTGAGCTGTGGTGGGGTGGGGTTTAAGGAGGAGAGGACAGCAAAGGCCTGGAGCTTCTTGTCCTTGTTCTTGTCCTCATAGAAGTTATTTGTCAAACTCTTGGGCCCCCAGGAGTCAGGGCCAAGCTCCCCTGATGTCACCTGTAGATGCTAATAGATCCATCTGGTTTTCTTAAAAAAATAACAAATTTTATGAATGTAAAGATCAGATGCTGAATGAGCGTCTGGTAAAAGTAAAGAGTCTGGAGAGGTCGATCCTGGGGGCTTGGGAGGCTGTTCCAGGCAGACTGAGCCACCACCCCTCCTCCCCCTCCCTTGGCCCTCCTTCCATGACTAGGATAAGGAGGGTGCCTTGGCCCCTCTGCTCTGGGGTGACCTCTTCCGGGCAGTCTCATGAGCTGCCTGCCCACTCCCAGGCTGGGCCTGATGCCCTCACACCAGCGATGCCACTTCTAGTCATAACTCGGTGATTTCCAGAGGGCTCTCTATGATCACCTCCCGCATCTTGTGCATGGGGGTGGATTTGGCCGACTCGGTGCGGGCATTGCGTTCACTGTAGGCCCCAGCTTCCGCAGTCAGTGTCTCCAGGGACCGGCCCAGGACTTTCTGATCGTCCTCAGGGAGGCTGTTGAGGTCAGCGGCCAGAAGGGTGCCCGTGCTCCCGTGAACCACGTGGATTCCGTCTGGCCCCTTAAGCTCAATGGGCTGCTTGTGGCGGAAGCGAAGGCTGCCCTGGCCCAGGCTCCGGTCACCAGCATCGTCTTCCAGCTCTGTCTGGATTAGCTGTAAGAGGCAATCAGTGGGTCACTGCTCAGCTCCTCCAGAGGCTGCTTCTGGGAGCTGACCACTTGAGGTCACTACCTTCCCTGGACCACCCTTCCCACCCCTGCCCCACCCCCACCTCCCATTCTTTCCCCACTTTTCTTTGCACAAAGAACACACGTTAGCAACCAAGTCCAGTGCCCCAAACACCATGTTCTTGAAACAATCCAAGCCAAAAGGTGGAAAGGACAGGCCCTGTTCTAGGAGAAGAGAGGAGACACAGCATCCCCAGGGCTGGGGCACCACACGCAGCTTTCCTGCCCCCTCTGCCCGCCGTGCTACCTCTGAGATGGAGGACTGGCAGGAGGTGGCTTTTTGCATCATACGTTGGGCAAAAAGTTTTTTGAGCCGTAGGTAATCCTCCAAGACCACCTTCAGTAGCGAGCCCTGAGGGAAGTAACAGTATTGAACCCCCTCCCTCCTCCAGAGGCCCTCTGGATTGCCTCAGTTTGGGGGATGAGGGCTGTTCTCATCTTGCAGCTGCTACAAAGAGACTAAGAGTGGTCAAGAGGCAATGGGGGTGGTGGTGAGCTATGCAACATGAGAGACTGAGGTTAGCCCTGTGGCAAAACAGGCGAGTCAGGACTAATGACTAGGCCAGGGACTGAGAGGCTGTGGTGGTATTGCTACAGTCTAGGCTATGACTCCCAAAGCCGGAGATTCCTAAGGGTGGGCTTGCCTGGATGCAGGAGGACTGGCTGGATAAGGCCAGAGTCCGTCACTGCAGGGGGTGCTGGTCTCTGTCTAAGGCAAAGCCTGGCTTTGTCCCCTTCTGCAGCCAAAATTGAACTGCAGCATTAGAGGGTGGGGCATGGAGTTTAGCTGATTATAGAGACCAGCTGGGGTGTTCTGCTCTCATTTCACTGATGAGCCCATCTTCAAGAAAATTAATTGAGGTCCGGGGGATGGAAAAAAATTAGAGATAAGAAGCAAATTGTATTTGTGGTCTTGCATTACACTTAGGTCATAGTGGGAAGGGTCTAGTCAATGTTAGGAAGAACTTTCTAACATTTAAGCTATAAAACATGGCAAGTCAAGAGGTGCGTGTGTGTGTGTGTGTGTGCGTGCGTGCGTGCGTGTGCATGTGCGTGCGTGTGTGTGTGTGTGTGTGTGTGTGTGTGTGTGTGTGTGTGTGTGTGCATGTGTGTGTATAAGAGAGAGACAGAGACAGAGAGACAGCGAGAGGTGGGGTGGGGGAGAGAAGCCTCATACGAAAGCATAAGGAACAGGATGCTTTTTCTAGAACAGTTTTGCTTCTATTCTTGGGTGGGTACAGGGATTTACATGATTCCAAGGTCTTGCAATTCCTCATTCTGTTTGTAGGATATTTATATCTGTGGCTTGGGGCTGGGAGCTGACCCAGAGAAGATGAGGCTGCCTCTTCTCCCTGGAAGGGCCAGCCTGTTTCTGAGGGTGGCTAGGCCCTCAAAGAGGAGAGGCAGAATGTGCCTGCAGGATCTCACCTTAATAGGCCCCTCCCGGATGATCTGGCCCAGCTTGGCGATGTTGTCATACTCCTGGATGGCTGCTCGAAGGTAGCGGTCATCTTCTGGCTTGACAGCTGATGGTTCTCTCCCAAATGTCCCCTGAGAATGGGATGGAGTAAAAAGGAAGTGAGGAGGGAGGAAGGTCCCTTTGAAGGTGGCTAGACTTGGCCAAAACCTCCCCACCTACTCCACTTTAGATTACTCCAGTCCGTCTGGCATGCAGCTAAGAACATGGGCAGAAGTGAACAAAGGAGGTGACCACTGAGTTCCCAAGGTCCAGGAAGCCCTCATTGGGTTGGACCTGGGACCAGTGGCCCTCTGGAACTGGGGCCTGTTTTGTACCTTGGTAGAGGTGGGAAGGTTGAGGGGTACTAGGGTCTGGCGGCAGGGACAGAGGGTCAAGGAGGGTCAAGGACTCACATGTGTGCGGGCAGGGCTGTTCCACAGGTCTGTGATCTCACTGAGGTTCTCAGGCAGGTCATCTTCATGCTCAGCCTGAGCAGCTAGCTCTAGGTTCCGGCAGAATGGGTCCAACCACACAGGATTGGCCCTGTAGGGAGGATACACAGAGCTGGCTCTAGGCCACACAGGGCTGAACCTTGCTGGCCTTGCCCACCCAGCCCTCAGAGCTAACTTCAATGCCTTTCGCTACACCTGCCAAACTATTAGTGTGATATTCCTAGAGAAGGTGAGGCTTGAATCTTCCAGGGTGGGAGAACAAAGGACTTATCTGGCACTCTAAGGGACTCTGGCTTCCCTTTAGCTTAGCTCATTCAACTACAAGCATGTCATTCTCCCTGGCCCTTTGGGCTCCTCATGGAGCTTTCTCAGCATAGGGAGCAAAGAAGTCTGCTTTCAAGGTTTGCTTTCAAGACCATGGATTAGTGATGGGGAGAAGTGATCCTTGTCATTACAGCCAGGAATGTAGCTCTGAGAGGGCAATGAGAAGGTGTGTTTGACTATGGCATGTGTCAGTTGAGCCTGGCAATGCCAATTGTGATTCCTTCCCTCCCCCAGCACATGCAGACACACTCACCCATCAAAGGAGTACTTGTTGGTATTGGGCATGTCCATGATGTCTATAAAGCCTCGGTTCCCTGATAAAAGAATACAATGGGAAGGAGGGGAGAATTGGAGAGACCATTCAGAAGGCATAAAGGTTACAATGCGTCCTCTATGGGGATTCTGCTTGAGATCCCAAGGTCCAACGGGGAAGACAGGGCAGGGAGAGGATGAAAACATTTCATTGCCCACAGGCTCTTCTGGGATAGACAATCTCTTGTTTCTCTCCTTTATTCTTGCCTCAAGACAATAAAGTCCATGGCTATCACTCACCTGTGGATCCAGCCACAATAGCTTTGAGTTTCCTCTTATGTCTGGGGAGAAGCAGAGAAAGTATAGATCAAGGAGAGAGGCCTAGAGCCAAGATAATGTTGGCAAGGGAGACAGGAATGGGGGTGTGAATGGGGCTCCTCTTGGTCTGCTCTCAAGTCTAAACCAGTCACACAGGAATACAATAGGAAGCAGACTTAGAATTCTAAGGGAGTCTTAAAAAAAAACTTGTCGGGTGCTTTTCTGGTCGTAGAGTGGGATGGACCTGTATGGGTTGAGTGTATTATTGAAGGCTTGACTGGGCCCTGGGCCTTGGGCCCTGTGGAGTGTCCAGCCTGAGTGGGACATCGAAGCAACATCAAATGGCCTCTATAGGGTTTGGGTTGATGGGAACAGGAGAATGGGGAAAAGAGTCTTGGTGGAGGGGTCCAGTGGGGGATGTCACTTACACAGTCCTGTAGTACCAGTTCATGAGAATGAAGAGCATAGCAGCGAGGAAGAGGAGGATGGCTAGAATGATGATCGCCATCTGGAAGGAAGGGGGACCACTGGGTGAGCTTCTGGTGTGGGGTTGGGGTGCCTAGTGAGGCCCCTCTTATTCCCAGGGTAAACAGGAGTGCCCCACAGAGCTCTCCCCAGAGAAGTCTGATGTGGGTCTGACAGCTTCTGCTCATGGTGAAGGGCCCATTCCCAGGCTGTTGAAGTCCCTGGATGCCACATCTTTGAACCTTCCCCACTACAGGAAAGCATAGGCCACTGGGCAGGTGCCCAGTGTGGGACAGTCAGGTCTTTAACCTTCTTCAGATCTCTCCCCCATCCCTGGGGACTCCTTGTCCCTTGTTCTCATACCTGCAGGGCTGACATGTCATCAGGGAGCCGGGGAGTGATGGCAGGCTGGACATCCAGCACATTGTAGTTTCGGAAGAGGTTCCTCAGCTGCTCCTTGTTTTCATCAATCATTTGGATCACCCTGGAAATGGAGGAGGGAAGACATCAGCGTTCCTGGCCTCCATCTCCCCCTTCCACCTAAGAGGCTACTCCTCAGAAGGCTAGCCCACTTCCATAACCTGGACCATTCTCCTTGCTCCTTGAGCAGCTTTCAAAATTCTTCCTCTAGGAAGCCTGCCCTGATTAGAAACATCAGCCCTTATATGTATAGACAGCTGGACTCAGTGATTCTTTTAGGCATTTCTTCCTTTAAGAGAGTAACTCCCCCAAAGAAGCAATGGCACCTCCCAGGATTAGTGGAGCCCCTTGCCTCTTCCCTCTCCACAGCACTTAGAATGAGGCTTAGTTCAAGAAATGGACTGACTCCCCACTTACCGATCTACATCCAAGATGCGATTGGTTTCTCTGTTTACCACGTGAATGAGCAGCTCCGTTTGGGCAAAATTTACCCGTCCTCGCTGGTCCACATGGAACTGTGGTGGAAGAGGAAAGGGGAGTGAAAACTGCTACTTTGGGCAGGCCACAAGCAAGAAAGCCAATTTCCAATCTTCTGGAGCCCTCTCTACATCCCCCCCCCCCACCCCCTACCCCTTTCCCTGCATTCTCCATTCCCTTCTTTTCTCTGCCATAATAATAATGATAGCCACCATTTATATTGTGCTTGAAGGCTGTTTTACAAATATCGTCTCATTTTTATCCTCATTATAACCCTGGAAGATTGTCTTCATTTTATAGATGAGGAGACTGAGGCCAGAAGTGACTTGCCTAGGGTCACCCAGCTAGTAAGTGTCTGAGACAGGATTTGAACTTAGTCCAGCAATCTCTCCACTTAGGGCACCCAGTTACTTCCTCTCCTTTGCTTTCTACTCTCACACCCTTTTCCCTAGCCTGTGGGCACCAGCAACTATGAGAGGGCAGGATGAGACTAGGTCCTTAAGTTGCTGCATAGGTAAGAAATGGCATCAGCCTTAAAGTAATGTGTTCTGAGATTTTGACTTCCTTGGTCCCCACTCTGCTCTCACATTGACCTTGCTCTCCTTTGCCCTGAGTCACCCAGTGGTTTTGTCCTCCCGACTTGGTCCCATTTCTCTCTGGCCCAGCATTCCCCTGCTTCTTCCTCCTCTTGTCTGTGGCCCCAGTACCTGAACATCATCGGTATTGACGATGGCACCAGTGATGTTGGACAGCAGGCGGATGAACTCTTCCTCAAAGCCACGCACTCGGTCAGGGATTTCATTGATGATAATCTTGACCCTCTGGTCATCCCGAAGAATGTAGATGCCCACAATGGCAGTGTCATTGTGACCAGCCAGGTCCAGAGCGATGATGTCCACCACAAAATAACCAGGGCTGTAGACCATGAAGAGGTCAAAGGTGCGCAGGATTCCATCCACACTTCCTGAGTGGGGAAAGAGGTAAAGAAGGTGTTGAAAGCCAGGGAGCTAAGCTGGGTGTTTCCCAAACCCTATGCCCCACACCCCTAGCTACTGCCACACTATGGGAGAATCACAGACTCTGTTATCCATGTTATGGAAAGTGGCAAGGACATGAATAATCTTTAAACCCCCAAAAGATAATTGGACCATAGATTTAGGACTAGAAGGGGCATTTGAGGATATCTAGTCCAACCACCTCATTTTACAAATGGGTAAACTGATTTCCTAAGAAGTGAGATATCTTGCCTGAGGTTACCCACAAATAACCAGTGTGTCTAGGCCAACTCATTACCATACTCACTTACATACATGTGCTGATAAAGACATATACCAACTTGGGTATAGTCATACATAAATGCATACTGTTGAATGGATATATTATTATATGCTTAACCCAGTTTTTGAGTTCTGTAAAAGGCAATGTGGTGTAGGGGATGGGGTGCTGCACTGGGAGTCAGGGATCTGAGTTCTCAGCTCTTTCTCTCTCTCTCTCTCTCTGCTCTCTCTCTCTCTCTCTCTCTCTCTCTCTCTCTCTCTCTCTGTGTCTCTTTTTGTCTCTATCTCTCTGTATCTCTCTGTGTCTCTCTGTGTCTCTCCCTATCTCTGTCTGTCTCTGTTTCTCTCTGTCTCTCTCTGTCTTCTTTCTGGTTAGAGCCATTAGGATAAAGTGGACTGTTACAAGCTTGGCAAAGCATCCCTAAATCCAGATATCCCTAGTTGAAAAGCATGAACCCAGGCTGTGAGCAGGCACAGGGAAGGCACTTTCCTTCCATTTGCTGGGATATCCCCACAATGCCATTTCCCTACAAAGAGAGAGGAAATGAATTGCTCTGAAAGGGAAACTCACACCATAATTAAAAGATGAGTTGATCTTTGCACAGAACTCCCAAACTGGAAACTGTGGGAATGGCCACAATTTGGGAATAGCTAAATAAATTACGGTATGTGAATATAGTTTAACATTATTATGCCATAAGGAATTATGAAATGAACGATTTCAGAGGAAATTGGGAAGACCTGTATGAACTAAGGTAGAGTGATGTGAGCAAAATTAGGAGAGCAATTTCTACCCTGTGAACATTATAAAGAAAAAGAAATTTGAAAGACTTCAGAACTCTGATCCATACAATGATAAACTATAAGTCCCAGAGAACCGCTTAGCTCCAGGTGCTTGTGAACATGACCAATATGGAAATATGGTTTTTTTAGACTATTGTTTACAGGGGTTTTGTTTTTAATTAAAAAAAAAAAGTTCAGTTTAGAGGCAGCAGTGGGAGTACTTAAAAAAAACAACTCCAAAATATGTGCTGAAAGTTCCCTCCAGGGGGAAAGGTGAAGGGGGCAGAACAAATTGTTTGGGAGGGCTCACACAGGTCCTCTGATTCTGGAGGTGACTGACAACTCAGGTTGTCTTGCTCACCATCTCCACCTGGTGGCTAACATATGCATGCTCAGGATACAATCACAGGATACAATCCCTACCCAGATATGCACACGCATGAGGGTTTCTGAGATATACTCAAAAATATATTCAAAATTCAAGTAGTTACTTTGTGACACTCTAAACAACATGTGCGCACACATACACAGGGGAAAGAAGATTGGGTTTGGAGTCAAGAAAGGCCTGGGTTTGAATCTTACCTCCCACCCTCACAAGCTGCTGTGATTTTTAGGGAGGTCACATAACTTTCCTGAATCTGTTTCCTCCTCTTTAAATGGGCATAGTAATACCTATGGCACTTCCCTCACAAGCATACATTATACATTGCACACATTATTTCATGAGAATCGGTGAAGATACAATGAGACAACAATGCAATGTAATCTGTAAATCTTAACATGTTATACCAACATCAGCTATTATGCATTCAAGGAGACACACACACGCATGCACACACACTCACATACATGCATA
Organism: Pseudochirops cupreus; assembly: GCA_028627135.1. Classification (NCBI taxonomy): domain Eukaryota; kingdom Metazoa; phylum Chordata; class Mammalia; order Diprotodontia; family Pseudocheiridae; genus Pseudochirops; species Pseudochirops cupreus. The sequence continues at coordinate 537,278,836 of CM053582.1, forward strand.
TGTATACCCTCTGAGCCTCATCCCACTTCCTGCTCTAGCTCCATAGCTAGACTTCCCTGGAGAACTCTAGGGCAATTGACTTCCCCTCCTCTTATCCTGTCTAAGGTTAGGCTGAATGCCTGTGGACTCTGAGTGAGGGGCCTGAGGCTGGTGGGGGAGATTTCTCTTCCCTGAGATGAGTCTGGAGCCCTCTCTTCCTCCCACCTTTACTCAGGACAGTTTGGCTCTTACCCATAGTAAAGACCTGGCCCACATCTTCTGAGTCATTGGAGTGCTCCCGGAAGTAGTGAATGGCCAGGATGCTATAGAACACCAGGCTGTTATTGCCGATGTCGTCATCTGTGGCCAGCACCTGGATGAGCTCTGATCCCACTTTGGCATCAGTGGCCACTCCTATGGGAAACCATCAGTGAGGTGGGAAGGAATAGATAGGTTTGGGGTATACTCTGACCCCACATTCCTTCAGTATTCCCCTGGTAGGGTCTGCCTCTCCTTTCTTCTTAGACTCTCAAATACTCATTGAGCCACCACTATAAAAGTGGGTGTTTTCATTGCCTGTCCCTTTTAGGACAGAAAGCAGCACACATCCCCATCCTTTAGGTGAACATCAAAGACAAAACTGCCTAAACACTCAGCTCATGGACTTTCTCCTTAGGACAGCCCTAGTCAACCAGGGATAGGATGTTTCAGCCTCATCACAATCCCTACCCTTGTGAGCTGAGCTTTGGGAGATAGGAAAGCCTGGCTGGAGAAGGGTAGCTGAGATGGGCCCCCTTCCCCCCTACCCCCAAGCCCAGGGTCCCCAGACTGCCTCATTATGTCACCTGCGGTATACTCGGACTTTGTGAAGCGTGGAGGCTGGTCATTGATGTCTTCTATGACAATTCGCACCTCTTGGAGTGTCAGGTCAGATGTGAGGTCAAGGGCCTGTGAAGCCCCTGGACCACGGGGGAGTGTCCAGCTCCGGTTGCTTGAGGCCTTGACAATGATGGAGAAGAGGGCTTCTCGTTCACGGTCCAGATCCCGTATCACCAAGAGTCTTCCATCTTTCTTCAGCAGGAAGTTTTCTTCCTCATTGCCAGCTTGGGGAAAAAGCATGAGATTCAGTGGATGGAGGAAGGGAAATGGAGGGTCCAGCAAAGGCCCTATCCCAGGCTCAATCCAGCCCCAGCCCCAGCATTACTGCCTTTCTTACCTGCAATGAAATAGTAAACAATAGCATTGGGACCCTCATCTGCATCCACGGCTCCTGTCACATTACCCACAAGGGTGCCAGGCTGGGAGTGCTCAGGCACAGAGAGTAGCTGGTACTGGGGGCTGCCTTTCTGCAGGACCAGGAGAGCAGTCACAGGTGTTAGGGATGGGCCAATGGCCAGGCCTCCCTGGGCTGGGAGTGGACAGAGCCCCCTGGGAAGGACAGTGGGTCAGATGCTGGGAGGGACACAAGGAGAATGGCTTTCTGCACAGAAGAGCTGGACCATGAGAACATGGTGACTCTAATTACTAGTTCGGACACAGGATGTGGTCATTAGATGTCACATCTGTCCTCGGAAAGGGATGTAAGAGAATGGAATACATGGATGCACATTTTTACCAAGCAGGCACATGTGTGCATGAATGTATGTGCATATACACACTGACGCATGTATGACATTCAAGTGTACACACATGACATAAAGACATGCATGCTCAAAAGGAAGAGACAGAAAAAGGACCAACATAGTCAACATGGACTTCAGTCTCATTTTCTGATTTCCTTTAGGTTGGGGTGGGGGGAGCTGGTTTCCCTAACTGAGATGGATTGCAAATCCTTTATATGTACACGGGGAGGGGAGGGGAAGAGAGGGAAGACAGGAGGTAAGGAGTGTTCCTCTGCTCATATCATTGCTACAGGGAACAGGGGGAGGATTGCAGGACAGCTTCCTACCACCCAGCCTGAGCCCCACTTGAAGCAGGGGGGAAGAGGTGGGGAGAGAAGGCTTTGGGCTCACTGGGGGTCTCACGAAGATGGGTTCATTGTCATCAATGTCGTCCAGTGCCACCTGGAGGGGTTGCATGGTCTCATAGGGCACTGGCTGGCCCAGATCGCTGGCCACCAGGATCAGCTGGAGGGAGGAACTGAGGTTAGAATGAGGCCCTTTGGGTTCCCCAGAAAACCAAGAAGTCTTTAGATGGGGCTGGGGACAAGGCAGGGGATCTTAGACTTAGGGTGGGAAAGCTTCCAATCACTTATAAATCAGGGATCAAGTCTGCTGCATTTGTCTAAGACTCTCCTTATTGATGGAAATGCTGTGTGTCTGCATGAGGGGTAGAATTGTCAAGGGCTTAGGAGAGGAAAGACCCTTGATTTTGGCTTCAGGAGAGGCCCCTCTTCAGGGAGAGACTCATGGAGACTTTAGGAAGCAGTAGACAGAGCTGAGATATCTCACTCCCAATTGGAGAGTCTGTAATCTTACCCCAGAGGAAACCCTGCAAAGTCTTTTGGGAGGCAAATTGGCAGTCTAGGATATATTGAGGCAGCACCTCCCCTACATGTCTGAGGCTTCTCAAAGTCACTTCTCTCTCTCCAGGAAGGTCACCCTGAAGAGGACCTAGAATGGTACGTGTCCTCTCTTAAAACCAGAACCAAGAAAAAGGTCTCTCCTGCACCAGGCTAGAGCCCAGGGTTATACTGTTGTAGGTGCTGGATGAAACTGCAAAGGATGAGGTCATCAGAGATTGGTGCTGTCCAGTTAGATGTCCCTAGGCTAACATTTCCCAATTCGTTGGGCTGCAGAATGCTTCTGGACTTGAAATATATTGATGGACCCCATGAACAGCAATCTAGGGGTGACCTGGGGGGCAATTAATCCTCCTCAGATAAAGGTATCATGAGGAAATGTAAAGCAAAATAGAGATAATGTAGAAGAAATTAGTTTACATGTGCTGAGGGTTTCGGTTATTCACTTTCAGGATCAGAGATGTCATTGTTGGGAGGCTCTTCCCCTCACTGATGTCCCTTCAGTCTGCCCTTGCCCTTGCTGAGTGGCCATCTCCTAGCCTTCTGGTGATGCCCTTAGCTGGGCTGGCCCTTGGACAGCAGTGTTATCAAGCCATGTTTGAGGGCAGGAGCTTGTGTACCACAGGAGAGCCTGGGCTCTTCTCCTTGACACAGTGAGGCACATGAGGAGGACTTTGGTGGAGGATACTGATGCTGTTTGAGGGAATCATATTTCTAGAACTGAAACATTCACATGGAGCTCCCTTTTACAGGTCTCAGACCATTAGGATTCCACAGCTGTGGTTTGGGATATGCTGTTCTAGGTGGTAGAAAGACCAGAGATGGCTTTCATTATTCCTTATTTTCTACCTTCCTCCTTCCCTCCTTCAATGAAAAGTGGCAACTGGATATTTTCCCCAATGCCCTCAAGGTAGTATAGTTAGAGACTGAATCTGTGATTTCGCTGGCACTGGGAACTTCCAGGTGAGAAAACTCCCTCTACCAATACTGGTTGGCATTCTCTTTGCAATTCAGAGCTGCCTATGACACCAAGAGGCTAAGTGATTTGCTAGGAGTAATGTAGGCAGTTATGTATCAGAGACGAGTTAAACCTAGGTCTTCATGGCTGTTAATGACAACCAGAGGATCCTTACACTGTACACAGCCTGCTGTTCTCTGTCAAGACGTTTGGCAGTTTGGATAAGTCCACTGATGGGATCAATTGTGAAGTACTCCCAGTCTCGGTTCCCCGCCGTCTTCAGGAAACTGTAGCGAACAGCCCCATTGAGCCCTTCATCCTTATCTGTGGCGTAGACCTCGTAAACATTTGATTGAAGAGGGATTTCCTATTAGAGCACAGGGAAGTTTACGTAACAGTTCTTTCTCGGATTATTTGAATCTCCTGAAATCCTCAGAGAGAATTCCAATTCCTAGAAGGGTATCATGGGTGGGAGGAGTTGTTTGCAGGATCTCTATGCCACCTTGTGTCTGTGCTCTGCAACTGACCCTTCCTCTGCATGTTGAGGGGAAAAACAACCTCTAACATGCTCCAGAGTACAGGAGCTGTGTCCCTCCTCTCTCCTCACAGTCTCTGAGACCATATAGATTTGGTAAGTTTTGTCAAAGTTAGGAATATAGGGGGCGTGGTGAGACCCAGAAAATCTACAGGGAACCTTATTTTCTTCCCTGTTTGAGTGTCTCATGGTCTTTGATGGCAGCCCATGATGGGTATGGCCTTGGAACCCCCCAGAGTCCTCTAAGATTTCTGTTTGACTTAATGGTTGCTACTGTCCTGATATCTCAGAGGTCTGATTCAGGATGGAAAGGTGAGGAAGTGCCAATCACACCATCCTTTCTCACTTTTGGAACAGGGCTTAAGCTCACCAGAGGGTAATTGTGTTGGGGGTAGAGATGAGAAGATGGACAGTTCAGAGTGAAAACTAGCAATTTTGGTGCCTAGGAAAAGCAGTAAATTGGGATAGGCAGCAGTACCCTCAGATCCACTCTGTAAATTCATGATGTGAAAATAATATAAGAAGTAATTAAGCCAAATGTTGTTGAGGAGGGGAAATAAGTTGCCATGGTAACTATACTTTGTACCCTCTGGGAAGCCTCTCTCCTCTAGGTCAGAGGTAGAGTTGGGGGTGAGCTGGGGGGGACACACGTCGTACCTCCAGGATGTGGAGGACGGTGCCATTGGGCGGACGGACAAAAACTGGTCGGTTGTCGTTGACATCAATGACTTCCATGTAGAGCATGGTGGTGCCCCAGAGTGGGGGCTGCCCACGGTCTGTAGCTACCACTGTTAGGTTGAACCTCTCGTAAGACTGCAGTGGCCTCCGGGTTGTTACCAGACCTGAATCCTTGTCGATTTGGAACGCCTCTGTTGGGGAAAAGGGTTTGTTTTAGCAACCATTCCATCACTCACAGAATTTCAAAGATGAAAGAGATCAGTATGTACTTGTATAATAGTCTTGTGTACCACATATCTGACATGTTTTTTTTTTTTTAGATTTTGTTTGAAGAGCTTCAGTAACGGGGAGCCCACTACTTTCCAGGGCAATCCATTCTACTTTGGGATAATATTGGTTAGAAAATTTTTCCTTCCATCGATTTGAAATCTACCTCTGAGACCTTGACCCATTGTTCCAAGTTCTGCTTTCTGGGGTCAAACAGAAAAGTCTAATTACTTTTCCATGTGACAAGTTCTTCAAATTCTCAAAGTATCTATCATGTTGCCTCTAAGTCATTTCTCCTCCCAGTTCTCATTTTTCCCCTAGCTCCATTGGGGACATCCCTGTTTCTTATTTACTCCACATCACCCATTCCCTGGGTCTTTCAACCATCACCTGTTGCTATGGTAACATGTATATGGCATCACATCCCTTCCTTAACTCCTGAGGCATGCTGGCTAATGTTCCCTACTGAGGAAACTGAAGCTAAGTGGGGAAGAACCAACCCACGGTCACCCAAGAATGGGTAGGTGGACAAGCCTGGTGTCCCAATGGGAGGGCCACAGCTTCATTAGTCTCTCCCCAACTCTTCTCTAAGCCTTCTGATAAGGCCACTCACCTACACCAGGGCCTTCAATGGAATAAGCCAGTTCTCCATTTTCTCCTTCATCCTGGTCAGTGGCCATCATGGTGATGACTGAAGTCCCAGCAGGTTCATTCTCATAAACACTGGTGCTGAACTGGGGCTTGGAGAACTGAGGTCGGCAGTCATTGACATCCAGAACTTGTATCACCACCTAGTGTTTTTGTGGGGGGGGGGAGGGGGATGTGGATGATGAGCACAAAAGCCATTTCCTCCGTGGATGAAAGATAAAAGATCATGACCCTTTGGGTATTTGGACATAAGTGTGAGGCAGCTTCAGATGAACGAGGGGATGAGTACCTTAGGGTAGGGTCCTATTCTTTGTTTATGGACAGGGCCCTACCTTGCAAACCCGAACTCTGTGGCACTCTCTCAATTCCTCCTGATTTTAGATGTTTCTGACCTTAGACATATATCTTTATTTGGATATTTAGATCTGTACATAACTATAGTCGATGGTCTTGACTTGGGGTCCTATTTATAGAGTGTTTGCCCCATGATCTTGATCTCAGATCATTTGGTCTGGTGACCTGCTGCAGACTGCTCCCTGTTGACCTTGGATGACCCATCAGTAGTGATTCAGTCTCTACTAAAGGCTTTCTCTGATGCCTCATGGAGCATGGAGGTAACCGTGGTGTTTCAAAGGCTAAGGATATGCAAGCAAAGAGAAAAGGCTTTGAATCCAGGGATGGAGATGTACTATGTGTCTGTTGTTGTCTGGTGACTGACCTAGATAAGTTTGTAGAAGCTCATTGCCATTCCACCAGGCTGGTGGTAAATTCTCAAAGCTGTCTACAAATGTTGCAAACGGTGTTGATGGAGGAAGTATTCATCTTGGGGGGGAGGGAACCAGATTCTTGAACTAGGAAGGGTCTAAGCCATTTTTAGCTGACTGCTAAAATGTCCAACTTAGAGTGGCTTTGAGAGGAAGAGGGTGGCTTTGAAGGGCCCAAAAATTTCCATGAAAAATTATACTTCTTACCCCAAGTCTGATATCAGAAAATTCCACACTCCTATACTCTTACTTCTATGCCATCCAGAGCCCCTCAGTCAAATGTACCTAGCTCAGCACAGTGCCTAGCACATAGGTGCTTAATAAATGTTGATTGATTGAGAGAATGAATGTGAAGCAGGAGTGGGGATGTTAGTAGCATGGTAGCAGGAAGATGGGGCTTGTTTTACACACCTGGAAGTCTTATTTCCTGGAAGAATCTGCCTGCAGTGACAGCTGATCCCCATTCCTACTGATCCTGTATCCTTCCAAGATCATCACCTTGTTAACCCATCCCTTACTTCTTTCTTCTCAATATCCCTTAGAGCCATATTCCTCACCTGGACTGAATTCTCCCTGCGGTTGCTGGGTATGTCCCCAGGGTTGTCCTTGGCCAAAGCTGTAAGGATGTAATGAGCCTTTGTCTCTCGGTCCAGGGAGGAGAGCACATAGATGTCCCCCTAGAAGAGCAAGAGGGGATGGCTTCAGTCTCTGTTCTCCTCACTCAGCTCTGGCCAGTCGAAGGCCTGCACTGGGGAGTGCAGTAATGAAGAGATTAGGTGATAGCTAACTGCCCCCAAAGGAGGTGGGAGAGGCTGGTTGTTATCTCACTGGATGATATCTGTGGAAGGAAACTTCACCTTGCTGAACTTTGTTCCTCTCAATGAGGTAAGGTGACTTCTGCCACCTCTGACATTCTGTATTTTTTATTGTCTGTACCTTTTGGGAACATCATCTCATACTGTAAATGATTGTTCCATGAGAACTAGTGCGTTCTTTCCCCACATCTTTCCTCTCTTTCTTCAGATTGGTCCTGAATGTTTTTGTGACTCACTTGGTTTAGCCTTGTTGCTTATTTCTGGGTGGCAGAAAGTTGGACTTCATTTTTAAATGCACATTTTAATTTCTAAGCCTTTAGCTAATATAAACGATGTTAGCCAACAAAACTGAGACATTGTATTTTATTTATTGGTTATATGTATATAGGAAGGGGAGAAAGTATCCCTTGTTCAGAGACGGGTCCTTGAATGATGATTTGGGGTCTTAGAGCTAATTTATAACTACTGGAAAAAGTGGGAGAGGTTTGTGTTAAACTTGTAAGCCTGGCAAGAACCCCAGATCAATATACTCTCAGTCTGAATCATGAGCTGGTCAGAAGAGCAGGTTAATAACCCCTGCCCTAGAGAGTTTCCTAAGTCACTGACTCATACAGCCAGTATGTATCAGAGGTGAGACTTAAACCTAGTTCTTCCTCATTCCAAGGCCAGCTTTCTATTCACTTTACCACACCGTCTTTCTATAGAAACAAACATTTACTTAGTGACTGATTTAAGAGGGAATGGAGTTTCCCACACTCTACCGAATACAGGGTCAGAAAATGAGGGAATTGAGATTATTTAATGTAGGAAGAATTATTCATAAATCTCTTAATGGCTATAAAGGGTTATTGTAAACAGAATGGTGACTCGCTGTCCTGCTTGTCCACTAAAACAGAAGGAAAAGGAATTGGTTTAAACCAAGAGATTCTCATAAATTCTAAGAATGATCTGATCATTAGCATCACTGGCTGGTATGATGGCCTTCATAGATTTAGAGCTGGAAGGAACCTTAGAGGTCATTGTGCTTCTTGTACCCATTTTACAGAGGTGGGAACTGAAGCCCAGAGAGGAAAAATAACTTCCCAAACAGCTTGTTAGTGGCTGACCTGGAACTTGAACCCCATATCTTCTAGTTTAGTGATCTTTCCATCAAATCGTGATGCTAACTGGGGGATGACTGAAAGTTGCTACGGAATTGGCTACACTGGGAAATCAAATCTCCACAAATCTGGGAGGGTCGAGCCCAGAGGAAAGGAAATGCAAGTGGTGACCTCTAGAAGTCTTTTGAGCTTATGATCTTGGCATCCTCAGCCATTTCACTTCTCCCTTTTTTACTCCTCATTCTCTCCCATGCATTAACCACTCCCTCCCCCCTTCCCCATCTTGTAAGTTCCTTGAGATGTGGGACAGATTCCTTTTTTCGTTTTATTATTTGAATTCTTTCACCCAGTGCCTAGCATGGTATATACTTGAGTGCTTAATTAATTCTTATTGATTGACTCATTTACCGTGGTGGGGTTGATCCCAAATTTGCCTTCTCCATCACCCAGGCTGTATTCTATGAGGGCGAAGGGTCCTGAGTCAGCGTCAGTGGCAGTGACAGTGAGGATGATTGTGCCCACTGGTGCATCCTCAAACACAGATTCCTGGGGCCCGTTAGGAAGACAGAAGAGAGAGAGAGAGTCCAGGCATCAGCAAATGAAGGCTCTTAATACTTCAGTGCTCCTCTAAGCTTGGGAGATCAAAGCTAGATTCTCTAGCATGAGGGTGAGTGGGGAATACAGGGCAGATCCTGCTGGCACTGTCGACAATAAAATAATAATGATTGTGACCAGCATTTGCAAAATGCTTTATGGAACATTATACCACCCTGGTCACAATCATGTGAATTAGGTCCTATTATTATCCCTACTTTACAAATGAGGAAACTGAGGCCAAGACTAAGTGATTTGCCCAGGGCCACCCAGCTAGCAAGTGTCTGAGGTAGGATTCAAACTCTGGTCTTCCTGATTCCTAGTCCAGAACTGTAATCTACTTTTCTGCCTCAAGATCAAGGTCTGGTGAGGTGTGGACAGGGGCTGCATTAAATCATTGGCTGACCTCCTAGTAACATTCCACATGATATCACAAATCCCTCAAAATTCCTTACCTTGAAAGACTTGCTCAGGGACTTGTTATGATATAGAAATGTGCCCATCCTGATGAATGATGGTGGCCTATCCCTGCCTGCCCTGCCCACCCTGCACCTCTCCCAGCAGCCTTAATGATATCAAATCATCCACCTGATAGGAGGGCTGATCAAAGATGGGATTGTTGTCATTGATGTCCACAATTTCCAGGTAGACAGGGATCTCTGCAGCCCTGGGAGGAGAGCCATTGTCTGCCGCTTGGACAGTGAAGTTGACCCAGTGTACCTCCTCATAGTCCACAGTCCGGTTGGCAATGATCTTCCCTGAAATAATAGGAATGTAGTGTTCTCCCCATGTCTACCTCAATAAGAATAAGAGCTGAGTGGGCCAGTTAAAATGCACTTGGGATGCACGTGTGAGCAGCAGAGTACCTGGGTTCCAATCCTATTTGCTGCCTGTATGAGCTCAGGCAAACTACTTTCCCTCTCTGACGAACCTCAGTCGCTTCTTCTATGAAGTGAAGGGGTTGTACTTGATTGTTTCTAAAGTTCCTACATGAACTCTAGATCTCATTCCCTTTTGTCTCCTCCAAAAGTTTGGTCTTATTACAATCTCCCTTCTTTAACTTTCAGTCTTTCCCTATCTGCTGGCGCCTTCCCTGCTCCCCACCAACACCACTGTCTTCTTCCCTTCTCCTTAAAAAACCCTTGCTAGGTCACTTGATTCTTCTATCCCCATGATATTGTCTTATAACTCTCCTTTCCTTCATTAAAGTCATTGAAAAAGTCATCTCCATTTGGTGCTACCCTTTTCTTTTCTTCCACCCTCTTCTAAACCTCTTTCCTCCAGCTTCCGATCTCATCCATCATTCAGCCCGCCCAAGGTATGGGTGATCTCCCCATTGCCAAACCCAATGGTCTTTTCTGTTATTCTTCCTTCTCTGCGACATTTAACACCACTCACTGCTTCCTCCTAGATGCTTTCCTCTTAGGGTTTTCTTTCCTAGTAACTGCAGGCATATCCCAAGGTTGTGTCTTGAGTTCTCGTTTCTCTCTTAGCTCCGGGCATTTTTCTCTGCTAGTCTGTCCCTTAGATCTAGAATGCTCTCCTTCCTCACTTGGAGCTTCCATGATTTCCTTTAAATCCCAACTAAAATTCTATCTTCCACAAGAAGCCTTTCCTAATTCTAGACCCTTCCCTCTCATACTTATCTTTTGGCTCATTGTTTCCCTCATTAGATTGTGAGCTCTGTGACAGAAGGGGATGGCCTTCCGCCCCCATTGTATCTCTGGGGCTTCGCACAACGCCCGACACATTTTTATTGACTGTTTTGGTGATCTTAGCAGCTCCCATTTCTATGCATTTCTATGCAGATTTATTTATTCAGTCCTAACATCTCTCTTGACCTCCAGTCTCGAATTGTTCCCAACCTTTTGGACACCTTGAACTGGCTGTCTCATAGGCACCTCAATTTCATCATGTGCAAAACTGAACTCCCTAATTCCCCGCTCCCTTCCTCCTTCCCTCCCTCCCTCCCCCATTCCTCCCCCTTCCTTTCTTCCTTCCTTCCTTCCTTCCTTCCTTCCATACTTTCTTCCTTCCTTCCTCCCTTCCTTCCTTCCTTCCTTCTTTCCTTCCTTCCACTTAATTAATTTTTAGTTTTCAACATTTACTTCCATAAGATTTTGAGTTCCAAATTTTCTCCCCCTTCCTCCCCTCCCCTCCGCAAGATGGTGTGCAATCTGATATAGACTCTACATATATATTCATATTAAACATATTTTCACATTCTTGTAAAGAAGAATTATAACTAATAGGAGAAATAACGAGAAAGAAGAAACAACAAAAAGAGGGCAAATAGTCTGCTTTGATCAGCATTCAGACTCTAAAGTTCTTTCTCTGGATATGGATAGCATTTTCCATTGTGAGTCTTTTGGAGTTGTTGTAGATCCTTGCATTGCTGAGAAGAACTAAGTCTATCAAAGTCAGTCATTGCACAACTGTTGTTGTGCTGTTCCTGTGTACAAGGTTCTCATGGTTCTACTCACTTCACTTAGCATTAGTTCATGCAAGTCTTTACAGGTTTTCTTTCCTGAAGACTGTCTGCTCATTATTTCTTATAGCACAATCGCATTCTATTATATTCATATACCACAACTTACTTAGCCATTCCCCAGCTGATGGGCATCCCCTCAATTTCCAATTCTTGGCCACCACACAAAAAGCTGCTAGAAAATATTTTTGTACATGTGGGTCCTTTCCCCATTTTTATGATCTCTTTGGGATACAGCCCTAGAAATGGTATCACTGGGTCAAAGGGTATGCACATTTTTTTTAGCCCTTTGGGCATAGTTCCAAATTGCTCTCCAGAATGGTCGGATCAGTTCTCAACTCCTCCAACAATGAATTATTGTTCCAATTTTCTAACATTTTCTCCAGCATTTATAATGTTCCTATTTTGTCATGTTATCCAATAGGATAGGTGTGATGTGGTACCTAAGAGTTGTTTTGATTTGCATTTCTCTGATCAATAATGATCGAGAACATTTTTTCATGTGACTGTAGATAGTTTTAATTCTTCAATCATCATCATGTCATCAGTACACTAAGGAATGAATGGGAGCATTACCACCTTGAAGCTTGTCCCAAACACAAAATAATAAGGAAGGAAAGTGGAGTGTAAGTCTGGAGAAGTGGCAATATCCCACAAATCCCCATCTTCCCAAGTGTAGAGAAGAGGCATCTATTCTCCCTCCAACAGAGCACTATGGTATAGTCTGGGTGTCCAGCCTACCTGCTGAAGAGTCTTCCAATTGGACGTACCCTGAGGGCACCAAGTTGAGTAGGGTGTAGGTGATCTGACCATTGACCCCTTTGTCTGGATCATAGGCTGACACAGCAATGAGTGTGGTGCCTGGTGTTGCTCCCTCCAGGATCCGCTCTGTGTAGTAGGTGATTCCAAAGGGCCGGAATTGGGGTGTGTTGTCATTGACATCCAGAATATTGACTGTCAGCTTGGCTGGGAGGGGGAGACAGAGGAGAGAAGCAGTGACCAGGGGTGTAGGAAGATAAAGACAGGGAGGAGGAAGAAGCAATTTCAATGGAGGGAGGCTGTCTTCTTGCTGCATCAGGTCCCCTCCTTGCATTCTTGTATTGATGGTGCTGCTCAGCTGGTTAGGGAGGAAGGCCTGCGTTAGAGATGGTTGCCTTAGGATACCTAGGGAAAAAAGATCTGGGGCACAGGAGAGTTAAATTGAAAAGTAAGAGCTGAGTAGCTACTCCAGAGTTAGCCTTAATATCCATCTCTCCAGGAGTCTGTAGGAATTCCATGCAGAGAGATGATTGTTAAGAAATCAATGTAGACTGAGGCATACTCTCCAGAAGGCCCCCAGGCTGCCACCTTGTCCAGTCTTGGCCCCCTAGTCTCAGTTCTCAGCTGGCTCAACTTTCCTCCAATTTCTCCACCTTGTCCCAAATGCCCTACACATGTCTCCACCAACAGAAGGTTCCCTATTACTTTATGGCTTACAAAGTGCTTTCTTTGCCACCATCTTCTGAGGTATGTAATGCGTATTTTAAATATGAGGAAACTGAGGCACAGTGATACCCAAGAAAACACAGCTGGGGCTATATTGGCCCAAATATTGACTGCCCCCCTCCCAAGTCTGCCTTGTGGAAAACCCAAACAGTATTATTTCAATGTGTATATGTACATATATATATATATATATATATATATATATATATGTATGTATAAAACATGCATGTGCATACTATATATGTAATATATTATATAAGTGTATAAAGATATTTTCCCTTTCAAAAGGATGTTATTCTAGGGGTGCCGATGGGGCATGGTGGTAAATGTTTAACAACCGCCATTCAAAAAAAGTACAAAAGCCACACATTTTGGTTTACTCTGCACTATTAATATTTTTCTTCATCACTTTTAAAAGTCAAGACAACCCACAAAACAATAAAGCAAAGAAGCTGTGATTTGCGGTGTTTGACAATTTCTGAGGTGTAAATACTAAATGCTCACACTGAAAATGAAAGAATTTTAATTTGTTTTAAAATCCCCTCCCCCCTCAGATCTTGAGAGCTTGTTTCCGAGGGGCTCTGTGTGCCCCAGGAGCAGCTATTTCAGGATAGCTTATGTTTGGACCAATTCAAGTAAGTGTTAGGGGCTGGGACTTTAACTCAGGTCCACCTCCAAATATGCTGCTATTTCCAGTGTGCCTAAATGTAAAAAGGGATAGATTAGCAATAAAGAAGACCTGAGTTCAAATCCTGCCTCAGAGGCTTATAAACTTGTCAGGTCCTGAACAGGTCACTTAACCTCTCCAAGCCTCAGTTTCCTCATCTGTAAAAAGGGGACAATAATAGATAATAATATCTCAGGATTGTTGTGAGCATTATAGGAGAAAATGTTTGTAAAGCACTTTGGAAATCTGAAAGCATTGTATGAATGTTGGTGACAATTTTTGTTTTTCCACATTAGAATCTAAGTTCCTATGGGGGAGTCTGGGTCTTCTTTGATACGTCTTCATGGTATGAGGCCCTGATTACAGTGGGTTCTTGTTCCACACTCACTGCCTGACGCATCTCCTTATCTGGCAAAACTTAGCTGGCAGGTGATCTTGACCTTGATCTTAGAGGCCAGCAGAGGCAGTTCCCTAGGAAGAAAAACACTTTTGCCATGAAGTCACCCCTTCCAAGTCATCAGCAAGTTACTGAACTTTATGCTCCACCTTCTTCCCACTCCAAGATGATTCTGCTCTCAAGCCTCCAGTGTATTCTGTATTCCCCTTCTCCCTAGACGGTACATCAAAAATAGCCTGTCAACATTCTTCTTCCAGAAAAAAGTCAACAATCCGTAATAGTCAATGAGTTTAAGTGTGGGAATGGCCAATCTGATTAAGAGACACCTGAGACTCTAACCAACTCTAGGATTAGCGAAAGGTCAGGAATTACCAATACTACTCTCTATTTAAAGATGCGTAGTCAGAGTTTCAAATATTCAGTGTGGGTAGATCTTTCTGTGAATGAGAAAGGCATCACCACCAAACCTAAGTACTGTCCTTGAAGGAGGTGAAAACGGGCAGTCTTTGGCTGATCACTAGAAGGTGTTAAAAATGGAAATGAGCCCAGCTGGAGGCCTTCAGCCCAAACTATTAGGGAAGATGCTAAAGTCTCTTTTCAATATCATGAAGTTCAGGGCTTTGGATTTCCTGGTTACCTTAGCTATCAGACCTCTGCTGGTTTTGGGTTAGGGAGACCTCCAGGAGTGAGTGCAATGTTAGATCTCTTAATTCTCAGTCCAGTGAAGGGATTTCAGTACTGGGTGGGGGGCTGGATTGTATGATCTTGATGTTCCTTTCCAATAATAGGATTCTGTGATTGGAGAATAAAATATTCTCCAGATATATGGGACTCAGAGAAGTGCCCTTACCCCTGTTTCCAAATAGGATGACCTTAAAACATCCCAGAAACAACAGACATCTCTTATACTATTCCTCCAACCCTCCAGGGGAAGGACACTGTATTCCTCCCCTTAGCATCCCATTTCAGTAGCTAACTCTGTCAAATCTTACTTTGTCCTCCTGCCTCAAGAACACAAAGCTCTACCAATACCTCTTATTTTTTTGAGAATCATTGTTCCTGGAAGGGTCATAGGGAAAATCCTAGAAGATCCTACCTACTCCAATGCTTTGACTGAATCTAAGTGGGAGATACTGAAGGAAGAGAAGGCACCTGCACCTCCTTCCTCAAAAGATGAATCTGACTCATTTCTTTACATGGATGTTTTCCTGGATTTTTCTTTCTAAATTGCCTCCCTGGTTGTTGTTGTTGTGGTTCAATGGTTTCAGTCATGTCCAACTCTTTGTGACCTCATTTGGGGTCTTCTTGGCAAAGATACTGGAGGGGTTTGCTGTTTCCTTCTCCAATTCATTTTACAGATGAGGAAACTGAGACCAAAATTGAGACTTGTCCAGGGTCACATGGCTAGTAAGTGTCTGAGGCTGGATTTGAACTCAGGTCTTCCTGACTTAAGGTCAAGCATTCTATCCATCTAGCTGCCCCAATACCTTAAATTCATTCTATCTAGTTGTACATGTTCATCCTGCATTAAGCCACTGCTCCTCAACCTTCTCTTCTAGACTTGAATAATCCCAGCAGTAAAAAAAAGCAAGGGACTTCAAGACCCAGGCTTGAATTACACCCATATTAGTTGTGACCTTGAGCAACTTATTTAAACTCCCAGAATCTCACCTTTCTCACCTGTAAAAGGGGGTAAGAATACACTAGCTACTTCACAGGGTTCCTGGGGGTAGGCGCTCTTCAAGTCTTAAATGCTACAGAGAGATGTGCTCTGCTTCATACTTTTATATCTCCATGGGTCTGGGATCTTATTGGTGCATTATCTTCCCCAGGATCGGATTGTAGTCCATGCACATTTTCCTTTCTCATGAACTTTTATCTATGTCCTTCCATAAATCCTCCATAGGAGAGCTATCCAGGGTGCTGAAGGTCTTTGGTCTGAGTCTTTATAAAGTCTGAGATTGCCTAACATGATCTTTATCTCTTATTCCCTATAAGTCTATCTTCTTTCCCAGTCATATAGTATTATTATTATCTTCCTGATGTCCATTGTTATGTTAATTTCTGTAAAATTATCCAGACTTTGACAGCATGCATCAACTACCTTCTTCCTCTGCCCCTTCACCCCTTGATGAGCACCTCCTAGAACAGTGGTTCTCAACCTGTGGGTCGTGCCCCTTTGGGGGTCGAACGACCCTTTCACAGGGGTCACAGGGGTTGCCTAACACCGTCGGAAAACACATATTTCTGATGGTCTTAGGAACCGAGACACCGCTCCTCTATCTGTCTCCAGGTGGGTCCACCAACATGCAGATATGCCCACATACGAGTATTAAAGGGTTGTGGCATTAGGAAGGTTGAGAACCACTGTCCTAGAACTTCCATTTCTCCAGACTTTGACACCATACCACTCTCCTCTTTTAGCTTCCCTTTTCTGAGTTGTCTTCTCTCATTGGAATGTTAGCTCTCTGAAGGCAGGGATTGCTTTTTTTTTTTTTTTGCTTATATTTGTATCCCCAGTGCTTAGCACAGTGCCTGGCACATAGCAAAGGTTTCCTAACTGCTAGTTGACTTGACTCTGATTTTGAGGAATGTAAAAAGAACACAAGGAATCCCTCTAGTACACTGAGTGGATACCTTGTGTCAAATTCATGGGAAGACATGAATGAGAATGTTAACATGATCAGGTATGGATGAACTCTATTTTACATTGTTGGAAGGAATACCTAGATTGATAATGTCACATCCATTGGAATAGGGGCTCTGAACCTGTTTTTGTGTTCTGGACCCCTTTGGCAGTGTCCGGTAAAGCCTACAGACCTCTTCTCAGAATGATGTTTTTAATAATGCATAAAATAAAATACACAGAATTACCAAGGAAACCAATTATATTAAAATAAACTTATCAAGATATTTTATTTTATCAAGTTCACAGACCCCAGATTAAGAACTCCTGTGATTAATATTTAGGCTCCTAGAACATGTGGATAATTGCCAAGTTTGTCCTAAAGTTCTTATAGACCTGTAAACTATTGGACCAAGCAGGTAGGGACCTTACAGAGATGGCTTGCTTACCATTGGGCACACTCACAGCATTTTCAGGCAGGTCACTGGCATTATCAATCACAGAAATGGTGACTTCATAGGTGGCAACCAGTTCTCGATTCAAGGGTGATTTCACCATCACAGAACCTGCCAAGTCAGACCAGTCCTATCATTAGTCTCATTGGGAATTCCTCAGCAGTCCCTGGCTTAATAATAAACTCTCTTATTTTCCTAATTCTTCCTCCTAGCCCCTCCCTCTCCACTTCTATTCCCCAGAGATCAAGGAAGGGAGAGAGGACATAGATGTTGAGAAATCATTTCTTGTCCTACAGACTTGTCTGGCCTTGTCTAGCTCAGAGTGCATGGGCCATCTGGGACCATTCAAGGTTTAGCACAACATACAGACCTCTTGCTATTGGCCAGGGAAACCTTGGACAAATTCCCCTGGGTCAGAACCTCTTCTCTGCCCAATATTAATATTAATAATTAATGAATGGCAGAACTAGATTACAATATTAAAATGGATATTGAGAGCAACTCTAAATGGGAAAAGAAGTCCCAGGATGTGGGCAACCTGGTGAGTGTTTGTAGCAAGAGAATGAGGCAATGTTCCCCTTTGTCTCTGTGTGTATGTGTGTGTGTGTGTGTGTGTTTGCATGTGCACGTGTGCAATGGGATATGTATACACACTTATTTATATTTATATAAGCCTCAAATCTTTTTTTTAGAAGCTATCTCTTTCCCTTCTATTGGCTGTCTCCCAGAGATACTACCCAGTCAATAGTTTGTCATTCACAGTAGAGGTCATTTGGATTCCCCATGCCCAAGGGGAGGAGCTGGAAGGGCCATTCTTCCCCCAGCTGTGAAGTGGTGATCTCTAATGCCCACCCCCAATTCTGGTATGAAACTGTTTGCCTTCCTCATCGTGTCTCTTCTAAATCTGCTGCTTGGGATTCCTTAGGCCTATCCAGCAGGCCCCCAGTCCTCCAAAGTCCCCCAGACCAATGTGGACTGTCACTTACCCCAGCAGTAGCCTCCTCCTCCTTTTCCTCCTCCTATAATTCCCCCTTCCCAAGCCTGGGGAGTGGGGAAAGGGGAGAGGATGGCTGGATTCAGTCTGCAAAGGCCAATCTACCACCTTGGCTGATGATGGCCCCAGTGGGCAGCCTCACAGGATGGGGAAGATGAAGAGTGATGCAGTGGATATGAAGAGAGACAATGGGATGAAGCAGACAAGAGATGAGATGAGAAGTGATAGAGAAATAGAAAGCTCAAACCTGTGGGCCTGCCAGCCATGAGAAAGAGAGAAGAGGATTAAAACCAGTTAGTTCAAGGTATAGAGGAAATAACCAAAGGTGGGGGACATAGGGAGAGAGACCCCAGAGCAATTAGGGCAGAGTAGAAGAGAGAAGAAAGAGGCAAATGACAAAAGCAGAAGAGAGGAGAAAAAGCAGAGGAAAGATAAAATGAAAGGATAAGAATAGGAGGTGACCAAAGAAAGATGCAAGATGAGGGTTGGGAAGGAAGGGACGGATTTAGTTGTGAGAAGAGACAGAAATAGGGAGATCATATTAAAGAAAGAGGGAAAGAAACACATGAAGACAGAGAAGAAAAGACAGAAAGAGAGGAAGAAGAGAATGGAGGGAGGAAAGGAGAATTAGCAATCAATGGAGCCAGAAATGGGAAGAGAAGTTAGAGTGAAGGGGAAGAAGAAGAAGAGAAAGAAGGGGGGATAGATCCATGTTAGTAAAGAAAATAACAATAATAATATTAGCTGTTGGGCGGGGGACCTGGATTCTTAATTTCATGCAAATAAGGAACTTCTGGCATGAAAACTCCCTTCACCAATATAGACCAACAACTTGGCTGTATCTTATAGTCTTGGACAGTTTCTTTCTTTTTTTTTTTTTTGAGGGCAATTGGGGTTAACTGACTTGCCCAAGGTCGCATGGCTAGGTTTTGTGTTAAGTGTCTGAGGCTTGATTTGAACTCAGGTCCTCCTGACCCCAGGGCTGATGTTCTATTCACTGTGCCACCTTGCCACCCCAATTTTGGAGAGTTTCTTGAGGGCAATATGGGGTTAATTGACCTGCTCCAGGTCACAGACAATATGTGCCAAAAAGAGCTTACCATTTAAAGACTATTTTCCATATAATGACTTTGTAAGGTAGCCGTGAAAGTATTCTTAGCCCCATTTTACAGATGAGGAAATGGACATTGAAAGTTAACTGCCCATGATAAGTGGTAGGGAAGGGATCCAAACTATGAATCTACACTCTTTCCTTTGTTACAAGAAGAGAGAATATATAAAGGAAGAGGGGGCAAGGGGAAAGACAAAGAGCAAAGGGAGGAGAGGAGGAGCAGAGAGGAAGGAGGAGAGAAGATCCAACTCTGAGAATGAGGAGGAAAAAGGAGATCAAGGCTCTTATACCTGTGTTGATATTCACAGCAAAGACCTCTTCCTGGTTGGGCACCAGGCGGTCCGTGTCATCCTTGGCTACTATGTCAATAATGAAGTATTCCAGTTCTGGACTCAGGTCACGGTCAATGGCAGTGACATTGGCAATGATGGTGCCTGGATCAACTGACTCAAGCACACTCACAGTCTGGATGGGATTGAGGAATTCAGGTCGGGAGTCATTGATGTCATCGATAAGTATGGTGATGATGGCGGTGCCTGAAAGGGGCACAGTGCCCCGGTCTGCTGCGACCACCACCAGCCTATAGGACTCTTGTTCCTCCCTGTCAATGGTGATGTTGCCAACCCGGATGACTCCTGTGATGGGATGGATCATGAAGCGGTCTTGGGCCCCTGCTTGAATTTGGTAGACCAGCTCCCCATTGAGGCCACTGTCTTCGTCAGTGGCTGTGACTTGAAGGACAGAAAAGCCTTTGGGTGCAAAGAGGGGAAAACAGGGTCTTATGTTAACCTCTGGGTAGCAAGTCATAGGCTTGGCATTTATTTTATGCACTTGGTTTTGGCCCTTCCAGGTCATTTAAAACTCTAGCCTCAACTTTTGCTGTTTACCCCATCTTGGATTATTTTTCTTCCTTGAGGGCAGAGACTGTCTTTTTTGTCTTTCTTTATACCCCCAGCTCTTAGCACACTGCTTGGCACATAGTAGGCACTTATTGACTGACTGATTATACTGCCCCTAAGAAACTAATGGGTCTGACCAACAAGGGCCAAACACCCACCTTCTATGACACTATTAGCCCGGGACATCTGTGACCCTGTGTGTCCCCAAGGATCTCTCTCACCTGCAGGGCAGTTCTCCAGTAGGTGTACAGTTAGGGTTGAAGGAGTGAATGTAGGTCGGTTGTCATTGTCATCCAGGATGGTGATGATAAGCTCAGCAGTGCCATTAAGGAGCCCAATATCTTCAGCCAGCAACAGCAGTTCCAGGATTGGTGGGAAGAAGGCCTCTCGGTCAATCACAACCCCTTGCTCCACCACTACCACACCTAAGGTGAAACAATGAGACAGGCAGTCATGGGAGCAAGGAGAAGGACAGGAAAGAGGACAAAGAAAGAGAGGAGAAAGAGAGAAAGAGAGAGAG
This sequence comes from Pseudochirops cupreus, assembly GCA_028627135.1. Lineage (NCBI taxonomy): Eukaryota > Metazoa > Chordata > Mammalia > Diprotodontia > Pseudocheiridae > Pseudochirops > Pseudochirops cupreus. The sequence continues at coordinate 537,299,337 of CM053582.1, forward strand.
AGAAAGAGAGACAGAGACAGAGAAAGTGAGAGAAACAGAAAGAGAACGAGGCATGGAAAGGGAATGTAGGATTAGAGGAAAGAGATACAGGAGAGTAAGCAAGGGTGGAAATGGAGAAAATTGGGGAAAAGCAAGGAATGGAGATGGGGGAAAACAGGCAGAGAGAAGCAAGAGAAAATAGAGATGAAAGAAAGGATGAAAATGGGAAAAAGATAAAAATGAGAGAGCTAGTATTCATATGGCACTTTAAGACTGGCAGAGATCTTTACAAATATTATCTCATTTCATCCTCACAACAACCCTGGGAAGTAGGTGCTACTATTATCCCCATTTTACAGATGAGAAAATTGAGACAGAGGCTGAATTGCTTAGGGCTTCACAGGTAGTAAGTATCTGAGTCTGAATTTGAACTTAGGTCTTCCTGAGTACTTGTCCAGTTATTCTATCCACTGGACTACCTATGTGCCTCAGAAAAGAAGGAAGAAAAGAGAAAGGAAAAAAAATCAATTCCCTCTGAAAATTGCTATTTCTCTTCCGGTCCTTTCAGTTGCTGATCCTTTCCCACAATCTCTAATGAAATCCTTGAGAGTCACCTGTGCTCTAGGAGTGACGTTAGGGCTAATTGGAAACTAGGCTGGAACTGCTCTAATGAGAGAGGGACTCAAATATTTTGTTTTCAGCCTCCTAAACAGGATAAAAGGTGTGATCCTATTTCTAAAGGCTGATAGTCTTGAGAGAGAAAAGCTCTCAGTTCTGGCATTATCTGCCTATGTTTCCCGTGACCCAAGGGCGGAAGGCTGTTTTCTCTGTATCTCTGCTATCTCTCTGACCATCAGAATGTTCTTCCAAGTGGATAGTAAAGGCCAAGGGGATGAATATGAGCCAGTAACTTGGTGAGTTCTTGAAACTCCCCAGACCTTAGGCTGTAAACTTAAGCTTCTTCTTTCCCAAACATGGAGATTTCACAGTCAGCTGCCAAATAGGAATAGTGAGGAGTGGCTTGACACCTCCATCCTTCAAGCTTTAGGGCCCTGACACAATGTCTGCTTGTGGGTTTAGTATTAGGGTGTGTGTGAGGGCAGACAGCAAATGGTCTCCTTCAAAAGCTACCCGGTCTCTTCAGTTTGGGGACCCTATGGGCAGAAGTACTAAGAGAAGGAGTCCTGAAGACCTAGAGGCAAGAGAAAGGTAAAGAAAATTCATGGAAAACCACTTCCCCTCCATAATCAGCCAGATGAGGCTCCTATTCTAGGGAGAGAAGGAAGCTGTATGTGAAAAACCCAGGAGCTCCAGAATTGCAGTATAGCTGGTATCACTTTCACTTACTAAAGATCTTCTATATAAGAGGCAAAAAACAACAACAACAAAAAAACCCAACAACCCAACCTAGCAGAAGAGGGAAACTCTGCTGGTGACCTGTTGATTGAACCCCACCCTTTGAAATGAGCACTTTGGCAAAACGTCTCTATCAATGGTAGGCATTTCATTTGCTCCTAACCACAGATAAAAGCAAGGAAGTTCCTCTACCAGTGAATGTGCAGGAAATTTACTTCTTCCTTAGTTGTAGTGAGTTTGGGAGTCTCTTTGGGTAGCTGTGCTGCTAGATTTAGCCCTGAGGTTATTGTTCCATGCGGTCTTTAAGCACAGCAGCATGGAGGAACAAAAATTACAATAATGGCTAGCATTTACATATTGTTTTGCAAATATTATTTTGTCTTAACAGCTCTATGAGGTAGGTGCTATTATCAACCCCTTTTTACAGATGAGGTAACAGAGAGGATTATACTGACTGGATTTGAGCTCAGGTCTTTTTCCAGCTCTGGTTCAATATTTGTAAAGTGCTTAGCACAGTTTGGCACATAGTGGGCACTATAGAAATGCTCATTGTTATTATTATCCACTTAGCTGCCTCAGAATGGCAAGAGGATGTCATCCAAAGTTAGGAAACCTGGGTTCCATTCTTGATTCAGACACTTACTAGCTGTGTAACCTTGGGCAAATCACTTTAACTTCTCGGAGATTCACCTTCCTCACCTGTAAAATGGGAGAATTGCACCATCTATCTCACAGAGTAATTGGGAGTATTTTCATTATGGTTTCTTCTCTGAAGGGCCCAAAAACTGTGTGCTCATCTCTTGGTAAGGGGAAGGACTCTGGGGGCCATCTGGAGCTTCTCAGACCACAAAGGATGTGAGTTGGTGATGAAATCTGATTGTCAACTTGATATGCGGACAGAGTCTCTGAAGTTTCCCCAGCCAAGTTGCTGAGGATCCAGTCCTGGGGGAGTAAACATCTCCCCCAACAAGAGACTTTATAAGGAACTGAGGGGCTTGGGAAATGGAGGGGTGGAGGCCTCACCAGTGGCATTGTCAATGTCAAAGAGGTCACTCTGGGTCCCTAGGAGTTTGTAGGTCACCACTGCATTAATGCCAAGGTCATCGTCCAGGGCCAGGATAGGCCCATTCAGCACTGTGATGGGAGTCCCTGTGAGAGACAGACAAAGACAGCCATCATCTCTGGGAAGGAGATGAGTCCCCACTGCCCCCTCCCTCCTCCCACTTCCAAGTGACCCATGGCTGACAATGGATGAGTGAGGTGGATGGGGTGAGGGCCCCATGGGTGCAGGGGCTGAGACAAATGATGGAGCGGTGGCTGCGGTAGCCTTGGCAGACTGAACTCAGGTGGGGAGCAGCCTCAAAGCCCTGCTGGGGGAGAAAACAAACATAGCTGTGAGCAAGCCCACTGGGGGCTAAGGCTGAGCCAGGACCTGAGGCCTGCCTTCCCAGCAGCCTTTGAAGCAGAGTCACCCTGGAGAGTCCCTGGGCAGCTTCCTGCCTTCCCTCTGACATGCAGACGTCCGTACGTGGCCAGGTGTGGGCACCCGTGTTCATTCATGAGCACATACAGATGTGAATTTGAGCCCATGCATAGTATCCCACGTTCCCTCATGTATGTGTTTGTACTGGTACCTGCATGTGTGTGGGTGTGCCTTTTTGTATTGGTACATACATCTACACACATCTACAAGTGTATGTATGAACATGCAAGTGTGGGCTAGGCTTATGACCTCAGTATATAAGCGCACATAAACACACGCATGGCTATCACTTGTGTATGTTCACCTGGGTTCACGTATTTGTGGGCACAGATCTGCAAGTATATGAGAATCTGATCTCTAGGGAATGGGTAAGGAAGGGCCATCCTTTGGGACGTTAGGCCCCTTCCTCAGATTCACTTCTGTCTAGCTAGAACTATGGAAATAAGATGCACTGAGAGGTTCACTTCAACCATTCAAGGCCTCAGTGAGCAGGGTGTGTGTGATTGGGCAATGACTGCCCCCTGGTGGCTCACCTTGTCTAATCACAGTCACTGGGTCCACCTTGACTTTGAGTTCCCCATACCCTGTCTTATGATGACCCTGCTACCCTTGCAGCTTACTCAAGGTTTGGCAACTCTCATACCGAAAGAGATGCCTGGCTTCGTCCTTGAGGCCAGTAGTGGGGAGATATCTGCCACCTGATATCTTCAGACTCTGGGAGGAAATTTGTTGGTAAGGGTAGGGAGGGGGCAGCCTGTATGCTGGCATTAAGGGAGGCAGGGTATGCCCTTTACAATCTTCTATTGCTGGGGTAGAGGGGCCAAATGGGGGCAGGCAGAGAGGACCGTGGGAGGGTTAATCTTGCCTAGAAAACTCTTGGTGACTGATCTGAGACCACCTCCTCTGCTCCCCAGGAGGGGAGCCTCTGCCCCATTCATAGCCTTTGTCAAATTCAGCTTCCCAGGGCCAGCATCTGGGGTTCCTTCCCTGCAGGAGGTGGACTTAGAAGGCTCCAAGTCATAGCCAACTGCTCCTTCCTTAAGTCACTAGAGGGCTCCCTTTGGCATTTCCTCATCAACTGCCATGGTCCACCATTTTGTCATTTCCCAAATTAGTGTCTTATCTACCCAACTAGATTGTGCAATTTTTAAAAGTAGGGTTCATGTCTTTGATTTCTCCAGAATTTTGCACCCTTTGCCCCCCCCCCCCCCCGACTCAATGGGAGATCTCCCAGTCCTTGAGTCCTGCTAGGTTAGGGCAAGTGCCTTCCTTTCCACTGCCATCATGTGGCTAGCACCTGGTCAATTTAAATTGCCTTAAAGCCATGATAAGCTTCATGGAGGCCATGTCAAGACCAGAGATGGAGTTGGTAACTCTTGCTCTGTGCTCTTGCTACCTTGACAGGGGTCACTGTCCTCCTTCCAAAGGAAACTTTCACAGTTCAATTTAATTCAGCAAGATAATCATTAAGGAACCACTATGTACTAGTCCAATGACTAGGAGTAATGCCTGACCAAATGACCAGTCTTTATCCTCAAAAAGCTTCTATTCTACATTATCTAGTGCAAGCCCAGGCCCAGATCAGGGGCTCAAGAAATAGCTTACTGAATTGACATTCTCTTCCCCTTCTTCCATCTCCCCAACCTCCCATCACTGTAGGTCCTGGTACCCTGCCTAGGGGGTGCCCAGGGGGTGGGTCTCTTTTGCACACACCTGCAGGAGAATTCTCCATCACCTCTGCCTGGTAGGTGCTCTGCGTGAAGAGTGGGTGATTGTCATTTTCATCTTCAAGTGAGACCACCAAGAGGTCAAAATCCTGTTGGGGGGGGGGGTCAGAAAAGGATGATGGTGGGAGAGGGTAGGAGCAGGGGTCAACACTCTCAAAGTAGGGTACTGTAGGCAAACGGCTGCAAAATACAGGGACGGGCCACCAGCTAGATGAACCAGAAGCAAGAAAAGGGAGGGGGTGGCGACTTTTAGAAAACAATGAAATTTTGCCTTTCTCTGCACTTTCCTGTTTTCCAGTGATTTCTCATTTGGTCCTAACCCCCTGTGAAAGGGTATATAATGTGTATTATTACCATGATTTCAGAACCTGGAGAAGCCGGAGCTCTGCAATCACAAGTAATTTTGTTGTTGGGATGGCTTGCCAGAGCCCCGAAATCCATCTTGTTCCATTTGCTTTTTCCCTTCTGTGTCACATCCAGGACAACTCCCATTTGTTTATTTCTTTCTATTTCTCCTTAAGTTTTACTAATGTCTTTTGCATTTACACTAGTCATTTCTGGAAATTCCTCCCCACCCTCTTACCAAAACCGAACCCTCCCTTTAACCAAGAAAAACAGTTCAGTAAAAACATCTGACACTGTGGCTCTGATCGGAAGGGGATCTATCTCTACATTGTCCTGCCTGCCTTTCTGCTTATCTCTTTACTGGGTTTTTTTTTTTTAGTTATTCAGAATCCACCTTTCTTTTAGGGATATTTTTCATTTAAATTTTTGAGGTTATCGTGGATTTTGTTTCCTCTTTCTATCACTCGTCTGCTCTGTCCCTTGACCAAAGTCCTTCTTTGATGACTTGTGAGGAGGTGACTCTGGGTTCTCCAAGGCTATGGGAGCACGGTGCAAGGTCTGGTATATTCTACCAAGTTAGGAAGGTTTTGAGTATGGATTTATGAGGGACTGAATGACTGTGATCTGAAGACCAGCCTAGCTACCGTTGAGAGAAGCCAAGTTGGACACAGGCTGATGAATTCTTTGATCATGGTAGCTTCCACACACCATCTACTACATCCCAGAGAGGTGGTGATCTGTGTTGGTTGAGGAATTCTACTCATTGGTGTGAGTAATCCATTAGGTTGTAAGGGTGAGGACTGTCTTTTGCTCTTTTTGTATCCCTAGCCCTTACCATGGTTCTTGGCACATAGTAGGTATTCAATAAACATTTATTTATTTGTTGACCAGTGAAATCACAGACCTTTGAAGAATTGAAGAAAAAAAGTGCAGGACATCTGCGAACACCAATCACATCCTCACAAGTGCATTCCTTTGCACATTTTGCCAAGGGACTAAAGTGGTGTTTTCAGTTTCCTAGAGCACGAAGGCAGCATGTGCCTGCCCTTGTGCCTGCATGAAGCCTATAGCATTCCAAAGACTCACCAGGACGGTTGCAAGTGACTTCATAATTATACAAAGTAACACTTGGGTATCATGCACCAATGACAACGGAGCATTTGAATACTTTAAATACTTATTGAATAGTGTTGAATTGAAGCCAAGAGTAGATGAGTGGGGGAGTAGAGTGGGAGATTCTAGTTGGTGAGGGGACTGGAGGAGATGAAGAGTGGAAGATAAGACTGGCTGAGCCATTGGCATGAGAACTCTCTTCAAATACAGCTTTGTTCTGCCTTGGCCCCAAAGAGCAGAAACACATTTTTGACCTGATGTAAGAAAACCCCCAAATCTATCTTCCTTACGAGAGCAATTTCCAAGTGGAATGGTCTGCCTTGGGAAGGAGTGGGTTCCTCCTCACCAGAGGTCTTTAAGCAGTAGCTGAATGATGATTCTCATGTATGTTGTAGAAGTCTGTCTTATTCAAGCATGGGTGGGACCAAACAATTGCTGTATTTCCTTCCAATTGAGTGTCTGTGCTTTTGAAATGGGATTGGGAACCAAGTTTTCTCATTCCTACACCACACTCCCCATCCCTAAGATATGTGTAAGAAAGGAAAGAAGAACAAATGGAAAGAGGAAAAAGAAAAGGTAGAGATCAAAGAAAGACAGAGGGGGCAGAACAACACAAAGAAGGAAAGGGAAACACTGAGAATCTCAACATTTGCTCAAAGGGCTCAGAGATAATCTAATTTTAGGATAATGTCATATGGAGCTGGAGGGGACCTAAGATCTCATCTAGACTAGCCCTCTCATTTTACAGATCAGTAAATAGACTCAGAGAAGGATGTGACCTCTTCCCTTCTCAGTATACTACACAGGGAAGGGGGGGGGGGAAGAAAGAAACTTCCTAAAGTGGTCCCCTTGACACAAGCTCTCTCCTTGCTTTGATAATGGCAAAAGGAAGAACAATTCAATCTAATTAGCATCAGGATTGTGGAGAGCACCTATGTGCCTAGGTAGGAACTGGGATGTTCACACACAAAGAGAAGGAGGAGTCTTTCCACCTTCCTATCTGACTCTTTGTCCCCTTCCCCATCACCATCCTACCCCTGGCTGACACAAACTCACCCTTCTGGCAATGCGTGGGTTTTCTGGGTTGTCCTTCACAGAAACAGTCAATTTGTACTCAGGAATCTTTTCTCGGTCCAGGAGTCGGTTCACAGTGATTATACCTGTCTGAGAAGGGAATATTTGAAATGAATATATGTGTGAGGCGATCTGGGGGCTCCTCCCCACCTGAAAAATTCCCGCTGTTCTAAGACCCTCCACTCGCTTGTCCCTGGAGATGGATGAGTTGGAGCCACTGTAGGAGGCTTAGAGGATTATGGTTCCTGGCCTCTGGGGGGCAGTGTTTCCCATTGTTGGTTCATGTACGGCTATAAAGTTCTCCAAAGAAATTGGATTTTAATTTTTTATCATTTAACAAAGCACCACAACAAAACATACCATGTAATGCTTCCCCTTCCCTTCCCTGAGGTAAAGGCTAAGTTTCCATAATAGAACAAGCAGCATTATGGTCTAAGACAGACCTACCGAAGTGAACAGATACACTAATAATAGACCAAGTTAATGGTGCCCATGGAGCAAATCCCAGCACCAAGTGGGTCATAACCAAGTGGGGATCAGCCTTGATAGGGAGGCTAAGGTTAGGGTGAGTGGGAAGGTGGAGGCAGGGATAGGAATAGGAAGATGATGGTAACCTTCAAACCAAAGTCCCCAAGACCACATTTCCACTTTCCATATATATTTTTTTCTTTATGGGTCTCAAGGTGGCCAAAGAAAAGTAGGCAAAGGAAAGGAGTATGGTTTCTACCGTTTTGATATGGTTAGGCATAATCTTGGAAGATGTTCAATGAGCTCAAAAGATCAGTACACATCTCTGTTGGCTTGGGACACAAGGGTGTGTGTGTGTGTGAGTGTGTGTGTGTGTGTGTGTGTGTGTGTGGACTTCAAAAACCAGTGCCCAAAAAGAATGAAGAGGAGGAAAGGAGTCCCACCGTGGCATTGATGAAGAAGGCATTGTTTCTGTTGCCAGCAGTAATGTTGAAGGTGAGGAGGGCATTGGGGCCACTGTCAGCATCACTGGCCAGGATGTGGGCCACAAAGCTGGACACAGGGCTGTTCTCGCTGATGGTGATGTTCATGGGCAGATTCAGCAACACCGGGTCATTGTCATTGATATCTAGCACTTGGATTCCCACCAGCATCTGGGACAAAGGATGGAGAAAAGGCAACAGTATGAGTCCAGGCCAAATGGAGAGGAAGAAGAAGAGGAAAAACTAAGAGAAGAAGGAATTCAATTCACTGAACTGAGCATTTACAAAGTATTTGTTATACGCTAGGCACTGGCCATACAAAGGCAAAAACAGAAAAGTCCCTGTCCTCAAGGAACTTATAGTCTATTGGGAGAAGTAAAGAAGGAAGAGGAAGAGGGTGAAGGGAAAGAAGAGGACAAAAAAGAGGAGGAAGATGATAAAGAAGAAGAAAGAAGGGGAAAGGGGAAGGAAGAGAAGAAAGAGGCTCTGAGGAGGGAAACAATTTAGCAGAGGTTCCCAGACATGAAAGTCTAGACCTCTCTGCCAATAATGCTCATCAGGCCCCTCAGGGCATGAGGGACAGCATCCCTATTGCTCTGCTCTACTGCGTAAATTATATAATAGCAGTCTGCAGTAGTAGTAGTAGCTGTAGTAGTAGTAATAGTAGTAGTAGTAGTAGTAGTAGTAGTAGTAGTAGTAGTAGTAGCTGTAATAGTAGTAGTAGAGGAGTAGTAGTAGTAGTAGTAGTAGTAGTAGTAGTAGTAGTAGTAGTAGTAGTAGTAGTTAGCATTTATATAGCCCTTTTAGGCTTGCAAAATGCCTTATGAATATAATCTCATTTTATCCTTGCAATAACCCTGGGAGGTAGGTGTTATTATTATGCCCATCTTACAGATAAGGCAACTGAGGCAGACAGAGATTAAAGTTACAGGATCACACAACTAGTAAGTCTCTGAGACTGGATTTAAACTCTGGTTTTTCTGGCCCTAGGTCTAGAGCTCTACCCACTGTACCACCTAGCTTTCATGAGCAAGTCCTTATGGTTACTGGGCAAGTCTATGGTGGAGTTTAGGGTTCTGGCTCCTAGCATGCAGATAGCTCCCTCCCAGTCATGAGCACAGGGCACAGGGCAAACTGAAGCCCAGGGAAATTCAAACACCAGAGAAGCTTGTGATCACTTTGGGGGCCTGCTGAGATTAGGTCTTAGGGTAAAAGAAGATGGTGTTGCCTTGAAGACTTTCTATGATCCTGTTGTAATTTGGGTAGAAGGAAGTTGCCCACCAAGGGTCACAGGTAAGTAAGAGGAGAAAGAAAGGGCAGCTGTAGGCGAGGAGATCCATCCGCCATTCATCACATGCAAACTCACTGTGGAACTGAGTGGGGGGATCCCCCTGTCCCGAGCACAGATGGTGAGGTTGTAGAAAGCAATGTTTTCTCGGTCGAGTTCAACATCCTTCCGGACCCGCAGTTCTCCCTCCACAGGAGAGATCAGAAACTCACCTGGAGTCCAAGACAGGAACCAGATTCAGGAGAAAACAAAGGGTTGAGGAGTCTCTGCATGAAGCCCAGTCCTCTCCCCTCCCACCTTTCCCCTTCCTCAATGAAAAGTCATTGTAGCTTGGCCTTGGAGAAGAGATGAGAGAATGTACCAGCCCTTCCTTCTTTGCAGATGGGGGCCTATGGGTCTGGGATGCGGTAAACACTGCCTGTCTCAGTTGATGTGTTGGTTAGTTTTTGCCACATTGCTTCTCACTCCCCCTTCTTTCTTTTTCTTTTAAAAAAATTCTTTGATATATGAAACCATTTGTTGATCTAGGGAAGAATATATTTGGAACTAAAGGGGATAAGAAAACAAAAGATATCAATACAGATTTTACAAAAGAAAAAACAATCTCATTGGACTAGAAGCCAAGTCAGGGTTGAGGGCTTGGACTCCTCCACTTTTTCTTCCTGAAACGTATTTTAGATTGGAAGAAGGATATGCCAGAGTCTGGGGTGGGGGACAAATGTCTTGAAATCTCAAAGGCTTGGGGAAAGGGGGAGGAGAGTAAGAAGAGAATTATGGAGAGAAGGGATTGTGGGAGACCCAAAGTCTGTTCCCTGTCCAATCCCTGGCATGTTGTCTGATTATCAGACAAATCACTTTTTCTTTTTGGGTCTTGGCTTCCCCACCTGTAAAATGGGGGAGAATGATCCTTTCCTTCAGCCTTCAGTGCCCAGCCCTTCCCCGCTAATGCCTCCAGTCCCCAGGTGTGAATTAGCAGGGTTTGGTTTGCTCTCAGTCAAACTCTGAAGCTTGCAAAACAGGTCCCCTTTGTTTATGCCTTCCCCCTCTTTTCCCTCCAGGCACCTGGTTGTCCTGGTCTTATCATCTGCAGTCACACTGTGGTCACCCATGGCTTGTGCTCTGCGGTGGATGGTGGACCTCCTCAGGTCTGAGGTTATGCATTTACACTTGGTCCAAAACCCACAGGATAATAGAAACTTTGAATTGTAGGGGACCCTAAAAACATCAATCTAATCTAGCGCCCTCTAGCCTTTCTATGGTCTGTGAAGTACTTTATGAATATTACCTCACCAGAGCGACACAAAACCCCAGGAGGCAGGTGCTATTATTACCCTCATTCTACAGAGGAGGAAACTGGCTTGGCCAGGGTAGGTAGGATTTGAATTTAGGTCTTCCTGCCTCTGGCCTACCCCTCCATCTGCTGCACCATTTAGATGAGGCTGCAAGGCCAGGAGAGGTGAAGCACTTGACCAATCGCACAGGGAATGCCCCTATTAGGGAGGCTCTGCACCTACATCTTTGACTTTTCCTAAGCCAATGTTCATTTGGTTCAGGCCCATTCAGGTTTGCACCAAACTCTGACTTTTCCATGTGTCCACCATTGGTGGCAGCTAGCAAGGTCCATGCCCTGTCATTTTCAGTTTTTAGAAATTACCCTGGCTTGCTAGATTAGCCACCCCTGGGGTTTTGAGACAAACTGGCGCTTAACCCAGGAGGCTCTAAGGGGTAATAGTTTTTATTTTCCTCTGTTTGACAGCAAGGAGAAACTGAGACCCAGAGAAGGAAAGCAATTGGACAGAAATCACACAGCAATCTCAGTCTCAAGGTTGAGAACTGAGTCCTGGCTTCCCCTACAATCTCTCCTGCCTGTCCATTCTCCCTTAATCTTCCACCCTTTCCCAGCCTGGGCCTGGGCTCCTCCTACTCTGACTTTACAAGGGCACAAGAGACAGGCAAACCTACAGCCAAGGTTTCCCAACAACCCCTCCCATGTCCATGAACCTTACATTCTTCCCACCTGACCTCAACCCAGGCAAGTCCCTCGGCCCCTTCCGCCCAACAGCAAAAGGCTGCCAAGCTTCCCTGTGGGGCTGACGGATGTTGTTTGGAGCAGGATTTCCTGAGCCTGATGTTCTGTGTCTAAAGAAATGGGGATTCCCACCTCCTACACATTCTTAGGAGTCTTCTAGCCCTCCCCTTGTTCCCCAGAACCCTGTTGTCAGTGGGAGTGGGGTGGGGAGGAGCAGGGGCTCCTCTTGGTACTGGTTGTTGGATTGCAATCTCTAAGCAGGGTGCTTTTGTTCTGGGCTATGGGAGAGAAGCCAGCCCCACCCTCTTAGTCCCTAGTTGGGATGGGCAGATTGATGCTGGCAGCTCAGGGTTGGGCTCATGCTAGGGAGCCAGCACAGGTCTACTAGAGGGTAGGGGCTAAGCTGGGAGAAAGCAGGCAGTCCAAAGGCCCTCTAGCCCAAGACTTTCTTGAGAGCCTCACTGGTGTATCTGACCTCCTTAGCCCTTGAAGACCTACTGGAGATGGAGACTTTTTAGCTGGTTAATGCCCTGCAAGGAACCTGTTCATCTGAGTCATACCCAGATCCAATATCAAATATCATATGATCCAGATGAACACTTGGACGTGATTGAATAGAAATGACATCAGCTCTCAAGTATTTCCAATGATCTTATCGTGATATTGGCTTACATTTGTTAGTGCTTGATATGGTTTATGAGCCTTACCCTGGGGCACCCATGGGCCCATGGATAGATTTCAGGGGCTTGTGAACTTATTGTTATAAAACAATGTATTATTGTATTAATAATGTCATTAATGTTAAATTAATACAATTTTAATCATCTAACTGCATTTCAATAAAATTAGCTTCTTTTTCACTCCCCTGTATACAATTAAGAACATTATTTTAAGGAGGGCTCTGATAGGGGACCAGGCAGTGGTATGCTGGTAAATGTTTAACAACTGTCTCTCCTGGAAAAAATTGTATGTACAATGCACCTATAAGTTTAATCTGCATTATTAACATTTCATCTATTACTTCCTCAAGTCTAGGCAAATAACAAAACAATAAATTAAGTTCAAATTTGTAGTGTTTGCCTATTTCAAAGTTATAAATGTTCTTTCAAAGGTATAAATGTTCACACTGAAAATTTAACAATTGGCTCTGTTGGGGTGGCTAGGTGCACAGTGAATATAGCACCAGCCCTGGAGTCAGGAGGACCTGAGTTCAAATTCCACCTCAGACACTTAACACTTACTAGTGGTGTGACCTTGGGCAAGTCACTTAACCCCAATTGCCCTGCCCTCCCCCCTCCAAAACAAAAGCCAAAAAAAAAAAACCAAAACCCAATTGGCTCTGTAGAGCAAGTACAAGATGGTCCTAGCACGACCTTAGATCCAGGACACAAAGACAGCTAAGAATCCCCGGATTACAGAGACAATATAGTACAGAGGAAAGGATATGGAAAGTGTCAGATTTGAAATCAGAAAGGCTTGGGTTCAAATCCTGTCTCTGATATTTACTGACTGTGTAGTTGTAGGTGAGTCATTTCACCTGAGCCTTAATTTTCCTGGCAGGAAAGCCTACCTCACAGAGCTATTCTGAGGCTCAAATGAGATTATATACATAGGGTCAAATGCTTCACGAACTCAAAAGCAATAGATAAGAGCCAGCTAGGAGTGGGTGTCAGAAGACCTTGGCTTGCTGCCCAGCCCTCTCCTTGACACTTACTAGCTATGGGACTTTGATCATCACTTAACCTCTCTGTGCCTCAGTTTCCCCACCTCCTTCCTCACAAATGGCGATAATGACATGGGTGCTACCTCCCTCACAGTGAGGAAATTATCAAGCAAAACTTCACCAGATTAAGCTGAAACCAAGTAAAGATGGTGCTACTAATGGTGCTGGGTCATATTTTTCTGGACTCTGATTATATCATAAGCATTTTCTGTTCCACAGTCTACTCTGGGGGTTTTATGAGTACTATTGAGGAAACTAATTTGTAAAACATATTAATCTCCTAAAAGGCTGCTTTCTCCTTGTGGTCTTTCCTGATTTCCCCCATGCTTACAACCCCCAGCAAGGAGTGATCCTTGCCCCCTGTGAATTCTTATAGCCCTTTGTGCCTTTCTCAGGTCTGATCATACTTGGTTTTATATTTGACTGTATTTCTCATTGCCTTGGGTAGATTTTAAGTTCCCTTAGTGAAAGGGCTGTCCTATTTGTACTGTACAGGGACTAGAGAAGGGTGGGGAACCTGTGGCCTTTGAGGGCACATTTGGCCCTTTAGCTCTTCAAGTGTGGTCCTTTGACCACATCCAAACTTCACAGAACCAATCCCCTTAATAAAAGGATTTGTTCTGTAAAACTTGGACTTAGTCAAAAGGTCACACCAAGGACCTAGAAGGCCATGTGTGGCCTCAATGCTGCAAGATCCCCACCCGTGAACCCTAGCATGCAGGAGGCACTCTTGAATTTTTGCTCTTACTATCCTTTGGCAAAGAGCAAGCCCCGAGGGAGCTTGGATGGGAGAAAAGGAAAAGTCTGGAGCTGACCCAGCCTAGGAGGGATGCTCCCACTGAGGGTCAGCAGATTTAGGGTTTAGAGCAAAAAGGGACTTTAGCGATCACCTGCCAGCTCTCTGACCTTAGACAGTCACTTAACCTCAGTTTTTTCATCTGTACAATGGGGATAACATTGGCACTGCCTACCTCACAGTGTCGTTGTGGGGGAAGGGGCTCTATAAACCTTAAAGACAGATGCATGAGGTATTGTTATTGTTACTCTTCGCATCAAGATGTGGTCTTACGTGTTTGTGCATGGAACTTTATGAACATGTGTTACATGCTTATAGGCAAACAGGCAGAAGAGATTGCTCTTGGGGATATCATGGAAAGGGACAATCTGGGTTGTCTACTGGCTTGGGGACATCCACCTCCATGGGATGGGGGAAGGATGGAAGCAGCTCCCTTTAGGGCCCATCCTAGTTCTGGAACATCACTCACCCAGAGGATCCCCAGCCACAATGCTGTATTCCACTTGTCCATTGGGACCCGAGTCCAAATCTCGAGCCAGGAAGGTCCACACCCTGGGCCCAGGCTGGCCTTCTGTGACATCGAAGGGCCCTTCATAGGCCCGGGGAAAGATGGGCACATTGTCGTTAATATCATTGACATTCACCAGTACCTGTAAAGAGAATGGCAGCTTAGTCAAGGCTCACTCAGCCTGTGAAAACTCTCCAGGTAGTCTCAAGAATCCTGAAATCCTTACTATGTCAAAGGGATAAATTCCTCAACCTCACCTTCCCTGGGTTCAACAAGGCAGAAAAGGGCTGTCAGTAACTTCCAGGGCTCTGGAAGCTCCTGGGGTCAGAGGACAAATTTAATCCCTTCTTGACATCTTTTCAAAAGACTTTCACATCCTCAAAGAGAATTCTCATATACCCTTGAGCCTTTTCTTCCAGAGGAAACACCCTCAATTCTTTCAAATGATTCTCTTGTGGCATGGGTTCAGGGCCCTTTGCCATTCTCATTAACCTCTCCTTCATCTTACAAAAGCCTTTTCAAAATTGTAGTGCCCAGAATTGAATGTGAGACTCTAGAAATGGTTTAAGTAGAGCTTTGGGACCATTATTTCCTTCTTCCTTGTAGTTACATTTCCCATAACATGGCCCAAGATGACATCAGCTTTTTTGGCTGCCATATTGACTCATTGTTCCCAGTCCCCTAAATTAGCTTCTGATTCCTTTTTAGGAGCCTATTGTCTAAGACACTGCTGTCTAAGCATCCCTCCCAGACCTTGATATTGATTTCTTGAACCTGTGTAAGACTTTACATTTATCCTTATTACATTTCATCTGATTCTATTCAGCTCAATTTTCTGACCTGTTGAGATCTTTTGGGATCCTGACTCTATAATCCCAGTTTTGTCAAAAGGCTCAGATTCTAGTTCCAGCAGTGGTACCCAGAGAAAGTCACTTAACTTTTCTAAAGCTCAGCTTCCTCATCTAGAAAATGGGAATGATCATTGCAGCCTACCTATCTCAAAGGGTGAGGATCATATGAGATACTTTTATAGACATTCTGAAAACTGTACGACACTATTAGGTGATACTGATTTTATTATTATTCCATTTTGAGTATCCTAACATCTATAATTTTCACAATATCCCTGTGAGGAAAGTGGGGCAAATAGAATTATTTCCATTTGACAGGTGAGCAAACTGAGTCCTAAAGAGGTTCAGTGACATCCCCAAGGTCATACAGAATGTCAAAGGTAGAGATAAGACCAGATATTAGGTCAACTAGCCATATACTGTTTCAATGAGAGTACGATGGATGCCCTTCACCCTGTCCTCATCCCAATGGAATTGTTGGGGACCCTTTCCAAGGAAGAGGAGTCATCACATACCGTAGTAGTGGAAGTGAGGCGTTGAGATGGAATAGGGCACTGGTCAGTGGCAGTGACAATTAGAGTGTATAGGCCATGACTGATCTCATAATCCAGCTCCTTCAGAGTGCTGATGACCCCCTGGGGAGAGACATACAGGGGGTGATGATCAGAGGTAAAGAAAGCTAGGAACCACAGGGCCCTCTGAACAACAGAGAGCTTGGGAGAGAAGTTTGGCTATCCCTTGAAGTGGGAAAACCCTGTTACAGCTGAATGGGACAGCTAAAGGAAGGACCTGGGGCATTGGTAGATTCCAGGGACCAGGGAGAGAGCAATAGGACAGATTTTGGCCCTCATGTCCCCCAGGCCAAGAGAGAAAGTGGAAAATGTCACACTGCTTCTCTGAATAGGTTCTAGCTCCAGGTTCCTCCCCATTCCAGCTGAACCCCAGGATGCATGTCTCTGCCCCTGACTCTTTCAGACATCACGGATGTTCCCACCAGTTCCCTGAAGTCTCCCTTGTGCATGAAGGCCACCCAGTAGATTCAGCTTTTGAGACTTTGCCTGTCCCTGCTAGGCACGGTTGCAACAACACCATGCTCTCCAAACCAGGCTAGGGTGAAAGATAGAGGGGGCCACTAACCGTGACACTGTCAATTTGGAAGGTGTTGATGATGTTGCCAGCGATGATGGAATAGACTATGGTGCCATTGGGGCCCTCATCCAGGTCAAGTGCCTGGATTGTGATGAGGCTGATGTTGAGGGTGTCTGGGCCCTCATCTAGCAAGATCTCATAGCGTGGCTGTTGGAACACAGGCGCATTGTCATTTTCATCCACAATTGTCACATAGACATGGGTGGTAGCCTAGAGAGAAAGCCATGAGGGAAGAAAAGAGTCAGAATAGGGACTTCTCAAGCAAAACAGTGAGGAGTTTTCTCTGTTGAACAAGAAACAAAGAGAGTCTCCAATTCAGTAAACAAAAGAGCAAGGGAAATTCACCTTTGATCCCAGACTACTTATCTTACAAAACGGGGCATGTTCTATCCTTAACCAACAAGCATTTCTTTACCACTTATTACTGGACAGGCACTGAGGAAAAAACAATTAAAGATCTATAACAATGATGTTATTAAATATTATATAAAAAGTCTTATAAACAGAGAGTTTTCCAGCTCTTTTCTAGCCCAGGCTGGGCTCATTCATCATAATATGTAGTAATTGAAGGAAGGAGAAGTCACAGAGACAGAGTTTTGGAAGGCTACAAATGGACAGAAAAGTCTGTACACAGGCAGAGCTGGGTTATAAGGAGACAATGGGTCATGATACATTAGAGTCATAGGGCACTAAAATGTATGGTATATGACTATAATGGAACATCACTCTGTCATGAGAAGTGACAAAAGAGATGGGAAGACTTATATGAACTGATGCATTGTGAAGTGAGCAGAACCAGGGCAACTGACTAAAGCACTGCAAATAAAAACGACATTGAAAGACTTAAGAACTCTGTTTAATGCAATGACCAATCACAACTCTAGAAGACGGATATTTCTGATATTTCTCACCTCTTGGACTGTGGATGAAGAAGAAGAGATACATTTTTAGACATGACCAATGTATAAATGTACTTTGCTTGACTATACTTATTTGTTTTAAAGGAGAACTTTAACTTTTTGAATAGGGAGAGGTTTTTTTTGGGGGGGGGGGAATGGGATAGAATTGTAATAAAAGAAATGAAAAAAAATGTTCAGGAAATACTTTTAAAAATGCACAGAAGAGAGCAGAAAGAACTACAGAGGGGAACCCAGACCATTTTACATTTATTATATATTTGAAAAAAGAAAGAACCTATATGTAATCATCTTTTTCTGTGATTCTTCATATATAGAAATATTCATGTGTGTTGATATTTGTCAAGTTAATAAATAAAACAAGAAAAAAAGAGGACTGAGTGGTACTTTTAGCTTCTTTTTCAGGTAAGGCTGGTGATAGGCTATTAGAGCAGGAAGATTGCTTAGAAACCATCTTGTTCAAATCTTTCATTTTGCTAGCTCCATCCTGACTTTTCCATCCTCCTTATCTCCTACCCCATCTTGGCCCAGGCCACAGTCTTGCTATTTCACCTCTTTTGTGACTCAGGCCCATGGACAGAACTAGTCAGCCAGGTAGGCAGAGAAGATATTAAGCATTGTCTATGTTTGAATGGAGTCTACACTTTAAGGTTTGGTTTTGTTTTTCAGGGAGAGACCTGGACCTAGGATTCAGTGTGGGCACCAATATATTAGTCTTTAACTTATCTTAGAGAGTTACCTGGGTCATTGAAAGGCTAAGAGAGCCATAGCTATCTGTAAATGGCCCCCACTCCCCACCAAAAAAGATCTCTCCCACCAGCTGTTGCTGTGACTGAATTTGCATTATTAAAGATTCATTCTTTTGTGTCTTTGAAGGCTCTTCTAATAGTCCCTTACTAAAGAATAAATACCCTGGGGAGGAAAAACCTTTATCAACTAACCATTTATTGGAGATCAGCTGAGAGTCAGCTAATAACTGGCTCACACAGAATAGGGCACTCGATTTGGGTGGAGGGGTGGGAAGGTGCTAGGCAAACTTCTTGGCTTCCCAGGTTTGCTTTGGGCTGGCCTTGACTGAGGACAGAGGGGCTTAATAAATACCTGCTCCTTTCCTCTTTTCCTCCCTCCATAATGGTCAGAAAATGGGGACATCTGATTCAACTGGCTGGTCAGGCTAACAAAGACCACACTTAAAACGTGCACTCTATTTCACCCTCAAACTCTGCTGGACAGTAATTTATTTTTATTTCGATAAATCAAAAGACACAAAAGTCTGACTTGTCTCTGGCTTATCCCTGCACTTGTGTGGAGTTGGGGTCTGAGAGCTGGTCAGCAGATTCAGATGGCCCGTCACTTAAAGCTGCGAAGTGGGGCAGTCATAGTATGACTCAATTCTAGATTTAAAACTGGGAGAGCACTTGGAGGTCATCTAGCCCACATCTTCATTTTATAAATGAGAAAGCCATCCCACAGAGGTATTTGCCCACGGTCACTCAGGTGCTCAGTAGCTCCTTCTCTAGGACTGAGTACCCCAAAGTTCAAGCCGTGTCCATATTCCCCCACTGCCCACTCTGGACCTTTCAACGTTCCACCGGTTCTTCAAAAAGCCCAGGCATTGAGCAAGTGACATGTAAGATTTCCTGTATGTTCCCCACAAGTTGGGCAAGACTGCTCCCACCCCTAGTTCCCAGCACCCCTGTGTTTGCAGACTCTGTGATGCAATCTCAAAAGGTTCTATGGTTACCAGGGTGAGGGGAAAGATCTTCACACCTTTCTTCCATCTTGGTGTCTGCTTCATCTCCTCTCTGTAGTCCCTACTCAGAGCTTACTATCCATCTCATGGCTTGCCTGAGGCCTGAGCTTTTATGGTGAGAAGTGAGACAGAACCCAAGGTCCCTTCTTCCCAAGTCCTCCCCAGTCTTACTTCCTCCCTGCCTCTTCCACCAGTGGGGCAAGAAGAGGGGTTGAGGAGGTGGAGATAGGTTCCTGGCTGATGACTGAGGAGTGGGTGGACTCTGTCCCACCAAGTCTGACTCTTGCTAACAGTCTGTGATCTATGTCCTCAGGGCCAGCTAGGCCCCTCTTCATTCAGCATCAGGGGCCATTGCTTCTCCCTCTCTCTGAGGATCATAGGAACATAGATGTACATCTGGAGAACATGGGGTCCAACTTCATCATTTTACAGATTGAGGAAACAAAACTGAGACCCGGAGAAGTCAAGCAGCTCCCCCAGGTCAGACTGCTACCTGGCTCCAAGTCTAGTACTCTATCTCCAACGCCACTTAGCTGTTAAGGGGGAAGTTTCCCCAGGAAACATGGACCGAAGGCTTAGGGCAAATTTCAGATCCATCTATTTCCCTATCAACTCCAACCAGGAGGGAAAGGACAGACTGTAGGAAGCAGGGGAGGAGACTGAAGGGGGCAGAAACTGAGGAAATGCCCCTTCCCTTCCTGGCCCTGGGAATTGTGTGGGGCTAGCATTATGGGGATTGTGTGTTGTAAGCTTGTAGGGGGGCTTTGGTGGGAGACTTTTCTCGCAGGGCTGGTGGGAAGATAAGCCATGTTTCATCCAACTCGGGGAACAGTCCCCTAATACAGAGGCCTAAGGGAACCTGTAAGAGTCTTCCTGGGATTTGGAGAGACGGGACGGAAGGGAAGGCTGGGCTGGTATTAAGAAGGAACAGAAAGCTGGGTAGGATGTGACAGGGCTTCTCTAGAGGCAACATGGTGGCTGGCTACTTGGTAGGACCAGGTCACGAAGCTTGTTAGCGAGAAGGAAAGATAGCTATGTGGGGAGGCTGAGCTGGCCCTTTATACCTTGATTAAGTGATCTCAGCAGAAAATTCCAGGGTTATTGAAAACCTATCCTTTTTACCTTGAAAGGAGCAGGAGTAAGTGATCTCAGAAACCATCTAGTCCACCTCCCTCTTTATAGATGTGCACACTGAGGCCTAGGGAGGCAAGTGCTTTACCCAAGGTCATCTAGGTAGTATCAGGCATGATTTGAACCTAGATTCTCTCCCCCTAGACCAACGCTCCTTTGAAAAAAATTCAACCTCTGTCTCAGTTGTACTTAAGGGAAGAAAAGTAGTGTGTGTGTGTGTATGTGTGTGTGTGTGTGTGTGTATGTCTAGGCCAGGCATGGACCGGTGGTAGAATTGGAAAGAGAAGCAACTACTTTTCCTCAGCAGCTTTGGGGGACCAGATAGTAGAGAAGGCAAACCCCAGTGATTTGAGAACTGGTTTCCATGCTGCCAAGGATTCATTTGTTTACAGGATCACCTGTAAACACCCCTTTTACATGTTTCCCCCAATGATCTATTCACCAGGAACCCCCTATATAAAACTTTCTTTATATAGGGAGAGAATAAGATTTATCATTATTAAAGGCATGGTTTTATGAGTATTTAGGGAGGGAAGCAGTGATCACAGTGAGTCCATGTCCTACATGAGGAATACACAACATAGTTAAAGGGGTTGTTGGTATTAGGATCTGAAGATCTGAGATGGAGGGTGAACTCTAGTTCTGACCCATCTGTCACCCAACCACATTGAGCCTCAGTCTCTGTAAAATGGCCTCTTAAAGGCACTTAAAAAAAATCTTCCTGCCTCCAAGTCTATCTGTCTTTCCAGTGAGCCATACTCCAATGTAGGAGATCCATGTTTCTAGGATCATAGATAAAGGGCCTGAAGGGCCCTCAGAGGCCATTGAGTACAGTCCCCCTCACTATACACATGAGGAAACTGAAGGCCAGGTTAAGTGACTTGCTCATGGTCACGTAGGTAGTAAGTTAGAGGTGAGATTTAATCCAGGTCTTCTGACCATTGTTGTTCTGCTACATGATGGTGTCTATTCAGGTTCCATTATGTCTCATTGTTACTCATATTCAGAAATACTACAACTTAAAAGGAATCCCCCGGATATTATTAGAATTAGCAAAACCCTGATAAGCTAACTATGTTATAGGATATATGTATTACCTCTGAGCTTCCAAATCAATCCTAGACAATGTTGTCTTATTACATTTTTAGGTAGAACTCTCCTCCAGCTCCACAATGAGCCCCGCACTCTTAAACCAAGCAAACATTCATCTGTTGAAAGAACGATATTTTTTGAATGTAATGGAATACTATTGTGCTGTAAGAAATGGGAAGGAGATGGACTTCATAATTACATGGAGAGGCTTATACAAATTGATGCTAAGTGAGAAGAGCAGAACCAGGAGAAATTTGTACACAATCACAGACACATTGTACCTGTGATGACCAACCTTGATAAACTGGACTATCCTCAACAACACACAGCTAAAAGACAACTCTACAAGCCTCGGGATGGAAGGAGATATCTAAACTCAGAGAAAGATCTAGAAAGACTATAGTTTAAATGGAGACTGAAGCAATACATGCTATCGTTCTTTTTTTAAAAAAAAAAAAAGAAAGAACCATATATCCCTGAATTCAACCTCGAAGGTCAATGAAGAGATTCTCATTCATAATACTTGTAGAGCGCTTACTGCAGCAGTGCCTGGCACACACTAGGTGCTTAAAAAGTCCTTGTTCCCTCTCTCTTTTCTTCTCTCAAGAATGATCAGGAAATGGAGAGATCTGATTTAACTGGATAACAGCAACCACACTTACATGTGTAATCCACTTAACCCTCAACTCCACTGGATGGTAATTTATTTTCATTGCTGATGACTCAAAAGGCACAAAAGTCTGACTTGTCTCAGGGTCATCCCTGCAGAGCTGGCAGAATTTGAGCTGCCTGGTTTCCTGGCTTTGGATCAAATAAGGAATTTACTAGGCAGATCTTGAAATAAAATAGCAAATTCTATCAGGCTGGAGGGCATGAACCAAATTCCTTTGGGGAATACAAAGCTGAATGAAAGTGTCTTTTTCTTGTGAGCAAATGAGCACAGCCTTCAGGACCTACAAGTAAAGCAATTTTAAGAGGTCACCCTAAGGTCACCTCTAGAGCATCCTGTCTACATTCACGCAATTTAGAAGTCACACTTACTCTTTTATCATCTTAAATTTCTCCAGAATAGTAAATCTCAGTTTATTTCTCTAGTTTACTATGTTATGGCTTTGTGAGAGAAATGTGTGGTGTTACAGAAAGATCATTGACCTGGGTTCAAATCTTGCTTTTGTCAATATCAAGGACAATGTTGGGTGTTTTTTTTTTATCCTCAGCACTTAGCCCACAGTGCCTGGCACATAGTAAGGGCTTGATCAATGTCTGTTGCCTGACTGACTCTGTGAGTTGCAGATTCATTATCCACAAAATGAAGAAGTTGGATTCAGTAAGGTCCCTTCCAGCCCTGAATCTATGATGCTGGGGATCCTGTGACCAAAAATAATTTTGTCTATTCTCTAGGAGGCCAGCTGATCAATGGTTGGCAATGTTGCAATATTGACGCTAGGGTCGTCATGTTAACACAAAAGTTGCCCTCAAATCAACTTTGTAGGACCTTGGAGAGGGCTCTTAGGTCTCAGCTTGGGCCCTGTAGGGGGAGATAGCCTGGGATAGACTGTTGCAGAGAGACAGAAGTTCAAGGCAGACCACGAGATGGTTGCCAGGCGGTGGAACTAGGTGGGACCAGACCAAAGAGGATGGTCATCTCATGGTGTTCTAGGGTAACCAGGACACTCTTGTCTGCTCAATAAAAATCAGAGTTGTTTCTACCTGCTAAAACAGTTTGAGTACTGTTCCTTGGTGTTAGCTAGGTGGTGCAGTGGCTAGAGTGTTGGGCCTGGAGTCAGGAAGACTCATCTTCATGAGTTCAAATCCAGCCTCAGACACTGAGCAGCTGCATGACCCTAGGCAAGTCACTTAACCCTGTCTGCCTCAGTTTCCTCATCTGTAAAATGAGCTGGAGAAGGAGATGGCAAACCATTCCAGTATCTTTGCCAGGAAAACTCCAACTAGGATCATGGTGAGTCAGATGAGACTGAAGGTGGTAAAACCCAGCTGAGGTTTTGCAATATTATTTCAAGCCTCTGAGATGAGTTTGCATTGTCATGAAGATGAAGGCTGAAATGTAAATCCCTATAAAACCTAAAACATTTCTAATATTATGGCTGAAAAAAGAATTGTAGTTTTCCTTATAACCTCGTTGTTGTTTCAGTCATGTCCAGTTCTTTGTGATTCTGTTTGGGGTTTTCTTGGTAAAGACACTGGAGTTGTTTGCCATTTTCTTCTCCAGCCCATTTTACAGATGAAAGAAAACAGGGTTAAGTGACTTGCTCAGGGTCATACAGCTAGTAGGAGTCTAAGGATGGATTTGAATTTAGGTCTCCCAGACTCCAAGCCTGGAACTTTATCTCCTATGCCACATACAAGTCTATTTATCATCTATTTCCAGCAGGCTTTTAGAGAATTAGGGGGACCTACTAGTAGGTTTGCTTAGTGGTCAAAGAGCAGGCCTTGGAGTCAGAAAGACCTGAATCTAAGTCCTGCAGTCTAAGAGGCAGCTGCCCATAGTGATCAATCATTCAGTATTTAAGGAACACCTACTGCCTGCTGCTTCTTGGGCTAGGTGCCAAGGAGAGCTGAGTTTGGATAAGACACAGTCTCTGTCCCCACAGAACTCGCAGGCCTGTAGGGAGAGAAGACATGGGTAGCCCTGTAACATAATTGTTAATTTGATCTATGTAAGAGAATGGGCTGGTCAGCACCGTAGCTTCATCTACGGAAGACCCAGAAAAGAGAGTTTTTGCTCTCTAAGTCCTTGACTCTGACAAAAGGTTCAAGCTTAGAAACTGATAGGATTTTATCCTTGGAAATGGCATTAAAGAAGAGGCCTTGCTATCTACTTTGCTGCTGTACCCAAGGACTGGGGACCTTCCCATTTACCTTGCCCCTCAAACCTTCCATAAGTGTCCTCTTCGTCATTAGAATGTGAGCCCCTTGAGAGCAGGGACTCCTCTATTTGAATCCCCAACACTCAGCACAGAACTCTGTGCATAATAAGCTCTTAATAAATGTGTCATTCAAGATTATTATTAACTGGTGGAGGGGATCAAGGAAAAATTCGTGTAGGAAGAGGTTGGAGCTCAGAGCATCACATGATCATAGATTTAGCACTGGAAGAGACCCTAGAGGACAGGTCCAACAACTTCATTTACACAGGAGAAACTGAGGTAAACAGGTTAAGTGATTAGCCCAAGGTCATACAGCTAATAAGTGTCTGAGGCAGGATTCCAACCCAGGTCTTCCAGACCTCAAGTCCAGTACTCTGCTCTGTCTCTCATTAATGCCAGCACATCCTTTGAAGTAGAATCATATCACTGACCTAATGATTTATTATTTCAAAGGAAATTTGGGAAGGTTGCAAAACATATCTGTGCCAGGTCCAAAGATGCACCTAAACATTGTAGAATTCACTCCAGTATCTTGTCTGACCCTCACCCCTATTCTGTCTCCTCATCCACATAGACATTTGTGTTACCCATCTCCAGCCAACTTTGCCTGAATCTTTTCTACCCAGGGAGATTGTGGGAGATTAGTGGCTCCTCCCAGAGACAGGGAAACCAATTTCTCCTCTGCTGGAGTTAGGGTACTTCGATTTCTCATGCTTGCCCCAGCCTCCCTCCCTACGTCTCACCTTAAACTCCTGCGGCTGGTCAGGAGCTACCTTGCATCTGAGTGATGAATGTACAGGGCTCATCTGCAGCTTGCTGTGAAGTAAGCAGGGCTTGTGTGCCCTAATATGGGAAGTAGGAAAAAGGGCTGAATTTGGAGTCAGAAGACCTGGGTTGGAGTTTTCCTGCTGTTATCTGCTGTGACATTGGACAAATGACTTTAACGTCTCCTGGCCTCAGTTTCCTGCTCTGTAAAATAAGGGGGTTACTTTCGACGGGTCCTAAGATTCCTTCTAGCTCTAAACCCTTGATGCCAAATAGAACTGTGAGCTGGAGACAAAACCTCGTCCCTTCAGCCAACGTTTGGTCTCTTCGCTTCCTGGTCCATCTTGTGGGCTCCTAGGCTTAGCCCCCAGTGCTGAATAACAGCATTCTTGCGATCTTGCCAGGAGGGCTGCTCAGGAATTGATCCACAAACATTTAAGCACAAATCATCCAACTACAACAGAGAAGGTGCCTGCCCTCAGGGTGCTTACGGTCTATCAGGAAGACACTCCAAGTAGGCATAATATGCCTCTGGGTTTGGATGTGTCTAGGAGTGAGGAGATGTGTTCTGCAGTGTGTAAATATGTGTAGGAATGTGTGCCTTGCCCTGGACGTGGCTGTTTGTGAATAGTTGCCGTTCTGGTAGGCTCCCACAAGCCCGCTTCTGGCTGAGCCCAGCAGCAGCGGCGGCGGCGGCGGCGGCGGCGGCGGCGGCGGCGGTGGCAGCAGCAGCAGCAGCAGCTGCAGTCCAGCACCAAGGGTTGGGTTTCCCTCTCACCTCCTGGGGGTGCTGTCCCTCTCCATCCCTCTCACTCTGGCTGGCTGACTGAGTTGTAAGCGATCAGCCACTCAGAGAGGTTTCCTGAAAGCCAGGACAGCTGTCCCAGCTGCTGTCAGCTAAGTTCTCGGCTGCTGTGGCTCAGGGTCCTGTACGGAGGAGGCTCCAGAGAGTCTTTCTCACTCCCCCCAGAGGGAAGCTCACTTTGAAGTCCCCCAAGATGGGTTTGCATCCAAGGGCTGACCTTGGACACTGGGGGCCCCTGCTCCTTGCTCTCTTCCTGGTTTCCTCCAGAGGTAAGCTCCCGATCTTTTTCTTGTCCCCATCACGAAACAGAAACCCACTCTGGGCTCCTGTTCAGAGCTGGGGCCAGCTGTGAGTGATGAGGCCGGAGGGAGAGGAGCGGCTGGGGGCCGTCTTGTCTCTGGAGCTGGGTCTCAATCCCATTTCTCCGGAATCTTTTGCCCAATAATGAAGCCTGAGAAAGGCTGAGGCTGGAGTAGCACTGGGCTGGGAAAGAAGTCAAGCCGAGTCTTGTCAGGAGGGAGGGAGGGAGAACGCGCAGGATCTCGGCTCTGTAGGGTGGGGTTTAGGGTTTTGTTTTGTTTTGTTTTGTTTTGACTAAACCAAGGATTAGATGTTGACAACCTCAAGAGAAACCTTGTTATTGCTGATTTGGGAAGGAGGGGGCTTACACATTTTAACTCCCTTTTCGGTCTTCAGTGGAGGACCTTGCTGTAAGTGAGCAGGGTCCCTAGATTGTCGGGGATGTACCGACAAGCTCCTAGGCACTCTGCTGGGGGCAGCTGGAGAGAGGGGTCTCCTTGCCCTGAGGTCCTTTGGTAGGCTGGTCTGATTTTGAGGAATGTCATTGTTGGGTATGGTGCCAGTCTTGGAGCGGTCAAGGCAGTCCCTCTGTACATTGCCAGGGCTGTTGGGTCTGCAAACAAACCTTCAGCTGCTCCTTGGATTCCTCTGTTACTCTGAAGGAATATTCCCCTGGCCGTGCTCCACTATGAGGATACTTCTGGCCAGGGTGTGATGCTTGCTCGAGATGAGGACCGAAGTTCCAGGGGTGCAAGCATTACTCAGGTGTGGGAGGACTGGGAAGGAGACCCAGGAAGCTGTGCCTACTCTGTCCTTGTTGTAAGGGAGATCGGTGACTCACGGTTAGGAGAGGAGGGCAGGTAGACAACACTCCTGGAGAGAGTCGACTACAGTGTGACCCCAGTGATCTCCAAGGGCTTCACTAGAAGCAGGGTCCACTCCTCCAGGCCCTTCTTAGCCCAGCTCTCCCTCCCTGCAATGCCAAGCTTTCAGATGTGGCCAGAGAGCTGGGGGCAGGGTGGGGGGGGCTTGGAAGGTGGGACTTCAACTGCTATTTCCTTGCATCTCTCCCCTTACCTGACACCTCACTTATGCCCAGGGACTGCCCACAGAGAGCTCAGTTAGGTAGGGACCAGTTAACCCCATGAAGAATGTCTCTATTCACCAAACCTTGGTGGGACAGGTAAGGAGCCTCTCTACTTTCTTGTTAGGGGCCCAAGCTGGAGGCCTGACCATCCAGGAGGGACAGAACCTGCCCTGGCTGCAGGGAGGGCTCAGAGGGCTCAGCAGAACCTGCTGGAATTGAGGGAAGCTGGCAGGGCTGTAGAGAAAGAATGCAGGGAGGCTGAGTATAACCCCAGAAACAGCCTCAAATACTCCACTCCAAAGGCAGCCTCTTTCTTATCTTTGTCCTTAGGAGGCCCAGGCTCTGGGGGCCTCCGATAAGCTGAGTGTTAGGGCCTCAGAGAGCAGGGAGAGGCACAAGGGTAAGGCTGGCAAAGGAGGTAGGCTGCAGCCCACTGACCCAGAGCCCAAGGAGGGAGGGAATGAGAAACCCTGCTCCAGGCAGTAGTAGAGAAAGAGAGAGAGAGAGAGAGAGAGAGAGAGAGAGAGAGAGAGAGAGAGAGAGAGAGAGAGAGAAAGAAAAACCTTATACTTTTGGGTGCTTTACAATTATAAAAAGCACTTTCCCATTCAATATTCGTTTGAAACTCACAACAGTCCTGTAAGGTAGGCACTGCAGGCATCACTGCCCCCATTTCACAGATGTAGAAACAGAAGTTCATGGGGTTTAAAGAACTTGCCTAAAAACCATGCAGTGAAGAAGAAGAGCTGAGACCAGACCAGGCCAAAGTCCTGTCCTATGCACTTTCCAAATAATAAAAATGTTACTTTAAGGTTTACAAATTTTACACTTTACAAATATGACCTCACTTGGTCCTCACAGCAACCCTGGGAGAGTGCTACTCTCAGCTCCACTTTAAAGATGAGGAAATAGAGGTTGAGAGAGATTTAAGCATCTTCCCCACTGTCAACACAGATAGCGTCTTTGGTAGAATTTGAACTTGGCTCTTCCTGACTGCAAGCCCAGCGCTCTAACCACTGTGCACTTAACAGTAATCATCTTTTCTTCTCTCCCTAAAATGATGCCATTGGGTGCTTATTTACTAAGGTCACCAAGCAGGGTCACTCTGTTCCTGCTGCCTTGCCCTCACTCTACAGCTGGGGAGACTGAGGCACAGAAAGACCAAGCAAATAAGCTTGAAGAATGCTTAGCCTGGAAAAGACAAAGAGTTAGGGCTGGAGAGGGAGGTCCAGGGTCAAACTTGGTCCTGCAGAGTAGGAAGGAGGCAGTTTCCTTTTTGGGAGTTCCTGATGCGCCCAAAGTAATGAGTTTTTAGTGCCTAACTGCTCTCCAATGAGGTTAGGTATGGATGCAGAGCAGAGTTTGAGTTGTGTTGGTTGTCATGGTGGTGGCAGTAGGCACCCTCCACTCTTCTAAAATCACAGGTTCTTGATGCATTTGTAGGGCTGACTTGTGGAAGGGGGACCAAAGTAAAGAAAGACATCCTGACAATCAGAACTGTCTGCAAGTTGACTGGGCTACCTTGCCCCCTTTACTGGAGACTTTCCTCTACAGGGTGTGGGTCCTATTCCGGAAGGACTACACTAGCTTGACATTGATTTCTGTTCCATATCTAAGATTTGGAGCCAAGGATCAGGACACAGGCTTCTTACTCACAGCAGGGAGGACTGCATTTGGAGTCAGAGGGCTTGGATCTGAATCCTGGTTCAGCTCCTCTTAATTGTGTAACTCTGGTTAGTGACTTCCTGCCTCGATTCTCCCCATCTGTAGAATAGGAAGGGCTGACTAGGTCTTGGAAAGTGCTGGCATGAGGCACAGCCTGCAGCTGAACCCTGCCAGGAGGGCCTCACTGAGAGTGCCAAAGGCAGGCCTCGTTGTGAATGCTGCTGAACTGAAGAACATCAAGGCTAGTGGCTGGGTCTAATGCATGATGAACACAGACAGTGCTGATGATTGGTCAAGGACTTGGGGCATGTTGGGGGAGCCTCTTTCATTCTCTGAGATGGCAGAACTGTATAACCTATATAAAAATGCTTGCCTTCTCAATGGGGGTGGGGTGGAGAGGGAGGAAGGGAGAGAACTTGGAACTCAAAGTTTTAAAAGTGAATGTTAAATATTGTTTTTACATATAACTGGGGAAAATTAAAAAAATATTTGAAATGGCAGAACCAGGCTGGGAAGAGGGTGACTACCTTTTGGGGTATGGCTAGGGAAGATACACCAAAGTTAAAGATGTAAGAGGTGGTTCAATGGATAGAGTGCTAGACCTGGAGTCAGAAAGACCCGAGTTCAAATCCTACGGCAGACGTGCATTTGCTGTGTGACCCTGGGCAAATAACATAATCTCTCTCAGCCTTAATTTCCTCATCTATAAAATAGGGATAAAAATAGTACCTACTTGCCAGAGTGATTGTGATGTGAGATGAGATAATATTTGTAAAGTACTTTGCAAACCATTAAGTGCCATATAAATGCTAGCCATTATCTATTATTTATGATGCTTGAAGCTTTTTCCCAGACCAAGATGGGTGTGCAGAGGGGGCTGGCTCAGAGAAATGGAGAACAATAGGGCCTCTTCTCCATCTTATTGTAGACAGAGCTAAAGCTGGAAGACCAAGTCCAAGGAAGGGAAAAATATATTTGTTAATTGGAAGTGGCCACCTTTCCTTACGTAAGCTCCATGAAAACAGAAACTGTCTTTTGCCTTTCTTTGCATCCCTGGCATTGGCACTGGATCTGGCATGCAGTAGGTACTTTATAAATGCTTATTGATTAATCACAGAATCTCAGGAGTGAGAAGAGAATTCAGAGACTATCTAGGCTGGCACCCCACTATAGCTTATCTGAGAATTTGTTTTCTAGCTTTTGCCTGAAGCCCTCTAGGGAAGGAGAACTCATTCCCTCTGGACGCAGCCCTTTATCTACTTCTTTCCCCTCTTTTATCTATCTATTTATCTATCTATCTATCTATCTATCTATCTATCTATCTATCTATCCATCTATCTATCATCTGTCTGTCTGCCTGCCTATCTATCTATTTTTAGTTTTCAACATGCATTGTTATAAGATTTTGGGTTCTAAGAATTCCCCCCCTCCCCTCCCCCTTCCCCAAGACAGCATGTAATCTGTATATCTGCTTCTAATTGTTAGGACAGTTTTCCTGTTATCAAGCCTAGATTTTTGCGTCTGTACCCCTTCACTGATTGTTCATTGTTTTGCCTTCTGGAGCCAAGCAAAGGAAAGCTAAGCCCTCTTCCAAGGGACAGCCCTTCAAATACTTGAAGAAAGCTGTCATGAGTTCCCCACTTGACTCCCTCCCTTTCCCCCCAAGCCTTCTCTTCTAAAGGCAAAACACCCAAAATTTCTTTAAAGACTCCTCATATAATGATGATCTTGGGGATCACTCACCACCTGGGCTTGTCCCCTCTGGATGCTCTCTGTAGCTTATCAACATTCTACCTAAAACATAGTGCCCAGGCTTGAGCATGATGCTCCCCAGGTAGCCTGACCAGGGCAGAGCACAGTGGGAATATTCCCAACCTCATCCTAGACTCTATACTTGTCTTCATGTAGGCTGAGATTACATTAGTTTGTTTCCCTGGGGGGGAAAGGGGAAGCCCTTTGTCTTCCCTCTTCAGCATCTCAGATTGTGAAAGCCAGTGGTGCAAGCCTCTGATATAGTCATGGTCAAGTTACGCAGATGGCTAGAATAGACCACAAGGACAAGAGGTACTAACCTATGTCCCACAGGACAGAGGTCTCTTCTTGAGGTCAGGTGACATTTATGTTTCTCTTTCCTGTTTACAAATATGCATTATATATATTATCTCATTTGCTCCTCATAACAACTCTGGGAGGTAGGTGCTATTATTATCATTCCCATTTTACAGATGAGAAAAGTAAGGTAGATGGAGGTTTAGTGACTTGCCCTGGGTCACAAGGTTAGGAAATATTTGAGGCTCCTGACTCCAGGTTCAGTGCTCTGTGTATGATGGCACAGCTCTATCCATGGTTTCCACATAACTGCCAAAAGGACTTTCCTACAGAAAAGATCTGACCATGTTACTCCCCTACTCAATAAACTTCAGTGGTTTCAATCGACTCTAGGACCAAATATTATTTAATATTCATCTCATCCTTTTAAAATGTCTCTTTTTCTGTATTTCATGATGTGTATAATTATCAGTATAATAATGTAACCAGAGGTGTGCTAATAAATGCTTAACAACGAGCTCTCTGAAAACAAACAACACTTTAAATTAATCACAGACGTAGCTTGTGGCATAGGAGAGGTTCGAATCCAGTCTCAGATACTTCCTGGCTGTGTGACCCTGGACATGTCACATAGCCCCTCTTTGCCTCAGTTTCCTTAATTGTAAAATGAAGATAATAACAGCACCGACCTTCTAGGGGGGTTAGGAAGCTCTAATGAGACACTATTTGTAAAAAGTGCTTAGCATAATGCCTAATACAAAGGAGTCTCAACAAAACAATAAATCAAACCCTGATTGGCAGCTTTTGCTGATTTCTGCGGTATAAATTTTCACACTGAAAATTTAACAATCAACTCTTTGAGTTGGCTCGAGCACACCCTTATATGTAACTTAGACAATATTTGTAAATATACAAATATTGGAGGTGTCCGCTTAAAAACATTTCACTCGTAAAGGTCTCTGACCAAAAAGGGTTGGCAGCTGCTGCCTTAGGCTGCCTGCAGTATATTTTCTTGGTGTAATCCCAGAATTGTTGATTTCAAAGAGGCCTCAGGGGCCATCTAGTCTAGTCTGCCCACACCTGATAAAGGATCACCTCTGCAACAGATGGGACAGGTGGTCACCCAGCCTTTGTTTACAGATCTCCAGGGAGAGGGAGCCACCACCTTCTGATCCAGCTGTTTCCACCGTTTTCATTGTGAGGAAGTTTTCCTCCCATTAAGCCCAAGTTGGCCCCTTTGTACCTTCTGCCCACTATTTCTAGCTCTGACCTCCAGGGGTCAAACCCCACAAATATAGTTCCTTTTCATATGATACTCTTTCAAGAACCTTAAGACAGTCATATGGTTTCTCCTCCCCCATCTACCCCCAACCTTCTCTTCTCTAAACACTCTGGGTTCCTTCAGATAATCTTCTTATTGTACAGACTCAAAGCCTTTCACTTTTCTGGTTGCCTTCCTCTGGACAGTCTCTAGTTCATCACTGCCCTTCCTCATTTGTGATGCCGGAATGGAACCAGATTCTTCAGTTGTTGTTTGACTGAGGTGGAATGACTACTTCCTTATTCCTGGAGACTATACCTTTCTTCCTGTAGCCCGTTTTCTTGGCTGTTATATTAAACACTGTGGACTCCAAGAACTTGCATTCCCACTAAGACCCCCAGATCATTTTCAGGCAAACTGCTGTCTAACTGTGCTTCTTATGCTTCTCCCATCTTGTGCTTGTGAAGTGGATTTTTTGAACCCAAATGTAGATTTTACATTTATCCTTATTAAATTTCACCTTGTGAGATTCAGTCCAATGTTCTAAACCAAGGATTTCTTGAATGTGTGAATGTGTGTGTGTGTGTGTGTGTGTGTGTGTGTGTGTGTGTGTGTGTGTGTGTGTGTGTATGTGTCCAAGACCCCTCTAGCAGTTGGACGGAGCCTATGGGATGCCTTCTCACAATCATGTTTTTAAATGAATCAAATACAACACACAAAATTGCAAAGGAGGCCAATCACATTGAAGAAAATATACGTTTTTCCTCATCCAAATTTGTATCCCCTGGCATTATTTCTTCTATTCCAAGCATGAATTGTCTCCTTTCTTAGATTCTCCTCTTTTCTCCCAATACAGCTTTTTAAAAAAAATCCTTTTTTGTTGTATTGGCTCTCCTTGCTGACTTCAAAGTTCTCACATGCAGTGCTCCTCCCCACTTAGTATTCATCCCCTGTCACCTGCTCTCACTTTCCTCTTCCAAACTGTTAAGAATCTGCGGAGTTTTCTGAGTTGGATCTTCTCTGCTAGAAAAGAACTAACGGAATAGTTCTCCCTGGACCAGACTCCTAGCCTCTGGAGGAACAGGGCATGATGCTGCAAGGTCTGGATCCCTGATCCTGGGGGCTCATCCTTGCCATTACGGTTTATGTATGTCCCTATTCTAATGCCTTATGGTGTTATGGAGGTGCTCCTGGGTTCTCTAAAGCTCTGCCTGTGGATTCTACCAGCAGCTAGAAAGACTTTAAGTCAACATCATTCAATAAGTACTTATATATACTATGTGTCGGGCTCGGTGCTAAGTGCTGCAGATACAAAGAAAGGCAAAAGACAGTTCTTGCTCTCAAAGACTGAGTGTCTAGTGGCAGGTTGGGGTCTTGCAATGTTGGTCGCACATGATGAATTTTTTGGGCATGGCAGCTCTCCAAGGCTATCTGATCACATGTAATGGGGTTTGGTCTGGGCTGATGGGTGAGAGAGCCCACTCCGATGAACCCCCAGCTCCTTGAAGCATTAGAGTTCACAGGTACACAACATTTGTGTAGTTACAAAGACCTTTAAATACACTCTCATTGGGTTCTCCTAATAATCCTTTGAGATGAGGACAGATAATCTGAATATTCCTATTCTACTGATAGGGAAACTGGGGTCCAGAGAGCTAGAAGTCTATTCATACAGCTAGAACTCATGCCTTTTACCTCTAAGTCTGGTGCACTTCAGATAGCATCATATTTCCCCACAGGTCAGGTAAGCTGTGTCTGGATGGTAAGAACTGATATTAAGATCTAACTCTGAGGGAACTGATCCCTTTGGGTCCTGTTGGTGCAGGACAAGCTAGGCTTTTGGGTGGATCAGATATTTGATGGTAGTCTAGGAAAGAAGATGGTAGTCTAAGAAAGAAAGTACGAAAAGAAGGCCAGGAGGAGAGCTAGGGGTTGATAATGGAATTCTTGCTGCCATCAGAACCACCAATATCATCCTCAATCAATGCATCAATATGGATTTTTAAAGCATTGACTTTGTGCCAGGCACTGAGCTGTCAATATCACTATCACCATCACCATCACCATCAATGATCAACCACTCCCGCCCCATCACTTTTATTGTCCTCTCCATTCCCAGGCATTATTAAGCTCTTGTTTGGTTCAAGGTGAAGGGAGGCAAGTAGACTTGGTCTCCTCGCTATTGATGCTTCCAATCTAAAAACCCTTTTAGGCAAGAAGGGGCACGTGTCATTGACTTCCTGTCCTCTGCCTCCATCCAGGGTCCCTGCCGGCCCTTTCCAACTCCCAGAGCTCTGAAGGGTGTCTGGGGCAAGGAAGAAAGTGACTCTTCTTTCTAGAATCACACATATATGGACTCCTAGAGTTCTGGGGACTGGAAGACATCTCAAATCTTTTTGTTCTACTGGGTGACTATGCAAGTGAGGAAAGAAGGCCGCTTGGTGTTCTCTTTGTATTATCTGTCAGTAAAGTCAGCCACACCATTTTTTGGGTGTAACGACCCCGTCTGTCTCACTCTAACTTCAGATAATTGCATTAGGGCAATCCTTTGCAGAAGCAGGGGCTTGGATAATTTGCCCTCTCATGGATCCTACCAACTCTAGGATACTCTCAGTGCCTGATGCCTTTCCTGGCCTCAGACAGATTTCCTGGGCAGCCTCCTCTCTTGGCTCTGCACTCTAGGAAGGGAAACATTTCCCTAAGGGAGCAGGGCTGGCAAGGGGAGCCTGTCACTTCCATCTCAGCTGGTTCCCTTCTGAGTGGGCCTGTGAGTGTTTTTCTGAGCTTTGCACAGCCTGGGGTTTTCCAGTCACTAGAGATCCCATCCAAAGTAAAGAGGATGAATAAACAATCACTGAGCTAAGCTGTGGGATTCTCCCTGCTGCCGGGACCAACCAGTCATCCAGGGTTTGGTCAGGCCACCGGTGAGGGGAAGGGAGGAAGGGAAGAGAAAGGGGGGAACTGAGCTGTTCCTCAAGGGTCAGGGGCCCTTGGCCTCCTGTGTTCTCACTGGCCTGGGCACACATCCATCTATCTGCTCTTTCTATAGTGAATTATTGGTGCCTGATATATTGGGGTGGGGTTCCTGGAGCTATCCTGGGTTGGGCTTCAGGAAGACAATTGGAGGGCAGGGTCTGGCAACTGAAGAGAGATCTGGGGAGTTGGGAAAAGGGGCTAGGCCCCCAGGACCTTCCCTGGAGAGGTCCTTATAGAGAGGCCCTGCAATCCAGAATCCCACGGACCCTTTTCCAAGGTGTTGGAAGTGCTGCTTCCTCCAATAGAGTTCAGGCTTCCCTTTCCCTGTCTCCCTCAGGGCCCCTGATGTGAATGGGGCCCTTCCTGTTGGAGCAGGTATCAATAAACACATCTGAGATTCCCTTTGTCCTTGGCCCTCACAGAGCTCCTGCTGCTGGGCCCCAGGGAAGGCTCAGATCTAGGCCCCCTGAGGCCACCATCCAGAAACCATCTGGGCCCCAGGGCCTGGACTGCTTCTTGGACTGCCACATTCCTTCTGGCCTGAATTAAGGGTTATCAGTAGCGTGGATTTAAGATTGGAGGAGTCAAGCAGGGTTCTGAGAGCTTAGTGGTTCTGGTGCCCAGAGACACTCAGCAACAACAGCATCTCTTGGTTGTTCTAAGGTGCTCACTTACCCTGCTAAATGACTTGTTCAATGTCCCACAGTGAGGAAATGGCAGACTTCAAATGGCAAAGATTCCAGCTCACACCCTCTGACTCTAGGTCTTGTTGTCAAAACCCAAATTACCTTCCCATTTTACAGATGAGAAAACTGAGGGTGTAAGAAAGGGAGAGTCAGACATATCCCCTTCTCTGTAGCAGGATGCATGGACAAGGCATTTAGGTCAGACTTAAGGAAGAACCTTCCACAAGAGAGGGAAAAGAGTTTCCCTCTCAAGAATAAGTAATAATCTTTTTGGCATTAACTAGCCTTGGTGTGGGCAGCTAGCTGG
The DNA here is from genome assembly GCA_028627135.1 of Pseudochirops cupreus. Classification (NCBI taxonomy): domain Eukaryota; kingdom Metazoa; phylum Chordata; class Mammalia; order Diprotodontia; family Pseudocheiridae; genus Pseudochirops; species Pseudochirops cupreus. Next base: position 537,335,390 of record CM053582.1, read on the forward strand.
TGGAGGGCCAGGCCTGAAGTCAGGAAGACTCATCTTTCTGTATTCAAATCTGGCCCTAGACTCTTACCGGCTGTGTGACCCTGGGCAATCACTTCACCCTGTTTGCCTCAGTTTCCTTGTCTGTAAAATGAGGGGGAGAAGGAAATGGCCAACCACTCCAGTGTGTTGGCCAAGAAAATCCCAAATGGAACCATGAAGAGCTGGCTAAAACTGAAAAATGACTCAAGAGCAACAAAGCCTTGGTGTAGGATCACTCCAGGCTCCGTCCAAGCACTGGGAGCATTTTGGAAGATGGCTTCTTAACCTCTCAAGGCCTCAGTCTCTTCAACTGCCAGAAGAGGTGACTGGATTAGGTCACCTCTGAGGTCCCTTGGGGGAGGGGATTGGAAGGATGGTATAAGAGTCATTACTAGAGTAGGAGTGAGGAACCTGTGGTCTCCAGTCCACATGTGGCCGTCTAGGTCCTCAAGTGCAGCCCTTTGACTGAATTCTGTCAAATTGAGTCAAATCAACAAGATCACGACTGAATTCAGTCAAAGGGCTGCACTTGAGGACCTAGAGAGCCACACATGACTTCGAGGTCGAAGGTTCCCCACCCTTGTAACTAGACTTATGATTCCATCACAACAGGAAAATCCCAAAGAGGCAAATTCTCTGCCAACACAGATTCTCACCTGTTCCTCTGCAACTCATTGTCTCCGAGGTAGGTGGGCCAATGAGTGGGAAGCCAGTGTGTGCCAGAGGTGAGACACCATGTCTTCCGGCTGGGGTCAAAGGCCTGATTTCTAGCGACATCTCCACCCGGCCTCTTGGCGGTCATAGCATGCAGCAGGTTACAACTTTGTTTTTATTTCCTTCAAAAGGAATAGAGTAATTCTGGGGAGCCGGGGAGGGGCTGTCCAGGTCTACTGGCCTCTGAGTCCTTCTCTCTCTTGGCTCTTGAGCCAGTCTTCTTCTGGTACCACAACCTCCCTTCTCTTGTACCAAGAGGGCGCGTGCACACACACACCACACACACACACACACACACACACACACACACACACACATACACGTGTTCCCCTCTTCTCAGTAGGATAATAGAGGTTCCTAAAAAGCTCACTTGGGCCATCTGCAATGATCCTGTTGGAGGCAGGTACTATCGGCCTGCTCCTCTCAGAAGGGAAGAGAACTTTCCTCGGAGCCTTAGAGGGAAGTGGTCCAATCAGACAGCACTCCTAACCCATCTTCACCATTTAGTAAGGGAGATACTTGGCAGTGTTTGGGGCCCTTGGGCCAGGTAGGGACGGGGAACTGGTGCTTTGTAGGCAGAATGGAACGTCTCCTAGATGTCAGGAGTGGTTCCACAATGGCGTCCCAAGCCTAGGCACTAAGCCCTGACCAGTGGAGGATGCTGGCCTCTGCCTACTGTGACTGAGAGTGCAGGCCCAGATTACTATCTAGGACAAGGGAACCATACTCCTCAAACTCCTCTTTCTCTTACACTCTCTCCTGGGGCCTTTCCAAGGCCCCACCCTGAAAGAGGCAGAGGGCTTGGAAGGCAAAGCCAAACCATTTTTGGGGCATGAGATGAGCAGGACTGGGAGGCCTGTGGAAGGCAGCTTGGGATTGTCCAGTATCCCCCCGAGAGCTAAATGCTGAGGTACCAACAGAGATTTACAAAGCTCAGGGCCAATGGAAGGTCACTCTGTCCAGCTGGCTCTGCTTTGGGGGAGGTGGGGGAAGCTGAGAAGGGAGGAGGGAGGCACCAACTTCCCATGGATTCCATTCTGCTTTCCTTTCCCAGAAGGAAGGAGGGAGGGGCTACCTTCCCATTCTGTGGATGCACATTATGTGCATGGGGCCAACTGGCTGGACGGCCTGTGGCTGCCTCCAGAGGCTGATACACCGGCCTGGTTGGCTTTGGGCCTGGGTGTGTGTGGATACATTGACTGTTTTATTCCCAATGTGCTTTCTCACAAAACTCTGGAGCCAGGAGTTCCCTCTTTCCCTTCCCCCTCCATCCAAGACCTATAACAATATCCCAGGTGCACAGGGGATAATCTGGTCTGTTTTAAAAGCCCTGCTGCTACTAACAATAGAAAAACACATCCTCAAGCTAGCTAATGTAATGGTCCTTCCAGCAACGCTATTTTATATATATCTATATCTGTGTGTGTGTGTGTGTGTGTGTGTGTATAGGCACATATAGGCATATATATTTATATATGAGATTAGAATTGTAAGGGACTTTTAGAGATCATTTAGCCTAATTCTCTCATTTTTACAGATGGGGAAACTGAGGCTCAGAGAGGTTATGTAACTTGCCCAGGGTCACACAGCTACTAAGTGAAAATGGCAATTCTTGCTTCTAGTTCTGACTCCTGGGCCATCCATTCTATACACTGTGCCATGCTGTCTTTTAAAAAAATATATTATTAATTTATGGAATAAAAGAAGCATTTCCATAATATAATACAATAAAAAAAGATTTAGCTTGGCACAGGGAAAAGAGAATAATAAAAATAGTTCACATTTATGTGGTTTTCAAGGTTCACTAAGTGCTTTGCAAATGTTACCCCATGTTATCCTCACAATAACCTTGAGAGGCAGGCACTACTATTATGATCCTCATCTGACAGCTGAGGAAACCGAGATCAGGTGACATGCCCAGAGTAACACAAAGAGTCAAAATGTCTGTGGCTGGATTGGAACTCAGCTCTTCCCAAGTCCAGGTCCAGCTTTCCGTCCGCGGCATCACCTCTTTGCCTTTAAAAGGGCTTTTGCTATAGAGTCAGGTTTAAATCCTAGCCCCGAGTCTGCTTAACTGTGTGATCCTGAACCAGTCACCTCACTTCCCTCTCCGTATTTTCCATGGCCCAGCCCTCCTATGATTTCCATGGGTAAGATAAGGGCGCCGCTGTTGGGAGCGGCACGGGTTGCTGATTTGGAGTCAGGACCTGGTTTAGAATTCGAGCTTTGCTGCTCACTACCTGTGGCCCTTTGGGCAGCTTACTGGACATCTCTGGGGCTCAATTTCCTCTTCTGTAAAATGAAGAGTCCCCTCTGAAGCCCATTCCCTCCTTCTAGTTCTTTCCTTCTTCCAGTAGAACAAAGGTCCTTGAGACGGGGCTGTTTTGTATCCCCTGTGCGCTTAACATGCCCTTAATTGAATTGAATTCTTTGACGTGCTGTGTATGTACGCGTGTTTAGGTAGGTGTATTTGTCTATCTATATTTTAACTTTTCTTTTTTTAAAATCTAACCCTTCGACAGCCTCAGCAAAGAACAAACTGCTCCATGTCCTTGGACCCAAACTCGAAATTATCATGAGTTGAGACAAACCAGCCAAAGGGATATTTTCTGCTAACTCAGGGCCACCCCCTGAAATCTGCTGGTCTTCCTGGCAGTGGTGTAGGGTGGGAGTCTCACCCTGGAGAGGCCAACACCAGGAAATGTCTCCCTACCTCCTCCCTGGCTTGTTTCTCAATAAGCTTGAAATCTCAAATACTTCTACTCTCTCCTACTTTTCCTTCACTCCCCCATCCCCACTCCCAGTACTCTACCCCTGATCCGTCTTTCCCTGACCAGCTTTTCCCTCCAGCTCCACAAATTTGAATTTCTGGGTTTTCTTCTCCTTTCTCTGAAAAGGGAAGAGGTCCTCTGGAGGACTGGGGGTGGGGTGGGGATGTGAACTGGGGATGAATGTTGTACAAATTCCTCCCTTCTCCAGTCCCATGTTCTTGGGCCTCGTTGCTTCTTGGGCCTCTTGGATCTGCCAAATTCCTACCCAGCAGGGGATTTTGGTTCCCAGGCTTTGCCCTATCCCCTGGCCACCTCCCATGGGGCAATGCTCTCTATAGTTCCTCTGGTTCCTACTGGAGCCAACTCTTGACTACTCACATTTGAGGATTGTTCCTGATAACCACTCATTGGCTGCTTGGTTAGCTGTGAGTGAAGGGATCCTGTGGGGTACAGCTGCAGGTGTGGACTGGCAGGTGTGGACTTAGGATGCCACCAGGAGAGGAGGGCAAAGTGTGGAAAGATAATGACAACATAAGTCTATGTGAATGTTAATCTCTCTATGTTCCAAAGGCTTTTTGGGTTATCTGTTATTTTGAATTATATAGGCCTCTTATTCCAAATTTGTCCCTAGATTATCTTTGGTCAGATTGGCCCTTTGTAACTAGGAGGGGGATTAGGCTGCTGAGCCTTGAATGCTATAGTACAGGCCAGGAGGCCTATCTACCCAGTTGAATTCAGGTGTAGTATCATCCTGGAATCAGTGAGGACCCCTGGAGGGACCTGACAAAAATCTGGGGTTACCTAGGCCTGAATTATCCCTGCTGCAGTCCCAGTTTCCCAACAAACACTCCTCCCAATCCTCTTCCACATCTCCATCTCTCTGTCCCTGTCATTTTCCCATCCCAATGCTTTCTCTCTGTCCCCTGTCCATACCTTGACCCCGGCCTATTTGTTCTCTGTCCATAGCTCCACTCCAACCACCTTAATCTGACAGCTTCATGCCAATCCTTCTGCCTGTTTCCACCATCTTTCTGCCTACTTTATCCCTTTCCTTCTACTGCTCCATCCTCTAACTGTCAACCCTTGTCCCTTACTTCTTTCTAACTCCCTGTGGCTGTCCCAGCCACCCCAGCCTCTCCTGAGCTCAGTCGGTCAGTTAACAAGCATTTAAGTGCCCATTATGTGCTGGGCTCTGTGCTAAATGCTGAGGATACGAAGAAAGGTAAAAAACAAAACAAAATCAAACGTAGTCCCTGCCTTCAAGGAGCTTACAGTCTGATGGGGGGAGACAACATTGGTGAGAAATATTGCCTGGGCTGAGTTCTTCTCTGGAACTTTGGGGGAGGAGAAGGAAGAGGAAGAAGAAGAGGAAAGGGAAAAACGCAGGCACAGGTCCAAAAGTTGGGTGGGACAGGCAGCTGAACTGATTTCTTTTGTCTCAGTCTCAAGATCTAGAGCTGGAAGAGGCCCTGGAAAGGGATGTCTTTAGAATTTATCCCTCTTGCCCAGCTATTATCTCCTAACCATCTGAGGCCCTTCCTCTGTCTTACTATTCCTTGCAATCACTAGCACACTTAGCCTGAATTCCTGCCTGACCTTCTCTGCTTCCCTTCCACTATCTAAACTCTTCTCTAGCCCTTTGAGTAGGGATCCCTGACTGACCCCAACTTGGAGCTGTTCCACTGACCACAAAAGCATGCTTAGGGCATCCTCAGGCTCAGGGAGAAGGCGGGGCTGGCTTGTGGCAAACCTGAAGAGGCAATAGTGGTGATGATGTGGTCTGGATGGAGGTACAAGAGTTGATCCTGCCTGGGGACTTCATAGAAGTCCTTATATTTCTTCTTAGAATTCAGGTCGGCCTGTAGGGCCCCCCTCCCACAGGTACAGGGTCCCTATGTCATTCCTCAACAACTTGGGTCCATCCCTTTCTCTGACCCCTCTAGAACTTCAATGAGGCTCCAGGCTTTTCCCTCCCCATTGCTTCACCAAACTTCCTCTTGAATCTCTCTTCCTTCAGGTACCTGTCTTCTGCTCTGTCACAGTAGGTGCTAATGAGTCAGTCAGATGACAATAGCAGCTAAAGTCCCAGACAACACAAGGTCTCTTCAATTCAGTTAACAAATGCTTTGTCTCTGGAAAGTCTCCTTAGGGCTAGAGAAAGCAATTTTATCTCTCTGGGCCTTAGTAAATCATCTGTGAAAAGAGGAGATCTGGACGAGATGCCTTTCCTGGAGCAAGTAGCTTAATCTCCCTTCCACAGTTGTTGTAGCCATCAAATGCGGTATTTGTGAAGTGCTTAAGACAATGCCTGCACACAGATGCTATAAAAACGCTAGCTTTCATCGTCATCATCCATGTGAGTCTCAGTTTCTGCCTCCGTAAATGGGGATAATACTCCTCACACCACCTGCCAGTACCAGCTTGTCCCAAGGATCATGAATTTAAGTGCAAAGCTCAAAGTTTGAATTAGGTTGTAAGTGATGACTGCAAGCTCTAGGTGGAGAAGTGTGTGGTGTAGGGAGCCAGGAAGGGGAAGACCCTGGATTCCATCCCAGCGCTGCCATTATCTTGCTTCTAAGACCTCAGGCAAACTGCTGAACTTGCTTGGGCCTCCCCTATGATGTGGGGGAAGGGTGGATTGGAGAAGCTCATCACTGAAGTCCCTTCAGACTCCTCAACTATTTTTACTTCATAGAATTTAATTAAATAAGCTACTTTTGACTGTTCAGAGCCTTGAGTCAGAGAGTAAGGGGTATGTGGAGGGGATGGTGGGGCATTGCCCCAAATACTCTCACTGAGATAGAGAGAACATTGTTACCTATGTTCATTCCTTGCCTCTCCCACTCAACAACTAGCCCAGGCTGAAGCTAATGGGGGAAAGAGCCAAGTCTGGCTCTTCTGGTGGTTGACAAACAGTGTTACCCAAATAGTGCCTTGCACAGGGCTCTCTTCACAGTGGGACCCCTAGAATCTCAGCAAACCACAGAGAAGAGGCCTAGGGAAGTGGCAGCTGCCTACGAGATCTTCCAGGGAAGGGAGTCAGATTTCTTAGTAGAACCCAACCTACTGGTTGGGGAGCTCTAGGTTCCAGAAGTAGCTGGAGGCAGGGTGTTGGAGGGAGCAAGCATTTTGGCATAGTTGGGCAGAGGGTTAATTCTGTCCAGTGGGGACCCTGCTACCTGAGGGCCAAACATGGGCACTGAGACCTGGCAGGGGAGAGAAAGGGGAGGTGGGAAGCATGAAGATAGGCTTCCCCTACCAGCCCTGACTGTGGTGGCCCTCCTCCCATCTCCATCTGAAAGAGATCTTGCTCAGATGCCCCCCAGCTCCTTCCACTTGTCCTTGCCTCTCTTAGCATGAGAAACAAAATCTATTGGACAGTGAGCTAGACCTAGAGTGAGGAGGCTCCACGTTGAATCCTGGCCCTGACACCTAACTGGCTGTGGGTTCCCCTGCAAGTGATTCCTACTCCCTGAGCCTTAGTTTCCTCATCAGTAAAACAGGCATGCTAATGCCTGAATTATCTCCCTCAAGGGGCACTGGGAGGAAAGTACTTTGGAAACCTCAAAGGGTTATTTGATGTGTTATTACTAGAGCACTTTGAGATTTACAAAATGACGGCCTCACGATAGCCTTGGGAGGGATGGTATGGATATTCTTCCCATTTCCTAGGCTGGAAGGTGAGGTTTAGACCAAGTGACTTGTTCAAGGACATAGCTAATAAAAGGAAGAGCCAAGTCTGGGTATCCTGAAGAATAAGAGAGAGTCTTGCCCACCCAGGGCCTTGTACCAAGTGGGCACTGGAAAAAGGCTGGTATGTTGGCTTGTTGGAAAGCCCTTCCAGGCCTGTGAGTGTAGGACATGTCCAAAAAAAGTGAAAATATGGCACTCACTCAATCCTTCCAGAGACCTTAGGATGTGCGCAGCTTAGTGTTACTTAGCATTCTGTTTTTTACAGCTGAGGGCACTGAGGCTTACAGGGACAAAGTTATGTACCTAGCAAGGAGCAGAGCTGGGATGCAAGCCTGCTGCCAAAGGCTCTGTCCACTCTGCCCCAGCTGCCTCCTTAAAGGTCTCTGCTGACTTCATAAGAGGCCAGTGGACACAGGGTGCTGGTGTTCCCTCTGTCTTGCTAGAATGGAAAAGCCCACTGGCTGACCCTCCCACCCGGCCCCTTCAGCAGTTAGCCTTGGCAGCCGTACAGAGAGATTATTCGGCTTAGGAACAGCCTCCGCTTTCAATTTCTCTTGGGAGGAACCAGTCTTTTCCTGAGGTTTCTTTCATTCAGGGATGGTGAATGGGCCATTGCTGAATGTAGCAAGTGCCCAGTACAAAGGCTCCAGTTCCAGGCTTGGGAGGTGGGTGGGGTAAAATGAGAGGATGGACAAGCCGCTCACTCCAAGAGCTTGGGTGTGGTGTGTGTGTGTGTGTGTGTGTGTGTGTGTGAGAGAGAGAGAGAGAGAGAGAGAAAGAGAGAGAGAGTGTATGTGTGTATGTACGTGTGTGTATGTATGTGTGTATATGTGTGTGTGTGTGTGTGTGTGTGTGTATGTACAACCTACAGGGCTTTTCATTTGGCCTAGCTGGGGCTGTGTTGGTCAATGGTCAGCTTTGCTCTCAATGCTCATCAATGGTCACAGCTTTGCTCTGCCCCAGCTTACCCCCCCAAGAGAAATTTTGTGAGGATTGTTCTCTTTCTCCAAGTTTGTTTGATTAGAAGAATGTAAACTCCATGAGGGCAGGGACCATTCTTTTGTCTTGGCCAGAAGAGGGACAGGTATACAGCAAGTACTTAATACATGCTTGTGAATTGAATTAAACTCAGGTGTTTTTTTTTTAAACCTTTTTTTGGGTCATGGATCCCCCTGGCAGTGTCTGGTGAAGCCTCTTGACCCCTTCTCATAATGGTGATTTTTAGAAAAAATCATGATTGAAGGGAATGCCAAATTTCAGTTACAGGTTAGTGAAAATACAGATGTGATGTTTTCCCATCTGAGTTGATGGACCCCCTGAAATCTAACTGTGGATCCCGCATTAAGAACCCCAGATTTAACTCAACTTAGTAAAGTATGGTCCTGATGTCTGGAGTGGGGTGGGTGCAGAAGATGACATGTCTTACCTTAGCTACAGTTCCCTGAATATACTTACATAGCTCTTCCACTATCTATCATTCTTTGGGAGTGAGCACATCCTCCAGTAATGGAGATTGTCAGCCTCCTGTAACTCAGCAGTCCATCTCTGAGAGCTGCTGTGGCTGAAACCCCCACCTGCAATCAAGAACCCTCTCTAAACTTAGCTTGGGCGCTCTCTCTCTCTTCTCTGCAGAGGTTGGGGGGGGTGTCTCTGGGCATGGAACATTGAGTAGATGTATTGGCTAGCTTATTGAGTGGCTTTTTCTTTCTGTCTTTATAAGGACTGGGGAGGGGAGAGGAGAAAGACATAGGGAAATTAAGGTGATGTGAAAATGAAAGCTTAGCACTAGCAATTTTGTTAACAAGTAAACAGCCTGTTCTTCAGATAACAGACTCACAGCCCACCACGGAGCCTTAGAACTGCTTAAAACTGTGGCAATTTGGAGCACCAATTGGCATTTACACCTTGCTGGTATAGTCTTCAAGAACCCAAGGTCATCTCTATGCCCTGGTGAGCATCAGAGGAAGACTCTGGTGGAAGTCCTCTGAATGTCCTTTTTGCTTTTTAACTCAGAATGTTCTGCCTGGGCTGCCTGGAAGGTTCTCCTCCTCCTCCATTGTTTAAGCACTAATCACACTTAAAAGCCCATTTTCAGTCACTTGCATTCATATTCCAATCAGCCACCAAAGGGATCTTCAGAGAGGACAGACCTGTGTCTGTCATCTCCTTATTAAAAAATCTCTGGTGGATCCCTTTTAGCTCTAGAATCAAATATAAGAAATCTGATTCCCTTACCTGGAAGATCTCTGAGTCAGTTGCTACCACCTTGGACCTCTTCTCTGTGACTTGCATCCCCTTCTTCCTAATTTTTCCAGTTTTCTTATACTTTATCCCCAAGTATGTCCTATGCAATTCAGCAACACTGGTCTTCTCACTGTTCTTCAAACACAACACTCCACTCCCTGACTTTGCACTGACTGTTGCCCATATCTGCTGTGCTTCACCTCTTGGCTTCCCTGGATTCCTTTGAGACTCAGGTCAAACCCCAGACGCCTTTTCCAGTTCCCCTCTCCCCCTACCATATCCCTTATTACTCAAGTGCCTTCCCTTGGAAATTCCACTTATGCTGCGTATATCCTATATGAACATTTTTTGTTGCTGTTGCATATTGTCTCCCCTTTTAGAATGTAAGCTTCTTGAGGGTAGAAGCTCTGTTTTTACCTTTCTTCACATCCCCAGTGCTGAGAAAGTGCTTACTAAAGGCTTGTTGATTGATTGACTGACTGATTGAGGGACATCTGTCCTTATAATAACAATTCCATAACACTTGGAAATTTACTTCAAGCCCAAATCTATAGGCATCCACGTCATGAATGAATGTGTCAGTGACAATGATTATTGTCGTACCCAGCTAACACAGGATGGAGATCCACAGAGCTGGGGTGCTTCTCTGGAGAAGTAGTCTGACCGCTGGCACACAGATACTTTTCTCTGGGATGGGGACCAGTCTAACCTTGTGTTTAGGATTGGGCTCTGGATTTGGGATTGCCACTGCTTAGAACAAAGTAAATGTTTCATAAATGCTTGTTGACTGACCCATGGGTACTTAGGCAGAGGTAACTGGGTTTTCATCTCTTCACACAGATCAGGTGGTAGCCCTCAAGCTCACTACTCCATACTCCCTCTATGTGTGTCCTGAAGGGCAGAACGTCAGCCTGACTTGCAAGGTCTTGGGTCCACTCATAGACCGACATGACTCACTCTATAAGACATGGTACATGGGCCACCGAGAAAACCAGAGCTGCTCAGAGAGAAGGCCCATCCGCAATGTTACAGACCGAGAGCTACATCCACACCACAGTGGGCATCACACCACCAACAACAGTCAGAATCCTGCTGGGCACAAGGACACCACTCTGCACCATGGGGTAGAGTTGAGCTCTGACCATCATGGAAACTTCTCCATCACCCTGCTCAACCTGACTTTGCAGGACAGTGGAATCTACTGCTGTATGGTGGTGGAATTTAACCATCATCACTCTCAACAGACAGTCCATGGTCTTGTGGAGCTCCAAGTGCAGAAAGGTGAGCCCTTGTGTACAGGTGACAGCCTGGCATGGGTCTGGCCCTGGGGGTGTGGAGAGGAAAGTAAGTGTGCAATTGTGTGACCATGGGAGCAGGTGTGTGACTCATCGGCTTCCGAATGGGAAGTGGATTTCTAGATCATCTCATCCACTAATATTACAGTGTGGAAACTGATGTCCTTGAGGGGTGAACTGCCTGGCTAAATTCAAATCAGTTATAAGGGGCAGAGCTGGGATTTGAACCCAAGCTGTGTGTGTGTGTGTGTGCGTGTGTGTGTGTGTGTGTGTGTGTGTGTGTGTGTGTGTGTGTGTGTGTGTGTGTGTGACAGACACACTGGGGTCATATAACTATGGGAGAATGTCATTAAATAGGGGAGTATAAAACATTGTATTTGTTCCTATCATGGGTGAGATTGAGTGTATTAATGCAAAGGCCTTGGCATGTCCATTAGCATGGACTGACCAGTCAAGATGCTGCTTGTGTTTGTGTGCCTGTGTGTAATTCCGTGAGGATCTGTGTGAGTGTATGGTCAATGCATCAGCAGGCTTCTCACCTAACAGTAGGGACAGGAAGGGGGGATTTCACCTCATTTGTTTTCTCTTTCTCTCTATAGGCCAAGCTCCACTCTCCAAATGCATATTGCACCCAGCCTCCACCCAGGAAAGTGAAAGTAAGAATCCTCTCCTCTCCTCTCCTCTCCTCTCCTCTCCTCTCCTCTCCTCTCCTCTCCTCTCCTCTTCTCTTCTTTCCTTTCGTTTCCCCTCCCTTCCCTTCCCTCCCCTGTCTCTCTTCTCTCTCATTCTCTCTCTCTCTTCTCTTTTTTCCTCCCTCTCTTTCCTTTTCCCTTAAATATATCCATGAATGTTGCTGGTCCCTTGAGGCCAAAGCCAACAGAAGTCAATTTTCTCAGCATCAATGCCGGCATGTGTATGTGTGTCCTGTAAGTCGCTCCTTTGGAGTGACAGGGAGGGGGTGAACCGGGGCAGAGGATCAGATTGGGCCAGACCTGGAAGCCTGGTGAGAGGCTCTTTAGCAGAAAAGCCCCTTAGAGCCTTAGGCCACAAGCAGGCCACAGGAGGTCCAAGTCAGAAGGAAGGAGGCTCCCTGTGGGAATGCCCCCTAGGCTCCCCAGTTCTTGACAAAGAACAGCTCCAGGAGAATTGTGGGGTTTCTTTCCAGAAGAGAACAGGACGGTTCCCACTATGCTAGGTGGCTAGACAGGTCTGCCCTCCACCCCCTCTTTTTAAACAATACCAAACCTACCAGTTAGCCCAGCAGATGATGTGTCTGATCCTGGCCTTCTTCTTGAGTTGAAGGCCTATAATCCCATTTCACAGAACTCTGTCCCTTCCCCAAACTTGAATTTGGACCCTGTAGTTAGTGTGTCATAGAAGATTGAGTGTCAGAATTGGCGTTAGGAGAATCAGGATTGGAATCCTGCCTCTGACATTGCTTGGCTACATGGCTCTAGGTGCATTGCTCCACTGGTCTGAGTCTGTTTCCTTATCTGTAAAATGGGGCTAATCCTCACCTTTGCCTCACAGACTTGTTGTGAGTAGGTGACTTTTAAGGGCCCTTCCAGCTCTGAATTTGTGATCTCCATGACTTGGTTGAAGTGCAACAGGAATAAAAATGTCAAATGTGAAGAACTGCAGCATGGTGGAAAGAACCTTGGATACGGAGATATGGGATTTGGGTTCCAATCCTAACATACCTGGCCATCCTGGGCAAGTCACTTGGATTCTCTGGCCTCAGTTTCCTTATCTGGACATTGAAGGGGTCATACTGGATGACCTCTAGGGTCCCTTCCAATTGTATAACTTATGTAAATTGTTTTGTAATTAATACACTACCTTGAGGACCTATAACCTTCACCGATGGAAAACGTGCTAAATCAATGTGGACTGTTCTACTTTATGTCACCTAATCCTGAACTCTGCCTGGGTCACCTGCCCCCTCCTTCTGAGCTCTCACCCTCATCCTGGACACAGGGCAGGAATTCAGCCTTTCTAGATGGCTGCCCATCTACTTTCCAGGGCTTCCCAAGAAAGTAGATTATTGGGGGAGGACCTCAGGGAAGAGGAGGGAAGGGTCCCTGAGGGCTTAGCCACTGGTACCCCATTCTAGAGGGCTCCAGTAGCTCTCAGGTTTAGAGACAGCAACTTCCTCCCTTTCCTGGTCACTTCCCTCTTCATCTGACCAGAGGGTATTAACAGTAGCTACTCTTGGGCAACCAGGGCTGGAGCTGTCCACCCTTTGGCCCCAAGATCAACTGTCACATACAGGTCTTAGAGGATGTAGGGACCATGAAAGGAGAGGTGATTCATCTCCATTCACCACAATCGGATTGCCCTCCTTGCTCTAATTATGGTTTTCCATGGGGGTGGGAGGGTGATGCTCGGCCTCCCTAAGGCTATGTCTCCTGGACCAAATCAGTGCAAAGTGAAAAGGATCAGCTCGCTATAGAAAAGGCAGTATTACTCTGGCTTCCGTTTTCCACACTTATAAAAGCAAGAAGGTTAGATGCCATCAATTTTACCCAGACTGCTTCAGGGCCCAAATTCAAATCAGGAAAGATCAAATTCTGTGAAATGGAACAATAGGCCCTGAGTTCAGGGAAAAGACAAGGAGTAGGTCAGATTCTGCATTTTAAAGAAAAGGTTGAGGAGCAGTAGTGGTCTCCTCTGGGAAGACTCCCCATAGCCCTCCCAGAGTCCTGGCCTGACAAGGAGCCAGGAAGCCAATGGAGACATCCCCACAAGGATCTCCTTGTAATATGTCCTAGGCTTTTAAATCCTGTGATCCCACGAAGCTGCTTTATTCAGCTCTGGAGGAGAGGGGTCAGGGCCAGCCCAGACATTTTTCAGTGAATTTCATCTCTACAGGTAGGTACTTTATAGCCACTCCCCACCTAGTTAACAGGCACTTATTAAGCACCTACTGTTTGCCAGGTATGGTACTAAGCAGTGGGAACAAACACAGATACAAACTGTCTCTACCTTCAGGGAGCTCACATTTTAACGGGGAAGACTATTCCAATAACTAAGTACAAGCAAGACAAATACAGGAGAAATTGGAAGTAACTGGAGGAAAGGCACCAGCATTTAGGGCAGTGGTTCTCAACCTGTGGGTTGCGACCCCTTTGGGGGTTGAACGACTCTTTCACAGGGGTCACAGAGGTCGCCTAAGACCATTGGAAAACACATATTTCCTATGGTCTTAGGAACCTAGACGCTGCTCCTCTATCCGTTTCCAGGCGGGTCCGCCCACATGCAGATACACCCACATGAGTATTAAAGGGTCACCGCATTAGGGAGGTTGAGAGCCACTGATTTAGGGGGACTGGGAAAGGTTTCTTGTACATGGTGTTTTAGTGGAGACCTGAAGGAAAACCAGGGCAACCTTGAGGCAGAGATGAAGACAGACAGAGCTCCAGGCATGGAGGACAGCTGCTTGGGGGATGGGGATGAGGAAGGCTCAGACACCATCTTGGGTCATCCTTCATTTTGGACTCACCCACCTAAGACTACCTGCTTCAGCAGGAGGATGGGGAAGGAATTCAGGCCTTCTTGGCCTTGGGGGGGGTTCTATGGTTGCCTTCCCATTCCAGGAATTCAAGCTTGGGGCATAAAAGGGGGAGTAGAGGGGACCTCAGGGTTCCCTTTTCACATCTGGGGGATGTGTCATCCCAGGGTACAGTGTTCTCATAGGGAGATGTGCACTGTTGGGGATGAAGGTTAAGGGAGGAGACAGACTTCTAAAGGCCCAGGCTCCTAGGAAGTGGGGAGTCAGGTGGGGTCCCTCCATGCCTGAAATGTAGAGTCTAGTTTCTAGTAAATAAGGAGAGAGATACAATGATATCTCCTCCTCTCTATAGTTTGTCTCTCTCTTGGGCACCAAAAGACCCTAACATTTCCATCTTCCTCACCATAAGCCCAGCAATAAATTAAAATACACTTACTGGCTAAACCCCAAACAGAATCTCTATGTTAAATTTTGACTGAATCAGCTAGTTATTTTTTAAAACTATGTGATCAATTTTTATTTTTACCTCCTTGTGACCTCAGTTTCCCCATGTAAAAAATGATAGATTTGAATTAGATTATCAGTAAGGCTCTTTCCAGTTCTAATTTTCTATGTGCTATGGGTCCTTTCTAGCTCTGACATTCTATATTCTAAGACCCCTTCCAGTTCAGACATCCTGTTTTAAGGCCCCTCCAAACTTTGACATTCTATGTTCTAAGGCCCCTCCTGGTTCTGATATTTTAAGATTCCTTCCAGCTCTGATATTCTGTGTTCTAAGCTCTCTTCCAGATCAGACACTCTGTTCCAAAGCCCCTTCCAACTCTGTGTTGAATTGTTCCAGTCCTATGTTCGAAGGTCCTCTCCTAGCTCTGATATTCTGTGTTCTAAGGTTTCTTCTATTTCTGATCTTCTATGTTCTAAGACCCCTTCACATTATGACATTCTGCATTCTAAGTGTCCTCCCAGCTTTGTCTTTCCAGCAATGTGAAATAGAAGGAAGCCAATTCTTTTTCTGGAAGGACTGACCTGGAACCAATCTAGAATACCAAATATTGCCTGAGCCAGATTCAAATCAAGCTGATATCTCATTTAATTAAGGTCCCTGATCTCCACATATGACAGAGGTTATGTCCCAGCTCACTGCTACTGTTCCTACCAAGCATCTGTTTGAAGCTCTGAATGTCAGACCTCTCTCATTTGAGAAATTATTCATAGTGGTAGAAATTCTCTGAACCCTAAAGGATTGTGGAATCTTGGAGCAGGAATGAACCTAGGAGGACATCTCAAATGTCCCCTCCCAAATGTGGAGGAAATTGGGGCCCCTAGAGTCTCTTCACCAATGAGTAGAGGACTCTGTTCAGTACTCTGAATTAGCCTGCCTGTGTGGGGTAGGAGGGTCATGCTGGCCCAAACTCTTCACTCTGAGAGAATCATTTCTGTGACTCTGTTACACTTTTTATGTTTAGTCACAGTTCTCGTGAATCTATCACTGGCCACTTCCCCTACTATAGACTTATCCTCTCTTTTCCATCCTCCTTCTCCTTTTGGGGCCTTACAGAATGTTAGAATTAGGCAGTGGCCTTACAGTTTATCCAGCCCAAACCTCTTATCTGACGGATAAAGAAACCAGGAAATTGTCCAAGGTCACAGAGCTCATTAGTGTCAGGCGTGGGCCTAGAAGTCAGATCACAGAACTCAAAATATTCTTTCCACTAGAACACACACCCTGATTATCTAGAAGTTAGCTGCCTAGTTGGGATGGCCTTGGGGATGGTATTGAGTGATCCCAAAAGGGAAGGGACTAGAAAAACTAGAAACAAACAAAGGGAGTGAGTAGCCTGGGTGGTTCTCACTGACCCTCCCTTAGAAGTGAGATTACTCAGGAAATTTACAATATTTTTTATCACTACAGTATCAGATTAGCTGCACAGCATAGAGAGATGCATCAGAGGAATTTGACCAGGGTGTGGTCAGGGTGGGAATCTCTTTCTCTTGGCAAAACTTCTGCCCTTCTTTGATGGAAATTATCCTCAGTTACTTGTGGACTTAATCTCCTAGATTCTTTGCTCCTGCGAGACATTTTTAACTGGTAACTAGCCCTGCCTCTGTAAAAAAGAGAACACTCACCCTCTCTCTCTCTGTGCAAGGCCAAGAAGACGTATGTCAGAAGGTGTTCAGGCAACGCCTGATTTATGCCCAGGGATAGATTAGATGACCTGTGAAGGCCCCTCTCAGTTTTTTCCAGGGACTCATGTCAACCTCTGAGATGCCATAATAATAATAAGTAATAAATACATATAGCACTTCAAGGTTTGCAAAATGCTTTACCAATGTTTTCTCTTTTTAATCTCCCAACACTCTTGAGAGGCAGGTACTCTTATTATCCCCATTTTACAGAAGAGGAGACAGAGGCACGAGGAAGTTAGTCAATGTGCCCAGGGCCACACAGATAGTAAGTGTCTGAGCTAGTCTTTGAACTAGGTCTTCCTGAATCCAAGTCCAGAATTTTATCCATTGAGCTGCCCAGATGCCTCAGTTAGAGTTCAGAAATGTTGCCACTGACTTGGATTCTCTTATCATCAGCAAGAATCTTCAAACAAATAAACAAAAGACTGTATAAGTTTGGTTTCGTGGTTGGGTTTGGTGTGCGGTTTTGGCCAACTCACTTCCTCTTCATGTGTGGTAATTTCCCTATCTGAGAAATGGGAATGTTTTTATCTGTCTGCTTCCCTCACCCGGACAAAGGAAGGATTAGTGGGGACCTCTATAAAGAGCTAGCTGTAAGAAAGGTAGGGAGACAAGGGCTTATTACAACTGGGCTGGTTTTGTGCACCAATTTATCCATCCCCCTGCATCCAGGCAGGACTCCAGCTAGACTGTTTCACAATTTTTAAGACGAGATCTGATTGGTTGTTGCCAGCCTTGCCCAAAACCAACATGGGAACACCTGCTCCCAAGGGCACCATGACTGTTGTCATAGTAACACACTTGTGACCCCAGTCCTTGGTCAGCAGCATCTAATCCAGAAGAATAAGGGTGAGAACTTTGACCCACTTCTTTGTGTGTTCACTACATTCTCTAGGGAGCATCCACGACCATGGCTGGTAATCTCTTCTATTGACAATCCTTCTTTCAAAATGAGAAATTTTTCTCTTGTGTCTAATTTGAAACTTCTTTATCTTTTTCCTGGTGTAGGAATTTCAAGCCCGAATCACCTCAAGGAAAGTAGACAGCAGGGGGTCATCATCTTCAGTGTGGCATAGTTCTAGGTTCTAATCTCACCTCAGATGACTTACTAGTTGTGTGACCTTGGACAAGTCACTTAACCTAGTTTCCTCATCTGTAAAATGGAGATAATGGTAGCATCTGTCAGCATGGCACGGGGGCAAGAACCTTGCAGTTGAGTGTTTGGGATCAGCTCCCAGTTCTGTCACATATTTCCTCATCGGTAAAACCAAGCTGGGCGTTAGACCTCCAAGGTCCCATGAGCTCTGAAGGGATGATATATAATCCTGTTACCCTCCAGGGTTACATACACTTTCTGAAGGTCAAATGAGATGGTGTTATGCCAACCTGAAATGTGAGCCATTATTGTTACTATTATTGCCTCCCATCTTTTAAATTACTCCAGGGCCCCTCATTTGCCTGGGATGGAGAGGTGCTCAAGGCAATGAAGAGTCAATTAGGTTGGGAGAGGGGAGACCCATCCTTGTCAACAGCCTCTCTTCTGGTCTTCCTCATAGGAGGAAATGCTTTTGAGACTGTCTCTGTGTTGCAGAAGGATTACTTCAAAATCACCAAAAGGGGTGGGGTGGAGGCTGCCACACCCACAGGCTAGACAAAGTCTTTTGGAGGATGGGGTTGTTTTGGGTTATCTACACTTCCCAAAGTGCCTCTCCTGGAGGGAGGGGTTGGGGGAACTTGCTGTTTTTCTAAAATTTAATTTCTGCAGTGAATTTAAATTCTGAATTCCCTTCCTCTAACCCTTATCCACCAAGAAAGCAAGAACAACATGTTTACAAACTATTCTGATAACAGTGTTTCTATAGAATTGATTTCTTTGTAATCCTATGCATTTTATGTCTTTAAAAACATGACTTTGAAAAGAAGTCCACATGCTTTGGGAGGCTTCCAGAGACATGATCTTAGGGCTGGGGCCTGAGCACCCCATCATTACCAGACTGTTCAAAGGGGTCCATGGCAAAGAAGGTTAAGAACCCCTGCCCTAGGGAATTTGGCATCCCTCAGCCTCCTTGTTCTGCCAGGCTTCCTCTCCTTTCTCCCCTCCTGCAGAGTGGGGGCTCCTGGTATGTCCTTAGAGCAAGGAGCCAGTTACCTATGGTCCAGTCCTTCCCACAATGCCCTGCAGTTTTAATGGTCTGGCACACCTCCTTGATCCTGGAGTGGGCAGCTGCCTCCTTCCTCCTCCCTGGCTGCTCCCCTCTCCATCCCCACTGGGATCACCTCCTCAGGATGAGCTAAAACTGAGTCACTTTGGAAGGAGAATAAAGGTGACTCTTGGTACAGAGCGAAAGTCTCTTGGATACTCATTAGAGAAGGATCTGTTTAGCTATTATTTTAAAACCACTGAGAAGCCACCTGATTAGAGGGTTGCAAACAGCAGCCACCTCCCTCCCTCTCTGCCCCTCTGCCAGTCTTGTGCCTAGTCTAAGACTCACTATCTAACTTCCCCAATGGGCAGATCAAGGAGAGAGAACCAAGTGTGAGCTCACGAAATGTCAGAATTGCAGAATATTTTTACTTTCGACAATGTGCTGTAATTAACAAAGGCATAGGATTCTCTAGTGGAGATTCCTAAAGGACACGCTTTAATAAATAAGAAGAAAACTGTTTTGCAGTCAACATGTCACAGATTCACAGATTTAAAGTTGGAAAGGATCTTGGAGGTTATCTGGCTCAGTTCCATTTCACAGATGAGGAAACTGAGGTCATATTTTATAGATGAGGAAACTGTGCAGATAGGGTAAATGCCTTTCCTAAGGTCACAAGGGGACACTCTTTATGTGATGGGTACTTTTAAAATACATGAATAATAGGAAATGTTTTACATGATTGCAAATATATAATCTATATCGGATTGCTTACCATCTTGGGGAGGAGTAAAGGGAGGCAGGGAAGGAAGGTTAGAATTTGGAATGCAAAAATTTAAATTAAAATGTTTTAAAAAATAAAATACATGAAAGTAAGCTTTTAAGTAGATGATTCTACACTTCTGTTTATGCTGATCATTGGCTTGGCAACAGTAGCTCAGCTGAAATTCTGTTGCGCTGAAATGCTGATTCTGTATATTACAGTATCAATTCTTTTCTTGGGTGAGGGTCAGACTGGATGACCGCTGAGGTTATTCCCAGGCAGTGTGGTGTAGGGGATAAGATAATGGATTTGGAGTCAAGAAGGCCTGGATTCAAACCTGTTTCAGACCCATATTAACCATGCAACCTTAGTTTCCTCATCTGTAAAATGGGAAGGTTGGACTTAATGCCTCTAGAGTCCCACGTCTTCCAACTCTAAATCTTGGATCAAGTAGACCCTGAGATTCTCTGTTTCTGTCTACTTCTGGTCTCATTAGAGGCCAGGCTCAGATGCTGCCCATGGCCTGGACAGAGGCTGAGGAGGAAGCTGTATGAAGCTGGTTGTGGTTAGGAGGGGACATGTGCTAACTGCTAGCTTTAGGAATCGACATGTCGGGGGTGTTAAAATTAGCTAAGATCTCACAGACTGGCAGGAGCATGTTGTCTCAACACGTTTCCCTTGCTTGTGTTTTGGTTCCTGATTTTTTGGCTGAGATGTTTCCCCTCCCCCTCACCACCCACCTCATACTGGCTACCCTGAGTGCCAAGAGAAGAATGGAGGGGACTCCAGGCGCAGGCCGTTCAGAGGCTCAGTGCCCACTGAGCTGGTAGGTGAGCTGGGGCTGCTCTAGAAACTTGTGTGGTTTGGTTTGAGTCCTCATAGGAAGCCAGGTCTATCCTTCCTGGTAAATGAACATATCCGCAGAGATTAAAGTCACAGCAGGTAGATCAGTGGTTATTTTAAGTTTGAGTAGTCAGATTTCTTACTTCCTTACTTCTTTACATCATAAGAACCAGAAGAGATTTTAGACATTAGAAACTCCAACCTCTCTGTTTTACAGATTAGGAAACTGAGGCCCATGGAAGGAGGTTGTCTTGGAGATCAAGAGTCAACTTTTAAATTTTCAGTGTGAGCCTCAGAATTCAGCAGACTACAGATCTTGCCTTGATTTTGTTGTTGTGGATTGTTTAGACTTAAGAAGGAATGAAGAAAATGGTGACAACAGAGATTAAACCAGAAATTTTTTCTGATGCCTCTACATTGAAGCATTTATCAGCACACCCTGTCCATGGAGGTTAAGGTCTCAAAGGCAGCAAGTAGCCCAGCTGGAACTTCATGTCAGCAAGCAATTATTAAGCTCTTACTGTGTGCTAGACACTGTTCTAAGGCTTAGGGAGATAAAAAAAGGTAAAAAATTACCCTCACTTGTCTGGAAGGACCTCACAGTCTGATGCAGAAGACAACATGTTGACAACTTTATTGTTCAGCTGTTTCAATCATGTTTGACTCTATGTGATGCCATTTGGTTTTCTTGGCAAAGATGCTAAAGGGCTTTCTCAGTTTCTTCTCTAGTTTATTTTTACAGATGAAGGAAACTGAGTCGAACAGGATAAAGTAACTTCCCCAGGGTCACACAGTTAATAAATGTCCGAGGCTGGATTTGAGTTTAGGTCTTCCTGAATCTGAACCTGGTGCTCTACCCGTTTCACCACTGAGCTAACCCAACAACTTTGTACAAATGTGATATATACTGGATATATTTGAGCTAATCCACAAAAGCAGGGTGCTAGTATTAAGGAGGGTCAGGAAAGGTTTCTCATAGAAGGCTGGATTTTGTCTGATACTTAAACAAAGCCAGGGTAGCCAGGAGATGGGAATGGGCAGGGGGCATTCAAGGCACAGGGAGACAAGCAGTGAAAATGCCCACAGTTGGACACAGATGGACTGTCACTTCTGAAGAACAGCAAGGCAACCAATGACACTGGATTGCAGAGTGTGTGGAGGGGAAA
Organism: Pseudochirops cupreus; assembly: GCA_028627135.1. NCBI lineage: Eukaryota > Metazoa > Chordata > Mammalia > Diprotodontia > Pseudocheiridae > Pseudochirops > Pseudochirops cupreus. The sequence goes on from CM053582.1 coordinate 537,356,739, forward strand.
AGGGTATAAAGATACTGGAAAGGTCAGAAGGGAAGACCTGAAGCTATATGGCCTCTTGTGTGCAAACTCTCAGACAGCTAGATATGTGCACTGTGGGCACTGAAAAGGGAACTATGTACCCACCTCTACATAAAATAGATTCCCTAGTCCCTGAGGCTGCAAAGCCATGACCCCTCACGGAGAGAGAAAGGTCCCCAAGGAGTGCCATCAATGAGCTCTGATAGCCCTTACTCTCCACACCCACTGTTGCTGTGTATCTTTGGACTGGCTTCTCTGGACTTCAGCTCTCCTACTTAGGAAGTGAAAGGCAGATTTGCAGAACTCATCTGTCTCACACCCCTCCCCCTGACCCAGCCTGACAGACTCATCTTCAACATCTCTCTTCTCCTTTTAGACATCACAGCGGCGGCCTTGGCCACTGGAGCCTGCATTGTGGGCATCCTCTGTCTGCCCCTGATCCTCCTCTTGGTCTACAAGCAGCAGCAGGCAGCCTCCAATAGGCGTGAGTATCCCTGGCACCATCTTTCCCAGGAAGCCACGAGGAATCACAGTGGGATAGCTTTCTGACCCAGAGCCCACCTCCACAGAAAATGGGAAAAAGAGCAGGCAGGAGTCATCCTTCTTTTTCATAGAAGGAAAGCAAGATGCAGACTGCAAGGGATTTGAGGGCTGGGAGCTTGGCCAGGAATTAGACCTTGGTTGTCTGCCTCCTAGCCCTGGGTATCAGCTACCTCTTGCTGCCTCGATGCACCAATATGGTCACGTTGTCTGAATAAAGAGAGAGTTGCTCTGGTCACTCTTGTAGAGAGAGAGAGAGCTACTATACTACTATGTGGTCTTGGGAAAATCTTTTCTCCCTTTCCCAAGTTTTAACCCAAAGGAATGGTCCCAAGTGACCTCTCAGGTCCTTTCCAGCATTCTGAGACAATCTACTACATTAATTAATTGGTGTTAGTCTACAAAATCTGTCTGGATCCTACCCTATTATTTACCAATACTGTCCCTTCTCCCCATACCCCTGGTCTCAGCCCAAACCAGCCATTGTCACACTAGGTCCTCAAAATCCCTAAGTTAAGAAACCACCAGCATTTAGCTGCTGAAAACCAGTGGGTCACAAAGTAAGATTTGAGTGAGCCCAGCCCATGGGTTGTTAGGGATACAGAGATCTAAGGCTCTGTCCCTCTCCTCATGGAGTTTACAGTCTAATGAGAATGACATTCAAAAAACACTAAGACGATAGAATTTACTGTTACTCAACTCTGATGCCTTTTATCTCCTCTGTTCTTTACATGACAATTCCAGAGTCTCCTATCCTGACCCACAGGCATTGGGTTAGGGTCTGAATGGCCTACAGAGGGAATACAACTGCTCTATATGCCCGCTCCCTCCCTCCTCAGCCTCAGCTATCTTCTCTGTGAGGCAAACACAAGCCTGTGCTTGGGTTACACTCTCCCTCTCCTATGGAGGTGGGGGGAGAAGGCAGGTCCCTGTTGCTCACCACCTGTTTCCTTTAGACTTTGGGAATACAGGTATGGGCTAATTGGGATGTTGTGGCTTTGGCCCCCATGGCCAAGGAAGCTCCTCTCTCTGCCATTTACAAAGTCAGAACCCTACAACTTGATGAGTGGGATTTATCCTTAGTGACAGAGACCACAGACAGGACAGCTGTAGCCTTTGTGGTTTTATTTTTTCAAGGCCCCCATGTTCCCTTCTCCAAAACCAAAGCAACCTCAGTGATGGTTCCTGCTGTTGACAGGAAAGAGATTGCTTCACATTAAGGGTATTTAGAATAGGAAGAAGAGAGGGAGGGGCCCAATTAAGGGCACTCCCGTCCCCTTCCCTCAATTCCACAAGGGATAAAACTGCCAAGTGATTAGCCAGAGTCTGCTCTTGGGTCACATTCATCCATAAAACATTTTCATGCAGGCAAAAAATGAAAAAGAAAGGGTAAGAAGGAAGACAGTTCCTGGCCAACTTCATTGCATAATCTGAGGTTTATTTTCCAGATGAATAGATGGTTTCCGTTCCTTCTACTCTAAACCGCAACACTGCCCCCTTTATAGGACCAGAATAGGGAACTGGAACTCAGGGAAAACAAATTTTTCAACACAGGAGGGGGTGGGAATGGCCCAATCCCTCAACATCCTGACTCTCCGATGTGCTCTGTAAACTTCTTCGTGTCAACCCTGGTCCTAGTTGGGGGAATGGAGGGCTTCCCTAGAAAGAGAGTGAAGCCCTTCAGAGCTGACACAGATGTGGTTTGGTGAAGAGGCTTAAAATCTGGAGAGTCCTGGCTTTGAAACGGATCAGCTGCATGGTCTCTGGCATATGCCCAAGCCTCAGTCTCTCCCTTTGAAAAGCCAGGGTGATAAGACTACTTTGGTACTAACTATGTCACAAGATTGTACAAAAAGTCCTTTGGAAACCTTACAGGACTATAGAAATGTCAGTCAGTCAGTGAGTGAGTGAACAAGAATTTATTAAGTGCCTACTGTATGCTAAGCACCCGGGTACAAAGAAAGGCAAAAAAATAGTTGTTACCTTCAAGGATCTCAAGAGTTGAGGTCTGCTGTCCCATAGGGGTCCTTCCCAAAGTGTGAATATTCATAACTGCCTGCCTTTGAACACTGCCATCTTTTGAGATCTGATATGACTGATAAGCCAAGGAATGGGAAAAGGTATCGGTCAGTAACTTTTCAGCTATAGCTATGAAGAGTAAGTTAAAGCTAAAAACCAGAAAGAGTGGTTAATGTTTATAGAGAGGAAAAACAGTTAGCAAATCATTGGTTTGTGCTTCCGTCCCAAAGGACTGTGATCTAAGCCAGGTTTTAGGTCTTTAGTTTCCATATCAAAATGTTGGCTGATTTGGTTTCCACTGGGAAATGTGACATTTCAAACATATTTGTGAAATGTAAGCAATTATTAATGGCCACTAGTGACCTGTAATCAGGACCTGTTGGGCCAACAAATAAATCATTGATTTATATTTCCTGCTTTTTAAGAGGAGGAAGACTGAAGAATGTGCTCATAGTAGGAGTTGTCTTTAATCTTTGTTCCCTGGCATATGTTTACAAACACACCAAGCTCTCCATACATTTCCCCTTCCCCCAAGGATTCCTTTCTCTGACCTAGACCCTTTTTGTCTTCTTCCAGGTGCTCACGAGCTGGTGAGGATGGAGAGGTAAGGCCCTTTGGAGGTCCTGCTCAGTTTTCCTGTTGGCTTTCCCAAGATTCTCCCTGCTGGAGAGCTTGGCACACTCCCATTCTTCCTTCCTTTCCTAGACCCACACCCAGAGGCCAGGCTGGAGTTTATGAGGAAAGGGGAGGGGTAGTATTGGTCACTCAGGCTAGACCATCTAGAATTATCCTTTTCTTATTCCTCACTGGGGGATCACTGCTATCCTCCCTTCTTCTCTCCCTCTCCTTTCTCTCTTCTCCTCCCCCTGCCTCCATTTCTGCCTTCTGTACTGTCTAATCATGGTCTCATGAAATGAATACTTGATTTGGAATCAGACAACCTGGGTTCAAGTCCCACTTTTGTCACCTTGGGCAAATGATTCTGGATGGACCCTAAGGTCTCTTCCAACTGAATCTATAAACCAAAAATCCTATAAGCCCTTTCAGAGCTCCCCCACTCTATGTACCCAATGACCCATCTACACGCTGGGTCTTTGCCTAACCTCCCCAGTCTTCTCTTCCACACTAGCCATGCATTCTGTTTTCTCCTAGAGTCCCACTCTCAGCTAGGTGTCAATGAACACGAATCTCTGTTAATGTGTTAACTAGATAATGTCTTCTGTTTCTCAGATTATATAATGTCTTAATCAAAATGCACATGTCTCCAGGGAGCCCCAAGGAGTTACTTCATTGGTGAGGAAGGGCTTCCTGGGGGGACCCTTAATTTGTGCTATAGAGATAGCCATCTACTTTGTGGGGCTAGTGGCTCATCAATAGAACCTCTATTATTGAATTGTCATGATAGTTGGGTCAGAGCTTTACCCCAGACCTTGTTACTGAGGACTTGGAATGCATATCCTAAGTTGGTTGTTTCCATGGGCCTTCCTCTTCCTCTCTACACATCTTGTCTCCCACATCTGGAAGCCTGTGGGTTCTGACTGCTCATTGGAAGGACCCTTGCCAGGCCCTAGATCTCAGGAGCAGCCTGGGAAGTAAGGGAGGAAATAGCTAAGATCATAAAGATACTGAAACCAAGGATACAAATTGGATCTAGGCCTAGGCCAGGGTCCTGGCCTCAGACACTCAAGGTCCTTTGGTCTAGCATTATATATACATATACATATATAATATATATATATTATATATAATATAATATATATACATATACAATATATATATAATATATATATATTGCTTTTTGGAGGGCAATTGGGGTTAAGTGACTTGCCCAAGGTCACATGGCTAGTTTTTTTTTTGTGTTAAATGTCTGAGGTCGGATTTGAACTCAGGTTCTCCTGATTCCAGGGCCAGTTCTCTATTCACTGTGCCACCTAGCTGCCCCTCTAGCATTGTCAAAGAGCTCAAAATGTTCAGATACTTCAGTCTAGAGAGATGGAGGCTGGAGGGGGCAGGGACCAAGACCATAGTTTTGTGAGTGGGAAGGGAAGGGGATGAATGCCTTCAGGCATATGAACTAGGGATGGAGATCCTCCATGGAACCCAAGAAAGTTTTCAAGACAAATAAAAGGAAGTCATTTTACTTAGAATAATATTATCTTAGGGTTGGAAGACACCTAAAAGGAATCCTTTTCCTCTCTCACCTCCACCTCCTGCAACCCCTCGTTCCTTTTGAGGTTCAGCTCAAATGCTTCATCTCCCACTGGTCTTTCCTTCCCTGTTCAGTGGTGTTCTCCCACACTTCAAATGACTATGTATTTATTTGCATGTGTATTTTGTATTCAAGTATCCCTGTGCATGTTGTCCCATCTGGCCCTCCTCTTCCCCAATAGGACAGACAGAAGCTCTTTTAGGGTTATTTTCATTTTTGTCTCTATTCTCAGTGACCAGCAGGGTAGCAGGCACAAAAGCAGGCATTTAACAAATGCTTGTGGGTTTGAGCTCTGTGTAAATATTACAAGAAGCTTCAGATAGAGTTGGACTGGATAATCTCAAAAGTTCCTTCCAACTTGGAAATTCTATGATCTGAATGTTTGTTTCTGTGATTACATGAACTTCCATCTTCCATATAGTGCTTAAAGGAAAGACAGAATATACCCTCAGCTGGGGAATCGGAAAAACTTTGTAGATGTACGTATGTAGGATTTCAGCAAGTAGAGATGGGAGGAGGGGAGAGGATATTCTAGGTGGAGGAAAGTTGAACAAAGGTATGAGTTTTTTGACTGGTCAGGGCACATGGTGAGTAATGAGTTTGCCTGGAGTGTTCTCCACCGAGGTGAACAATCTGAGATACAGCTGGAAAGCTCTGTCGGAGGGAGGCTTTGATGCCAGGCTGAGTTTTAACTTTATTTAGTAGGCAATGGGGAGCCATTGATGGGGTCTGAGCAATGATCGGATCTGGGCATTAAGAAGACATAGAGATCCCTGATGAGGGGATTCTGGCTTAGGAAGGGGCTGAACTCCCAACTCTGGAATCCAGTGTTCTAAGACTGATTTCCCACCTAATGCACCCTCTACCCAGCTTAAGCTAGACTTATAGGATTAATTATCCCAGGCTGACAATTATTAGTAGAATAACGAGCATAACAGAATAGACTCACGAGAATTTAATAAGGGAAATAAAGACTATTTTAAGGCTACCCTTTTGCTCTAGAGATTGATGCCAAGGAGAGAAAGTCTGATGTCCTTGGATGCTCTGGCCACCCTACCTTCGTTTCTCTCATAGAATGGGAGAGGCGACTGAACCCTTGTTCTGGGGTCATGAGTTGGGTATGGGGGAGAATCCTGAGTCCCAAGCCAGGGGAAAGAGTCAGGGAAGGAAGGAGTCAGGAATGAGTTCAAGCAAGTACTGGACTGGTTGGGTAAATGTGGAAGGTCTTTTCACTGTTTTTTTCTGTTACAGCAATGCTCAGGGTATTGAGAACCCCGTTTTTGAAGCTGTGCCTCATGGGAACGCTGAATCCAAGCCCAAGCCTCCTCTGTCCTACATGGCTCAGAGACAGCCTTCTGAGTCAGGACGGCACCTTCTCTCGGAACCCAATACCCCACTCTCCCCTCCTGGCCTTGGAGATGTTTTCTTCCCATCACTAGGTAAATGCTCTCTCTTAAACCCCTAGCCTCTGGGAGCTTGTTACAGCTTCTTCCCATTCCAACACCCAAGATGTTCTGGGGGTGCCTGCAGGTCATGGGAATGAATGGAGAGAATGCAGGTCCAACATCATCCTCATTCTAATTGTCTTGTTAGGTCAGACAGGGTTAGCATGGGGAGAAGAAGAGGGGAGAGCCCTGGTCTTACTTTGATTTTCTGTTTGTTCTCTTGCAGATCCTGTCCCGGACTCTCCCAATGCAGAGGCAGTTTAGAACTGCTTAGTATTGAGGGGGATGATAACAGCATTGCTGAGGGAGAGGGGCTTGGCCTGGGCAGTCCACAGCTTGGCTGTGTGGACAAATTCCCCCTTGGACTCATTGTCTATCATTCTTTGGTGCTCTCTTGGCCTTCTCCCTCCCATGCAGGACCTAAGGGTCCCAATGATCCCTCAGGATCCAACAAATGGGGAAGAAAAATGCCTCATCAATCACCTCCCCTTGGCTCTTGGTCGCCAGAGACACTGTGGGACCTGCTCCTCAGAGAGACAAATGATTGATCAGCCACATTTAACATCCTGGGACAAAATGCTTGGATCTGAGAATCCTCCCCGTAGTTCTGAATTCTTCTTGTCATTATGCCTTAGGTCCAGGATATAGTGAACTCTCCCCTTTCCCCCATACCCATCTCAGGCCCCTGGACAGGGGGAAGCAAACTAGAATTCCTCTATAGACTACCAAGGAAATGTTGAACTTGGTGTGTAGGGAAGAACCCCGCCAGATGATTCTCACTATGCAGTCAAGGACCCATCAACCCATCCTGAGGTGCGTGTATCTGCAGGAGTGCCTTCCTTAACAAAGACTGAGACCTTGGGAGGGGAGAGAGTGAGGTGAGGAACGAGCCCATCCAGCCAGGGAGGAGTGAATAAGTATAGCCCCAGGTCACAGGAGATTACAACAAAACAAGGCTTTGGGCTCAGGGGGTTCCCTTCCCTTGGCTCTGGCCCTTCTGGGTAAGCTGCCCAGATTCCCCCTCACTCTAGACAAGAAGTACCAGCTGGAGGTACCATGTCCCTGTGAGCAATCTGGCACCTTGGGCAATCGAGGGGTGGAACTCTTGGGCTGAAATACCCTTTCCTGGCAGCTGGCAGGAAGTGATGGGGTAAATGATGGGCATTGTCATAGGGGTGAGTGAAGAGAAGGAACTCCTCAACATTTGCTGGCCAGAAGGGGATCCAGGAGAGCTGAGGGGCTCTGGAGAGCCAGGGCTCAGTGCTCCACTCTGCTGGTGTGCTGTGGTGGCTTTGAGGAATCTACCTGCTTCTTCTGAGCCTTCACTGTCTGACCTATCGAGTCGAGAGAACAATCTCTGCCTTGTCCTCAACTGATGGAGAGGAGGAGGGGGAGGAGGGGGAGCAGAGGAGGGGGGGGGAGGAGGAGGAGAAAGAAGAGGCACTCTGTAAATACAAGGCATTGTTAGCATTCTGCTATTTGTTCACCTTCGCTGCTTTGTATGTATGGATTTGTACCTGGATTTGGATTTGTTTATAAAAATGTGTGTGTATGTTTACATAGACATAGAAGCAAAAAGTGAACATTTTTTTGAAGTTGCAATTAAAGGATTTTTAAAGAACCCAGAGAACAATTAACCTTTTTTTGGAATGCTTGCTCTATTGGATGAAAGATGGGGAGAAAACGCCTCTGACTTGAGTGGGGGGCAGTTCCCAGTTTCACCTTCTCCAGAGATGCCAAGTAGGATTCCAATGGGACCCAGTAGGTGGGAAGTTCTAGGTTCTAAGGTAGTGGTGGGGGAGATTTTCCCCAGGGGTCCATTTCTCTCTGTGACTGTATTGGCTCAACTCTACCTAGTCTACAGCTGGGACCAGATTTTCAAGGCTGATGTGCTTTGGGAGGGATTCAACCTGGTCTAGAATCTCTATGTGACCCCTAGAAGTGAGAAAAATGAAGAGGAGGGCAGAAAGACAGAAATGGTCCCTCTCTATGCCCATCTGCTGGGCCAAGCTCTTCTGGACCTAGAGCTGGGATTAGCTCACAACGGGGGCTTGGATTCATGCAAACAAGCCTGTTTCCTAAGATCAGGTTTTCCTCCCTGTCCCTCTCATCTGCCCATTAAGGAAAAAAAAAAGCTTCATAGCATTGAGGGGGAGGGAGGTGATTCTTTCTCCTCCCTGCAGAAGCAGACACCAACCCTAGAGACTCTCACTTCTGCCCCAGTTCACTCTATCAGCCCTGTCTTGGTACTATCAACCCAGATGCCAGGAGGTGGTGTCTGATTAAATGATCCTAATACAGGAGAAGAGTTGGTAGAAATAAAATTTTATTCTAGTTATGTAGAATAGAAGTGTTTGCAAGGGGCTCAGGAAGACCCTTCCTTGGGGGCAGAGGCCTCATCACCATGAACCCAAGGAAGTGGGTAGGGAACTTAGAAACACTGGATGGGAGGGGCAAAGGATGGAAGGGTGCCTGCTTTGAAGTGGGAGAACAGGGTTTGGTGCTTGTGGGTGAGTCCTAACAAGGAGTCTTTGCTTTCTGAGCAAAGCATCACAAACTGTCCTGCCAGGTGATGGAGAGTGATTGGGCCATCATCCAGCAGGGGGGAGAAAGAGACCTCAGGAAGTAGACTTGGGCCACTTCTGGGAAGGCCAGTGCACCCAGAGTGGGGCTGGGGGAAGGCACTTGCTCCTTATAGGTGTCAGGCAGCATCTTCTTCGGGTTATTCCTACATTCTACATGCTGGAAGGCCCATGGCTGCCGTCATCACCCCTAGCCACTCTGCCCCCATTTCCCCAGGTGGGTGATGCCTCTGGCTTTCAAATCCAGTCTCACTCTGGGGATTCCTCTCAAGGGGGCCTGGCAGCTGGCTTGGGGGGCAGGGCCAGACTAGAGGTTTATTGGCTGCGTTCAGCCAGGCAGTGCAGTGACTGGAGGCAAAGAGACGTGGATTCTAATCCTGCCCCAGATGTTTGTTAGCAGCATGATTCAGAACCCTTAACCTCAAGCCTCAGGTTCCTCCTTTCTAAAATGGAGGTACTAAGAGTCCAGTTCTCAGGGCTGTTGGGAGGATTTAATTAGACAACCTATGTAAAGTGCTTTATAAATACCAGTGATCATCGTGGCAGCTCCCATGGTCTAATTACAAGCATGATGATCAGAAGAACCACAACTCACATTGACATGGTGCTTTATGATCAACAGAGGGCCGTCCTGTGTCCAGTCCTTCTCAGATGCTCAGTCTGCCATGAAGAGGCTCTAGTGCGTTGGACGCACACACTCTTATAGGCACTATAGTACAGGACTGGGAAGGCTTGGAGGATGGGCCGGCAGACCTGTCTGTCATCTAGGGATTACCCCAGACAAGACCAGGGAGATTTCTCACCAGATTGGCCACAGATTGTTGACATTTTCAGTCACAACAACTCACAGAGAGTCTAGTGAGGAGGGGGGAGCAGCTTATCCATGGCCAGCCAATGAATCTTTGATCTCTGAATTATGAAGACATTCTTTTCAATAACCTTGTTTGGTGGCATATTATTACCCTCACTCTATGGATGAGGAAACTGAGGCTTAGATGGGTGAACACGCTTGTTGGAGCCACAGTCAGCGACAGAACTGGGCTTCAATGAACCTGGCGCTGCAGATACTAAGGCACTTGTCCTTTCGCCTAGGCTATGATAGCTTAGAATAGTATCTTGTGCTTTGTACCTTTCAGTTCTGATCTCAGTAAGTTTCTTTCTTTTTTTCCTTCCTTCCTTCCTTCCTTCCTTC
>CM053582.1:537367243-537392658 GCA_028627135.1 Pseudochirops cupreus
TTCCTTCTCTCCTTCATTTTTCCTTCCTGCACATCTATCTTTCTTTCTTTCTTTCTTTCCTTCTTTCTTTCTTTCTTTCTTTCTTTCTTTCTTTCTTTCTTTCTTTCTTTCTTTCTTTCTTTCTTTCTTTCCTTTCCTTCTTTCTCTTCCTTCCTTCAGATGAGCTATGATGGTGGTAGTAACGAGGCGGTTTGCCCTGGCCTATACTGGCTGTGTGTGTGTGTGTGTGTGTGTGTGTGTGTGTGTGTGTGTGTGTGTGTGTGTGTGTGTGTGTGTGTGTGTGTGAATGGAAGCACCCAGAGGCCAGGCCTGGGCTGGGAGTAACAGTATAAAGCTGAGGCGGCCATGTCAACACTAGAATGCAGAGGCCTCCCCAGGAGGGCTGGGTCTGGGGTTTCACTGTGGGCTCTGGACCTCTTCTTGTCTGGGCCCATTTCCTTACAAGGGAGGAAGAGGGCTGGGGCAGAGATACCCCACTTCCTTCGCTGGCCTTCCTCCTACACAGGCCTTTCTGTTTCTCTCTTGTTTCTGCCCCTGAAAAATGAGTCTTGGTGGTTTCCTGTTTTCAGTGAACTGAACTCTGAGTTTCAAAACCTTGACATCTCCCTTCATCACACCCACCTCTACCCATCCCCACCTCCCTCCACCCTACTACTATTCTTCTTCTGGGTGGGTCTGGGGCTTGTTATTGTTTCTGTTGTTCAGGCAAGAGGAGGGGGTCGTGGCCTCCCTTCTCCTCACCTAGATTCCGTTTCTATTCAGCCCAAAGGCAACAGGACAGCGGACGTTTTACAGGTCTGGGGCTGGTGGAGATCCCAGAGGGCGTCTATCCCAGGTGAGGAAAGTGAGGCCCAAGTAGGCTCAGCAATTTACCTTAGATAATAATAGTTAATATTCATAATGTTACTTATATTTAATATATTAATATAATATACTATCGTATAATAATATAAATATATTAAATATATTATTATATGATCTAATAATTGTTATCTAGGACTAATAATAATGAGGATAATTAACATTTATACAGTGTTCACTATATGCCAGGCCCTGTGCTAAGTACTTCATGATTATTTTCTCATTTTCTCCTCACAACACCCCTGGGAGGTAGGTACCATTGTTATATCCATTTTATAGATCAGGAGATTGAGGCAAACAAAAGTTAAGTCACACATGGTCACACGGTAAGTTTAGATTTGAACTCAGGTGTTCCTACCTCCAGGCCAAGTCCTCTACCCACCCAAGGACTAAGTATCAGAAGTGGGATCTGAACCCAAGGACTCTGATTCCAGAGCTAGTGACTTTGGTAACTCCCAGACCTTCCCTTAAAAGGCCATGGAGAAGCATAAGAGTGAAAAGACAAGGATTTATTAAGCACCTACTATGTACAGGCATTGCGCTAAGTGCTTTACAAATGTAATTTAATTTATTCAAATGACAGAAAGAACACTGGAAGTTACTGCGGTGCCCGTCAGTTGGATGGGGGATAGACAAACACATGAATGTAAAGAGATACCAATGTGCCATAAGAAATGATGAGAGGGATGGTTTCAGGGAAACCTCAGATTTGCATGGACTGATGAAGAGCGAAGTGAGCAGAACCAGGAGAGTGATCTACATGATGACAATGATGATGACACTAAAAATAAACCACATTTGAAAGACTCAAGAGCTTTGAGATATGCAATTGCTCACCCATTCCAGAGGACAGGTGATCAAACATGTTGCCCATCTCCTAACAGAGAGGCAGATGACTTGCAGGATGCAGAAGGGAAACTCAGAATGAACCCGGAGACATGAATTTTTGGATACAGTCAATGCAAAAATGTGTTTTGTTTGACAATGCATATCCATTCCAAAGATTTTGTTTTTCTTTTCTTTTCCCAACAAAGGGGAAGAGAAAATGAATTTTTTTGTTAATTGAAGATAAATCAGATTTAAAAAAAGAGAACAACATTGGACTAGGGGATCAGACCCCATCACTCCCTGACTGAAAAATCTTTAATGGTTTTCTGTTGTTTCAAGGATAAAACACAAAATCCTTGGCTTGGTGTTGGCTTTTAAAGCCCTCTGTAATCTGGAGGCTACCCGTTGTTCTAGGCTAATTTCATGTCATTGCTTTTTGCATACTCTCCATTCCAGCAATACTGGTTCACTAGATGTTCAGATATATTCAATTTTCCAGCTCCTGCCTATGCATGTCTACAGAGGTGGCACTGCATTCCTGGATTCACTCTGCCCTGGCCTTCACCTCTTAGCCTCAATAAACCCTCAAGGGTCATCTCATTTGCTATTCCCTGCCTGGGACCTTTGCTGTTACCCTCAGTTATTAATCCCCCCTTGAAATCACTTTGTGTTTGCATCGGCTCTATATTTGCTTAGTTGTGTATTATTTTAACCCACCTCCATGGAGCAACATGAGCTCCTCAAATTTAATTACTTTTTTCTCTTTGTACCCCAGCACAGTGCCTTATTGATTTGATTAACCCTGCCTCCTACTGGTCACATGAACTTTGGACATGACTTTGGACGTCATTTAAAGGCATTGCAGTTGGTTGTGGGGCTAAGCTAAAGGATCTCTCAGACCTCTTCTAACACACACACTTTATGGTTCCATGAAGGGGAGGTCAAGGCTTCTCACGTAGATGGCAGAGGGGAAGTGGGAGTACAAGGAAATGAGGCCTGGCAGTGGAGAGTGCCATCTACCCTCTGAAGAGGAGTCACTTGAGATATCTGGGCTGGAGAGCCTTATTTCTCCTTTAAGGCCTAGCTCAATGTCCACATCCTCCTTGAAGCCTTTATGGATCACCCAGCCCACAGTGACATCCCCTGAAATAGTATAACATTTATTTTCTGCAACAGAGATTTGGCACTTACTGTGTTCTGTTTTGTATTGGTGATTATTTTTAACGTGTGTATATGTCTGGTCCCCCCAGTTGTAAGCTGGCAGGGGCCATGGATCTATGCTTTTTTTGGGTATTCCTTAGTGAAATTTCTTGCATTTAATAAATGTTCAGTGTCAAGGGCAGGAAAGACTCAGAGGGGACATGATATTAATTTTCAAGTGCTTGAAGAGTTATGTGTAAAAACAGCAGAGTCATTTTGTTTGGTCCAAAGGAGACTGGTAATAGAATATCACAACTAGCATCTCTTCAGAAACCAGCAAAAGGCAGTCAAAGGGGAAACTGAATCTGCAGAGAACTCTTCATGACATCCCAAAGTTCCCTAGACCCTTTGTAGGTAAATGACGGCAACAAATAGTTATGAAATGGAACAGATCTTCCAACATTTCAATGCTGATCTATTCTCATCTGTGACTGTCCTATTGGAACTCTACCACTTTAGTACCCCATGTACAATGTTCTAAGTAAAAAAGTGGTAATGAAGTACGTAAAAAGAAAGGCAGGTAAATTCGGCTGAATGTTCAGAAGAAGGTGGTGCCATAGTGCACAAAGCACTGAGCCTGGAGTCAGGAAGACTCATCTTCTTCAGTTCAAATCCAGCCTCAGACACTTACTAGCTGGGTGACCCTGGGCAAGTCACTTAACCCTATTTGCCCCAGTTTCCTCATCTGTAAAAATGAGTTGCAGACAATACAACATTATAGGACAACTCCAAAAGACTCATGATTGAAGGAAATATTCACATCCAGAGAAGGACATGTGGAGTCTGAGTGCAGATTGAAACAAACTATTTGTTTCATCTGTTTCTTTTTCTTGTTTTGTTTTGTTTCCTCTTTCCCACGGATCATGTCATCAGTTACAATCCTTCTTTACAACCTGACTGATGATTAATGGAAAAATATTTGTAGATCCTGTTTCTGAGCGCATGTTGCCATGATGGGGGGGAGAGGAAAGGGGAGAAAATCTGAAACTCAAGGGACTGTGGAACTGAACATTGTAAACTAAAAGTAAATAAACCAATTTATAAAAAAAATAAGCGGCAGAAGGAAATAGAAAAGCAGTATCTTTGCCAAGAAAACCCAAAAATGGGGTCACAGAGAGTCGGATATAACTGCAACAGCTCAACAACAACAGCGTCATACAGAAGGCATCATGCTAGAGGTATCACAATTTTATATGCACTTAAGGATCAGTTTTCAAGATTTCTTGAAGACTGTGAGATGCCAAAAAGAATGGAAAAGATCATAGAAAGCACTATTAGCTAAAAAAAGTGATAAAAAACCATCAGTAATGGTCAAGCCACATGCCAGCCTTTTCATTCCTACAAAGACTGTATGCTAACGGTGATGGTAAACGTCGAGCCCATCCTCCATGGAAACTCAAGAATGTGATGGGTAGGTTTTGTAGATCACTGTCCCTAGGAGATCACATCTTTACTGTGGCACAATTGCCAGGAATTAACAATGTACATACTTCTGTGTCTATTATTTGTTGAAAACAAAACAAAACAAAAAAATCCCCACCGATTTGTCTCAGCAGCACAAAATGCTCTCAAGGCGCTCATAGAGGCTCTTCTCCAACAAGGTATCTCTCTTGCATACTTAAAACCACCCAGGATTCCGTGACAGATGGGACTACAAAGATAACTTCATTCAACAATCTGCTGGAGATCCATATCCAGGAAGGCAGAAAACAAGGAGACAGATGTTTACTAAATGTGTTTGCCAGCGCCATGAAGGACGTCCTGCCAGCTCCTCAATGGAAGAGAGATTCCCTTTTGATGACATTCTCCAGATGTTCACATTAGTGGATGACATTGCGTCAGCTACGTAAAGGCTTGAAAGACTACAGGGTCTTCTCAATGAGATCCAGGGTCATTCAAAAGAGATCAGATGAACAATCTACCCTCAAAAGACAGAGAGACCCCCTTGGTCTGCTCTGCCTAGTGTCATCTCTTACACCTGCTGCAAAGCCCATTAGGCTCTACTAAGAATATTGTCCAAGTAATTTTTGTGAGTTTAAATCTGGCCTCAGATACTTATTAGCTGTGTGACCTTGGGCAAGTCACTGAACCCTGTTTGTCTCAGTTCCTCATCTGTAAAATGAGCTGGAAAAGGAAATGGCAAACTGCTCCAGTGTCTTTGCAAAGAAAACTCCAAAGGGGGTCACAAAGAGTCAGACACATCTGAAAAATGACTGAACAATAACTTAGCAATCTTCCTAAAGTTCAGTAGCTTTAAGTGACTTCTCCATGTTTGCTAAACACAGTATCAACTCCTTAGCCCGACATTTAAGTGACTCCCAAATCTGGCTTCTCATTTTGTACTGCTTTTCTTCCTATTCCGTTATATTCCAGCCAAACTGACCTATTCATTCTTTCCCAATCTCATCTTGTCTTCTTCCAACTCTGTGTATCAATGCCTGTAGTTTCCCATGTCTTCAATGGACTCCCCATCATCACCACCTGTTGTGACCCTTCTCTTCCTTCAAGGCCCAGCATAGGGGACTATGTCCTCTAGGACACTTTCCCTGGTACCCTATGCCCACCTCCTGTGGGCATTTTCTCCCTCCTTGAATTTCTCCTGCCTTTTCTCTGACCTCAGTCATGAACTTTATCATATTTTAATTTTGGCTACTCCTGTGTGTACTTTTCCCTATTCCATTCTCCATAATAGACTGTAAGCTCCATGAGGGTCAAGCATGCCATGATTTTTCGTCTTTTGAGTTTCCAAGGCTTAGCACGGTTCTGGATACACATAGCATGCAGATCTTAGTTGAAAGGTAGGGGTGGTTTCTCTGTACTTTTCCTCTGGGCTTGTCTGTCTCCTGGACCTTGGGAACTAAACAGGCTTTGACACATAGAATCTTATATGCCTGGGTGTTGAGAATGTCATGACCAGCCCCCTGCCTCTAGGATGAACTATTTACCAAACTATTATGTAAATGCAGCTAAAAGGAAGCCAGGCATGTGGGCAATTAACCTCAAGGAAATGATTTTATTCAACTGTGAGTGTGGCTGATGACATGACCTTACTGCTATGTGTTTGTTGAATCCCCGGGGAAAAATCAATGTGATCAAGATTTTACGATGATACCTATTTGTCCAAACTTCCTGATTTTCCAGGACGTATCACTAGGACTCATTCATAGTTACAGGAGATAGAACGATACAATTCCAGGGTCAGAGAACCTGGGTTCATATCTTACCTTTGATCCTTACTATGTAGGTGACCCTGGACAAGTCACTTAATGACCTTAGGCTTCAGTTTCCTTAGTATTACAAAGATGGATGATGAGATCAGAGGTGTCAGACAGGCGTGCATTGTTGCTAACAATCCCCAGTATGTAGGAACCAGATTAAAACGTAATTGGGAAACATTTAACAAAATAAATAAAAAAAATAACACAAAATAGACATTGATAATATGTGGTTTTCTAAGTTAATATGTGGCCTGCAGAGATCTTTATGTACAGTTTAGTGACCCCATTTCTATTTGAATTTGACACCTTGTACTGGATGGTCTCTGTGATTCTTTCCAGTCCCAAATAGATCATTTCATGATCTTGTGGGATAGAGTCCCCCTACACACATGACCATCCCTTTCCTGCCTTTGCGATCTAGGACAAGTTGCATTACTTTTGTGGGCTTCAGTTTCCCTCTCTGTAAGGGAGTTAGATTAGATGACCTCAAAAGGTCATCTCTATTTGGTCCCATGATCCTTTTCTGAGCCTCCAATTTCTCTAACTTGGGTGAGAACTCCAAGCATATGTTAGAGTCAACAAGTCACTGGTGAGATGAGGGGTGGAACTGCTATCCAGAGAGACTACTAGGACCAAGGGAAATGACCCAGTGTTTCAGTATTTAGCATTGTCCCCCTTTGCACTCAGCAGGAGACATTAAATAGATGTTTACTGAAGGAAAACATGAGATATATTAGTAGATGAACCCACACAACAGCAGCCAGTTCCCACTCACTGAATCTCTTATCAGTTCTAGAGGATTCCCGCTCCCCACAGCCACAAAGCATCCCACTTCCTTCCACCGTCCCTCCCTCTCTCTGCAGCCCCATTACTTACCGAGAGAGTGGGAGTGCCCTCATCCTCCACAGTGACCACCAAGTGGTAGAAGCCTTGGCGTTCTCGATCTGGTGGAGAGGGCCTGGTGGCAATCTCTCCAGTGACCCGGTCCATTCGGAAGGTCATATCCTCATTTCCCCCGGTGATGTAGTAGGACAGGACACTATTGATTCCAATGTCCCTGTCAGTGGCTATCACCTGGATGACAGCAGTGCCCCCACCCACGTTCTGTGAAAGAGACAGGAGAAGGAGGTTACTCCAGATCCAGGGTGTTGGCATCAACATGTTGGTGTTCCAACCAAGACCTAGGGCCTGTTTTTGAGAACTGAGTGACCTCAATATACAGTAACCTCCATAATGTTTGATTCTATGGCTATCTCTCCCTCATCATTGTTGAGCGTTACTCAAAGAGATGCAGCTCTTAGATAATGCCTAGTTTGGCAGGGGGCCCAATAATACATTAGTCAGGACTGACTCATTCTTGAGATTGCATGAGAAAACCATTTCTTTGGATACTGGCTATCTGGGTATGTCTGTCTGTTCTCTGGGAGATGAAGTAGGGTTCTCTTTCCTAGTCCTTGGGAACTGACAGGAGAACAGGAAAGGGAACATGGCCAAACAAATTGTGGCATATGACTATAATAGAATATTTTTGTACCAGAAGAACCGTGAACATAAGTATGTCAGAGAAACCTGGGAAGATTTATATAATGATGCAAAGCAAAGTAAATAAAACCAAGAAAATGATGACCATATCACCATATGAGGAAACAACAGTGAAAACCTTGAGTACTCTGATCCATGAAGGGACCAACGATGATTTCAGAGGACTGACAGTGAAATGTACCTCCTGGTTCTTTGCAGAAAGGTGGTAGACCATAGGAGCAGAACAAGGCATACATTTGCATACATGGCCAATGTATTGGCTTGTTTGTCTAAGCTATACTTTGTCACTAGTTCTGTTAGCAGTAATGATGGAGGCATTCCCTGGGATATGATGACATTAAAAAAAGAATATCAATAAGAACATTTTTAAAAAGAGGGAAAGGTACTCTGTATTCAGGATTCCTTCTATTTTAGGAGGATTTGTAATTCTAGTAGGATTTGGGGAGGAGCTGTAGGTGAAGAGGGATACACAGCCCCCATGGGACTTAAGATCCTCTATAATCTGGACTTAACATATCCTACACATTGGTACCCACTCCTTTATAACCTTCATTTATCACTTAACTCTATAATGCCTTATATTATTACCTGTTCTTTCATGTGTATGAATCATCAGCCAACCAATTAACAAGAAATTATTAAGTATCTATCATGTGCCAGGAACTGCACTAAGTGCTGGGGACACAAAGACAAGAATGAAACAGTCCCTGCCCTCAAGGAGCTTATATTCTATAAGGGAGACAATATATACACATGAATATGTATAGAACACATAGAAAATGAATACAAGGTAGTTTGAGGAAAAAGTGTGGGGGAATCAGAGAACTCTTCATGAAGAAGGTGGGGCTTGAGCTGAATTTTGAAGGAAACTGGAGATTAGATGGGGCATGGTGAGAAGGAAGTATAGACATGAGGCACTGCAAGTGCAAAGGCATGGAGGTGGGAAAATCTAACTCCTCAAATCTATAGGTGGGCCAGTGAGGAGGCCAGTATGGCTGGAGTATAGGGAAGGGAGTAAAGTGCTGTAAAGATCTCTAAGTGCCCATCAGAGGAGTTTAACTTTGGTATTAGAGACAATAGTGAGCCACTAGAATTTGTCGAGTGTGGGGAGTGGTGACAGTATCACACTTACATTTTAAGAAGATCATTTTAGTCAGGGTGTGGAGGATGGATTGCAGTAGAGTGAGGCCTGGGGCAGGGAGACGCAAAAGGAAGCTATTGTCATAGTCCAAGAGGTGAGAAGGGTAATAAGGACCTGAACTGGGGTGGTGGCTGTGCGAGTGGAGAGAAGGGGATGTGTGTGGGAGAGGCTGCTGAGATAGGGACAAGAAGGTCCAACAACTGATAGGATATGTGGGGTGAATGAGGATAATGACACCCAAGTTGCAAATCTAGGAGACTGGAAGGATGCTGGTGCCCTTGATAGTGACTGAGGAAGGTTTTCTGGGAAGCCTGGCAGAAGTGTGGGTTTTGGGGGAAACTGAGTTCGGTGTGAATTTAATGAGTTGAGGAAGCCTTCATGAAATCCAATATGATTTCTTAAAGAAATTATAAATTATAAAGAAATTATAAACTCCTGGAGTACAGCAACCATGTTTTCTATTGCTGTTCAATAATCTGAGCTCCTGACAATGGCTTCGGCACAGTAGGCATTTCAGATACTTCACAGAATTTGAGAGTTGGAAGGGACTTCAGTGATATTCTGGTAAAACCCACTATACCATCCCTAATCATGGGGTCTTCTAGCATTTGCTTGAAAACATCCAAGGAGGGGGAACTTGTCATGTCTCAGGAGCCTCATTCCACTCTTGGACAGTTCTAAGTGTTAGGAAGCTCTTTCTGACATCAAGCCCAAGGTGACCTTTTTGCAAATTGCACGCATGGCTCCTGGTTCTGCCCTCTGGGGCCAAGCAGAACAGGCCTAATTTCCCTTTCACTTGTCAGCTCTTAGATACTGGAGTATGACTGTCATGTCTCCCTTCAGGCTTCTCTTTTCTTGGGAAAACATCCCCAGTTCCTCTAGCCAAACCTCACAGGACTTAGACTTATGTCTCTCCAGATCCTAGAACAGTGCTAATAAATGCTTGTTGATTGATTAACCTGAATGAGTGAATGCTGTTGGGGATGCTTAGGACACTATTGAGACTCAACAAATCTTTGTTGAATGAATGAGTAAGTAAGCCCTGATAGGCACTCAGGGCATAGGAGTAAGTGACTGGGGAATGATGCAAGAATCCATGACTGCCTAGGACAGCAGTGTGGGTGTTTGAAGGTTGAGCTCACCTCATTCACACTGACGTTGTACCCAAAGGGACTCTCAATGACGGGAGGATTGTCGTTGATGTCTAGGATGGTGATTCGCAAGATATGGTCTTTCCTTCTGGGAGGGGAGCCGCCATCAACTGCCACAATCTATGGAGGGGGAGAAGAAAGCAGAAAAGGGTGGTAATTATGGTCTCACAGGAGAAGGAACAGATTAGGGCTCTGGAATCTAACAACGACAAAGGCTGGCTGCCAGGAAGGAAGCTTGGAACCTACTAACTGACATCTGCCTCCTAGGCTGGCCTGCACTGTGCGTTCAACTGGTAAGAGAAGACAGAGAATAAGGTTAGCTTACACCTGTCTGTCTTCCAACCTGCTTTGTGACGGTGACCCTTGCTTGAACCTGTGGTTCTGATTTTAGACTCTGACTCTGGCTTGCTTGTCTCCTGGTTCTGACCCTCACTGGCCTAGACCACATTTGTAACTCCCTCCTTCCCTCTCTCACTCTCTCTCTCTCTCTCTCTCTCTCTCTGGCTCTCTCTCCCTCCCTCCCTCCCTTCCTCCCCTTGTCTGGCTCCTAGATTCAAGTTTCTGAGCCTCACCCTAGGCCAAGGACCTGGCTTCTGGTTCCTGTCTTCTGTCTTTAATGGATTTACTATAGCTGACTGACAGACCCAGAGCTTCTGAAAGGTCTTTTCTGGTGGCACCTGAGAAGACCAACCCTAAGCTGAACACAGTAGCCAATGCCAGGAGAGGAGGGTATTTTTTCTTGGAGCAGGTATCTGGGCTGGCTCTGTCCTGGACAGCACTCTGCCAGGGCTCCCCAGGTCCCGCTTGAGCTACAGGACAGCAAAAAAGGACAAGCTGAATTTGTTTATCAAGGTATACCTTCTTAAATAAGAGGCCATATCATTTACTGGATAGTGCACTGGCTTTGGGATCAGAAAGACCCAAGTTCAAAACCTGCCTTTGACACTTAACTAGCCACGTGGCCACAGTCAAATAACTTTACTCTTTTTCGTTAAAACTGACACTCTGAGATTTTAGGCTCTAGGTAACTTCTTATCTACATCAGTTAACTTCCTTTCTTTCTAAAAATGTTAATGTGATGGAAAAAAGTCTTTATGATTCTTAAATCATCATCATTTCCTAATTTGCCTTTCCCTGACCCCACTTCCTTCCCTTCCAAATATTCTCTTGTTATAAAGAAAAAACAACCCAGAGGAAGTTGATTAGTTTTCCTAGGTATGTTCCCCTACTTGATCTCATTTGATTCTTACAATACTCCTGTAGGTAGGGTAGGTATTATTTTCCTCAGTTTTCAGATGGGGAAACTGAAGCATGCAGTGAGTTAGTGACAGGGCAGAACTGAAGCCTCCCCAAACCACCTTTGGCTCTCAAGGCAGCACCTATAGAAACCTTAGTCATTTCCTGCTCTGAACGCAAGACATCTCTATCCATCTCTTCTCGTTCTCCTCCAATGGAATGACAATGAATAGCGGCTCAGAGTCAAAGATCTAGATTCTGACATGTACTGCCTGTGTGACCATGGGTAAGTCAGTGAACCTCTAGGTCCTTCTGGAAACTCACCATGATGCCAAATTAAAGACAAATGTTTTCTCTCTGTACTTCCTGCCTTGTGCAATCCATACTGACCCAGATGTACTGGCCAATGGTAAAGAAGCCAACTTACAAACCAAATAGATTTAGAGCTAGAAGTAGCCAAAGAGGTCATCTGGCCCAGCGCTGACATTTCGTGGATAAGGAGGTTTACAAGGTTAGGTGAAATTAGATAGGACTTAAATGGCAGAGTTGAGACTTTGACCCAGATTTGGCTCCAGATTCAAGGGTACCATCATGGAATGGAGCATGTGGCCTTCATTGAAGCTCTCCAAGGTAATGAGCTTTGCTCTGCTCAGTCGGAGCTCTCAGGGTTCTAGAGCAGCAGTTCTCAACCTTCCTAATGCCGCGACCCTTTAATACATTCCTCGTGTTGTGGTGACCCCCAACCATAAAATCATTTTCACTGCTACTTCATAGCTGTAATTTTGCTACCGTTATGAATCTATCTGACATGCAGGATGTATTTTCATTGTTACAAACTGAACACAACCCACAGGTTGAGAACTGCTGCTCTAGAGCATCCCGGGTGAGATGGGTGGGGCTTACTTACCTTGAGAATATAGTGATCCAATTCTTCTCTGTCCAGGGGCCTGGCCACAAACACCTCACCAATGGAGTCATTGGTGGTGAGAATTTCAAAGGCCCCACCAATGTTTCCTGAGGCCAGGTAGAAAGACACCTGCCAGGGAAAAAGAGGTGATACTGAGAGGGAGAGTTGGGAAAGTAGGAGGAGTGAGAGCACAGTGGAGGCAGGGGTGTGTGCCGGTAAATGTTTAATAACCAGTTCTCTGAAAAAATTTATATGACATACTTTTAAATTTAATCTACATTATTAAATTTTTCTTCATCACCTTCTAGAATCAGCAGAACAACAAAGCAAACACTGACTTGTAGCTGTTTGCTGACTTCTGAGGTATAAATGCTCACATTGAAAATTTAACAATCAGCTCTCTTGAGCAGATGGTTCAAGCACACCCAAGTGGAAGTCACCACTCTGCCCTTACTCTATTGTATCTGAAGCAAGATGGTCTAGATGTTTGAAGCTTTTCCAAGCTTACTCTCTGGAGAAGTATGGACCATTTTCTTTGCAAGCACTTACCTGCAGAATAAGTTTGATGAAGTAGTCTATTAGGTGGTGCCCTCAAATGTTTCCATCCACTCCAGAACACTCCAGGTGTTACTCTTGTGGTGAGACTGTTCATATCTTAAACCAACTTCTCTGTGAACATGTTGTGATTAAAATGCAAACTCTCTGAGGGCAGGGCCAGTCTCACTCTCCATTTGTATTTGGTGCCAAGAACAGTGCCTGGCACAGAACCGGGACTCAATGAATGTTTATTAGTAGTTTGGCTGTTTGATGGATAAGAGCAGGGGATGATATGGCCTCATCACGTCCAGCCAGTTAGTGAATTAGTGTCTCCTGTGTATCAGGCCCTGTGCCAAGGGCTGGGGCTACAAAGAAAGGCAAAAGATTGTCCCTGCCCTCAGGGAGCTCCCAGTCTGCAGGGAACACAGGACTAAGGGCGGTTACAAGACTCACATCTGAGTCCCACTTCCTCTGATGTGTCCTCATGATTTTCCCAGGGTAGAGCTCCATGAAAACATAAATTTTATAAAATGGCAGACTTTTTTTCTTTTTCTTTTCTTTTCTTTTTTAAACCAACTTACTTTCAGAGGGACCAAAGCAAGCTAATGTGATCATATCATGCCAGGCGGTTTCATAGATTCAGAGCCGGAAGGGACCTCAGAGCCATCTGGTCCAATCTTGTAATTTTACAGAAGGGGGAACTGAGGCTCAGACAGAGGACATGATCTTCTCACCAAGGTCACCCAAGCAGTGGGAGTTATCAGGGCTAGGATCTGGACACAAGTCCTCTGGCTCTGGATCTGGCTGTATTAGGTACTGGGTTTGGTGCTTGTGGATGCATAGTATTATGTGTATACCATGAACATAAGCTCCTTGAGGGTAGGGACTGGGTTGTTTTTTGCCTTTGGATCACCAGGGCAGTGTGTGTGTGTGTGTGTGTGTGTGTGTGTGTGTGTGTGTGTGTGTGTGTGTGTGTGTGTGTGTGTGTGTGTGTGTGTGTGTGTGTGTGTGTGTGTGTATGTGGCTTAATGCATAGTGGATCCCAGTTAGAAAGACTTGGCTTCAGCACCTGCCTCTAATGTTGTGTGATTGTGGCTAAGTCAGTCAACATCTCAGTGATTCTGAGATGCTAAATTATTGACAAGTTGGGGATCTTCATTGGCGGAGGCAGGTTCTAGCCTGGGAGCCCCCAAATGGTGAAAACACAGATCTGGACAAAAAGAATGCCCACAGTGCCTAGCTAGGTGCCAGACACATTCTGGATAAATGTTTGTTTGAATTTGCTTGGATGATTTGGGAGCTATGGAGTTGTGGGTAGGCATGTGCCTTCTGTGATGTACACATAATGTGTGTAAATGAGCTTGCCATGATTTGTAGCTCATGTGATTGACAGCCCAAGAAGGGTATCACACTCAGGATGCAAACCCTGAGGATGGGCCAGCTGGTGCCCAGGGCTCCAGCAGAATGAAGACTCTGGCCTGCTCTGTCTTCAGTTCAAGGCCAAATTTGAGCTGACCATGCTTATGAACAATGAAAGTCCTGATGACCTTCCTCCCCTCTAGCTGAGTTGTTCATGCTGCCCTTCCCACTCAGGAGGGAACTTAGGTGGCGTGTGTGGCCCTTACCTGCCCGTTGCTGCCTATATCAGCATCTCGAGCTGTGACCACTGCTACACGGCGTCCCACAGCATAGTCCTCAGGTACACTGACAAGTGAGTCAGAAGTCGGGTCAAATTGAGGACTGTTGTCATTCTCATCCAACACTGTGATGTAGACCTGGGAAGGTGGAGAGATGTGGTCAATGGCCCCTGTTCTCTCTGACTCAGGCCCTCCTCAGCCCAAAGGTGGGCTGCTAGAGGCCACACTGCGAGGCAAGATCTTCACATTGTCCCAGCTCCACACTCCTCACGGGAACTCAACAATGGCATCTTGATTGATGTGGCTTGAAATCCACTTTGGGGAATAAAATTAGAAAAACTGTTGGGGCTGGAAGCTGGCGTGGCCTGGGGTGGAGCAGAGTCTCTACCCCTTTTAGCCCAACCTGGTGTTTTTACAGAAAGGGCCCAGGCTTATCTTTGCAGAGTAAGGGCTGGGGTGTAGGGTAGGAGGAGGCTGAGCCATCTGGGGCAGAGGAAGGAACAGAGGGTTTCCATGCTTGCTAGTATAACTTATTGATGTTACATAAGGAACAAGCAAAGTACATGCAAATTCACACATTTATTTTAAGTCAATAGCGCCAGCCTTTCTGTGAAGTGGCTGACTATGCTGAGTAGAGTTTCCAGGGTGTGTTCCTCATGATACCAATGTGATAAGGTCACACACACACAGGCACACACACATGCACACACACACACATGCACACACACATACACACACACATACACATATGCACACATGCACACATACACACACACTCACACACACACACTCACACACACACATACACGCATGCACACACATATACACACACACACTCACACACACACCCCCACGCACACACACACATATACACACACACTCACACACACATAGGGGCCTAAAACCATCTCAGCATCATTCCTTTCTGGATAAACTATTCCGTTTCTTCATGGCCAAACCATTCTACTTGCTCATGCCCCCCAATTAGTTATAGTATTTTAGAGCTGGGAAGAGCCTAAGAGATAATTTCACAGATGAGGAAACTGAGGCTTAAACATCTCATTTCCTTATTTCACTCTAATGAAACAGTGTTCAAACTATTTTACTTAATTTTTTGTTCAATGTCATGGCATTGAACTCCTACCCTGTCTCAGATTAAGGAAAAGTCATTGGAACACAAAGAATTTTGAACAGTTTGACCAATTAGCAGGAAGGGTTCTGGGTCCCCAAGGCTTGAGGCCTCTGGGGGTGCAATAAAATGTGAGTTACACTTATTTCAGGGTCTGTTTTATCTCTGCTCATTTCTCATAATTGTTTTGTGGCCAAAGCTGCAGAGAGCAATGCCAAGACTAGGGTCTTTTGACCTTGGCCATGGTAAGGGGGCTGAGACTTTAGGAAGGATCAGGCAGGTTGCCAGTCAGGAGGAGAGTTGGGCCCCTGAATGGGGAAGCTGACCAATGGAAGGGTTAGAAGAGTAGAGAATCAGAGAAAGAGGAGCCCAGTAATGTGGCTGACCCTATGCTGGAGCTCCCATTTCCCCTTTTCAACATCTTGAGGGAAGAAGATGCTCAGGGCTGACAAACCCCACAGCTGTTATAAGAGAACCCTTGCATTTGAGGATGCCTACCCTGGTCTTGCATCTTAGGTTCAGGGCAGAGGAAGAAGAGGTTTCTGGGGAGGGGAGAAAGGTAGAGTTGGGTTGTGGTTTCAGGTTCCTGATCTGAGACTTAGCAGAGGAAACTATGTCACCTTTAAAAGGCCCCTGCCCACACTCCCCCCACATGTTAGAGAGAGTTTGGGGGTGGAGGGAGAAAAGAGTTGGTATCTTTAAGGCAGCAACCTTGACTGAGGTTCTGCCCAAGGAATCTAGAGGATGGAGATCAGGGTGGCCTTTCTCCTTGCCCAAGGCAACCCCCTTTAAATGCATAAGTGATCCCGTTCTATCCCATATTCTCCAGCAGATTGCTCCCCCTGTCATCCACTTACTTATCTTCAAACTTTCCCATTCTATTGGCTGCCTACAAACTTGCCCTTGTCTCCTCATCCTCAAAAACCCTCATCTGTTCCATTCATCCCCAGTAGCTATTATCTCATTCCTCTCCTTCCATCTGCAGCTAAACCTCCAGCCAAAAAGGGCATGGGCACTGCTGCTTCCTTTCCTCTCACCCTCTTCTCATCTCTCTGTGGTCTGGCTTCCAACCTCATCATTCAATTGAAACTGCTCCTTTCAAAGTCCCCAACACTCTCTTGATGACCCAATTGAATGCCCTTTTCTCAATCCTTATCCTCAACTTCTCTGAAGCCTTGGGCACATTGACCGCCATCTTCCCCTTGATGATCTTAGGCTTTCTCCTGGTTCTTCTTGTTACTTCTCTGACCATTCTTTCTAGGTCTCCTTTACTGAATCTTCAAACAGGCCATGCCCACTAATTGTTGACGTCCTGCAGGGCTCTGTTCTGCATTCTCTTCTCTTCCTTCTAGGCTATATTATTAGGTGCTTCCATCAGATCCCACGAATTCAATGATCATCTCCAGGCTGATGATTCTCAGATCTACATAGCCAGTCCCAGTCTCTCCTAACCTCCAGCTTCATATCTCCAACTGCTTTTCAGACATTTCAAACCATATGTCCTGTAGGTATCTTTAGCTCAAAATGTCCTCTCCAAACTCCCCCATTACTATAGCTAATGACTGTCTATTGCACCTTTATGACACTTCCTGTATACACTGCTTTCTCCCCTCTAACACCACCCTGGTGCAGACCCTCCCCTTACCACATTATTGCAGTAGCCTGCTGGTTGGTCTCTCTGCCACAAGCAACCCAGCTGTCAAAGGGATTTTCCTAAAGAGCAAATCTGACCATGTCCTCCCCCTGCTAGTAAACTCCAGTGGCTCCCTGTCTAGGAAAATGTGGGGGAGAAAAGAACACTGGGGTGGAGGGCAACAATCAGTAAAAGCTCTATGGGGAACATTATTGGTGCCTGAACTGACCCTGGAAGTATTCCAAAAGGCAGAGAGATGAGGAGGGAGTAAATGCAGGGAGGCAGGAAATGACATTTTAGTTTGAGGAGTAGCCATTTGCCTGGAATGTTGTATACTTATGGGGACCTACCAGGGAAAGGTAAAGTGGAACTAGATCTTGGAGGTCCTTAAATACAAGGCTTCTGGAGTTTATTCTCAAGACGATAGGGGGTTACTAAGGGCTTTTGAGCACTACAGTGACATTAGAATGGAAACTGTACCTTAGGAAGGTGATAATGGCAGCTGTGTGGGAGGATGGAATGGAGAAGAGAGAAAGCAGAGAGCATAGAGACTGTAATGGAAGTTATTGCAGTAATTCAGATGAGAATGGAGAAGGACCTGAACCATAATGGTGGTGACTGTATGAATATAGAGAAGCGGGAAGATTTGCCAAGCTGGCATCAATGAGGCTTGGCGCCTAATTGGATGAGAGTGTAGTGGGAGGGGGTAGAGTCCAAGATAAGGAGCTGAAGTGACTGGGGGGATGGTGGTGTCATTGCTAGAAAAAGGGAAGTTAGGAGAAGGGGCAGTGGAAGCAGACAGATGGTTTCAGTTTTGGGCACGTCGAGGATAAGTGGCTGATCTTTGTCTCAGGGATGCTGAGGTAAAGTAAGGAGGGATCTATTCTGAGGTTAGGAGATTCTGGGGGGGGGGTGGAGTCATGCAAGCACTGGTAGGAACAGAGGGGAGCCAGCCTGTAGCAGCAGCTCAGGGGGTGTGGTCCAGTAGAGACAAGTCTTGTGTGACCATGGGGAGGATACAGCCTCTTGGGCTCTACAATTCCTCAGGTATGAAATAAGGACTAGATAACCTTGAAGGTCCATCCCAGCTCCAACTCTATGGTCCCACCAGGAAGGAGAAAACACTCAGGAAAGAATGGGTCAGGGGACCAATTTCTTTACAGTGTTACAGACCAAATGGCATGACAGCTGCTCAAAGCCAACCTGTGCCTTCACGAATTGCATTGGAACCTCTACCGGGCAACCAGATGCAGATGATTCTCAATTTTCTTGATGGGGGCAGTGATGCAAACAGCCTAAAGATAGCTATGTCTGGCTTTTGAAATGCACGATACGTTATTTCTCCCACAGCAAATTTTCCTTTCCAGTGACTCTCTTAGGCCAGTATTAAAATGAGCCCATCTATCCTGAGTGAACACCAGCTGACCACAGGAGGTGGAGGGGGATGGCAGGAGCAGGCTGCCAAAGCCCATGCTGGGAGGGCAGGGGGATCCTGCCTTGGCTGGGATTCACACAGTGAATGAGCCACACCTGGATAATAGAACATTGTCTACAATTGGGACTTTCTGATTCTCCTAGGCAGGTAGGTGGCTGGTAAATAAGTGCAGAGTCAGGAAGATCTGAGTTTGAATCCCACCACAATAGCTGTGTGACCTTGAGCAAGTCACTTAACTGCTCTCAGTCTCAATTTTCCCAAGTGTAAAATAATAATGATAGCTAACATTGATGTAGTGCCTACTATATGCCAGTGACTTTGCCAAGTACTTTAAGAAGATTATCCCATCTTTAAAATGGAGATAGTAATAGCACTGAACTCCCAGAGTTATTGTAAGGATCAAATGAAGTAATAATTATAAATCGCAAACCTTACAGCACTATATGTAAATGGTCACTATTCTTTTCCTTCTCCTCCTCTTCCTCCTCTTTCTCCTCTCAAACCCAAGCACTAATGTTTATCTCATTGCATCTTTTTCTAGGACTATGTTTTCCCTTCTTCTTGCCTTGTGGAACGTTCTTAACAATTCAATCCAAATTATTCCCTTCCTCCAAAGCCAATTGAAGAGATAGGATAGTAGGTTTTGAGCTGGAAGGCCTTTGGGGGCCATCGAGTGCAACTTCCTCACTTTATAGATGGGAAAACCGAGACCCAGAGAGATCCCAAGAGTAATGGTGGAATCTATTTGGAGAATCCCAGTGGCCAAGCTGGGACTCAAACCCAGGTCCTTTGGCTCCAAAGCCAGAACTTTCCTCTTGTACCAATTTGCTTCTCATCTTGCAATTCTGAAAAAGTCTTCTTTGACTATTATATACATAAGTGATCTCCCCTTTCCCTGAGATCTGCTCAAAGCACACATCTATCAATGAATCTAGCACTTGATCAAGAACTGTTCTTATGGATGACTTTCCATTTTGTGTGTCAGCCTAGTCTAAATGTTTGGGGGCAACACCCCCTTGTTTCTCTTCCTTTTGTACTTCCCTTCTCCCATTGGGACTTAACACTGACCTGGGCACCTAAGAAGACTGTGATCAATACTTATTGAACTATTTGGCAGAGTTAGGTTAAGGGAAGAAAAGACCAGAAGAGAGAACATTCATGCAGGGAAGGGGTGAAGACCTGCTAAGCTCTCTGCTTAGAATTGTCCACCAGAAGGAAGGAGGGCTAAAGGCTCATAGCTAGTCTCATGCAGGGTCCAGAGCAGACAGCACTCACAGACCAGAAGACAGAAAGGGAAAAGAAACCAGAGCATCCTTCTACTCACCTTCTGCAGAGGGGATAGCAGTAAAGAAGTTGAGAAAAATACAGTGGTTATTGATCTAGCTGGTCCTTCTGTTTGGTATTCATCTGGTCAACGGGAGAGGGGCCTAGTAGAAGAACTCAGGGTGGTTTTGATAATGTATGGGGGAGGATGCCCTGGTTGTTTTATATCATCCTCACTTCCTCCTGCCTGGGTTCTAATGCCCAGAGTGTGAGTTTGGGAAATCTGGTCGAGGTGGGCCCTGAGAAGGGTGTGTTCCATGCTATAACTTAGGCCCAGGACAGCATGATTCTGGGAAGAATGGGACAATTCTGGGAATATCATAGGTGCAAGGCTATTCTAGGCCACTAAGACCCTACGACCAGTCCTGGAATCTCTTCCTAACCTTGTTTTCCTAATCTGAACTGATACTCATTCCTTTTATCTCATCTCTCCTTTTTAGACTTTGTCCTCCTCCCAGCATCTGTCAAAGCTACAAGCTGTCAGTCAGGCTAGCCCTCAGTATCACTCTAGGTGAGGCATTGACTTACCACAGTAGAATCAATTTTAGGACCCCCATCATCTGCCACGACTGTTAGGGTATAGAAGTCTCCTTTCTCCCTGTCCACCAGGCCCTTGACAGTGATCACACCCTGTTGGAGAAAGGGAAGATCCAGATGGGGAGTGACCAAAGGGAAGCAAGTAGGCAGTTAGTTTGTTGACCACTCCCTGCACACCCATCCTTGCCATGCCCTCTAACTTACCGTGACTGAATCAATTTTGAAGAGGGCCCGGGCCTGGGGACTGGTGTAAGGGTCAAATCTGTAGATTATCGGGTTGATGTTGTCAATGGAGAATGCTTGTACCCTTACCACCTCAGAGCCCCAGGGCAGGTTCTCCATGATGGCAGCCTCATAGGAAGCATTGGAGAACTGCACAGCCTCATCCAGCTCATTGAGGAGAGTGATATAGACGCTGCAGAATCCCTGGTTGAACGGGGGCGCCTGGTCGGTAGCTGACACATTCATCAGGTAGCTTGTCTTGGTCTCATAGTCCAGATAGTCAATGGTGATAATGAGACCTGTGCTCTCATCAATCTCAAACTTCCCCTCTGAGCCCGACAGGATGCGGTAGATGACCAGCCCACCATCTCCTAGAAGTAGGGCAGAAGATTTTGTATTTCATTTACAAAATAATCTTTCCCCTTCCCAAACAACTTACTCTAAACTCAGGTTGGTCATGAGTGAAATCTTTCTCCTGTCCCATCCTATGATCTAATCTGGGACCCACAGAGATGGAGGGAAGCACACATTGCTTCCCACCCTCTCTGGTCTGGATTTTGGTATGAAATGTAGGGAAGAGTGAGAGACCATATACCATAGTCTTGCTTCTAAGACAATCTATGATCTAAGGTCCTCTGTCAATCATATCTTTAACCATTGCAAAAGCTGAGATTCACACAACTAAATGGAATTTCAAACCCAAAAGCATATGAGGAGGAGCAGAAAGGGTGATTTTTCAGGAATAGTGTTACAAATCTTTTTGAAGAGGGCCTGGGCCTGGGGACTGGTGTAAGGGTCAAATCTGTAGACTATCGGGTTGATGTTGTCAATGGAGAATGCTTGTACCCTTACCACCTCAGAGCCCCAAGGCAGGTTCCTTAAATGGAAGTTTTCAGCAAGGCCATCTTGCTAATTGCTAAAAATTGATGTCAACTGTAAACTTCCATATCAACCAGGGGACTTGAAATATGACTGCTTCACAGGTAGGCAGATGCTAATTTGGAGAAGACAATGACATCTTCATGGCGCAGTGAATAAGGGGGCTGGACTTGGGGCCAAGAACTGGGTTCAGATCCCACCTTGGATGGTCTCTAAGCTATATGACTAAGGGCACATCATTTAACTTCAGTTTTCTCACCTTGCAAATGGTGGAAATTAATACCTGTAGAATTTTACTTCTTGAAGAAGTGCCCCTTTCCTCCATGAGTCAAACTTTTAATCTTTAGTATTAAGGGTTGAGGCACAGAATTCAAATGTAGACTATGATCTTAGTGTCTTAGCTGGACTGACCTGGGCAAGTCACTTAACCTTTGGTTGCCTCAGTTTCTTTTTCTGTAAGTAGCAGGGATGAAGCACTACCTCCCACAGTTGTTATGAGGATCAGATGAGAAAATATATGTAAAATATTACGTCAGCTTTCATGTGCTATGTAAACACTGGCTATCATCCTCATCCTCACTATTTATCATTAGTATTATTGTCTAACTAGCTTTTGGCTTTCAGGTCACATTGCTGGCTCATATTGAGATTTCAGTTCACTAACAGGTGAGGTGCAGCTGAGGCAGATAGGTGCTTCCCATCTGGACGGTTGTTTTTTGAACCAAAGTGTAGCACTTTACATTTATCCCTATTAAATTTCATGATGTGTCCCTCCCAATGGATAAGTACACATGGACTGGATTTCTCCTTGGTGAAGGGGAGGAAGGGAGGACTCACCTGTGTCCCGGTCTGTAGCCCGGACAACAATGACGGATGTCCCAATGCCTGCAGTCTCCCGTAGCCCCAGCCGGCTGTATTGTTGCTGGGTGAACACTGGGACCTCATCATTGACGTCTTCAACATATATGATGACCTGGAGTGGAACAGAGGACCAGAAAGGAGGGTTGTGAGGGAATAATTGTTGGCTGGGATCTGGGTCTCAGTCATGTGACCTTAGGCAGGTAACAACTTCTTAATCTCCTCATAGATCAATCCATTGATCAAAAGCATTTATTAGGCACCTGCTGAGTGCTAGGAGCTATTTCAGAAGCTGAGAAGACAAAAATGAAACAGTCCCTGTCCTCAAGTAACTTACATTTTGATGAGGCACACAGCCTCCTACAATATACATACATTTACACATATACACACCTACACACAGATGATTGTGAGGAGAAGGCGCTAACAGTTGGAGGAGAGAGATTTATATGTAAAGTGAAGAAAATGGAGTAAGATCCTGGATCGGAGACCTAACTCATTCCTGAGGTTCTTCTAAAGATTTTTTTTTATTAGACCTGTGACATAATTGGTATATGGAACTCCCAGAGAGGGGATTCCATCTACAAAAGCAGATCAGTGACTGGCCCACAATGTAGAGTCCTAGAGAGTGGCCTAGAGCCCTGAGAGATTCAGTGATTTGGCAAAGGTCACCCGGCAAGTATGGGTCAGAGGCAGGATTCAAACCCAGGACTTCCTAACTTCCAACACTGATTTTCTAGCTATCACCCTGCCTCTCTCAAAGAGATCTGTGTCTATCATGTATAGAGGATATGAGCTGATTCATGGGAAAACAATTGGAAAAGCTAACCAGCATCATAATCCCCAGTATCATTAGTCATTTTTAAAAATTCCTGCCCCCCACAGCGCCAGCACAGAGCAGATTCACCCCCTAGGAGATCCTTGTTCAGCACCCTCCGTACAATCCCACAGCCCTGTATTTGCCACAAGGTCATGGGAAAAGGAGGGAATGATTTTAGCAGCTAATGTGGCCCAGGTCAGGGAGGGCAGAGCCAGACTTGGGGCCCAGGCACCTTCTCTGATTCTCTGAATCACTGACTGGTCTGGATGAAGTTGATGAACTGAATGTCTCCAGTGGAGCTCGGGTCTGGTGACCCAAAGGACTTAGCCAGGACACATTCTTGCCTTTGAGGAATGGGGGGGTCTTCAGAGATCTGCTGCTCAAAAGATATTTGCCTACTTGCCTGCGACTTACACAAGGCTGGTGTTGAAGGGCAGGTTTCAGGAAAGGTCGGCTCTCCCCTGGCTGGTACGAGTTTTTCAGCCTTGAAATCTATGATCCTGTGATTTTTTGGAATCACTTGTATTTTATTTGGAATACTCTTAGTCTCTGTGTCTTTGTGTTTCTGACTCTCTCTGTCTCTGTGTCTCACACACACACACACACATCCCTCTGCTCCAGCCCTCACCATACCTCCTGACTCAGTCTGAGATATGAATTGGGCGGGGGCGGAGGGGTGTTAAGGTTGAGGAGAAGTTGGTGCTGGACTGAATAATCTCCAAATATGATAAAACTATCCAATTTGGAGCAGGGAGGGACCCGAGAGAAGGTAGGCTGCCAGTACCAGAAACCCGGCATGGGGGCAGAGACAAGCTGAGTGTTGTTTCTGAAGCTCTCTTTCTCAGTTTCCCTGATTCTGGGGCTCCTCTGCCCTAAGCAATGAATGCTGTGTCATCAGAATCATTTTTTAACCACAAGAACCCAGACCCCATATGCAAATCAGAACAACCAGGTCAGGATGCAGCTGCTTTCCAGGTTGAAACCTGATTTCGTAGCTACAAACAACTTGGCTGGGGAGGCTTTGATGGAGAAGGGGGTGGGGTGGGGTCCTGCATGGAGGAATTTTGGGAACTCTTAGGGCCAGCGGAAAGTAAACATGCATACATCACAACAGTGGCCCCTCCTGTGTCTGATCTCCAAATGGCCTTGCCAGCTGAGGGTCATGGGAAAAAGAAAAAAACCTAGAAAACCAGGGGCTCCAGTGTTCCTAAAACAAGGGCAAGGCTGCAGGGAGGTAGGTCTGGCGGAGTCCCATAGTTCTCTGGCTTTATCTGGGGCGTAAAGGAAGATGTGTAGAGACATTGCGCCCGAGGGCCTGTGGTTTCCAACAGATGGGGTGTCACATGCACATAGGAAACACGTAGGCCTCTTATTCAACAGGTAGTTGTGACAAGAACCCTGTGGACCGAATGTTGACTCATCCTTGTTTTTGTCCAGGGAGCTAAAGGCAGGCGACTCCGACCATCACACATATATGTGCATAGGTTTGCTAGGGAGCTCCGGAGCTGGAAAGAGACCTCAGAGCTCTGCTAGTCCAGATCCTTCATTTTACATATGTGGAAACTGAGACTCAGAAAAGTTTAGTGACTTGGTGTGGGCATGTATGACTATACATGTGTGAAGAGGCTTAAGGTAGTGGGCATCATCTTTGTGCAGGCTACTTAGAGTTCGTTGAAGATAGTTGGTTCCCTGGTCCTGGGCAGCAACCCTAACCCTGCTTCAGAAACATGTTATTGGTCACAAGAGGCACTGGTTTGGTTTGGTTCAAACTCATCCCTGCTGGGGAAAAGAACTCCAAGAAATTTAATTTAAAAAATTGTTTTGCTTAACTATGTGTATTTGCTACAAGAATTTTCTTTTTCTTTTCCTTCTCAGTACGAGGGAGAGAAGATAAATGCGTGTTAATTTAAAAAATAAATAACTTAAAATAATCCTAAATTCATCACCAACAGTAGGTCAGCCACAGCATCTTCAGCTGATATGGAATAGGCAGGTGGTCACAGAGCACCATGAAGCACCATGTGCCCCCAAATCCTCAGGTAGGGGCCTGAAATTCCTGCTATCCATGGCACTCTTTTGAGGAAAAGCATGGGGCAAAGAGGACTGCATTTGGAGTCAGAAGATCGAGGTTTGGAACCTGGCTCTGCTACTTGTGTGACCATAAGCAATTCATGGTCACTCGTTGGACCTCAGGCTCCTTATCTGTAAAATGAAGACATCGGCACAGAATAATTCTAAGAGCCCAGCAGCCTTAAATTTATGTCTTCAGGATGAATGCATTTTGAGGTAGTCCTTGTATATCATTATGCATGGATGTATGT
>CM053582.1:537393158-537418158 GCA_028627135.1 Pseudochirops cupreus
AGACAGAGAGACGAAGAGAGAGAGAGACAGAGACAGAATGAGAGAGACAGAGGGAGGGAGGGAAGGAGAGGGAGAGAGAGACAGAGACAGAGAGAGAGACAGAGAGAGACAGAGACAGAGACAGAGTGGGGGGGGGGGAGAGTATGTGACTATCAGTCACCTGGATCCTGTTCCAAATCACTTCCAAGGTGAGACCCCCCTCCTCTGCAGAGGGACACTTCCCTATGGCTCTGAGAAGGCTTACGGCCCTCTGTCTCCTGGAACACTTGGTTGGTGGCTGGGTTGGGGAAGGAAGAAGTCACTGGTAGGCTTTCTCCTCCTAAAACCCACAGTCAGTCCAGGCCCATATCTCTCCAGTGAGAAGCTGCTACAAAGGGTTGAAGTGTGACAATTAGTTCTCTTAGGGCATCAGCTGGTGTGTGGGCAAAAGGCAAAGAGAAGCAGTCTGCCCCCCAGACACACCCCCAGGTTTCTACCCAGTCTCTGAGCGCAGCTTCTGCTCACTATTTCCACCCCTTGCTGTTGATGTGGGCATTAGGCAGACCCGGGGAGTGCAGTGATGAAGGCGATAATAAGGCCCAATTCTGCCCTGTTCAGCATGGGCTGAAAGTCCCCACAGAGTCCCCTCCTCATCTTTTCCTATCATCCTACTCACTGCCTCTCTAGCCTGACTCACTTCCCGCCTAGCCCAGGAGAAGGGGCTTTAATGTGCTGGGTGTTGGGTGGGTCTGGAAGTGTTTTCTTCTGATTGGAAAATCCTATTTTCCTAACCCTCCCTCTAAGAATGTAACCTTGGAGGTTTAGCTGGAGAGTCATGGCAGACCTTAAGAGATCATCTCACCCATCTCCCTGCCCCTGCGGAAAACACCCATTCAGATGAGAATGTATTGACCTGGTTGTTACTGGTTTTCTTTTTTCTTTTTCTTTCTTTCTTTCTTTCTTTCTTTCTTTCTTTCTTTCTTTCTTTCTTTCATCCTTCCTTCCTTCTTCCTTTCTTTCTCTTTCTTTCTTTTTCTTTCCTCCTCTTTCTTCCTTTTTTATCCTCCTCTTTCTTCCTTTTCTTTCTTTCTTCCCCACTTTCTTTCTTTTTCTTTCTTTCATTCTCCTCTTTCTTTCTCTCTTTCATCCTCCTCTTTCTTCCTTCTTTTCTTTCATCCTCTTCCCTTCTCTTTATTTTATCCTCCACTTTCTTTCATCTTTCTCCCTTTTTCTTTCATCCTCCTCCCTCCCTTCCTTCCTTTCTTCCTTCTTTTCATCTCCAAGAATTGTACAACTGCCCTAGGCTACTCATTCCACAGAATTAAGCAAGGAAAGAGAATCTGTAAATCCTAATGAGTGTATCCTAAATCATACAGAAGGCTCACATGCCCTACTTGCTTTTCTTGGAAAGGCATGAAGGCCTAGGCTTTAATTCTTCACCTAATGACACTTGACTCAAAGGAAAGGTGAGTGGCCTCCTTCTAGCTTATTCCTTCAGATAAACATCCAGGCTTGTGCCCTGCCTGGGCCAGGCCACAGACCCTCAGTTAAGTCTCATGCTCAGGAGATTGGCCTGAAGCCCCTCTCTCATTCAGCTTCACAGGATCATGATCACTGGGAAAGGATGCTGATTTCCTGTCTCTTTCAGACTGATGGGAAGAGGGGCAGATAAGAACCGGAGAGGGAACTGGAAGGGTTTGGGTGTGGATACAAAGCCTGTGAGCAGTAAGGGCATCTCCCACATCTATTTGCCTCCCTCGGTTCCTATTTTTATCATTCTACCACCTCTGCTCCAACTACGAGCAGGTCAGTGCATTTCTTGCACTGTTGGGGAAACTGAGGCAAAGACAGAACAAAGGCATTTATCCAAGGCTGAAGATAAGCTGACTCCAGGGCAGTAAGTAGAGCCCCAGATTCTATGCAGAAACCCTAATAATTATAGCAATGATAGCTTCCACTCCTGCAGTGGAAGTGCTTATTTACTGGGTGCCGGTCACTGCGTTAAGCGCTTTGCAATTATTTTCTCAATTGATCCTTAGGCGCTATTATTATCTCCATTTTACTGATAAGGAAACTGAGGCAGAGTTAAGTGATTTACCCAGGGTCACATAGCTGGTAAATGTCTGAGGTCAAATTTGAATCCACGTCTTCCTGACTCCAGGTTCTGGGCACTATGGCGCCACCTAGCAGCTGTGGCACCTACAACCCCTTGCCCCTCACTTCAACCTCTTATGGCAGAGTCCATGCTCACTACCCCATTGGCATGGGTCTGATGTTAATGTCACAGATGGATGCCATGTCCTTGATCCTTTGAGAGACAATATAGTGTGGTGGATAGAGAATAAGGAATTCTGCAATTAGGAAGGCTTAGGTTGGAATCTTGCCTCTGTGACTTATTAGCAGTATGACCCTGGGCAAGTCACTTAACCCGTGTCTGCCTTAGTTTCTTCGTCTGTAAAATGGGGATAATAATATTTGTAGCACTTACTTTGTAGGCTTGTTGGGAGATTCAAATGTAATAGTGTATATGCAGCATTATGAAAACCTTAAAAAGTTTATGGAAAAGTCAGTCTCTAAATAATAATTATAATAGGCATTATACTTTATTTTGGGCAGTAAGAATAAATAGCAGCAGATAGATAGTATTTAAATGACACTTTGAGGT
Organism: Pseudochirops cupreus; assembly: GCA_028627135.1. Classification (NCBI taxonomy): domain Eukaryota; kingdom Metazoa; phylum Chordata; class Mammalia; order Diprotodontia; family Pseudocheiridae; genus Pseudochirops; species Pseudochirops cupreus. The sequence goes on from CM053582.1 coordinate 537,395,803, forward strand.
GCGTGAGGCACTTTACAAACCTGTAAAGAAGCTCTAAGGGCATTATCAGCCTGTTTCACTGGAGAAGAAATCGGGGCTCCTAAGTGACTTGTCCAGGGTCTCACAGCAGCCAAGAACTCCACATCTCCAAGTCCAAGGCTGTACCCGTCATGCCACACTGCCCCTCACCGTGGACCCTTCATCGTGAGGAGGGTGGTCTTACCCTGACGGAGCTCCTCATGGGTCCCAGGTCATAATTATAGGCCTCCACCACCAGCACATGGGATGAGTTTCGTTCTCGGTCCAAGGGCCGCGGACCTCGCATCAGGAGCCCACTGCTGACATGGATCCGGAAGTTGTTTCCCTGGTTACCTGGACAGATGCACACAGAGGCAAACATAATGGTGGCTGGCATTTATGTGACACCTACAAGTCCAAAGACCTTCATTTCATTTCATTTTATTTTTTGCATCCTTTTATTTGATGTTTGTGATCACATCTCATTTTAAATATGAGCCCACTGAGGCTCAGGAAAGTTGAATGACTTGCCCAGGGTCACACAGTTAGCAAGTATTTAAGGTGGGATTCAAACCCAGGCCTTCCTGATTTCATAGCCAGTTTCTTTGAAAAGGAAGATCCCAATCAACAAAACCACCGACAGCTGATACTTTTGAGAAAGGGCTGAGAGCATGGGGGTGGGGTGGGAAGGCCAGAAGGGGAATGAAGGAATCAGTGAATGAATGCCTTAGCAGGTAGGATGTCTCTGGCACGTGCTGTTCTGATTCTGTTTGGGGACAAAGGTTCTAGGAAGTTCTAGCAGCTGAGTCGTCTGGCACAGTGAACAGAGCCCTGAACCCAAGTTAGGAGAGCTGGCTCTGATAACTCTGGGCTGTGAGGCTTTGGGCAAACCTTTTATCCCCTCTGAACCTCACTTGCCCCATCTGTAAAATGGAAGTAACAACACTTGCATTATTCAAGTCAAGTCAGCAACAATATATTAAGTGCCCTCCATGTGTCAGGCACTTCTATAAGGGCTAGAGAGACAAAGAAAGGCAAGAATGTTCCCTTCCCTCAAGGAGCTCCCAGTCTAATGGGGGTGACAACACCGATGTACAGTAAAAGGTACTTGTAGGATAAATAGGAAGAAGTTAACTGAGGGAAGGTGTAGGCTTTAAGGGGGATCAGGAAAGGCTTCTTACAGAAGATGGGAAGACAGGAAGTGGAGATGAGGAGGGAGAGCATTCTAGGCTTGGGGAATAGCCAGTGAGATTCATGGAGTTGGGAGATGGACAGGCTTGCAGGGAGGCATTGTGTAAGGGCAACCGGATACCCTGTATTTAGGGAACTGGAAGCTCTGTCGGATATGACCATCTGACTGACTGGAAGACAGGATGAAAGGGCAGATTTGGGATCATCCTGAATACACCCTGGGACAGCTGGAGAGTCCCAAGCATGTGCAGCTGGGGCTCCAGTTAGTCAGAGATGGCTGCCCTCTACAGGGGACTGTACCAGCCTCACTATGAACTATGCTTACAAGATGACAACCTTCATCATTCCGGCCAGTAGTGCTGCTAAGCCTGTGCTAGGGACTGTAGGAGAGGAACCCTAAGACTAGACAAAGAGAGACCAGCCAGAGGGAATACCTGCTATTCTAAGTTCACCAGGGCTGGTGTTTGTAATGCAGGGAACCCTAGTCTGACCTGATAGTATGTTGGGGGAGGGAAAGAAGGAGTAGGAAGCCTACTAGTCACAGGCAAAGGATTCCTTGGGGTATGATCATACTTAACTGGGCCAGGGCCAAGGCACAGACTACACTCAATTCTGGAAATTATATCAACCACAGTAAGAAAGAAAGTGAAGTGTGCCCTTTTTAAAGAAGAAGCTTCCTCTAGCTGGTGGTTATAGCTGAAAGGAGAGCTCTCTGGGAGAGATAGATGTCAGGAAAACATTCCACTGCCCTGGACGATGGAGGGGTGTAAGGGTCATTTGGGTCATGGTCAACATGGACTCTTGAGAAATAATGGTAAAGCTGCAAGATTCAGGGAAGGAGCAAAACCCCTGCTTTGACTGGGGTTTGGCAAGGCTCTAACTTAGAGGTCCCCAAATTTATTTGGCTTACCACCCCCCCCTTAAAAAAGTTACTCAGTACCACTCTGGAAATCTTTCTTAAACCCTTTAATATTTTTTAAAATTTGCATCATTTCAAAAAAATATAATTATATATTTTCAAATGACACATCTTAAATTTGGTAATTTGTTGTAAATTTGTGGTTTTTTCTGCAATGAAATTTAGATGATGCAATATTGCATCATGTAACTGTATAGTATCATATTGTAAAGAAGTCATTACATGCACATATTTCTGCCCATGCATGCTGTACTTCCCAACAATGTGTGGTACACTCGTCTGCTAACACTTGTTGTTAAGACCTGTAAGTGAATTTGATCACTGATCAGTTATAACTTGGATTTTGTGCGTTTATCTGGAAAATTATATAATCACTATGACTTTAACTCTGTTACATAACAGATGAAACATGAATGAGCAGTCTTTCAAAAATCTCTTCTTTCCTTATGCTTCCAGGACCCTTTATTTTTAATCAATGCCCCCCAGTCGCACCGGAGGCTACTACCACCCACCTGGATTGTTACAGTGCCCCCAGGGGCAGCATCACCTTTGGGAACCTATGCTCTAACTCCTTCCCAAACTCCACCATTAGTAGCTGGAATTTGGAGTCAAGAAAAGTTGGGGGTAGCAGCTAACCAGGGTCTACCTTGCCATGAAGAGGAGAGCCTAGGGATCATTATCTATAGGGCTGTGAGATTCAAGCCTCTGACCAGGCAAGGAAATCAAAGAAAGAAGTTTGGGAGCTGGTTATCTGCTCCTCCTGGCAACACCTTGAAGGCCAGAAGGGGTCGTTGGACAAGTTATTCAAGAGAAAAGCAAGAAGGAGAAGCCATGAGAAAAATGCTGGGCATGGACGCATTGACAGGTATGACTTGGCTGGGTGGATTAGAGAGCCCAAATAAAGGTGGCTGGCCAGCAGGCAGGTGTCAAGACTTTGGCAACCAGAGGGGTATACAAAACGCAGCACTGAGGTCAATGCCCTTGCTGATATGAGTTCAGATGCTTCAGGTCCATGTAAGGAAATCCAAGCACATATATCCTCCCAGGAAAGGTAGGGAGGAAGATGGGTTAGAGGTAGGTAGGTGGGCTAATAGTGCCATGATCTGAAAGGGAGGGTGAATAATCTGTGGAAGGAAGGATTTGTCTGCCACTAATAGTCCTGACCTGAGCTCCAGACTCGCTTCCTGCAATTAACCTCTAACAGGAGAATTAACTCAGGTGTCTGGGTTGGCTTTTCTAAACTGGTCCTTATATTGCAGGTTTGAAGGCTGAAGGAAAGCAAGAGAGCCAGGGAAGACCTCTGTGTGGTAAAGCAGTGAAATGTTGGCAGTCAATTAACTGGGCAGCCTTCTCTAAGGGGCCAGGCTTGTGTTCTTTTACATTATGTGTGTGTTTTGGGGTTAGGGTTGGAACTCATGGAGTAGGTTATATTGTAAACTATGAGTGGGGTGGTGGTGGCAGACTTAAGGAATACATCAAAATGACTTTAGCTTATAACGTCAAAGATGGTTGTGCCCTTGATAACACTTTTATTCTCCTGGTAACATATATGTCAAAGGTCATAGTATCCTGATTGTCTGAGGGTGTAGAACCCTGGCACTTGGAAAACCTAGAAGTTGGTTCCAATACTTTAAAGTTGTCAAGACACCCCTGAATCTCTGAACCCTCTAAGGTTCAGGGAGCTGGGGACAAAACTGAATTTTTCAGTTCTTCAGAGGACCCAGGAAGGATTAACAAGAAAACACTCAGTTAAGAATTTACCAAGTACTTACTATGTGCCAGGCATTGTGTGCAAGGGTTCTGTAGATACAATTTGTTATTGTAAATGTAATTCTCTCTGTCCCTCTGTCTCTCTCCCTCTCCCTTTCTCTCTGTGTCCCTCTCCTCTCTTCTCCTCTCCTCTCGTTCCCTCCCCTCCCCTCCCTTCCCATTCCCTTTCCTCTCCTCTCCTCTGCTCTCTCTTCCTCCAACCCTTTCCCTCTGTCTATCCATCCCCATGGACAATACACACATGCACATAAATTGAAAGTTTGACCTTTTCTCTCTCCACTCTCCCTACCCTTTTCATGGTTATCTATAGACTACAGGGTGTCAGGGCAAGGCAGGGACCTTTTTGGAGGGGGACTAAGGTTTTAATGATGATGATGCCTATCCTTTAGGAATAAAGGTTTAGAACACTTACCATGGAGAATGCGGTACCACACACGCCCATTATCACCCTCATCCGCATCTGTGGCCATCAGCTGGAGAAGGAGAGTTGATATTAGTTCTTTACATTTAGATCATTCTAGAAGAAATTACTCTTTTGGCATTCTTTCTCTCCCTTCCCACCACCTCCATTGGTCTTTTCCCCTATTTAAAACTTGGCCAAAGAGGGAGTTTGGGGATAAACGCATCCAGTTTAGCTCATAAAACCATAGGGACTGACCAGGATCCAGAACTCCCACATGCACAGTGGGGCTCTGGGCTGCCTCTAAGATAACTGCTTCTTGATCCTTACTACCAATGTGGGGCATGTGTGTGGAATCAGGTAGAATTAGGGTGAGACAAGGAAGGTGATGGAAGGAGTGCCTTAAAAAAGCATTAAAAGCATCTCTCCAAATGTTTTAGGGCCTCATCTTAAGCTCCTTATCCCTCTTAGTAACCTAACAAAATTAAATGATTGAATCACTTTCCTGAGCTATAAAAGGAGCATCATTAATCCTTGCCTGTTCACCTCATAGTGTCAGCCTTGGCATAATGGATAGATTGCTGGGCTTGAAGTCAAAGGAAGCTGGGTTTGATGCCGTGGTACTTAGCAGTTGTGTGATCCTGGGTTATTCACTTAACCACTATGTGTCTCCAACAACTCCCTAGGACTTACCTATTGAGTTATAGACTGGGTAGAAGGAGTTTCCACACTGGGAATTCCCCCTACAGATGAAATCACAGATGCTCCCTCCCAACATTGTTGTCATATATCACTCTTACCAAGAGATATACGAAAGTGAACTGGAAGGAATTAAGGCATCACCTACTCCAATCCTCTTGTTTTACAGAAGGAAAAACTGAGGCCCAGAGAAATACCAAAAGTCATAGCTAGGATTATTATTGTGATTAATAATATATTTATGTAACACTTGAAAGCAGGCTTTCTTAACCACTTTTTGTGTCAAGATTCCCTCTGGCAATCTGGTGAAACCTGTGGATCCCTTTTCAGAATAAAATTTTTTAAATGTGTCAAATAAAATACATAGGATTGCAAAGGAATGCAAAGGTTAGTGAAAATAAAGATGTATTTTTTTCTTCATCCTAGGACAATAACCTCTGTTTTAAAGTTTTTTTTTTTTATGTATTACCTCATTTGAGCCTCACAACAACCCTGGGAGATAAGTAGGATAGGTATAGAGAAGAGATTCCTGGGCTTCACAGGGGCAAAGTGACTTGCTCTTAGCTAGTAAGTGTCAGGCAGATTTGGAACCCAGGTCTCTTGTTGTCTTGTGTTCCTTAATGCTCCTACTTCTTCCTTAGAAGAGAAAGAGCCAACATTTTACTACTAATTACTACTAATTGCTCAAATTTACCCAGTTTTAAAAATTAGCCTGGTCTTAACAAATAATGGGCATTAGCTAAGTGTGTTAATCAATATGGAGATTGATGAACCGCCCATTCTTCAAGGCATCTGCTTATTGAATGTTGGATCATTCCAATTCCACCTGAGGTCATTGCTTAGCTTTGCTTGATCCAGAGGATTTTGGACTCATTCCCCACAGACTGCTCCTCTCCTTGGAACCTCCCAGGGCTCTCCTGGTTACCAACAGCCCCATTGCGTACAATGACTCTTGATGCTAGGCAAGTCACAGAATCATCCTCAGTGGGCATCTGTTCTAGCCAATAGTTATATGGAAATCCTTTCTTGACAACATAAATGGTCATCTAATCTCCACTCAAGATCTCCAGAGATGGGGCATCTACTCTTTCTCAAGGCAGCCCTTTTGACTTTTGGCCAGATCTAACCATTAGGAGGATTTTCCTGACATCATACTTAAATCCGCTGTCCCTGGTTCTGCCCTCTGGGTCTAAGAAAAGCAAAGCCTCATCCTACCTCCAAAATAGCCCCTCACATACTTGATGATAGCCATCTTGCCCTGTCTCTTTTCCAGGCTGAATATACTAATTTCTTCCAACTAATACGGCCTCTAAGCCCCTTGCCCTCCTGTGGACACATTCCAGTTTGTCAACATCTTTCTCAAAATGTGGTGTCCAGTCCTGGTTACAATATCTTACATTTATATGAAGTTTTGTGGTATACAAACACTTACAGATATTATCTCTTTTGTTCCTCACAACAACTTTGTGAGGTAGGAACTGTATGTGTTATTTCTCCCATTTTACAGGTGAGGATATTGAGGCTTAGAATGGTGAAAAGTCACACCACTAGTCAATGAGGTAGTAGCTGAACCCAGGTCCTCTGACTCAGTTATAACAAAGGGAGGTAACAGGGGCTTTGCACCAGTGTGGGAAATTGTCCTAAAGCACAGTGTTGGAGACTTAAAGGGCAGCTGACAAAAACTGTACTCTAAGAAAGGATTGGGAAGTAGGATGCTACTCCAGCGGTGGGGCTGTGGTCAAGCTGGAATGGTGGTGAGATGGAACAGAGAAGCAGCTGGGGTTTGGACTGGTGGAATCCAAATTCTAGCATGGTCTAGCGGTGGGGAGGGAAGCCCAGGACACAGAGCAGGTGTCTCTTCTTTCTTGACCCAGTGAACTGGTCCTTCTTTTTGCCAAGAGCATGGGCTGCCTTGAAGCAGAGAAGGGGACCCTTTAGGCAGGGTGACAAGGCAAGAAAAGGGAGATTGTCCTCTTGGTGCAAGGCAATCTGCTGGAAACACAGAAGGCAGTGTCTGACGGGAGTCAAACCACCCGTTACTACCACTTCCCCTCAGACCCTAACAGAGACAGCCCAGGACCTGAGCCCAAGGGGTTAGACCATCAGCTCTGCTTCTAGCCTGGCCCCACCAGCCATGATTGAGGGGAGTAATCCTTGTGGAGAAGGTGATCACCTTCCTTTCCACCATCACCCCCAACTACTAACCAAAAGAGAATGAAGAATGAACAACAACAGAGAAGAAATACAGAGACTAAATAGGGCAGCTAGGTGGTGCAAAGCATAGAACCTGGTCTAGCAGTCAGGAGGACCTGAGTTCAAATCAGACCTCAGACACTAGTTGTGTAACCCTGGGCAAATCACTCAACTCTGTTTGCTAGAGAAGGAAATAGCAACCCACTTCAGTATCTTTGCCAAGAAAACTCAACAACATAGAAGATATATCCACAGAAATTAAATATGAGGTGGTTAGGAAGTACCCTGCCTTTCAAACTTCAGTGGCTTTGATTTTGTTTACCAATAGAATATGCATCCCCTGAGGGCAGGATCTGTTTTCTTATTATCTTTGTATACCCAGTGCTTGTCTTAATGAGATAGAGAGTAGACCAGTGATTTCACCTGGTACAGAGAACTCTCAGGTAAGCAAATTCCCCCTCCCAAAGTAGTTCAGTATCTCCTCTGCCAATTTTTATTCTTAGAGAGTGACCTAGAGACATTAAGTGATTTGACTCAGGTCACACAGTTGGGATGTGTCAGAGGTGGGGCTTGAACCCAGATCTCCCTGGTTTCATAACTGGCTTTCAATCACTATTATGTTGAATGAACCTTTCTCTGTTACTGTGAACAAATCACTTTCCTTTCGTTCTCCAGGACTCAGTTTCCTGCTCGGTAAGATTAAGTACTTGGACTGATATGATGAGCTCTCCTTCTAACAGGATACTTCAGGGAGGGCTGGGGGTGGGGCAGGGGTTGGTTTCAAATCCTCTTTCATCCCAAAAGCATATATCTATTTTCTGTGAGGGTAACTACTCCTCTCTTACTATCAGTAATCAGGCTTCTTGAATGCCAAGTATGAAGACACAGCTGGCCTAAGAACCCATCGTTAAAGTAGGAGTCAGTGTGAAAAAAAAACTGGGCTGGATTTGGATTCAGAAATGAGTTCGAATGTTAGTTCTGCCCTCACCTCTGGCCTCTATTTCCTCATCTTTCGGGATGGTCCAGAAGCTCCTTTAGGGTTTAAATCTGGGAGTATGGATTTAATGGGAGACCATGTTTGTGTTTTAAGAACTGGTCTAGCTAAAATCTGAGGTTTATCACTTCAAAGGTTGGTTAAAGGGGAATGATGATTTTTTTTCTTCATCACAAAAATTAACAAAGTCAAGTGAGTCATAGAGGGCTATTGATTGTTATTGGTGGAGAGAGTGTCCACAGCAAAAGACAGTCCCCATCCTGGAAGTAATCTGACAGCAGGGTCCACAGTCTGAGACGGTGACTGCCCTAGGATAGGAAGGGAATTTGCCAGAAACCTAGGGAAGGCTGGAGGAAGAAGAGCCTGGGGCAGGGACGTTGTCCACTCTGCTGTTTTCAGATAGGCTCTTGGGGTACATAGGTTTCTTTTCTTCACTACTCCCCCCAAGGGGCCTTCCTAGTTTCAACAAGAGCTGGAGGTGCCCTAGCTCCCTGACCAACTATACTCCCTTCCCCCTCAGCCTCCCCAGGAAGTCTTGAACACTCAACAGGAAGGGTTGGGGGATGAGAAGGAGGAAGTGGGAAGTTCCATCAGCTAAGGGCCTTGAGCAAATCAGCAGAAGGATTGGGACAATTCCTCTGCTTTGGGAGGAAATGTAGTTCAGTGGTTCCACCTGGTGCCTCTGCCATACACTGCAGGGCTCCCCTGATCTGAGACCTCCCTTTTACTACCAGGCATTGTCTTCCTCATTCCTGGCTTGAAAATGGGTACAAATCCTGCTGGCCTTTCTGGCTATGCAGGCTGCCAAGGCTGGGAAAGTTCCCATGGTGCTTGATAACCAGACAGAGTTTCCAAGGCATCTGCTGTTTCTGCCTTCTAAAACTTGACCCAGGGAAAAGTGAAGATGTCCTTGTCCTTAGGGGATAATTTCATTCTGCTTCCCCATGCCTCTCCTTTCTGCCTCACCCAGCAGAGCCGACTTGGGGGTGCCAATCCCTGCACCCTAAGTCAAAGGCTTATACATTTGGAGCTTGAAGGGACCTACGAGGTTAGTGGGAAAACAGAGGTGCACAGAAGTACAGTAATCACCTCTTAAAATCCTAAGTGAAAGCATAGATGCCTCCTCCCACCCAAGGCCTTTCCAGATTCTTCATTATTAGCCCTGTCTCTCCCCCTCTCCTTCTCCCTTTTACATTAGATATACTGGTGTGTATATTGTACTCACCCACCCCCTGTTGAATTTAAGCTCTTTTTAAGGTAAGTGTCTTTTTAAAGTATTTAAAACTTAAATGTTTTTCTTTTGGTCTTTGTAACTCCGGGGACCTCGAGCATAGCAGGCACTTAATATTCATTGAATTGAATTTCCCAAATTCAGAGACAGTAAGCAGGCAGAATTGGGGTTCAGATCCACAAATCAGTAATAACACACGGCCTGAGCAGAGCAGGGAGTGGAGACTAGAAAAGACTGAGGGTGGTGTGGGAGAGGTATGAGCAATGAAGGAGGTGGGAACTTTGGTCCTGCTGGGTGGGGGGAGGCCTGAGTTACAGACACCTGTTCTCCTTCCCATCCAGAGCCTTCACCCTGGCCCACACCTGAGGCTGCTCATGTCCCTGGGCATCTGCATCTCATAGAAGCTTCCCGTTCAAACTGAAGCTGGATCAAAGGGGCCTGTGGGGCTTTGCCGTGGGAAGGAGGAGGTGGAGGGAGGGAGCGTCAGAGCTCTTAAGTACTACAGCAGGTGGAGTCAAGGCTTTCCCTGGGTCCTGGAGTTTCTAGGAGCCATATTTCACATTATTTAGCATTTGAGTAAAATGAGAGCCATGGGGTATGATGGGAAGAGGGTAGGACTTGAAATCAGGGAGATCTGAGTTCAAATCCTTCCCCAGGCGTTAGCTAAGTGCTGGAGCAAGAGAATGCACCTCTCTCAGCCTCTGTTTCCTCATCTGTGAAACAGGGATAATCACGGTGCCCACTTCACGAGGTTGGCGTGAGGATCAAATAATTTGTATAAAATGTTTGCCAACTTTAAAGCACCAGACGAATGTTAGCTGCCATTGTTCTTTCCCTTCCTGGTTCAGGAGACTCGGTCTTTAACTAAAACTGATGAATCTCTGTCTTCCTCATTTGGAGCAAGCCAGCTGTTGCTAGGGGCAGCTGCTCCACTCTGGCTTCTGTGGGAAAGGAGGCTGAAGAGTCAGGGAGGAGGGATGGTGTGTGTGTGTGTGTGTGTGTGTGTGTGTGTGTGTGTGTGTGTGTGTGTGTGTGTGTGTGTGCGCGCGCGTGTATGCGCCCGTGCTGGGAGGAGTGGGGATGGGGGAAGGGAGGGATGGCTGCTGCCTGGAGGGTCTTGGGGACTGGCCACCCAAATTGTAAGGACATCAGCTTCAATCACCATCAAACACCATCTCTTCTGCCTGTCAGTTGCCTTGGACCGACTATTCTACACAACTCTTTCCACTGGGAGGTTGGGGGTGGGGGAAAGGAAAGAAATATAGGGAAAGGGTTATGCCCAAAGAAGAGTTGGGCGGGGGCAGGGAAGAGAGATGTGCTGCGGGATGCTGGGAGGCCAAAGAAGCAGCCGGTAACCCGGGGGAAAGGGGCCCACTTCCAGTCTCCCCCTCTCTCCCTCCCTCCCTCTGCCTTCCCATGGTTCCCACTCCCTCAGTAACCTGGAGGCTGGCAGGCACTGAATAGTCAGACTGTACCATTCAAACTTTCACCAGGGGAAGGTGAGAGCATTGGGAGGTCTTCAGAGGCTGAGAAAAGAGCTCATTCTCACTTGCTCTGGCCTTCTCCCCTCCATATTCCCACTCTCAGCCCTAACTCTGTCATTGCTACTGTCTGCCCCCAAGGGAATGTGGGAAATCATGACAATCCCCTAGGCTGGGGGTCCTGAGTGCTCCCAGGCTGGGCTGGGGAACTTCTTCCCACAGTTCAGTTGCCATCCCTAGCCCTTGCCCATCCCCTCATCTTCTTCCCTTCCCCCAAAGTCAGGACCAACAGCCCTAGGAGAGAAGAGGGGGGTGGGGATGGGGAGAGGCCCACTTTATCCGCCTCCTTAGAATTGTCCTTAGGGGGACAAAAGCTAATTAACAGCTCAAGCCAGAGCTGGACAGGAGCAGTTAAAACTCCAGAAACCCAAGAAGAGGTCATCAGGGAGGAGTGCCTGGCCACTCATCTCCAGAGACCACTGAGGAGTGACCAGGACTGGGCGGCATCGTTCCGAGAAGTCTTTTGGCTGAGTGCACTGAGAAGAGGTCAGTTCCGTGTACCCCCTTCTCCCCATAAAGAGCTGCAAGAGGTTTGGGAGACACCAAGAGTGGATTGATTCCTGGGCTTCTCTGGTGGGGGGGCAGGCAGTGAGGCAGAGAGGAAGCAGAGCTTTACTGTTTCCCCAGATCTGGGCCATCCCAAGTCAGGTGGCCCTTTTCCTAGCACAGACTTCCAGTCCTTGCTTCATCTCCTTAGAAAGCATTTGATTAAATAGCATCTCTGGAAGAAGGCCTGAGAACTGGGAGTTTCCAGCAGATTCACTTGGGGAAGTTACCAAGCAAGGGAGTTAGTTAGACAATTGGTCTGTCCAATGGGTCTTCACAGTGATGGTCAGAGGAGGGATGTAGCCTCTGATGGTGATACCTACCAAGTGATCCCCTCAGCACCCAGGCCAGTGGCCCTGGAGACTGCCCCCCATTCACCACTTGATGGCAGCTTCCCTCTCTCCCAGTGTTCTGTCTGCAGGACACTGGTAGTGGACATCTGTGGCCACTGTCATTTGAGGGACATTAGAAGGGAATAAATGGGGGAAGGCCTGCATCCCAGCCAGCTTAGAGTCTCCAGGAGAAAGCAGTTTTACATTTTTCAGCAATGTGGTGTAGGGGATGGGGCGCTGCACTGGGAGTCAGGGATCTGAGTTCTCAGCTCTCTCTGTCTCTCTCTCTCCCTTTCTCTCTCTCTCTCTCTCTCTCTCTCTCTCTCTCTCCCTTTCTCTCTCTCTTTCTCTCTGTCTCTCTCTCCCTCTCCCTCTCTCTGTCTCTGTCTCTCTGTCTCTGTCTCCCTCTGTCTCTCTCTCTGTCTCTCTCCTCTCTCTCTCTCTCTCTCTGTATGAATTAAGCAAATCATTTGACTTCTCCAAACCTCAGTTTCCCCATCTGTAAAATGGGGGCAAGAATCCTAATATTATTGAGCTCACATTGTCATCATGAGAAAAATGCTTTATAAACATTCAGATATGTAAATGTGAGTAATTATTCAAGCCTTTCATTAATTATGAGTAATTCTTACTTCATTAAATTCTGGCATAATTAACCGAGTATGGGTATGTGGATCATAAGATAATAGGAAGGGAACTTCAAGGTCTTCTATTCCAATCCCCTCATTTTCCAGGCAAGGAAAATGAGCTCAAGAGGAGTGTCTTATCTAGGGTCACAGATCAAAAGGAACAGAGACAAGATTCGAATCCAGATCCAGCAACTTCAATTTACCTTTTACTCTACACTTCCTCTATTAATCAGAAATAATTAGGAGTTATTAACTGAAGTGGACCGGGGTCTCCACCAAGAATCTTATTCAGAGACACTATCTTAGGGAAGGCAGGTCGGAGGGCAGCATCACCATGTATTGTCTTAAAGGTAATACCATAATATTACTCCAAACATTTTAGACTTCTCCCTAATTCAGACAAGCCTTCTTCCAAGTCAGTCCAAATTAGGGAAGCTTGCAGACATGATGGGGGAAAAGAGCCCCACCCACCCCCTTCTTCTCTGTCCTCTCTATAGCTCAGACCCCAGAGCAAACTACAGAGAGCACCTGGACTTCTTTCCCTGCTAGAAATGAGCAAAAAAAATGAGCAAAAAACCAGGATTTGAATTGAGACAAGACTGGTCTCTGGGCTTGCTGCCTGAGAGGTGGAGGCCCCTGAATTACTAGACAGACATCAGAATTTCCACAGGGCCTGAGTTGGGAGAGCTGGGCCACTGCCTGGAAATGATCAGAAAGAAGAGGGTCAGGATGCTTGCTGCCAGCCTGCCTCTGGACAAACCATAGGCAGGACTGAGAAAGGAGAAGCAGGGACCCAGAGCTTGCTTCTGATCTGATTGGTGAGTGCCTAGGATGGATGGGGGCAGTGGCCAGGGGAGAGGAGATGGGTAGGGGAGCTGGGCTGGGCTGCTACTTTAATGAGTAGGACGCATGAGCACGACAACTATCACTTATCCGTGGTTCATACACCCTATGGATCACAAAAAAAAACACCCCCCAAAACAAAAAAACAAAAGAAAAACCCTAGCGCAAACTGATCCAAGTCTGGCACTACTCTGGGCTATCCCCTATAGAAGCAGGTGAAAATGAAGATCACTTAATGCTTGCTGATTTAATATTTTCTCAGGATAAGTACCAATGATGAGGTTAATTCGTTGTCCTTAAAATATGACATCATCCCAAGCCAAAAAGAAATCAATTTTGGAATGCGCCTGCTTCCCTCCACAAACAAGGACAGTGGAGAGGTGTCTGCTATTTCTTGTTCATCATTACAGATTGTAGCATTCATTCTTACTGTCCCCTCTGGGGGTGGCCAGCAGCTGCTACCCTGACCTGTTATCTGTTTGTTTTCACATCCATGATTTTGTTTTGTCTTTATAAATAACGTATTTGCTCTGAAGAGAGGCATCGTGGTACAGCAGGTAGAGAGCCAACCTTTGTGCCAGGAAGACCTATCTCTGCCAATACTGGTTATGTGACCCTAGACAAGTCACCTAACTTCCGACCAGTCTAAGATGATGAATTGGCGGTCAGCCTTGTGACCACCAGTTTCCTCACAAGGAGTTCCTAATACCAATGAAATATAGACCAAAACAAAGAAATAAACAAAAACCTCAAATGTACTGCCTCCTCCCCATACTTGTTATGGAAGGAAGAGGAGAAGAGAGGAAAGAAAGGAAGAAAGAAAGACAGAAGGAAGGGGAGGATAGAGGTATGACAAGAGGGAGGAAAAGAGGGAGGGAGGAGGAAAGGAAGGGAAAGAGGGAGGGAGAAAGGAAGTACAGAAAGAAAGAAGGAAGGGAGAGGGAGGAAGAGGAGGGAGGAAGGACAGAAAAAAGGAAGAAAGAAATGGAGAAAGGAAGGATGGGAGAGAAGAGCAGTAGAAGAAAGGGAAGGAGGAAGAGGAGGGAGGGAGGGAGCAAGGGAGGGAGAGAAGGAAGAAGAGAGGAAAGCAGAGAGGGAGGAAGAGAAGGAGGAAAGGAGAAGGGAAGGAAGGAGAGATGATTCTTCTCATTTTGTAGAGGAGAAAGCTGAGATTTCGAGAGGTATAATGAAGTTTCAGATCACACAATGTCGTTAGCTGGGCAAGGACCAGATCCCAGGACTTCTAACTTAGGACTTTTCCTTCTGGGCCACAAGAACTGATTAAAAAGCCCAGATTCTGTAGAGGATTCTGTCCTCTACATCCCATGTCCAGCTCTTTCCTGGAGCTTTAGAGAGAGATTGGATAATGTTGGGCCTGAAACTTTATGGCTGTGTGACCTTGGGGAGTTGCTTAATCTCTGTAATCTAGTTTCCTCATTTGTAAATTGAAGAGAGATGATGCCTAGAGTACCCACCCCAGAGGATTGTTGGGTCAAGCTTGGTTTCTGAGCCCTTCTTTTATATGTGGATTACAGGAGAGATGAGCACTGAGGAGCCTGACCACAAGAACTCCCCAGCACTCAGCCCCATTTTCTTGACCAACATGACTTCTACTGACCCTGCTCTACCCAGTCCTTTGCCCCCCGGGGAGATTCCACAGCCCCTGTCCATCATCATTGCTTTGGCCTGCATCTTCCTTCTGTTGGCAACTTTCCTGCTTTTTGTCACCCTCTGCAAGCCGGCAGCCATGGATCCCTCCCGCCACAGCCCTCATGAATGCATGCCCTACCACCCAGAGACGCCCAGCGAACCCCAGCTCCGCTTCTGGAAGCGCCTTGGCTCCCTGCGCCAGTCTATTCACAGCTTCCGCCGTGGCCGGCCTGGCTTTCAGCACCCTGGGCCAGCCATCCACCAGCCCCTACCTGATCGGGATTGGAATCTGATGGAATCAACCAAGATGTGATGTGATAGAGTGAGGGGCTGGAGGTCAGCTTGTCCCTGTCCCAGATCTAGGTTCCCCAGAGTGATGGGGGTCAAGTGTGAGTGGAGCAACCTTCCCAAAAGCTGGTCTACTGGGCAGCCCACCTCCACTGTGACTCTGCATAGCCCCAACTCAACCCTTCTGCCCTTAGAAAAAGTACAAGAAAAGCTGAAGGTCCTTAGAATCTACTGTACCACCCCAGATATAGATCTTGAATATAGTTATTTGCTTCCCATGGGAAGATCTATCCAAGAACAAACCAGAGAATTATAACCAGGTGGGCAGGATGTACCCAGCAACCAAAGCAAGGATTTCCCTTGGAGATCCCTTTGGTGAATGGGCAACATTTTCTGAAAAGCCCATTCCAGGCTTCCTGACTTCCCTTTGAAAAACCATCTTCTGGGTGTTGAAGACACAATATTCTACCTATCCTTCCAGACTGCCTCCCTCCCAGCTTCAGGAGAAAACTCTGAAACAGCCCAAAGTCATTGTTTGACTCAGAGGTTTCTTTCCAACTAAGGTGAAAACTATCTGAGTCCCAAAGCTAAGGATTCCTAGGGCAAGTTCTTTTCCACAAAGGACCCCAATTTAATTCTCAAGATTGGTCCAGGCAGGGGATAAGGATGAGTGGGGATTGGCACAAATGAACAGTCTCCTAGGAGGGGAAAGGATGCCCTCCTCACACTCCTGTTATGCCCATTGGCTCCCTTCCACCATTGCAGGAGAGATGGAGCTCCCGGGCTGCAGAAAGTGGTGCCCTTTGGCTTTTGGGGCACAGAACTTCCCTGAGCCATGGACACAGGCTGCAGAGGACCATGCTATGTATATTAGGAGCCAGGATTTCCCGTGTAAAGGAAGAGGCTGGTTAAAAGTACAGGTTTCCCACTGGCCCCCTCTCTTCTGCCATCTCCTTCCTGGCCCAGCAACAGGCAAGGCCATGGATATAACGGACAACATGGGGAAGGGAAGAGGACGAGCTTCCCAGAGGGGAGGTAATTATCCTGGTAATGCTGGGCTCTATCTTGTTGTGCAGCTGGAACACTAATCAGTAGGAATCTCTCTTTGTAACTGGGAGGAAGGAGAGGGGAGCTGACAGGCTGCAGCTGGCGGGGATGGCTTGATTGAAGGAGGAAGGAGAAGTTATCAAGGTTGGGCTCTGGCGGAGGGGCTGGTGGACCTGGGAGGGGACACCTCCAGCTAGAACCTCTTTAACATGTAGGGATGCTCAGATGAAAGGCAAAGTGGGTCCTCTGGACCATCAATAAAGGGCCTGTTGTCACATTCTTATTCCTGGTGACTCCAGAGTGGATGGATAAGAGGAGATGGAGTGGTCCCCCCAGTGGCCTGGGGAGACCCTCTGCTGCTGCTGCACCCTCACTTCCCGCAAGGATATTGGGGATGGCTGGATTCTGGTCTCTTGGCTGGGGCACGTGCTCCAAGTTTCTAAGTCAGAAAGAATAAAAGGAATGCCCTGTCTTCTCCTTTTGCCTCTGTCTACAACACTCAAATGCCTTTCCCTTCATGAAAGAAAACGAGACCTGAGACCTTTCTTCCTTCTTTGCTCATCCTCTCTATGGCTGACAGATTGGTTTTCCTAAAGCACAGCCTGATCAGGCCATTTTCCCTCTCCAAAAGGCTCCAGCAGCTCCCCGTTCAGAGATCAAATGAGAGAATATTTGGAAAATACTGAGCACAGTGCCCACCTGATATACAGCAGGCACTTAATAAATGCCTGTTTCCTTTTCCTGTTGCTTACATGATCAAATGATAACTCTACTGCCTGTCATTTAAAGTCCTTCACAATCAGATCTCAGCCTCCCTTTCCAGGCTATTTTTGCCCGTGAGTCCCCTTTGTGTGTGCATTCTTTGTCCCAACCAAATTGTTGTGCTTGGTGTCATCCACACTGTATTTTCCAGGCCTTTGCACAGGTTCTCCCTCCTACCTGGGATGCTTCTTCAAAGCTTGGCTCCTGCCATCTCCCACATTAAGCTCCTCCTGATCGCCCAGGTTGCTAGTGCCCTTCCTCTCTCCTCCCTGTCACTCCCGTATTTACCTTGTGTATATATTGGACTTACTTACGAGGTGTAGGGACTACACCTGTGAATTCACTGGGATAGAGAACTCCCAGACTCCCAGTTTGGAGACTCCCTTCACCAATGCAGATCCTCATCTTTGTTGAAGCTTAGAGTACTGAGAGGTTTAGTTGTTCTTCCTCAGGGTCAGTTGGCCAGTATGGGGCATGTAGTGGTTTAGTGGACAGAGTGCTGGGCCTGGAGTCAGGAAGACTTGGGTTCAAATCTAGCCTCAGACCCTTACCAGCTGTGTGATCCTGGGCAAGTCCCTTAACCCTGTTTCCCTCAGTTTCCTCATCTGTAAAATGACCTGGAAAAGGAAATGACAAACTACTCCAGTATCTCTGCTAAGAAAATCCCCAAAGGGGTCACGAAAAGTTGGACATGACTGAAAAGGACTGAACAACAACAGTATGCTGGAGAAGCAGAATCTGAATGCAGGTCTTTTTGGTAACGAGTTCAGTTCTCCATTCACCACCCCATGTACAGACATATTGTTTCTCCCAATAGAATAGTCTTGTTCCAGGGTCCCTGAGAGTGACAGAAAAATGCTTCCCCAAGATCCTGAAAGGTGAGCCCATAAGTCTGGCAGAGAGGATTCAAAGGCCATGCTTCCCCCAGTATAACCCAACACTTCTCTGGGTTTGGGGATCTAATAGATCCTCAAGAGTCAGAGGTAACTTAACCCATCTCCCGCCCAGTGGAGGAGTCTCATTATCTGGCCTCCCACTTGATTCCTTCCCGTGATGGGGAACTTGGCTCTTCATGAGTCAGCCTGTTTCACTGTTGGTCAGCTCTGTGACTGGGTCAGCAGCCAGGAGGGCTGAACATCCCCCTTTCTACGGAGCTGAGACCTGCCTCTCTGTGCCTCCTACTCATGGCTCCTGGTTCTGCTCCCCAGAGTCACAAAGAGCTCTTCCAATAGCTGAAAACGAGATCTCTCTCCTTGGGCTTCTTCCTTTCCAGGCTCGACATTTCTCAGTTCCTTCAGCTAGCCCCCATATGAAAAAGGTTCTGACTCCTCACCACCCTGGCACCCTCCTTCAGCCATATCCCTGCTTATTGACACCCTTCTAAAATGAAGCGTCTGACCTGGATGTAGCCTTGGAGACGGGGGCCTGGATTAGGGTTCTCATTTGGGGAAAGGGAGGATCTTTTAACATGAAATGTTCTTTGAACTCAGGACCATAGAATTTGGGGACTGGAATGGATGTTGAGATGCTCTTATATCTTGGCTACTTTGTGAGACCCTAAGGCACATTCACCCCAGCTCCTACGTTTGGCCACTAAAAGAAGAAAGTAGACCTCTGATTTCACTGATATAAGGAACTTCCAGTGGGTAAACTCCCTCTACCAATTCAGAAAACACTCACCCTCCCACTTATGGGCTTAAGAGAGAGCACCATCTATAAGGTCATCTAAATTTAATTGACCTGGCTGATCCCTATCAGGGTAGGGTGAGACTCCTTCACAGCGGGACAGCCCATTAGGAGGCCCCAGCCTTGACTGACATTTGGGGGAGCCTCCTGTTCACCAAGGGTGTTGGTCCATTCCCCAGCTGGCTGCTGGATGGCCGGGCTCCAGAGAGCTTAGGCCTTGTGTTCTCTGCTTGTGTCCTTTCTGCGCAGTACCTAGGTGCCCATCAGAGGGGGAGGAAGCTGGAGGCTGCCATACATTTATATCTAATCATGATCTCAGCAGATGTGTCTGGAGGTACTCCTTCAATAAGAAGGCGTCAGGATCAATCAGGTAGGGGCGTCTTCAGATGTGTTAAGAGGCCCCTTTCAGAGCTTGTTGCTGGCACTGTGTCAGAGAGTGACAGGCTGGAGGCCAAGGTGCTGTTTGCAGCTGCAAGTGACACCTGAGCTCTGATTAGGAAATGTCACCAGCCTCTCTCGTTTCCTAAGGAGCCTAAGAGGCTCCCCACTTATTGGCTCTGCCTGGTCCTTCACTTTCTGCTCAGCCTGTTGGTGTGTAATGGGTTTGTGAGAGAGGGGAAGTGTGTTACTGGCCTGTAGTGAAAACAGGCAACACCCTAGGTGCTCTGCAGACCTGAGGCTTCTCCTTAGAGCACCTTCCCTAGCCAGCCCCTTCTTCTGTGGTCAAAAAGAAGTATATACAGTGCACAGTGCATGATTACTTGTATTTATTAACTGGATGGGACAAGCGTCTGAGGACTGTATTACATACCAATTTTGCCTGTCAGTGACCAGGGCCATATGAGAGGCAGTATGACATTGTAGACAGAGGGCTGGACTCAGAGTCTAGGAGACCTTGGGCTCTAGTGGGTGACTCCATGTGATCATGGGTAAATCATTTAACTTTTCAGTGTCCCAGATAACTCAGTGGAGAGACTTTCCACACCAGGAGTTCCCTATGCACATGATATTTTCCCCCTCTCATTCGGCATGCACTTATTAATCACATATTATAAAATCAACCTCAAATAATTAAGCCCTACAAAAAATCACAGATCCAGGCCAAAAAATGAGAAACACAAAATACAGGAGTGTATAGAAACTAGAAGTAGGCTGTAACCAACTAGAGGGAAGGTAAGTTTTAAGTTATATCCTCCTCATGGACAAATAGTTGACTAGTCCCATTATCTAGGAGTGTTACTGCTGAAGGAAAGTTCCTCAAACACTCTCACCCATTGCCTGTGTCCATGGGCACTGGGTCATGCAAAGCTCCTAGGAAGCCTGGATCCTTCTTAGCCCCTACCCCAGTGAACTCATATATCTGACAATATTCAAACCCATGGCCACCAAGTATTAAGAATGAAGTGCCAGCTCTTTGTCATCACCCTTTTTGATGAAGGCAGAGCTTGCTTCCTTCCCTCACTCCTATCCCTAAGTGGTACCTATATTTATGGTGTGATGACAAATGAAGAGGGTGTAACCCTCTGCCACAGCTCTGTGGGCCAGGAAACAAGGCTTAAGGGTTGCAAAGGGATGCAGAGCAGACAGCACCAGCTATGTTTCACTCTCTAGCTCCTCCTTTATCTGGACCATGCCCACCTGGGTGAAGGATATAGCCACACCCTCATCCTGATACTATCAACATCTGTGTGTCATCACTTGGGAAGGTGTCATGCTTAAGAGGTTCTAACCCATACTTGGAGTATTGTTTGCCTCCAGCTGCTTCTCCTGGCCTTCCCAGAAGCAAGAGGGGATGGGTGAGTGTGTGAGAAGATGGGGAGGAAAGAGATGAGGACAACCACCTCCACCGAGCCCAGGGAGGTCTGGAGCTGGATTCAAGGCATCCAATAGAACTGAGCTTTGTGGGACTGATTCACTGGCCCTCCTTGGGAAGATCCTCCAGTGAAGACCAACCTCTGAAGGTCGTGACTTCCTCCTCCTTCCCTCTAGGGTTTCAAGGAATCACCTTGGCCTGACCACTAAGTCACTGGGGAATCTTGGGCAAATCATTCAACTTTTTGTCTTTCAGTCTCCCCTCTTGTGAAATAAGAACTCATGATACTGGTACCTATTAGTTATATACTTTGAAGGGGATTTTTTTCCCCCTTTTGAGCAGTACTGGGTGAATAAAGTCTTATTATTTGAGGTTAGGATATGGGCGCATGGATGTC
Source organism: Pseudochirops cupreus (assembly GCA_028627135.1). Taxonomy (NCBI): domain Eukaryota; kingdom Metazoa; phylum Chordata; class Mammalia; order Diprotodontia; family Pseudocheiridae; genus Pseudochirops; species Pseudochirops cupreus. The sequence goes on from CM053582.1 coordinate 537,416,731, forward strand.
TACCTGATGGAAGGACTTGCTCTCTTTCTCTAGCACAGATAGGCTAGCCTTGTCCGTATTAATGCCCACCCTTTCCTTATACAACAGAAGCAGACATCAGTTCATAGTGAATGTTGGAAAACATGCTCTACTCTCTGGAGTGACTGCTTCTAACCACACATGCCCATGCTGCCTGGTGATGTGCCAGGCATGCCAGTGGGCAGGTACAGAGACCAGGTGAGCTCGGGCGCTAGGAAGGAAGAATTGCAAAGCACAGGTTAATAGGGAGACCCAAGCTCCAGCAGGTTCTCAGGGTAAGGCTTTGGGATAGAGGAAGGATGACCAGAAAGTATGTAGGTCCCTTCAAGCACTGGGAGTAAATATGGGACCCAAGGATGGTGGATTTATAGATTTAGAGCCAGAAGGAATCTTCAGAGGAAGAAAGTGAAGCACAAGGTCCTTCAGGTGTGGAATTGGGATTTGAACTTAGATTTTCTGATTCCAGAACCAGGGCTCTTTCAAAGGAGAAGGAGCCTGGGGAAAGTCTCTTTTTTTTGTGTCAGGGGATAGAGGGGGGGCACTTCTATGTTTCCAGGGGAGTCAGTGTTAACATGGCTTGATGTGAACCCCTATAACTGGTAATTCTGAGCAATGGAATGCCATTTCCTTGCCTGTCTTTCTGGGAACCTCTCCATCATGTACAGATGGCAAGAAAGGACTGGAAATTCCCCATGTTTCCCTGTCCCTTCTTTCATCTCTCTCACAAACTTGTCCACTTGTGAGTTTCATAATCCCAGAGAAGCCAACATTCTCACTCCTCTCGTTGGTCTTGAGCACAGGCACAGCTCCTTCCCCCAGAATCCTCATCTGAGGCTGAGTGGGCTGAGCAGCCCTCCCAGGATAGGCTGAAACTTCTAGTCTTGGCCTCATTTGTTGGCTTGGCTTCACAGTCGGAAACCCCTGGGCTATGGTTGAAAACAGTCATTCATTCCCCACTCATCTTTCTGCTCCTCCCCTCCTCCCTGCCCCAGCAGCTGATGTATCCCTAGATATGTGTGTGTGGTGTGGTGTGTGTGTGTGTGTGTGTGTGTGTGTGTGTGTGTGTGGTGTGTGGTGTGTGTGTGTGTGTGTGTGTGTGTGTGTGTGTGTGTGTTTGGGAGGATGGTGAATGGGATTCACATGCATCCCCCTCATTAAAAAAAAAAATCAACTCTTCCCTTTCCCTCTTCTCAGATCCTCACGGCTCTCATTCCTACCAGTTTGGCAAAGGGGCCCTTTCTTCCTTAGCCTGTTTACTTCCCTTGAGGAAAGCTATAGCCAAAGCCTGATGAAAGCATCTCTGTTCTGGGCCATGGCTGAGTCCTGGCTTGTGCCTCCCTCTTGTCTCCTCCCTTCCGGGAAAATCTGACATTCCTACCATCCACCCCCATACCACCCTCCCTTCCTCCC
>CM053582.1:537423158-537434371 GCA_028627135.1 Pseudochirops cupreus
GTTTAGAGAGACCCATGGGATTCCTGAGCTTTGTATTGTGGCTGAGATATTAGAATAATAGATTATTAGAGAAGAAAAACTTTTTAACTCAAAACATAGAATGTTAGTGACAGATGGAACCGTAGAATGTGCAACATGTTTTCAGAACTGGAAGGGTCCTTAGAAATGGTCAAGTCCAATTTCCTCAATTTACTTGAGAAAACAGACTCCAAAAGCTGAAATGATTAGCATGAAATTTTATGGTTAAAGCCGAACTAGAACCCAAAGATTCATGTTAATTCAATTTAACAACAAATATTTACTGAGTACCAAAAACAGCTAGGGAGCAATACCTGGCCAGCTAGGTGGCACAGTGGATAGTGTTGGTCCTGGAGTCAGGAGGACCTGAGTTCAAATTTGACCTCAGGGCAAGTAATTTAAATCTCTTTGCCTCAGTTTCCTCATCTGTAAAATGAGCTAGAGAAGAAAATGGCAAACCATTCCAGTATCTTTGCCAAGAAAACCCCAAATGGGGCCATGAAATAACCAAAAAACAACAGATAACAAAGCTGAAAACAACATAGTACTTGCCCTCAAAGAGTTTACTGTCAAATAGGGAATTAAAGTAAGTGCACACATGGCTGTTACAAGGCAAAACGTGATGAGTATGTAAGAGAGGGAAGGGGCAAAGTCTGAGTGACTTGGAGAGGAAGGAATTATTTCTAGCTGGAGGGTGGGTGGGGCAAAAAAAGACTTATGGAGAAGGCTGGAGGGCCAGTCAGCCAACTAGTGTTTATTAATGTGCCTGAAATAGGCCTAGAAAACGAGAATTTCAACAGCTTAAAATGTGGATGGAATGCATTCCAGGCTTGAGAGGCTGTTGACTATGAATGGCCACCATGATTGAGGAAAGGAGAGCAGCCCAGTATGACTTTACAATTGGAAGATCTTCCAAGTCCTTCTCCAGTACCCCTCCCATTATGATTCATAAGCCCAGATTGCTTAATCAAAAGCATATTAAATGCCCATGAAGTTCAAGATTGAGTAGCAGGTTTGAATGGGGGTGGGTGGGGAAGGGGTGTGATCTAAGTGCTGGAGATGAGGGCTCAGGAGTGAGGGGCAGAAGTTGGCTCCAGAGACAGCAGAGTCCTCTGGTAATGAGAACCCTCCCGCAACAAGCTACTACCAAGCATTTGAGGAAATGGCCTCAGTGATGGGTCCGGCCTCTGCCGTTGTTCCTCTGGCTCTTTGCTCTCCACAGTGACTCTGCTACGTACTTCCCGTGTGACCAACGACCACTTCTTTCCTCAATTTCCTTCTCTGTAAAAATGAGGGGATTGGAAGAGAATGATCTTGGTCCATTCCAAGTGAGAGTAAGACCTGATCAAGGGGCATGTGGTGTGCTGGATTCTGGGCAGCAGAGGGCGCCAAAGCACAAGTTTTACCATATTGGAAGTGCCCCTCACCAGCATCTTTCAATCGAAATTTTTTTCACCATATCCCAGTATGATACAACCCCAGGGCTAGAAGAGATCTTACAGAGTCAGTTATGCCTCTGCTCCTCCTAGTGAGCGCTGGGACACTTTGGGGGTATCATCGAGACCAGGATTCATGAGCCGTTAGAGCTGGAGTTTGCTCCAACTGGTCATTGCATAGATGAGAGCCAGGCTACCCAATCAGCCAGTGTCTAGAACCCAGGCATCACTTACCATAAATGCTTGTTGAATTACATTGAAATGAATAGATGCAGACCTAGAGCTTTCTGAGAACAAGTTTTATCGAAGGGGAGAGAAGAGTACACAAGGTGGTGGGCACTTGGAAGGGAGGGTAGATGCATCGTACCATGTTACGGGGGAAGGCTGCAGGAAAGAGAGGCTGGGAGAAGTGAAGACAAGCTTGGCAATTTTATCAAGGGCTGGTCTTGGTGTCCTGATAGCTCCTTATTCTCTGCCAATCTGTGAGTTGGGGGAAGTGAGGTGGAAGGTAGAAGAGGCGATGATTGTACTGGGGAGCAGTGAGGAAGGTAGGCGCATGCATCGAGGATGCAGGGGATGCACAAATGACTAGATAAATGTAAAGGTATATGGACTAGGCAAGGTTGAAAGTGGGGGATGGATTTAATACTTCTCTCGCCCCTGTGTGGACTAGTACATTCACAGACTTAAAAAATGGTGGGAAATATTATGTTAAGGCAGGGCTCAGTAGGACCTTTATAGATGGGCAAGAATTTGTCAGGGACCTTCCATAGATCTAAAAGACTCTGAGGTGTGGACGCCATTTTGTGAAACTCAGTTTCTCTTAAGTAGTCCTCTAACTTTTTGCCTGAAGACCTCTTGCGAGGGGAAATTCCACCACATTCTGAATTAATCTATTTCACTTTGGGAGAATATTAATTGCTAGGAAGTTTCTCCTTTTACTGAACTGGGGTCAACTTCTTTCCAGTTTCCAGTCACTGGGCCTCTTCTTCCCTCTTGGGTCAAGCAGAACATATTTACTCTGTGTTCTATATGACCTCCATTCAGATAGTTGAAGACAGTTAATGGATCTCCCCCAGATCTTTTTTCCATATTAGACATCCCCAGCTCCTTCAATCAATCTTGATGTTCCTCATTATCATAGTTGCCCTCCTCCGTTCTTCTGGAAGTATGGCACCTACAATTGATCAGACTTGCCTGGGTGTGCTCTAACTGGGGCAGAGGACAGTGGCACTATCATGTCTCCCACTATGAACATTATTCCTTTCTCAATGCAGTCCAAAATGGGTTATTAGCTTTTTGAGTTGCCATGCCAACCTATTGACTCACATTGAGTTACATTCCACTAAACCCCTCTGGGGCCCTTCTCACCTAAACTGTTGTCTAGCTCTATCTTCCCCATTCTGAATTTGTGAAGGGTGACTTTTTGAGCCCAAATATGTCCTATCTTTATCCCTATTAAATCTCATCTTATTTAGAAGAGGCCCATCATTCTATTCTGTTGAGATCTTTTGGCTCCTAATTCTGTTCTCATTTTGGATCCCAATTCTGTCGACCAATGTGTCAGCCACTCCTCCCAGCTTTGTGTCATTCAGACCATGTGATAAACATGATCACATTTCCATCCTCTTTTCAGTCATCAATTCAGACAGCAACCACTGGTTTTATGGACTCAGATATTGCTGGATCCTGCCTCTGAAGCATCTCTTGTATCCATCCCCTTCTCTCTCTGCACACAGTCACTGTTTGAATTTAGGCACTTGGCCCCTCTCCGAAGCCTATTATAATAGACTGCTAATTGGCTACCCTGCCACCAGGCTCTCCCCTCTCCAATCCAGCCTCCACAAAGCCACCCAAACAAGTGACCAATTCAAACTCTTTATGGTACATAAAATCCTCCACAGCCTGGCTCCAGCCTGCTTTCCCAGCTTTATCAGACATGACTTCCCTTCATGCACTCTCTAGACTGGGCAAACTGACCTCCTTGCCTTTCCTTATACAGAATGCTGGATTTCCCATGTCTGTGCCTTTCTTTGCACAGGCTGTCTGTCCCCAAGGCCTAGAGTGCACACTCTGGTCACCTTTACCCCCTAGAGCCCCTGGTTTCTCTCCCCCAGCTGCCGACGTGCCTCCTGCCCTTGAAGCTGCCTCCTATTCACTTTGTATAGATTTTGTATATGGTCATTGGGGTGAGTGTTGTTTCCCCCAAGAGAGTGGGAGCAGGGCTGTTTGGTTTGGGACTTTATCCCCAGTGTTTGACACATAGGAGGTGCTAGAGAAATAATAATCACCTCATGAGTCACAGTCTTGCCTTCTTGTCATGCTGACACTAAACCCAGGAAAGGGAGGAGGAGGGGGGGAGGAGGAGGAGGAGGAGGAAGAGGAGGAGGTGGAGGGGAAAGGAAAAGGAGGGAGAAAGGGGGGAAGGAGGGAGAGGAGGAGGAGGAGGGTGGAGGGGGAGAGAGAAAGGGGGAGAAAGGGGGGAAGGAGAGGGAAGAGGAGGAGAAGTAGAAGCAGCAGCAGCAGTGGTAGTAGTGGAGAAGGAGGAGAGAAGAGGTTCTTAAAAATATTTTGATAACTGTATTTTAATATAATTATTTTTCTTTGTTATTCTATATGTTTTATTTTATGCATTTAATAACATGATTCTTGGAAAGGGTCCATAGGCTTTACCAGACGCTGCCCAAAGTGTCCATGCTCCTAACCTGTTTTTATGCAGCTCTGGTTTAGTGCTTTTGGGTTTGCAGAGCACCCTATGTGAGCTAGGGACCTGGCTTGAGCTTTGAGTAGAGTGGGCTGCAAGGCTCTGGGAACTTCCTTCACTAAGGAAGCTCAGGACTTTCTTTGCACCTTAATAGACTTAGAATTGCCTAGAGCACCAAGGAGTTCAGTAAGTTACCCAGGGTCCCACAGTCAGAGTGTGGGGGACAGAGGGAGGATTTTGAGCCCTGGTCTTCTGGACTTGTTGGCCAGCTCTCTCTAGTCACCGGTCGGCACTGCTTCTCATGATTGGGGCTATCTCAGAAGCCCTCCCAGCCTAAGCAGGTTCTTCAAGAGCCCAAAAGGAATAAGCTCCAGGCCAGAGAGTTAGCAATCAATCAGGCAAGAATGATTCCTTTGGAAAGCACTGAAAGAGACTGAAATCTGTATTCCTATCTGTAGCTATGAGCAGGTAGGTTATATATGATATATATGCATGCTTATGCTTATAACCACCATAATATCAAACTTACACATGACACGCATCATACATGTACACACGTATTGACACAATACAGATACGCACACATATATGTATATGCACATACATGTTTGAGTGCACACATAAATATATGTGTTTATGTGCATGTGCATGTATAATGTATATGTATGTGAGTCTGCATGTAAATTCCAAACAAAACAACAAAAAGTTACAAAACCCAAAGAGAGACATGTCTGATTTAAGTTTTAGCCCCTCCCATGCTCTCTAGACATTTTCTAGTCCCTCAAAGGGTGGCATTCCTACTCTAAAGAGGAGAAGAACCAAAGGGCCCAGGGAGGAGTTGGATGTAGGGCAGAGGAACCAATGAGAGGAGAGAGCCAGAACCTGTGATAAAATAACTGAGCTCTGAGTTGAGTCCCACATCATTGTCTGTGCAGTTCAGCCAGACCACTCGGAAATCCCGGGGGATGTCCTCCAGCAGGGAGACGTTGTACACGGCTGGGAAGAAGGTAGGGGTCTCATCGTTCACATCCAGTACTGGAGAAAAGATACAGAGGGAAGACAGAGGTTGGTTTTATAGCACAGCTTTCTAAAGGAATTTTGTACTAATGAGGCCTCAGAAATAGTCATGGGGAACACAGAATTGGAGGGGAAGAGTATTCCCAGTCCCTCTTCCTACCAATATCACTGCCTGGCTGAACAGTTCATTGGCACTGGCCCAGACAGTGAGGATTTGAACTGGTTGCTTCACTGGTGTTAGCTGACTCAATGCTCCCAGAGGCCCAGCTAGATAGTGATGGGGGACATAGGGGTGCTGATGGATGCTGGACCCTGATTCAACATGAGAAGAAGGTCACAGCATATTCATTTTACCAAAGACAATCCTAAGACACAGAATGGTTTGGTGATATACCCAAGGTCACACAGTTAAGTGTCAACTGAGTTCTAATTAATATGATAACATCAGAGTTATCCCTGTCATTGTCAACAAGACTGGGGCCCTCTCTGTGGGCTACTGAAGGATCTGTAGTAGGAAGGCCTAGATTTTATTTTGCTTGAGTTAAAAATCATCTGCAAAGCATCTTTAAGAAGCCAGCATGACTCTGCCATCCATTAACTCCCCAAGGCCTTTTTCAAGAACTCTACCACACGCTTCTCCTTTGAGATAGAAAGGGTTTTGGGATCCTCTTAACTCACCAATAAAAGGCACAGATGTCACAGATACAGGGGAGGGAGACACAATGAAACCTCCCTAGCGACTGTTCTTAGCCCCAGGACCCTGCTTCCTCATTCAATTCCCTTGCTGATGTCTGGGCAGGGTGGGGCAAACTCCATTGGGTAGACCAAGGATTCCCACTCCATTTCAGCTCCTATCTACCTTGGCATTCAGTGAACCTTCCTCAGCCCAACTATTCAGATAGAAAAGTAATAAATTCTAGAGTTTACCACGCATATGCTCGTAAGAACTAATATGGATTAAATTATTTTCATAGACTAGTATTATTTTTTCCCCAAAATTTTATCAAATGGTAATATTTACCAAATATTCCCTGCATCTCTTCATAAAATTTTCTACTCTGTAGGGGTATACATATTCTGTTTTGGGTAACCAAGCAAATTCCCATAATGCCAGGCTCCTAGGCGGTAGGCAGATCCTAGAGAGAGGCAGGATGGACTTGGGGCTTAGCAGCTAACTAGTGTGGCTTCCCTTGAGTCTTGAGGGACCATGAACTATGTACCTAGTGGCTCAAGAGAGGAAAAGACCTCTCTTTGCCTTTTTCCAGGGATGGGAGCTACAGCATTGATCTAAAGCTTTAGAGATTCTGACAGTGGACTAGGCCCCCCAGAGATGAGTCTGAAAGGACCCTGGGAAAGGTATATCACTTGCTCCAAACACCTGCTCTCTTGACCCCCTTCCAATCTGTACTGACAGTGTTGTCTTGACTCACCTTGGATGGTGAGCGTGCTGGTGGAACTCTTTGTGGGAGTGCCGGCATCGCTAGCCACCACCCGAAGGTAGTACTCTGCAATGCGTTCTCGATCCAGTTCTGTGGTGGTAGTCACCACGCCACTGCTGCTGTTGATGACAAAGTCCATTCGGGGCATGCCCACCTGCATGCGGTACGTCACCAGCCCATTCAAGCCTTCATCCAGGTCGATGGCCACCACCTGGTAAGAACAGCTGAACATCAGTGTTAAGAGCATGGCCCCCAGGAGCAGAGCCTCTGCCACCCAGACATCACTGATGCTTCCTCTGGATTTTCTGGCTGCTCCACCTACACTCAAGTGAAGACTTTTGGTTCCTTCTCAACCTTGACTCTTAGCTCTTGATATTCCGATTCAGACCCAACTCTAGTCAAGCAAACTAACTCCAGCAAGAAAGAAAGTAGTATGGTCATTTAATTCCCAGATCCACTCTCTCCATGGTTTTATTGTTTGCAAACATCACTGACTTGGGGCTGGGGACTGCCTGTTAATAGAGAAGGGATTAGAGAGAGGTAGACCCAACATGAAACATAAAGAAAATGGCCAATATGTAGCATTTTTAAAAAAAAAAATGCACATTTTACTCTCTCCAAGGTAACTATTTTGTGATGCGATTCAATTTGAGCCGATTCAAGCAATGTTTATCGTTCTGTACAAGGCATAGTGCCTTGAGGAGGGAGAGAAAGTGCCTCAACTTGGTAGTGGTGATGGAGTGGGGGAGAAGTTTGAGGGGTGTCAGATGGAAGGTGACGCCTGGACAGAACCTAAAGGAAGATTAGGAACCTGAAGGGAGAGGAGTTTACTCCAGGAAAGGGGCACAAAAGCTGGGGACAGAGATGGAGGAGAAACACTGGGTTTAGGGAGCAGCTAGGCATCCAGTGTGGCTGGGTCTGATAAAGTTGTATCTTCACTAGAGTCTGATGCCTCCACTGTGGGGAGTGGGGGGTGACCCTGTGTGGATCCTCAGAGACTAAGGCAGCCACTGAACACAGGCTTCTACTGAGCTGGTAATGCTTGGAGGATGGCCTTGTGGCAGACTTATCTGGAGACTGCTTAACTAAGTGAGGGGAGGCTCACCATCATGTAATGAGTCTTTTAGCCAAAGACTTCTATTAAGGATTGTGACCTGCGTTGGTGGAGGGAGAACCACCTCAATGAAATACTGGATGTTTTTAAGTGAAGTTAAGCCAAATTGCAAATATTACTCTAAAGCCTCAAAGTCTCAGCTGGTCTATAACATGGGGCAGGGGAAGGCAATTTTCCTTTCTTTATTAGAAAATTTTTAAACAACATTTGTTTTTTTTAATTGTAATTATGGACTTGGTAAACATCAACAAACATCAACATTTCCATAGCTAAAGGAGTAAAGAAAAAGAGGATTATATGTGAAATCATAAATCTCTATTACAATTTTTTCTTTTCTTTTCTCCTTTCCCCTCCCATCCTCCCTTCCTCCCTTCCTCCCTTCCTTCCTTCCTCCCTTCCTTCCATCCTCCCTTCCTTCCTTCCTCCCTTCCTTCCTTCCTCCCTTCCTCCCTTCCTCTATTTCTTTCTTTCTTTCTTTCTTTCAGAGGCAGCTAGGTCATGCAGTGGATAGAGTGTTGGACTTGGAATCAGGAAGACCTGAGTATGAATCTTGCCTGAGATATTTACTAGCCATGTCACCCAAAGAAAGCTCAGTTTCCTCATCTATGAAATGAGGAGAATAATACCACCTACCTCCCAGGGTTAATTTAAGGATAAAATAAGATAATGTGCTGGATATTATTTTTAAAAGTATGCATTAAATTTAAACCCAGCAGTTTAAACACTGCCCTGCTTATCTGTGCCCCCTTCTGAACGTCCAGGGCTCAGTGTCCAAGGACACACAAATGCACGATCCAGGCTCTGTTCGGCAGCTGCGGTCATCTCTGCCTCATCTCTGGCAGTCCCTGGCTGTCCTAAGGCCCTCACATCCAGTCTAGGGCAGCACTCTTTCCAGTCTTTCCATGAGACAGATTGGGACTTAAAATAAGGTTTTTCTGGATATTGAAGCGGAAGGAAGAGAGGACATTTGGGAAGGATTTGTACCCACTTGTACTGAAGCAAGTGTTTTTGGTGAATGCCAAGAGATCCAGGATATTTAGTTCACTCAGGTTCTCTGCACATTTCAGCTAATCAAGCTTGGCCCTTATCTATTCATTTAGTTTCTCTCCCATCAGACTGTCAGCTCTCTGAGGATCCGTGGTCTTAGAGACCATACAGGCTAAGCCAGTCTTAAGCACTTCTTGTATTTTTTTTCCTCCTGCTTCAATTCTCGAGTGTGGGCCCTGGGAGGATGGAGACTGTGCCTCACATGTCTCTAGCACAGGACTGAAAAGCAGAGCATCAATCAGTGCTTGTTGGGGGGCCGGATTGATCAGTTGTGACAGGGTGAGAGAGGTAGAGACCATGGGAGGAAGCATCAAGGAGGAAGGAGGACTTGTTCTGGGAGCCAGAGCTCTTCCTGGGGATGGGAGACTCACGTGGTAGACAGAGGTCCCTGCGAGGGTGCCTTCCAGCACCTCGGCGATGGCAGGCAGGTTCTGGAAGGTGGGGTCATTGTCATTCAGGTCCAATAGGTTCACGAAGACAGTGGCACTATTGGTGGCTCTCAATGGGGGCCTGCCGCCTAAAGAGAGTCAAGAAAGGAGGAAGAGAGAGAAAGGGGAAAGAGAAGAAGGAGAAAGAAACCGTTTAGAAGCAGCCAGTGACACAGCAGAAACAGAGTGCTGGGACTTGAATTCCAATCTGACCTCAGACTCTCCCTAGCTATGTGACCCTGGGTAAGTCACCTAACCTCTGTTTATCTCAGTTTCCTCAGCTGTAAAGTGGGAATGAAAACAGCACCTACCTCTCAGTGTGGTTGTGAGGATCAAATGAGGTAATATTTGTTAAGGGCTAGCTCTTTATCTAGTACACAGTAGGCACTTAATAAATGCTGGTTCCCTTCCCTTCCTCCCCATTTTCCAATGTTTCCTTGAGGAGGGATGTCAAAGGTGGCTCCTTGATAAGCCAGTGCAGGTACAAGGCTCCAGGCCCATCTCTTCCTCCCTGAATGCCTTCCCATCTATGTCCAGGGGTCACCTGGGTGAAAGGTCTAGAAGCTAGAAGGGGAGACTCCAACAGGGTTCCCACCTACTCCAATGACAGACAAGGTAAGAAGCCTGGGCAATCCAGGGACCCATGACTCCCTCAATGTGGGGTGTCCCATGCCTGGGACTGGCCAAGGCACAATGGTGGCTTTAGGGGAGCGGGGCAGGCTGGAGGGAGAGGGGTGAGTGGCACTTCTTACAGTCGGTGACGGAGACAATGATTTTGCGCATGAGTTCTGCCTCCTCAGGGTCAGGGTTCTCGCGGTCCAGCATAACATTGGTGGTTCTGATCTTGCCCGTGGTGCTGTTGATACTGTAGAACTTGTTGGGAGGGTAAATGCTGTATACCAGAGTACCATTCTCAGCCAGGTCGGGATCCACAGCCACCACCTGGAAAAGGAGGCAAGGATCATTCATGACACCCACATGGTGGGTGAGAGAGAGGTGGTTTGGGTTTGGGAATTCATTAGGTTGCTTCCATGGCATTGTATCATAGGGGGCAAAGACCTGACCCCTTTCACATTCTGCCAAGACCTCTCCCTATCCCAGGACTAGAAGGGGCTTCATTGGGTCAGAAATGCTAGGGACTGGGACAAGGAGACTCCCCCTACCAATATGGGTCTGCACCTCTCTGCACCTGTGGTATTAGAGATGTAGGCCAGATTGAAGATGCGGAATGGAAAGGAGCAAAGACATGGAGTCATGTTAGCACCCTGCTTCTTCCACTTGCTATCTGCATGACCTTGGGGGGGTCACTGCCTTTCCTCTGGATCTTAGTTCCCTCACATCTGAGACAACTAAGGGGTCTTCCTGTTCCAAACCCCATGATCCTACAAATGAGGCAACAAAGCCAGTGGCTTTGGATTATGCATTAGGAAGGGGTTGTGTGATGAGCATCTCGCAAGCTAGGAGAGCATATAAAGGCAGGGCCTTAGGAAGGTGGGAGCCCAGGGACTCTGCTTTGGCCAGAGTTCAGAGACTGGTGCTTTTCTCTTGATAGAAGTATCCAGATTTTTCCCAATGAATGTGGTATTTGCATTTTCTTACCCTGCTGGACTATAAGCTCCAAGAGGGCAGGGGCTATGTCTTACGTAGACTTTGCATCTCCGTTAGCCCTTGACCTCTGTATGTATACTAAATTATTACTAAATTTTTGTTGGATGAGTGAATGTATTTGTGAGCTTTTGCTTTGTGTACACTAGACTCCACAGGTCTTGGCTTCAGAAACAAAGAAATTATAGTCTTTTCAGGGCTGACTATGTTAGATCATAAGAGTTCTGTAAGAAGTGAAGAAGGATGTAGGCTGGCTTAACAACTGAATCTCAAAAAATATGACAAACTTTTCAGGTTAATCTGCTCTGTTATTTCTTTTTCTTTTGCAGGGGGAGGGCAGGGCAATTGGGGTTAACTGACTTGCCCAAGGTCACACAGCTAGTAAGTGTTAAATGTCTGAGGTCA